>CAWUFW010002907.1:0-1200000 GCA_963921515.1 Calotriton arnoldi
TACCTCTGCGCGTCAATAGGTGGCGTCGTGCGGTTCCGCGTCCGTCGCTGGCGTGGTAAGCGCCGAGATGACGTCACGGAGACTGCCCAGGCGCCACCCATGCGCGCTGACATCAGTTCTGTGCACCACGGCTTTCCGTGCCAGGGCACGCAGAGCCATGCAAGAGAGCTGACCATTGGTGCCATGAAACCAGGGCCCTGAAAGGGATGACCTTAACCCTAGAAATCAGTTCGCAGAATGGGGAGGATGGGTGGGCGGTAGGGAATCTATCACTGGCTAATGTCTCTTACAGATATATCGTTACAAAAGTGTGCTTGTGCATCTGAAAAGAGGCCACGTTAGTGATAGATTCCTTACCTTAGAATAGATACCCCAGCAATACCAACCCCGGTGGTGGGTCTGCGAAGAGACCCACACCAGAAAGTCACGGAGAACAGAACGCGGCCAAAAAAGCCGTCTCCTTCACCGGACCTGACTGTCAAGGACCCCAGTAATGCTTGAGGAAACAGCGTGCTGCGAGGGCCCACGTAGCTGCCTGACAAATATCCTGCAAGGGGACGCCGCGTCCCAAGGCAGTGAGCGGCTGCTGTCGCCCTGGTAGAATGGGCACGCAGCCCCACAGGAGAGGCTCCTTCTTAGCCAAGGAATAGCATGCTTTGATGCACAAAACAACCCACAGAGAGATGGTTGCGTTTCTGCATGGCCCAACCTTTTTTGGCGCCCACGTAGCCAACAAAGAGCTGGTCATCCAGCCGGAACTGTTGTGTGCAGCCTGAGATAGAACGAAAGCGCACGTTTTGGGTCCCAGACGATGGAGCCTCTCCCTCCCTCCCTTTGAAGAGATACGGAGGCGGAAAGAAGGTGGGCAAAAGTGATGGTCTGCCCGATGTGGAAGGGCGTGACAACCTTTGGCAAAGAAGAAGGGCGAGGTCTGTAAGACCACCTTGTCCAGATAAACAGAAAGGAAAGGAGGTTTGGAAGAAAGAGCCTGGAGGCTCACTCACTCTTCTGGCAGAGGCGATAGCTACCAGGAAAGCCGTCTTGAGAGTGAGAAGACGCAAAGGACAGGTATGAAGGGGCTCGAAGGGAGCGCACATCAGATATGTCAAAACAAGATTTAAATCCCGTTGAGGCATAATGAACGGCACGGGAGGAAACGTGTGCGTAATGCCTTTCAGGAAGCGGTGAACCACCGGAGATTTAAACAAGGAAGGCTGATCTGGAAGCCTGAGAAAGGCGGAGATGGACGAAAGATAACCTTTGATAGTGCCCAGAGCAGAGCCCTGCTGGGCCAAAGAAAGAAGGAACAGGAGGACTTCAGAAAGAGGGCAGAAAGGGGATCCACAGCCTTAGCTGTGCACCATGCCTACAACTTGTGCCACCTGCAGGCGTTTACCGCTTTAGTGGATGGACGCCTGGCTGCCAGAATGACATCACAGACTTCGGGAGGAAGATCGAAAGCTGTCAACTGTCGCCGCTCAATCTCCACGCATGGAGGTGGAGGCTGGACAGGTTCGGGTGGAGGACCGTCCCCTGCTGCTGCGACAGAAGATCCTCCCGAAGGGCAGTCGGATCGGGGATCGATCGCCATACTGAGTAGCTCGGGATACCAGTATCTTCGTGCCCAATCCGGAGCCACAAGGATAACTTGAGCCCGGTCGCGCCGAATCTTCTTCAGCACTCTGGGCAGAAGTGGTATAGGCGGAAAGGCGTACAACAGACCGCAGCTCCACTCGCGACGAAAAGCGTCGCCGAGCGAGTGCCGCCTTGGAAATTCCAACGCGCAGAACTGATGACATTGCGCGTTCTCTTCGGTGGCGAAGAGATCTAACTAAGGCTCTCCCCACTGCAGAAAGAGACCTTGCGCCACGTCTGAGTTCAGACGCCATTCGTGATCCATCAAGCACCGGCGGCTGAGTTCGTCCGCCCTGGCGTTCAGAGAACCTGCCAGGTGTTGAACCACCAAGGCATGCCTTGACGTTCCAGCCAAGTCCAAGGCGTAGAGCCTCTGGACACAGGGTCCATGACCCCACCCCGCCCTGCTTGTTGCAATACCACATGGCGGTGGTGTTGTCCGTGAACACCTGCACTACCGTTCCCCGGACAGAGGGAAGGAATGCCTTCAGTGCAAGTCGGATCGGCCGCGGCTCCAAGATTGATATGGAGCCGGGACTCCGCCGGAGACCAGAGGCCTCTGATCTCCGCCTCTCCCAAATGGCCACCCCCATCCAGGAGGACGCATCCGTCACCACTGTGTGCTCCGGTTGGGGGGAAGGGAGAGGTCTGCCATTGGCCCAATACGCAGGTCCGTGAGCCAGCACTGCAATCGCCGTGCAGTGCCCTCCGAGATCTGGACATGATCGGACAGGTACGCCCTGATGCTGTGCCCACTGGAACCTCAGGTCCCACTGCAGAGCCCGCATGTGCCATCTGGCAGGGTGCACCAGCAGGATGCAGGAGGCCATCAGGCCCAGGAGGCGGGAGAGGTCATCCTGGCTGAAACCGGGATAGAGGCTACGAGAAGATCGGAATCATAGCCTGGGAACTCTCCCGGACTACCATGCTCCAGGAGGATAAACCCGAGACAGCGTCAGAATCCAGAACCGCTCCGATGAGAGGGAGCTGCTGGGATGCGTTCTGGTGCGGCCCGGCGTTGATGGGAGAACCCCGGCAAATGCAGGAGGTCGGCGGTAGTCACGAGAGGTGGGTGGCGAAGCTGCCTGGGGCCGAGCCCGCCTTCAACAACCAGTACGTCAGAGGTAGGGGAAGGCCAGCACCCTGACCGGCGCATGAATGAGCTGCGACCACCCGTCATCACCTTCGTGAACACCCGAGGGCGCTGGTAAGGCCGAAGGGGAGCACTGCAAACTGAAAATGCTCCTGGCCTACCGTGAGGCTTCGCAGAGTAACGCCGGGGTGGGCCTGCAGAGACGAGGGATGTGAAAATACTGCGTCCTGCAAGTCCAGCGCTACCATCCAGTCTCCAGGGTCGGGGGCAGCCAGGGCCCGAGGCCAGAAGTCCAACATCTTGAACTTCTCCTTCCAGAAGGAAGACGATTGCTGCGTTCACTGGGGTCCAGGATGGGGCGCGAGCCCTCTTGTCCTTCTTGGGGACCCGAGTAGTGGTGAATAACAGCACTGTCCCTACTTCTGGCCCAGGAGCACTGGTTACGAGTGGCCCCCTTGGCCAAGAGGGCCGTGACCCTGCCGGAGAGGTGGCAAGTGTGCCCCCGACAGGCCGGTGGAACTGAGGCGGCATGGCTGGAGGGGTGGACTGGAAGGGAAGGGCGTAACCCTTGCGGGATTATCTGCAACACCCACTTGTCCGAAGTGATAAGCGTGCCAGTGGGGAAGATGAAGGCGGACTCTGCCACCCACTGGCGTGGAGGCCACACAAGGCTCGGATTAGGAAGGTTTGGGGCCGAGCAGGCGGGCGGAGGTGGATGGACCCCCACGCTGATTCCCAGATCCGCCCCTGCGAAGCCGCGAACCCGGCGCGTGAAGGCTGGTTCTGCACAGGCTTGCGGAAAGAAGCGTGCCTGGGTGGCCCCTCCGTTGCCACCGAAAGGAGACGAAATCCAGGAGTAGCTGGGCTTTTCAGTGGAAAGACCCAAGGACTGAGCCGTGGCCCGTGAGTCCCTAAGCGCTCAGAACAAACATTTGCGAACTGTTCCAGCTTCTTAGAGTCCTTATCCGGCGGAGCCGTGGGAAAGAGCACTCTGCGAGTCGAAGCTTGGATGACCAGACTCTCAGGCATAGGATGAGTGGTCAAAAAGCGGGGTCACCCGGCGCCGGGCGATGACGCCTGGCGACATTCTTATCCGAGGGCCCCAGTGGATGGCCACGACCAAGTGCCCAGCAGGCGTCGGTAGGGTGTCGTTAAGCGGGAGCAGGGGCTCCGGCGAGGTGGTCGCCGGCTGGAGCACCTCAGTAAAGGAGGTTAGTTTTGAGGGCCACCGTAGGGAGATCAAGGTTGAGGACCTCAGCTGCCCGACGGAGCACCATCGTGTAGAGCGCCCTCCTCCACGGTGAGCGGGGAGAGCGGAAGCCCGGGTCAGAAGAGGCGTCGAGGTCGCGGCGTCCTCCAGGTCGTCCGCCCAGTCCTGCTCGGAGTCACTGACAGGTGAGAGGGTCCTCGGACCCTCCCAGTCGTCCTCCACCTCCGCTGCCGGTGGTACCGACCGCCGGCGGGGCAGGAGCCGGAGAGGGAACATATGGCGTCCGGGACAGCGTCGGAAGCGGCGCCGAGTCGAGGGCCGAACCGGCGCCGCGTCCCAATGCGGACACAGGTAGGAACAAAATGGTCCTGGAACCTGGGTGTGGCGGGACGAGCACCCACTGCGGCGCTGGAGGCGGAGCCGAGGCGGCACTGGGGCGAGCCGGCGCGGTGGACCTTGCAGCGCCGTGGCCGGGCCAGCGGCGCAGGATCCTGTGGCGCCCGAAGCTGGAGCCACAGCAGCGCCCGGCCAGTCCAACAGGATCCAGACACGGGACCGCGGGGCCCGAGCGCGCGGCGAGGCCCGAGGCCTAAGCGGTCCATGGTAGCAGAAGTCTCGCACCTGTGCGGAGTCGCCAGCCAGGACCCGAGGCTAGAGCGGGTAGGCGCGCCGGGACTCTCGAGTTCCAGGAGGCCGCAGGGACAAGGCCCCTGTCCCCCTCAGCTGCATCCGAGGGAAGCGGCGGGGGGACGTCAGGGCGAACACGCTTCTTCGACTTCTTTTTGTGTCGTCTCTTACCCGAATCCGGTGAAGACCAGGAGCCGGAGCGATGGCTGTGGCGCTTGGCGTTCCTGGAGCGGCCTCTGGACCGGGAGACGGCACGGGGGCCGAGTGCCGGACCTCCAGCAGTTTCGGCGCCGCTCCCGCAAGGCCTTCGGGGCCATGGTCCAACAATCCGGACAAGACCGAGAGTCGTGAGTCGGTCTCAGGCAGTAGAGGCAGACATCGTGGGTCCGCCACCGACATGTTGCGGCGGCAGGCCCCACAAGACTTAAATCCAGGCATCCCTCGTGCACCAGAAACCAACTGGGAAAAAGGAGACAAAAGTCTCAAAGAGATAGTCAAAAGTGACTAGAGTCGTGCTCTAACCGGATCTGCGCGTTCTGGCGTGGAAAAAGAAAGAACTGATGTCAGCGCGCATGGGTGGCGCCTAAGTAGTCTCCCGTGACATCATCTCGCGCTTCGACCTTCAGCGCGGACCCGCGGAACGCTGCAATGCCACCTGATTAGGCGCAGGAGGTACTGCTCGCATGAAAAACTTTCCGGTTCCAGTCTGACGCCTGGGGATATTCTAAGGTAAGAGAATCTATCACTAACGTGTCTCTTTCCAGATATAAGAATTTATTGCCCCAAGTTGTTCTTCTGAGTGTAAAATATATGTGCCGCGACAACTGTTAAACAGTAGCAGAGATATATGATCAGCAGTACAGTGAATATAAAAGGATAGTGCAGTTCTACCATTTTTGCAATAGTCATGAACATATACATGAATATAAAATGCATTTACAAAATAAAGCGCATACTCCTACGAGTGCCTGTCTAGATGTACCTAAGTGTACCTAGCATGTGAGTAGGTGTAAAAAGCCAATAAGCTAAGAAGCCTAGAAACCAAGAATCCCGCTGGGGATTTAGGTGCCAGACCCCATTACCTGAATAATGAGAATGTACGGGACCTCATCCTGGTCTTGGAGTTGGACACCCACAGCAAGGGATGATTAAGACCACTGTCAGCTGGAGGCGACTGCATGCTGGGAGCCTCAGCGTCTCTGGTCAGTGTGTCGGCCTGGAGAGTCCTCGGTTCCCTCTAACTACTGATAGCAAGAGGTGCTGTAGTATTTATACAGAAAGGAGATATAGAGTCCCTTTGGCCCTTGTGCTTGTGTTAGCCATTGTTGGGTATGAGGATGGCGTATGAGATGAACCTTGTGCGTAGACAGCAGGAAAGGGTGGTGTATGGCCCCTGCCTGGTTTCTCATAAATTATTCACATCGTGCACTATCAGTCTGGGGGATGAAATCATGAGAGCACTATTGTTCGGGAAAAGCCCTCCTTCTGCACCCAGGCCTAGAACTAGGTGAAGGTTCACTCCATAAAAGAGCGTTCAAATCCTTATAAGGCGTTTTGTACTTAAAAAGGCTCGTTAGGGTTGTAATGTAGGGGAGGTGATGCTAGGTGAAAGGAGTATGATGTTCCCTGGGCCTATATTATAGTACCTCTATGAAACATAACAAACCAATGTTCCCGTTCCTGGTTAAATGTCATCCCTTTCTCTGTAAAGAACTGCATTTTCACATTAGGCCTGCCTAGTTTTAGACAGTCCAGGCATTTTAGCACTTTAGGCTAGACTTGCATAATTGTTAACCTAACAAATCCTGTATCATCGACACCCATTTATGTGATAGTGTTTTATTATGATCAGAGACGGATGCACTTTGAAGTTTCCAGATTCCTAAGCACCGGTGGAGCCCCCACGGAAGTTAGATTGTGCTCCGCATATTTAGATGCGCATACAGCGCGAATGAGGCAACAGAAGTCCATTCGGGCCCATATTATTTTACTGTTTTATGGAAGATGCGTCAGGGACAGGAGGCGCTATTAACTATACATAAGTGCCACCAATCCGCTCTCCGCCACATTATTATTATTGTGTATTAATATTATTAAATTTCCAAGGCGCTTTGCAGCTGCCCGGAGGAGTTTCCACACGGCCCCATCGGACCCGACGCAAGAGAAGAAAAGATACCCTATTGGTTAAAATAACCACGTTTTTAGGTTTCTGAAATTTGTAATAAATAGTTTCAATGCCGGAGTTGTAAGGGGAGTGAATTCCACAGTGAAGGAGCTAAACAAACAAAGACCGACCACCCATACGTACTCGAATTGATCCTAGGGACTTGAAACTTTGCCTGAGTAGAAGATCGAAGAAGGCCGCGCAGGGAGGTAAGGGTGCACCAATGCACTGAGATACTGTGGCCGTGCACCACGATTCCAATCTTATGCCTATAGCATGGGGCTTTAAATTTAGTCGCGGAGAGAACCTGAGATAGAGGCCTTTCTAGGTAACTGGCACAACCTGATAGTCCTGGCACGCAGAATTCTGGACTGCCTGCAGCTTTCGAACCACCTCCTTATTGGCTCCTAAATACACTGGGGCGGTGCCATAGTCCAGTCTGGACACAATCAGGAGCCTGGCTAACTGTTCTTTGAAGGTAGAATTTGGCAACATCCACAAGTATTTTCCGAGGCCATCTGCCGGACGGTGAAGCAGGTTGAGGCGACCTTAACCGCTTGCTGCCTCATAGATAGTTGAGTCATCTATGATTATGCCAAGATTGCGGACTGATTGTGATGGTTGGGGAGATCACCCATTTGAGCGGCCAATGTTGGGGACCCCCAGAGATCTTTGTTTCTTCCGAGGATTAGAACCTGCAGTTTTCCCCGTTTAATTTCAACCTGTTGAGTATGCATCCAGCTAGCTATCTTTTGCAGCCCTACCTGGGAGAGAGGACACATTGAGATGCCTCCTTGGTGGACAGGAGAAGATTAGCTGGGAATCATCCGCGCTTTATGAAAATAGCCGGGTTTGGCCCAGCCTCTTCAGCTATTGTGTGACCAGGGGCTAACATAGATATTGAAAAGTAATGGGCTATAGGGTCGATCCCTACGGCCACTCCATACGGGGAAGCATGGGCCTTAGAGCTTGCGGTCGGGAGAAAGAAACCTGAAAGTCACGCCAGACAGAAAGCTTCGACAGCCACTTGCAGTGCCTGATCCGACAATGCCCCGAGAATGTAAAACTTGAAGAAGGGCAGTGATGTGACACAGTGCCGAAAGCAGCACTCAAGTTCAGAAGCAGTATGGGTGCCACAGTTTCTCCCATGTCAAGACGTTGGCGAAGAGTTTCTGTGACTCCCAAGAGCGTGGATTCTGTAGAGAAGCCAGCTCTAAATCCCGATTGTGATGTGTGTAGGATTTTTTGGGAGTCCACACAAACTGCGTCAGCTGCTGATTGATATGTTTTTCTAAGATTTTAAGAAAAAGGCTGGGGAGAAGTAATGAAATCGGGCGGAAGTTAGATGGATTCCGGCGGATCATGCGTTCACTTTTTTTAGCAGAGGGGAGAACCATGGCATGTTTCCAAGCCGCTGGTACTATTGCTTCACGTAGCGATGCATTAAGCAGTTCCATAATAACATTGAGTAGTGGTAATTCCAGTTTTTGAAAGAATGGGAATGGGGAGAGGTCCTTGGGAGAGCCAGTTTAAGGCTAGTTAGGATGCGGCTGAAGGATGGAGCATCCAGAGGCAGCCAGTTATCAAGCGTCTGCCAGGTTCTTGCAATAGTGGCCTGCGTCATTGGAAGAGTGGTTCAGCCTGATGTAGAAGACATTGATCTTTAATTGCAACTCCACATTTGTTGCTGTGGTATTAAATTCTGTATACATTTTTACTATTTTATCAGTAAAGAACTCTGCCAGATCTTCTGATTGCTCTTCATTTAACCCAGGTGGCACTGGTTGGTAAGATTGCCCTGACAGCTCTTTCACTACTTTAAATAGGATTTTAGGACTATTATGTGCCAATGGAATGATGTTATTTACGTGTTCAGCATGAGCAGCGTTACACAGGGCATGATAGTCTTTTTTGCCAGTTTATAAGTTTGTCATGATTCTGGCGTATAGTCCTTCCTCCACCGTCTCTCCAAAGCTTACATTTGGTTTTACTACTTTTAATTTTTCAGAGAACCAAGGAGCAGGAGGGCGATGATTGTTCATTTTTGTTAGACGTGAGGAAGACATGCATCAATAGATGTCATCAACCAGGTTTGAATAGTGTCAGCATCTGGTATATTGGTTGAGGTAATGGCAGGAATATTATTCTTGAGATGTTGATTAAATAGATCTACATCTAGATTCTTCGAGTTTCTAAATCCACGCCTTGGTAGAGGAAATAAAAGGAGTTTTCGCACTGCATTTCCAGGTGCAACTTAAAACCAACCGAAAACAAGCATTTACAATGCAACCAGGTCTCGCAACTGCGAGGTTTTGGGAGCTATTGGCATTGTAAATGGCAATGCTGCTGGCATTTGTTATTTACAATACCAAAAGCAGCACCTATTGCTTTGCATAAGCGCGGTGTCCGTGAAGGCAGGCGCCGCGCTCATTAAAGAAATAAAAATTAGTGAGAATAATATGACATGGCAGGATGCTGGTGAGTGGGCCACATTGAATTAAGATGGCACGGACCCTGGACCAGCTTTTAAAATGGCCGGAGCCGAGGACCCACGTTGTTCGGATTTGGGTTTAAGACTCCCCACTTCCCTGTTGCTCCAAAGGAAAAGCTGTACACCTGGTTCACTAAATTCCCAAATGTACCACAATATTGCAGGGAAGTTGACAAAAATTAAACAAGTAAATGTCTCGTTATGGCGTCTTTCAGTGTTTGTGTTACCCTTCCTTTTAAGTCTCCTGTTTGTCTCTATAATGTTCCTATTGTGTAACACTTTTCTCTTTCAACGTAACTTGGACTCTATTGCACAGCGCTCTGACACCTTCGAGTAATGTCAGCGCTTCATAAAAATGCACTAAATAAATAAATAAATAAAAAAATCACAGGGCAGCCAGACGTGACTGATCTCGGACCCTCGCTCTCCTTTCCTGCCGGGACACGTAGCTCTTGGCTTCCTGTTCTTGGCCGAGGCGGATAAGAGTTAAAAGAATTTAAAAATATAGATATAAGGGCAACACATTTTGTCAAATGAGTGCCAATGAGATCCAGATGTTTAGAAGCTGCGCTCCCAACCCCTGGCTGCTCCTAAATAAAGGGAGAGTATTCCTGCAATTGAGCTGCAGCCGCCACTGCAAGAACAACTCCCAGGGTAGGGTGGCGAGCAGCAGAGCGCCATCTGGAGAGTGTTAGGGAACACGGGGGCGGAGTGCAGAGACCCGTGTGTGAGGGAGAGAGAGAGAGAACAAGACATCGGGCAGAAAGAGAGTGGAGATAGGCAGAGGAGAATCGGGGGTGGGGTGGGTTAGGAGTGAGAGTTGAAAATTACGTGAGAGAGATGTGAACCCCTGAAGAAGCTTGAGGAAAAAGCAAAAGAAGGGGCTAGGGTTGCAGGGTGTTTTGGGAGATATCCGGGGATGAGGGGTCCCTAGGGCGTACAGTTGAAACTGCATGGCTGTGTGTGCGCCAGAGAGGTTGAAGGAGAGAGAAGCATGAAGTAAGAGGGGGGCGTGAGATCTATGGGATAGTGGAGAAGGGGAGCGTGAGAAATGGAGGGAGAGACCCAAGAGGATAAGGGGTGAGAAGCATTGCTGGTGACAAGTTATGGGAAATACAGGTGGGGGAGAAGGAAGTGAACTGCAGGGCCCGAGAGTGCAAGAGAGGGGTCACATCACATGAGTGCGCGAGAAACAAAGGAAAGCTAGAGACAGAGCCTGTGTGTGTGAGAGGGGCGGGGTGTAGTGAGCGAGGTTACAGAAGCAGAGGGAGGAAAAGCGAGAGAAGCTTGAAGCGAGAACGTGAAGCAGATTGGAGAGAAACAGGTGACACAATAAGACGGGTGAGAGACTGGAGAGAAAGATGTGTAAATACCGTGTGCGAGAAGCGGAGTAAAATTGCACTTCTCTGGGGACTACGTGCTCAATAAAAATGACATTCGCACAACTCCTGCTGCAAAGTGAGAACCCATTCTCCCGCTTGACTTGTGCGTTCTGCCCTTGCTCGAAGCTGATGTGCCGCGGTTTACGTCAGGCACCATTGGAGAGGCCAGCCCAGAAGTTAAAGGAAGGGCCCAGCTCCGCAGCGGTTCGGCGGTTGCACCTGGGCTGGGTGACCTGAAGCTTATAGCCTCGAGCTCGGTGCTTTGGTGCGCCCTGTGCAGCTGGCACTTCACTTGGAGGGGAGTACAAAACATAGCATCCAAGGCGCAGCATTTCCGCCAAATAACCCTTCAACCCAGCAGCGGGATTCACCCTCTTACATTGTGCAGTTTTTACAAAGTACATTGTTACCATTCCTTAGTGATCCGTGGTGCTAAAAAAATATTTTCCCGTGTGCTTGACCTCGTTAGTAAACTAGGATATCATTCTTCTTGTGCAGCAGAAGTCCTGGTGCCTTGGTATACTCTCCGCATGTGACAAAAAACAATAGAAATGCAGGAAAAAAATGAAATGGGTGATCACGGCCATTCAAAAAGTTGGGATCTGGGGTGCACCGGGACGCATATGTGAAGTCTTGGCGCCCTGCTGGGCGTACAGTGTGATACCATGCAGTCAGCACCCGCAGCAGCGTAATGACTCAGGGATGGTCCCCACGTTTTGATGCGCCTCCAGGGTGAAGTGGCCGTGGTGCCTCAGAGCAGCAGTCATTCACCACACGTGCACCATTTCTTGCTGGGGTTACCACAGCTGACAGCAAAGCTGTCGGAGACAGGGCGGAGCTCCCACAGAGCCGGCTCTACACGCAGCCCCTGTCGGCGGCCGGGTTGATGGATGGATGCCGAGAGCCCCCACGGGGCACATTCTCTGTTATTATAGCCTGGGGAGGAGGCTGCTTCCAAAAGCAGCGCTTGCACGACCCAAGCAGACGCAGCCCCGGGCGCCGCTCTACAGCTACAGTCACATCAGGGTGCTTCGCATTAACGTAATAGTGAAACATGGCACCTCTGTACTGGGACTGGGACCTCCCAGTCTGCGGAGCACCTCTCGGTGTCCCACATCAGTTAGCAGGGAAGCGTGGGGTGAGAGGCGCAGCTCTGCTAAAACCACCTCATCCTAAACCACAGCACACATATCGTGGAGGGTACCATCCGGGCTCTGCACATGCACCTCGGTTCCTAGCCTGCTGGAGCACCGCTGCAGCGCCGGACCCTAGCACCCGACAACCCGCTCGGCCAGTGCAGCTCTGCCTGGAGCACCGCTGTGGAGGCCGGACCCACGCACCCGACAATCCGCTCGGCCAGTGCACCTCTGCCTGGAGCACCGCTGTGGAGCCGGACCTTCACACCTGACCAATCCGCTCCGCCTGATGCGCCTCTGCCTGGAGCACCGCTGTGGGCCGGACCCACGCACCCGAGCAATCCGCTCTGCCTGGAGCACCGCTGTGGAGACGGACCATGCACCCGACAATCCGCTCTGCCTGGAACACCGCTGTGGAGACGGACCCATGCACCCGACAATCCGCTCCACTGGAATGCGATGATAGAAAAATAAACACGTGGCTGCCTTTGGCAAGCGTAAAGCCTAATGAGCGCGTGGGGAAGCCACGCAGTTAAAGCAATGCTACCGTTGGAAAGAGCGCCCAAAAATACAGGAGTCCTACCAAAAACAAGCCTGTTAACACAGGAAGACCGTTCTCAGAGCGCCCAATGACAGAGCTGGGACTGGCACGTGCAAGGCAGCGTGAGCCGAAGCTTCTGATAAGAAACCGTCCGCGACAGCGGCATGATGCAGGCGAGCTTCAGTCCCGGTGGAGCACGGCACAAAAAGCCAAAAGGGAGGCAACACAGATTGCTCGTTTCCAATGGCTGCGCAGCACTGTTTAGCATAGACGGTGACGCCAGCCAATGGAAATGAGGCGAGAACTTAAAGCCCTTTTCTAAAGGCATACTCATCTGCAATAGAATCTCGCCGAGCGAGAGCAGGGCATGTGCACAGCATTGCTGGGCGAGACCTAATGATCTGACCAGAGTATAGGGAAGGCTGCCTGGCATGAAATACTAGCTAAATTGGTAAAAAAAATGGGGTCTAATAGATATCCTGCTTTATGGGTGGGACCTGAGTTACAAAGTAGAACATTCATGGCTGCCAAATCAGCAGTCAAAGTGGTGCTGATAGTGCATGTGGGGTCATTAAAATGAATGTTTAAGTCTCCTAAGATAGTGAAGTTAGTTGCTTCCAACAACAGAGGGGCGATAAGTTCTGGGAGCGTCGATGCCCATGAACCTGCCGGTCCCGGAGGTCGATAAATCAGGATCCCAAGTGAAAGTGAATTGAGATGTAAGCGAAAGTTTAAAAGAACTGGCTTCACAGCCTTTAAAAGGTAGGTCCTCCCATTTACAAGTGTAAGCATTTTTAAAAATTAGTGCAATACCCCCTCCAATTTTATCCAAATGATCCTTTCTAATGATCGTATAGTTGGGAGGTAGGGCGATCGCAACATCTGGTCCCGAGCTCTCAATTAGCCATGTTTCCGTTAGGAAAATGGCATCTGGTTGTGTATTCAGTAGAAGGTCATAGATATCTTCCTTATGTTTGGGGAGTGACCTACAATTTATACTAAAAAGGTGAATTCCTTATTTTTAACAGAGGAGGGCATCTGTGTGTTAAGGTTCATGGGGGTGATGATAGTATCAATATGTTCCCTACTGGGTGGTGTGGTGAGGGAGAAACCACAGCAGTGACAATTAGAAGTAGAACTTCCTGGTTTAAGAGACTTGCATTTCGGTTTTGGCTTAGGGCGCAGTTCATGTAGTAGTTTTTGGGAGTAAATCCTTATGTCCTTGAGAAAAGGAGCAAGGGTTGTGGCCCATGGTCCCGGCCGGGTGCGGATGGGCGCAGACGGGCTTGCCTTTGGCGCGCCCGCTACGCGCGTCCGCTGCGCGAAGCGTCGGCCATTGGAATTTATGCTAATTTGTCAGCTGATCTGCTAACAGCGGATCCCCGTCTCCCCTCGCCTCTAGCCCGGAAATGAATGTAACCGCGGCTCCCTCCACAACAATTGGGAAATCCCGTGGTGGACCGGTGAGCAATGCGGTGAAATACGGGTGTCAGATGCGTGCAGGTATGCGCAGCAGTGCAAACAATTCTATTTGTGCAGATTAAAGCGTAACAAGTGCTGTTTAAAAACCTAAAGGAAACGCTAACACAGCCTCTGCTGTGAGGCTCTTGCTTCCAGCGCGCGTCCGCTGCGCAAAGCGTCGGCCATTGGAATTTATGCTAATTTGTCAGCTGATCTGCTAACAGCGGATCCCCGCCTCCCCTCACCTCTAGCCTGGAAATGAATGTAACCGCGGCTCCCTCCACAACAATCGGGAAATCCCGTGGTGGACCGGGGAGCAATGCGGTGAAATACGGTGTCAGATGCGTGCAGGTAGGTGCAGCAGTGCAAACAATTCTATTTGTGCAGATTAAAACGTAACAAGTGCTGTTTAAAAACCTAAAGGAAACGCTAACACAGCCTCTGCTGTCAGGCTCTTGCTTCCAGCGCGCGTCCGCTGCGCGAAGTGTCGGCCATTGGAATTTATGCTAATTTGTCAGCTGATCTGCTAACAGCGGATCCCCGCCTCCCCTCGCCTCTAGCCCGGAAATGAATGTAACCGCGGCTCCCTCCACAACAATCGGGAAATCCCGTGGTGGACCGGGGAGCAATGCAGTGAAATACGGGTGTCAGATGTGTGCAGGTAGGCGCAGCAGTGCAAACAATTCTATTTGTGCAGATTAAAACGTAACAAGTGCTGTTTAAAAACCTAAAGGAAACGCTAACACAGCCTCTGCTGTCAGGCTCTTGCTTCCAGCGCGCGTCCGAGAAAAGAAAAGAAAACAATCCCAGAATTAATGACAAATGCATCACATGATAGACCACTTGTGATAAATATCTCAACACAAGAACTATCTGAAATACAATTAAAGATCTTGAATTGTGGTTTACGTTTCTGCACTACTATTAATGCTAATTATGTGGATTTTAAGAATAGAGCTGTGCAAGTTCACAAGAAGATTGAAAATGAAAAAATATTCCAGTAACAAAACAGGAATTGAAAAAGCAGAAACACCTTATGCTATAGAAGATATACCAGAAATATTGGAATTTCAACAATTGGACAACATGGGTGATGTAGAGACTGAGACTTGACCCAACCTTTAGAACACATTGGATTTGAGACTGATTATCAGGCTCCGATCAACTTATGATCAAGGAGTAAGTTTTGCCCACAATTACCACCAGGCAATAAGGTGGACTTTTTCCATGAAATGGTGGTTGAAGACATAAATAAGGGCCATAGGAATTGGAACATAAAGAAGAAATTGAATATTAATGAGAAGTCTGAATGTACTAGGAATACCCTATGAATGGAGTGAATTGAATAATCTGAAGAATAATAAGACAATCATCATAAGGGCCTCCGACAAAGGAGGTAGCATTGTAATGATGGACATATCTCAATATCAAGTGGAGCCAAGAGACAGCTAAGAAATAGACAGTATTATGAGATTTTAAAAGAAAGTCAGATGGGAGATCTGGAGAAATAATGCAACCAGATGTCGTCGCCTTGGAGGGACGCTGGACTATTGGAGATGGAAGAGTTTCAGTATCTGAGAATGACTGGAGCTACAATATCTATGATTTACTTGCTCAGTAAAGTACATCAATATTTAGTGAATCTCCCTGGTAGGCCCATTGTGAGCCCCATAAGAGCATAACTAAAGGCTACATCTAGATATTTGGAATTATTCCTAGCAGGCTTATGTGACCACTCTGCCATCGTATATTAAGAATACATCTGACTTCCTGCTCAAAATAAGCAACATACCATGGAAGCCACCATACATATTGGTAACAATGGATGCCGCCTTGTATAAATCAATTGATCATGAACAAGGAATTGCTGCATATCAGTATTTTTTACAAGCACGGTCACTGGACTATTTACAACACACGGAGATGACCATTTTTATGTTGAGATATTGTCTCACCCATAATATATTCATGTTTGGGAATGACATGTTTCTATAGAAACAGGGCACAGCTATGGGCACCTCCTTCACCCCCACCTCTGCAAGTTTGTTTATGGGGTGGTGGGGGAAGGAGGTGGCCTGGTCTGAAGAGAATGAAGTTTATATAGACCATGCCATTCTTTGGATACGCTTCATAGATGACCTGTTCCTAATATGGGATGGAGAAGAGAACACCTTGACATTTTTCCTAGAGAGGCTCAATATAAATGAGTACACCATACAGCTAACTAGTAAATTGAGCAAATCTGAGGTGGAATTCCTTGATGTGGATCTCTATCTCAAAAATGGGGTTTTACACATAAAGATATTTAGGAAAGCCATAGCAGCGAATTCCCTGCTACATGCTAATAGTGGGCATCCAAAGTCTTTAAAATGGAGTATCCCATTTGGCCAACTACTATGGGGCTGATTACGATGTCGTTAGGAAAGCCTTCCAGACGAGTCAGTTCTGGAAAGCTTTCCGTACGAATCGCACTCAGAGAGTCCCACCGACCAATTACAATGTGTCTGTATGTCTACAGACTCGGTTCGGTCAAACTCCCATTGAATTCAATGGGAGCCTGTGTACCCAACGTGAACACAGGCTCCCATTGAAAAAAGGGGTGGGTGGGGAAAAGCATGCACCCTGTGGCGGAGACCCCATGGTGCCCGCCACACTTTGCATGCATGGAAAGGTGGGACCCATGGGTATCCCCTGTGACCAATTCGGAGGGCCTCGGGTGAAGGGGGGTCTGCTATGGGCCCCCAAAGTCTGATACCCACAACCGTTTTGTCTCAGCAAAACCGAGTCGGTACGGCTGTCAGAGTCAGTCATCGTACTCGCTCGTTCAGAAACTGTCCCCATTGTGCTGCACGATTCAGCTCCGAACGAGTCGGACTGCCTGAATTGCGTTTGGAACCGATTCGGTCAGCCCGGACGGCTTCCTCGCATTGTACTTGGTCGTCCGGAAAGGTGGACCATTTGTTCGGAAACATAGGCTCCGAATCAGATTCGCTTGCTCTGATTCCCGTAATCAGAGCAAGCGTAATCAGCCCCTATGTGTTTAAAGAATATTTTCAACAGAAGTGGAATTCAATAAAGAGGCCAGTTGATGATGTCTAGATTTCTAGCAAGGGGTTAGCCTAAGAATGTGTTAACAGATGCCTATAACAGAACTAAATTGAAAACCAGAGATGACTTGCTATTTAATGAAGGAAAGAGATATGGTGCCACACTAACACAATTGGATGATGAAACCTGCATTTTTTAATGAAATATAATGTAGAGCATCCAAACATGAGAAAAATGCTCTTTAACAATTGGAATGTGCTCATGCATGACAAAGATCTCAAAAAGGCTGCGGGATTGCAACCATAAATCACGTACAGGTGAACGGCAAATTTGGGAGACTTAGTAACAACAAGTCATTTTTTAGAAAACTAACAATATTCCACCTGGCTTACTTTGGGAAGTGGGTGTTTTTGAAAATGTGGGAACTGCAAGACATGTGATAGTGGACAGAATATGAAAACTTATCATACATTTGATGGCAAAATTATACCAATAAAAGAAAGGATCAACTGCAAAACAGACTTTGTTCTTTATGTCTTAAAATGTACCTGCAAAAAAACTTGTGTGGGAAGTACTTTAAAGAAATTTAAAATACGTATCCTGCTGCACTTCAGAGCAATGAAAAATCACGATTATAGCTGACCTGTGGCAAAACACATGTGGAATAAACATCAAGGTAATCTCTCATGTCTTAAATATTATGGAATCAAACATATTAAGAAACATCCAAGAGGAGCTGACCAGGAACAACAATTAAGAAAATTTGAATCTATTCTTATACTGTCCTTGGGAATGGAGCAACCTCGGGGACATAATTTGGATGCAGAGTTATATGTCCACTTATAATGAATAAATATCTGGAGTAGTTGAAATGGTTATCTGAAAGCAGGATTGCACCTCAAGTGTATTAAAAATCATATTATTAATTTGGGTTCAGTTGTGATCTAAGAATGTTTCTTCTCGTAATTGAAATCGAGTAAATAAACCCAGAACTGATCAGGGTCGAATCACTGAGGAACTGTGCTATGACTTTTGTGATTCATATGTGATGGTCCATCCTACAATAATCTTTAACCCCACATGAGAAGCACAATTAGAAATTGAAGGACAGTAACTTACCTGTTGGGGGAGAGCTGAGGAGAGAGCTGTGCAGGAGAGAAGCACCGCTGGGAGAGCCACAATCCCTAATTCACTTTTTGTGGCCTGATGCGCTCTTAAGCGCGACGCAGCCCCACAGGAGGGGGCAGCCGCTTACTTGTTTGGGGAGAGCTGAGGAGAGAGCCGTGCAGGAGAGAAGCACCACTGAAGAAACCACAATCCCCGACTCACTTTTCACCGCCTGACACCTGACTCTTAAGCGTGATGCAGCCCCGTGGCGCGGGACACACGTGGGGACACGCCCGGTCCACGCCCGGGCAAACCCGTCGGAGTCCAAAGGAGGCTGGGGGGAAACGGAAAATGAAGGCTGTCGAGCAGGATGGGGATCCCATTAATACCCTGGACTCCTTTCTTTGCAGAGCGGCAAATGCCTTGGCGAAGGAGATCAAAAATACAGAGCGTAGACTCTCTATTGGAGAGGTAGGAAAGCTACCTCCTATTTTGGATATTGTACCCCCTGGAAAAAATATTTTTTGCCCCCAGCAGGGTCCCTGTGGCACCCCTCCCCTTTCAATACTTACATTGGCCCCAGGGAGGTGGTGGCCCCGGGGCCTTAATGGGCATATATTCTATTGTATACAATATTTGCCAAGCCCCAGGGAGGTGGCAGTCCCCGTGCCATAAACAGCCCTGGGAGGCTGCTCTGGCGTGGATCCCTTTATCCAGGTTCCCCCTACACATGGCAGCTGAACCCCGAAGACTACAACCCTGTGAGCACCGGAATGCAGGTAAGTTCGTAGGTGGCATGTATCCCCATTGACTGGACTGTGCACAGATTGCCACACTCCAGCAATGGGGTACATGCAGCACAAGGCACATTCTCACATATGTCATGCATGTGTGTACATATCACATGTTTCCTGTGAGTTTGCACACACTTGCGGCGACATATTCGGGGGTATGTGCACCGCCGTAGATGAGACCACAGCGGTAACAGTGGTTGCATCGTAATACAGCGGGGGAATTTTCCCGGCCTCAGCAGTTGGAATCGGATTGCGGCCGCAGTGGTAGGACGGTCCAGAGTTCTGAATTTGTGGTTCCCACTAGCTACCTTCCTGCTACTTCTCAGGGATCCTTCACTAACTCACCTATTGTCTAAACATATAACTGAAAATCTGGTTACCCAGTGGATTTTACACAGTTTTAATGCTGTCCGTACCCATAGATGTCTGCAGAGATTCTGGGAAACAAGATATGTCCTTTGCTCAACAGAAGCCATATTACGAAATTGCGTGTTGTGCCTCAATGGTCATTTGCACCACCATTTTCTGCACCTGGGACACTTTCATGTTATAGTGGAACTGCAGACGCTTGTGTGGCCTCTTCTGTAAAATTGATTATGCAGGTGTACATTTCGGGATGTGCCATCTCAACAGCAAATTACTTCATTGCATGAGGTCGTGGCCACACATGCAAAGGAGAGCTTGCCTTTGCCCCTGCACCTTCTTACCAATGTCGCATCAAGGGAAGATCATTGACTGTGTGCCACATAAGAAGTGGTCTGAAGGCCACCCAGGAGGTGCCCCTGAAGTCACTCAGGGAGGGGGGGGGGTCGATGCTCACTTTTAAAACTAGTAACAAACCGATCCGTGGTTTGAAACCACCAGTCCATGTTTCACAGTTGTGCGGCCCCAAATTAGGCAAGAGTTATTGTCTGCACTTAGTACAGTGCATTTTTTTCTAGTAAAATACTGCCCAGTTCTTGCCTGCTCGTGGAGCATGTAATAGCGGTGCACCTAGACCAAAGTGGGACAGAGCACTATATTACTGTAATACTGCTCCAGAATGACTGGTGCAATTAAACTGGAGGAGCTGCGGAAAGTTACACAGGCACCAGCTGCGGCTCCCTGCCCTAAAAACCGACCTTCAGGGGTTCCTGGGAAATGCCTTGTGGAATGAACGGCCTGTCCAGCCCTGATGCAGGCACAACTCTAAGGGCCTAATTATGAGTTTGGCGGTCCGTGGACTGCCAAACTCACGGTGGCGTGGTGGTGGCAGTCCAGCCACTTCCGCACCGGCGATCCGACCGCCCTATTACAACTTGGGTGGTCGGACCGCCATTGCACCACAACAACCAAACGCCAGGGTGGTGGCATGGCGGTCTTGTGGCTGCAATATGCTTGGCGGGACCACCGCTGTCCCTCCAAGCATATAACGAGTTTCCTTTCTGCCACGGTTTTTATGGCAGTTCCAACTCCATGAAAACTGTGGCAAAGAGGAAACAAATGGGGCCCTACAGGGCTCCCTGTTTCACCAGGGCCGTGAGGTGCATGCAGGGGGGCACATGGTGCATACACCCCAGTACCTGCACGGCATGGACTGCACCATTCCATGCCGTGCAGGTACTGCCTTTCAGGTTCTTATTGCAGTGCCTATTTCATAGGCACTGCTAAAGAACGGCCCGCCAGTGACTGTAAAAGTCAGAATCTGGGGGCGGTATGCACACGGGTTTGGTGGTGTTGGTACAGGCCGGCGGCGTGACAGTCCCACTCCCACACCTCCAAACTGTTGTGAGAGTGCTTGCACAAACTGAGTAAATGAAGGCCTTGAGGTGCAAACAGGCTCAGTGAATCACACTTTCTTGCATAAATGTAATAAATACTGTAAAGCATCGGAAAATAGTGATTCGTCGTGACCACAAAACCTGTCTATGGCTTACAGAATTTGAAGGAGCATTAAAAACAACTCAATTGAAAAGCAGAGCAATGCTGGAGATGTTATCGCTCTAGAGAGAGCAAAAATCAATTCTATATTCAAGAAAAGCAATGCTTAGCAACCATTTGCAAGGTGAACAAGGGGTATTTTCTACAGCGCTCGTCAACTACAAAAACAAAGCATAGATCGGCTATATTAAAAATTACCTCGCAGCTGAAAACACCAGTGGGTATAAAAGTTTCACCTTTCCTTTTAATGAGTTTTTGTGGTACAGACATTCTTCAATAATTTATTATTGTTCCTAATCAATCATTAAGAGCCTCACAGTCAGTATTTGCTCACCATTTGGATGCACCGGTGTCTGACAGCCAAACATCTTTTTCAGATGATTCAAACCCTTTTATAAGACAGATAAGTCCATCACCACCTCCGAGATCCTAATTCAGTAATTTTATCTCCAATCGATGCCAGTCAGGTCAGATATCATGCACTGCACCAGTGACTGAGCTATTCTGCACTGCTGATCTGACAATTCCCACTCCTATTTGCATTAAATGATGAGCCAAAAATGTAATTTTCCATCAGTACAAATGCCATTTATGCAGTGATCAGTTAGTGCAAATTCATTTTGCACTGGTATCTCATTGATAATGTTGGGGTTGAAGTGCAATATCACAGTGCAAATTTGCTGAGTCACACGTGTAATGCATCTAATGTAGTTATGGTTGGAGGCCACTATAGCAGTAACTGGGATAGAAACATAGAGCACCTATCTCTTTAAAAAGGACCTTGGATCCTGCAGAACCCTAAACCGGGGGAAGACGCATGTGTTTGCAAAAATGAGGAATTTATAAATGCCTATATGTGACATTTAACTCATCTGAATGAGTGCAGAGAGTAAACAAGTGTGAATTCAGCACAACCTGTATGAACTTCCCAACCTCTACAGTATTATCCTGGTTACTTTAGAAAGAGCACCTTCTAACATCACGTCACTCAGGAAAACCTCCTTCATTTATCAGTAGTGTGTGACACAAGGACCATAAAAATCGCTGCAGTCCTAGACTAGTATGCCCAAAAGATCCCTAGTACCTTCCCAACTCATAAATATCTACATGAACACTCATAGAGGGAATCTTCGAATGCCATCTAAAAATTCAGAAATCCACAGAGATATACAGAGACCAATAATCAAGTCTGACCAAATCTTTTTTGAGAGTTTCTGGGACCTGCTGAGTCTCTGGGTAAGATTCTAGTGATGCCACAGGTATCTGAGATTGCTCAGGGAGATTTGATAGCTGTGCTGTCCATCACAGGCATCAAATGTTTGAAATATTTGACTGAGATTTGAGATAAATCAACTGTGATAGGTGTAGGAAAGGTGTGTGAATCCAACATTCCCATATCAGATGTGGGAAACGGAAAGGAACAAATGAAATAGTTTTTAGAGAAGGTCCAGAAATTTACCAAAATTACCAAATTCTTCAAGATTAAATAAAGCCGATTTTATGCGTCTACCAGCTCCCGTCCTGTCATAGCAAACTACAGTGTCCCGGGGGTGAGCACCCCGGGACACTGCAGGAGCCGGCCCTGGGGGGTGGTGGTCCCCAGGGCAATCAAGGGCTCCAGGAGGGGGGCTGCGCGGCCCCCCTCCCTTCATTGGCAAAGCCCCGGGGAGGTGGTGGTCCCCGGGCTCAGGGGTCCGTAACGGACCCCCATATTGAAATATTTAGTGCCCCGGGGCATGTGAGCCCCCCCACACAGGTCATTTTATTTTTTTTAAAAAGAAGCCCCGGGGGGTGGCGGTCCCCGGGGCTGCGGGAAGGCCGAGAGCCCTCCCGCACCATTATTTCTTTAAAGCCCGGGGGTGGCGGGCCCCGGGACTTGGGGGGGCCTTAGAGGCCCCCCCACACATAAAAATAATAAAACACGCATGCCCCCGGGACTTGGGCCACCCGGGGGCCAAATAGCATCGAAGCGCGGGAGACCGTGCTACGATTTTTTTTTTATCGGCTGGATCCGCGCCCCCAGCGCGTTTTTGCCGATTTTTAAATAAAAAAAATTTTGGGCCCTGAGCAGGCCTAGGGGGTCAGGGTGTTTCTACCCTGCCCCCTTTTTGTGTTTTGTGCACTTGTTTTACTGATTTCTTGTGCCTCGGTTCTACCAAGGCACAAGATGGCTGCCAACACTTCCTGGTTTGGAGTGTTGACAGCCAATTAGCATGCAGCTCGTGGTCGGGAAGGTGCGCGGATCCACGCGGCCATAGATATCAAAACTTTTATTTTGGATTTTCTCAGCAACTACTGAACGGATTTACACCATTTTTAAAAAGTGTGCTTTCTGAACCAAGCACTACCTCTTTGCCAAATTTGGTGTAATTCCGTTCAGCAGTTTTGGCTGTAGCCTTGCATAAAGTTTCCTATGGGAAATTGATTTTTCACTCTTATTTTTGAATTTCTCTGCAACTACTGAACGGATTTACACCATTTAAAAAAAGGTCGCTTTCTGAACCAAGCGCTACCTTTTCAAAATTTGGTGTAATTCCGTTCAACAGTTCGAGCTGTATATATATTATCTACTGGCGGTCGCCAGTAGATAGTTATAGTTAGGACCTATTATCCATAGGAAATCCGCGACATTCTATTTGAAATAACGTTGGCGCCGGTTGACGAATCTTCGTGAAAGTTTCCAACTTGTTGGGGCGCTCCGCTCCTACCCTGAAAGTCTCGGGTTGATTCGTCAAGCGGGGGCCGAAGAAAAAGGGGGTCCCAAAACGCGTTTTCCCCATTCATTTTCCATAGGAACCTTTAGTCGCAGCTACAGCCCGAACTGCTGAACGGAATTACACCAAATTTGGCAAAGAGGTAGCCCTTGGTTCAGACTGGTGCCTTTTGCTTAAATGGTGTAAATCCGTTCAGTAGTTCCTGAGAAATTCACAAGTAAAGTCACATATATATCTATGGCTGAGTAGGGTCCGCGTACCCTCCCGATCACGAGCTGCATGCTAATTGGCTGTCAGCTGGCTGTCAACATTCCGATTCAGGAAGTGTTGGCAGCCATTTTGTCCCTCGGTAGAACCGAGGGACAGAAACAAGTGCGCAAAGCGCACAAAGGGAGCAGGGTAGAAACACCCTAACCCCTAGGCCTGCTCAGGGGTCCCACAAGGACCCCCTGGGCAAAAAAGAATTTTATAAAAAAACAAATCGGCAGGATGCGCTCAGGGTGCGCTGATCCTGCCGAAAAAAAATCGAGCGCGGTCTCCCGCGCTTCGATGTTAATTGCCCCGGGTGGGCCAAGTCCCGGGGGCATGGTGGAGGGTTAAATTTATGTATGGGGGCCTCTAAGGGCCCTCCAAGCCCAGGGACCGCCACCCCCGGGGCTTTAACAAAAAATGGTGCGGGAGGGCTCTTTGCCCTCCCGCTGCCCGAGACCGCCACCTCCCCGGGGCTTCTGTTTTATTTTTTTAACCTGTGTGGGGGGCTCCAGCCCCCACACGCCCGGGGACCGCCACCTCCCCGGGGCACTAAAAATTAAAAATGGGGGTCCGTTTTGGACCCCCGAAGCCCGGGGACCACCACCTCCCGGGGCTTTGAAAATGTGGGGAGGGGGCCGCGCGGCCCCCTCCTGGAGCCAGTGATGGCCCTGGGGACCGCCACCCCGCAGGGCCGGCTCCTGCAGTGTCCCGGGGTGCCTACCCCGGGACACTGCTGTTTGCAATGACAGGACGGGAGCCTCGCGGCTCCCGTCCTGTCATTGCAAACTTGCTTTGGATATTGGAAGAGAGGCAGGAAACCTGCTCTCGCTTCCAATATCCAAAGCTGATTGCTTTCCACATGGGGAGCAGCTTGTTAGCTGCTCCCCATGTGGAAAAGCAATGCCGGCTCGCGCAGGAGGCGGGGAGCCGGCTGGGACTGTGGGTAGATTGGGGACCCCCCCACAGTCCCCAACCAGAGGCCAGGCCCCAGGGGATGGGGTCCCCGGGGCCATAAGTGGCCAGGGAGGGGGCCACGCAGCCCCCTCCCCAAATTTTAAAAGAAAAAGAAAAAAAAAGTGCAAGGCCGGCCCCGGGGGATGGGGTCCCCGGGGCCTTAAATGGCCTGAGGAGGGGGCCACGCAGCCCCCTCCAAATAAAAAATAAAAAAATCGAGGCCATGCCCCGGGGATGGGGTCCCCGGGGCCAATACAGGCCCAGGGAAGGAGGGCCACGCGGCCCCCTTCCCGTTTTTTTTTAAATTTAAAATATAAAATGCTCAGGCCTCGGGGGATGGGGTCCCCGGGACCAAAAGTGGGCAAGGGAAGGGGGCCACGCAGCCCCCTCCCATTAAAAAACTATAGAAAAAAAAAAACGACCGGCATCGTGCCGGAGGCCCGCCCCCTCCCTGCAGTACTCTGCAAACGCGCCCCCTGGCGCGTTTGCAGAGAAGCGAATTCCCCTTGAATACTGGGGGTCCCTGGGGGCCAACTAGCCCACCAGGAACCTCCAGTATGCGCCAGGGGCTGCGTTGCAGAGACGTGTACAGAGGCCACGCCCCTTTTACACCTCTCTGCAACGCAGCTCTGTGGCGCTTTTGGAGGTATATGGTGGGCTAGTTGGACTCCAGGGACCCTCAGGATTCAAGGGGACTTAATCCACCAACTTAAAACGCGCCACGGGGCGCGTTTGCACAGTGGTGAAGGGAGGGCGGGGCTTCAGGTGACATGTGTGCAAACAGGCCCCGTGGCGCGTTTTAAGATGGGGAATAAATTCCTTTTCAATCCTGAGGGTCCCTAGGGGCCAACTAGCCCACCAGGTACCTCCAGTAAGCGCCACGGAGCTGCGTTGCAGAGTGTTGTAAAAGGGGCGTGGCCTCTGAACACCTCTCTGCAACGCAGCCCCTAGCGCATACTGGAGGTACCTGGTGGGCTAGTTGGCCCCTAGGGACCCTCGGGATTGAGGAGGAATTAATTGTCCAACTTAAAACGCGCCACAGGGCGTGTTTGCAGACATGTCACCTTAGGCCCCACCCCTTCCTTCACCATTGTGCAAATATTCCTCTAAAATCAGCCGAACTACGAATTCCGATTTACTCACCTGTTATCAGGAGAGACCTCAGTGCTGCATCTTTGAGCCCAGTACTGATCCTGAAAAGTAATTCTAACCGTACTTACCAGTAACTTGAATTTCCTTCCATAGGATATCATTGCCTGCTTTTTGCTGAAAAAGTTTCTAAGTGGCGATTTTTGAAACATACAAATATTCCTCTAAAATCAGCCGAAATACGAATTTCGATTTACTCACCTGTTATCAGGAGAGACCTCATTGCTGCATCTTTCAGCCCAGTACTGGTCCTGAAAAGTAATTTTAACCGTACTTACCAGTAACTTGAATTTCCTTCCATAGGCTAACATTGACTGGTTTCACTTGGAAATTCTTCTAAGTGTGGAGTTTTGGAACTTTATAATATTCCTCTAAAATCAGCCGAAATACGAATTCCGATTTACTCACCTGTTATCAGGAGAGACCTCAGTGCTGCATCTTTCAGCCCAGTACTGATCCTGAAAAGTAATTTTAACCATACTGACCAGTAACTTGAATTTCCTTCCATAGGATATCATTGCCTGCTTTTTGCTGAAAAAGTTTCTGTGTCGATTTTGAAACATACAAATATTCCTCTAAAATCAGACGAAATACGAATTCCGATTTACTCACCTGTTATCAGGAGAGAACCCAGTGCTGCATCTTTTAGCCCAGCACTGACCCTGAAAAGTAATTCTAACCGTACTTAACAGTAACTTGAATTTCCTTCCATAGGCTAACATTGACTGGTTTCACTTGGAAATTCTTCTAAGTGTGGAGTTTTGGAACTTTATAATATTTCTCTAAAATCAGCCGAACTATGAATTCCGATTTACTCACCTGTTATCAGGAGAGAACCCAGTGCTGCATCTTTTAGCCCAGCACTGACCCTGAAAAGTAATTCTAACCGTACTTACCAGTAACTTGAATTTCCTTCCATAGGAATCCATTGTCTGGTTTTCAGCAGAAAAGTTTCAAAGTGTCGATTTTCACAAACTACAAATATTCCTTAAAAATCGCATGTGTGACTTAAACGCATTCTTTCAACTGTTTACAGGAGATGCACCAGTGCTGGTTCCAGGATCCACCACTGAGTAAGAAAAAGTAACGATAACACTACTTACCTGCTAAGTGAATTTCCTCCCATAGGATAACATTGGTGATTCTATATGAAAAAGTTTCTAAGTGTCAACTTTTAAAATACAATAATATTCCTTAAAAATCACTACTGTAACCAAAACGCTTTTACTCAACTGTTTACAGGAGATGTCCCAGGACTGAATCTAGGATCCAGTCCTGTGGTTAGAAAAGTAATCCATAAAGTAACTAATTGCATTTAACTAGAAATTCACATTGAGCTCAATGTTGCTTTGTTTTTGAAATTGTGTTGCCCATTGCAACAACTGTAACTACTGTACTTAAAAGTCTATTGCCTATTTGCAAAGTATTTAAACTAAAGTAATTCATTCTGAGAAAGTATATTTTGTAATGTAATGTATAATGTAATTACAATGTAATTTAAAAAATAAAATATCTAAAAATAAATAGTTTAAAAAAATGTTGTAAATCAGTATCAAAAAAATAAATATAACAATTAATACATTTAAAAATTGTCATTTACAAAACCTTTGAAATTCACTGAAAAAACCATAGGTTTCAGACACGTTATAGTTAGGAATTAGCATTTAAAAAACCTTTGAAATTCACTGAAAAAACCATAGGTTTCAGACACGTTATAGTTAGGAATTAGCATTTAAAAAACCTTTGAAATTCACTGAAAAAACCATAGGTTTCAGGCACGTTATAGTTAGAAATTAGCATTTAAAAAACCTTAGAAATTCACTGAAAAAACCATAAGGTTTTAGGGACAGTTATAGTTAGTTGGACATTGCACTCGTACAAAACCCGTGAAATTCCCCGTTATAGTTAGTTCAGGTAACTATAACTCGCGCCCCATAATGCACTGCTGATGACGGCACATATTACATCACTCATGACATGGTCAGTGACATCACTGATGACATCACTGATGACATCTCAAATGACATCACTGATGACATCATCCATGTGAGAATTTAATGCACCTCCTCACACCCTAATATAACCTTTGATACACCCACTCTAAATTACAGACTGCCATTCTCAAAACCATAGACACTCCAACACCAATAACTACATACCCACTCACTGATTCTTAGGTCTACACACACACATCCACTCACTCACCCGTACAGTCACTCATACTTATGGTCACTCAGTACAGGACTATCATATGCACTCATACTCCTATATAGACACTCAAACACCGCCACTCATCCATAGAGGTACTCACACACCTAGTCAGTCATGCAAATAATTAAACACACTGCCATTTACTCACCTATACAGTTATACACACACCAGCTCACTTACTCATACAAATACTAGCACATTCTTACGCTCTTATACAATCACTGATACAAGCACACACTCATCCATACAGTCACTCTCACAATCACACACTCTAGACTTATAGCTATTTATATACTCCAACACACATATATACTGCCTTTCACATATGTAGTTACTCACACATGTACCACTGGGACATACATTCACTCACTAACACACTCTTACACACACTTACCCACCCATACAGTCTATCACAGATGCACTCTTGAAACCATCCACCCAGTGAATCACCCACTCACACATCTATGCACAGAGTCGCACACACCCCACCCACACAAACACTCAGGCACCCATACAGATACTCAGACAACCAATCAATAACTCATATAGACACTCATGTAGCTATTCACAAACCCATGCACCACTTACACAGCAACAGACAGACGGATACAGACATTCACCCAGTTTAGTCACTAACCCATGCATTCAGTAAGATATGTTTAATCACTCACTTATCGAGTTAGTCACGCACCTACTAAATCATCCATACAGACACTTATACACCCACTCATTCTTCAATACGCCTTTCCCTATATATATTAAAAATATTTAAACTTTACAGAAACACACAGTCACTGGATGATGTCATTAGTGATGTCATTTGAGATGTCATCAGTGATGTCATCAGTGATGTCACTGACCATGTCATGAGTGATGTAATATGTGACGTCATCAGCAGTGCATTGCGGGGCGCGAGTTATAGTTACCTGAACTAACTATAACGGGGAATTTCACGGGTTTTGTACGAGTGCAATGTCCAACTAACTATAACTGTCCCTAAAACCTTATGGTTTTTTCAGTGAATTTCTAAGGTTTTTTAAATGCTAATTTCTAACTATAACGTGCCTGAAACCTATGGTTTTTTCAGTGAATATATATATATATATATATATATATATATATATATATATATATATTATTTACTGGCGGTCGTGTGCTTGGAGACTGTTTTTGGAATACAATTCAGGAGCATGACCCACTCGCAGTCACCAGCCCATTGGGGAGGTGCTAGTATAGCGAAATCTGGTGACTGTTGGAGGAAGGGAGTCGGAGGGATGACATCCCACTCTGACCATTCTGGAATACGAGTATAATTTCGGAGAGGATCGGAAATGCAGGAATGTGCACAAGATCAGAGAGCGCATGGCCAGGAGAATATTGCGCCACAACTTAAATGCAGGTACAAAGAACATTTCCTTTAACATCGAAGAGTAAGAGGATTCATTGTAATTCCCTGCAATAATGCAGCAAGTACAAAGCATTATGGGACTTGTATTTTTTACTGTTGGTCATGTGACTTTCAACATAAAAAAGCGGACACAATGCACTTTGCACTTTAACCTTTTTTCTCACCTGTGATCAAGGCTGTGCCGAAACGCGTTAGGGAAATGAAAAGGTGTGCTGCTTAATACCTCTGAAATTAAAACTCTGCTTCCAGAAACGGGCCTCTGTACTTTCTTGTCTGGACGATGACGTTTGACAGGCTGCTCCATGCCTGTTGTTTAAAAGAGGCCGCCCTGAAA
This sequence comes from Calotriton arnoldi, assembly GCA_963921515.1. Lineage (NCBI taxonomy): Eukaryota > Metazoa > Chordata > Amphibia > Caudata > Salamandridae > Calotriton > Calotriton arnoldi. The sequence continues at coordinate 29,632 of CAWUFW010002907.1, forward strand.
GGTTGGAGGCTCCGTGTGCTTGGAGACTGTTTTTGGAATACAATTCAGGAGCATGACCCACTCGCAGTCACCAGCCCATTGGGGAGGTGCTAGTATAGCGAAATCTGGTGACTGTTGGATGAAGGGAGTCGGAGGGGATGACATCCCACTCTGACCATTCTGGAATACGAGTATAATTTCGGAGAGGATCGGAAATGCAGGAATGTGCACAAGATCAGAGAGCGCATGGCCAGGAGAATATTGCGCCACAACTTAAATGCAGGTACAAAGAACATTTGCTTTAACATCGAGGAGTAAGAGGATTCATTGTAATTCCATGTAATAATGCAGCAAGTACAAAGCATTATGGGACTTGTATTTTTTACTGTTGGTCATGTGACTTTCAACATAAAAAGCGGACACAATGCACTTTGCACTTTAACCTTTTTCTCACCTGTGATCAAGGCTGTGCCGAAACGCGTAAGGGAAATGAAAAGGTGTGCTGCTTAATACCTCTGAAATTAAAACTCTGCTTCCAGAAACGGGCCTCTGTACTTTCTTGTCTGGACGATGATGTTTGACAGGCTGCTCCATGCCTGTTGTTTAAAAGAGGCCGCCCTGAAGGGTTGGAGGCTCTGTGTGCTTGGAGACTGTTTTTGGAATATATAAATATATATATATATATATATATATATATATATATATATATATATATATATATATATATATATATATATATATATATATATATATATATATATATATATATATATATATATATATATATATATATATATATATATTATCTACTGGCAGTCGCCAGTAGATAGTTATAGTTAGGACCTAGTTTCCATAGGAAACTCGTTTTTTGTTTTCTCAATATCTTTGGCGCCGGTTCACGAATCTTAGCGAAATTTTCAAAAATCGTAGCCCGCTCCGGTCAGCTCCTGTCTTGAAAGTTTCTGGGTGATTCGGCAAGCGGGGGCCAAGAAAAAAGGGGGGTCCTAAAACGTGTTTTCTCCATGTTAATTCCCATAGGAAACTTTAGACAAAGCTACAGCCCGAACTGCTGACCGGAATTACACCAAACTTGGCAAAAAGGTAGCCCTTGGTTCAGAAAGAGACCTTTTTGTTAAATGGTGTAAATCCGTTCAGTAGTTCCTGAGAAATTCAAAAAATAGAGGTCGAAAAATGCATTTCCCATAGGAAATTTTAGACACGGTTACAGCCGAAACTGCTGAACGGAATTACACCAAATTTGGCAAAAAGGTAGCCCTTGATTCAGAAAGAGACCTTTTTTTAAAATGGTGTAAATCCGTTCAGCAGTTGCTGAGAAAATAAAAAAATAAAAGGTTCGATATCTATGGCCGCGGTGGATCCGCGCACCCTCCCGATCATGAGCTTTATTCTAATTGGCTGTCAACACTCCAAACCAGGAATTGTTGGCAGCCATCTTGTGACTCGGTAGAACCGAGTCACAAGAAAAGAGAAAAAGAAACGCGAAAAAAAAGAAAAGGGGGCAGGGTAGAAACACCCTGACCCCCTAGGCCTGCTCAGGGGGTCCCACAAGGACCCCCAGGGCCCAAAAAAGCATTTTTTTAAAAAACAAATCGGCCAAATTCGCGCTGGGTGCGTGAATCCAGCCGTGAAAATAAAAAGAACTAAGCGCGGGCTTCCGCGCTTCGTTTAATTGAAGCCCCTGGGTGGGCCAGGTACCGGGGGCAGTAAAAAAATGTGTGTGGGGGCCCCAATCCCCCCACACTGCCCCCCGGGGCTTTGCAACAATATTTGCGGGGGGCACACGCCCCCTCCCCGCAGCCCCGGGGACCGCCACCCCCTGGGGCTTGTTTTTTTAGAGTTTGGGGGGCCACTAAGGCCCCCCCAAACCCCGGGGACTGCCACCCCCTGGGGCTTTCATCAATTATAATCAGGGGGGGTACACTGCCCCCCGCAGCCCCGGGGACCGCCACCCCCCGGGGCTTCTTTTTGAAAAAAAAATATACCTGTGTGGGGAGCCCCCCCACATGCCCTGGGGACTGCCACCTCCCCGCGGCACTAATATTTAAATTTGGGGGTCCGTAACAGACCCCCGAGCCCTGGGGACCACCACCTCCCCGGGGCTGTGCAAGTGAAGGGAGGGGGCCGCGCAGCCCCCCTCCTGGAGCCTGTGATGGCCCTGGGGACTGCCACCCCCCAGTGTCCCGGGGTGCCCACCCCCGGGACACTGCTGCTTGCTATGGCAGGACGGGAGCCTTGCGGCTCCCGTCCTGCCATAGCAAACTTGCTTTGGATTTTGGAAGAGAGAGCAGGAAACCTGCTCTCTCTTCCAAAATCTAAAGCAGACTGCTTTTCCACACGGGGAGCTGCATGTTAGCAGCTCCCCATGTGGAAAAGCAATGCCGGCTCCTGCAGGACGCGGGGAGCCGGCGGGACCTTGGGGGCATTGGGGCTCACCCCATGGTCCCCAACGGATAGGGCCTTCCCCGGGGGATGGGGCTCCCGGGGCTAGTAGTGGCCCTGGAGGGGGGCCACGCGGCCCCCCTCCCCAAAATAAAATAAAAATAAAAATTACAAAAAAAAAGGCCGGCCCCGGGGGATGGGGTCCCCGGGGCAATAGAGGCCTCAGGAGGGGGGCCACGCAGCCCCCTTCCTTAAATTTTTTTTAAAATGTGGCCATGCCCCGGGGGATGGGGTCTCCGGGGCCGGAATTGGCCACGGGAAGGGGGCCACGCGGCCCCCTTACCGTTCAGTTTTTTTTTAATTTTTATAAAAAAAGGGGTCAGGCCCTGGGGGATAGGGTCCCAGGGCCCAAAAAAGGAAAAAAAAGGGGGGCCACACAGCCCCCCTTCTAAAATATCAAAACAAAAAAAAGCCGCGATCATGCCTCAGGCCCCGCACCCTCCCTTCGCCACTCTGCAAACGCGCCCTGTGGCGTGTTTTAAATTGGGACATTAATTCCCCTTGAATACTGGGGGTCCCTAGGGGCCAACTAGCCCACCAGGTACCTCCAGTGCGTGCCACAGGGCTGCGTTGCAGAGAGGTGGTGCAGGCCACGCCCCTTTTTACACCTCTCTGCAACGCAGCTCTGTGGCGCTTACTGGAGGTACCTGGTGGGCTAGTTGGACCCCAGGGACCCTCAGGATTCAAGGGGACTTAATCCCACAACTTAAAACGCACCACGGGGCACGTTTGCACAGTGGTGAAGGGAGGGGGCGGGGCCTGAGGTGACATGTGTGCAAACACGCCCTGTGGCGTGTTTTAAGTTGGGGGATTAAGTCCCCTTGAATCCTGAGGGTCCGTGGGGTCCAACTAGCCCACCAGGTACCTCCAGTAAGCGCCACAGAGCTGCGTTGCAGAGAGGTGTAAAAAGGGGCGTGGCCTCGGACCACCTCTCTGCAACGCAGGCCTGTGGCGCTTACTGGAAGTACCTGGTGGGCTAGTTGGGCCCCAGGGACCCTCAGGATTCAAGGTGACCTAATATCCCAACCTAAAACGCGCCACAGGGCGCGTTGCACACTGGTGAAGGGAGGGGGCGGGGCCTCAGGTGACATGTGTGCAAACACGCCCTGTGGCACATTTTAAGTTGGGGAATTAATTCCCCTTGAATCCTGAGGGACCCTGGGGGCCAACTAGCCCACCAGGTACCTCCAGTGTGCGCCAAAGGGCTGCGTTGCAGAGAGGTCCAGGCCACGCCCCTTTTTACACCTCTGTGCAACGCAGCTGTGTGGCGCTTACTGGAGGTACCTAGTGGGCTAGTTGGACCCCAGGGACCCTCAGGATTCAAGGGGACTTAATCTCCCAATTTAAAACGGCCACAGGGCTTGTTTGCACACATGTCACCTCAGGCCCCCCCCCTCCCTTCACCACTGTGCAAACGCGCCCGGGGCGCATTTTAAGAGGAAGTTTTAATCCCCTGCCCTATTATGTACTAGGGCCTTACAGAGGAGGTCATGCTAATGACAGGGGTACCCTAACGCATAGTGTTCCTTAGTGTATGTAGGTGTTTTCACTGTATTCTAAGTGTCTTTTAGCATAGCACTGGCTCTAGGCCTGGTTAGTCCGAGTCAGTTACCACCAGTACCCGTCTAAAAAGTTGTGGGCACAGGATGATTTTGCAACAAGGCCTCTTTCTGCTCCTCTGTTGGTTCTTTCTGCACATGTCTTGCTTCTTCCTGCTCTTTTCTTCGTCTTTGTGGACTTCTGTTGCTTATTTCTGCATTTCTTTTGCTTCTTTCTGTGCGTTTTTTCTTCTTTCTTCACATGTCCTACCTCTGTAGGCATAGTTAGAAACTAGCATTTAAAAAACTTTGAAATTCACTTAAAAACCATAGGTTTCAGGCACGTTACAGTTAGAAATTAGCATTTAAAAAACCTTTGAAATTCACTGAAAAAACCATAGGTTTCAGACACGTTATAGTTAGAAATTAGCATTTAAAAAACCTTTGAAATTCACTGAAAAAACCATAGGTTTCAGGCACGTTATAGTTAGAAATTAGCATTTAAAAAACCTTAGAAATTCACTGAAAAAACCATAGGTTTTAGGGACAGTTATAGTTAGTTGGACATTTCACTCGTACAAAACCATAGAAATTCCCCCGTTATAGTTAGTTCAGCTAACTATAACTTGCGCCCCCACAATGCACTGCTGATGACGTCACATATTACATCACTCATGACATGGTCAGTGACATCACTGATGACATCACTGATGACATCTCAAATGACATCACTGATGACATCACTGATGACATCATCCATGTGATAATTTGATGCATCTTCTCACACCCTAATATAACCTTTGATACACCCACTCTAAATTACAGACTGCCATTCTCAAAACCATAGACACTCCAACACCAATAACTACATACCCACTCACTGATTCTTAGGTCTACACACACATCCACTCACTCACCCGTACAGTCACTCATACTTACGGTCACTCAGTACAGGACTATCATATGCACTCATACACCTACATAGCCACTCACACACTGCCACTCATCCATAGAGGTACTCACACACCTAGTCAGTCATGCAAATAATTAATCACACTGCCATTTACTCACCTATACAGTTATACACACACCAGCTCACTTACTCATACAAATACTAGCACATTCTTACGCTCTTATACAATCACTGATACAAGTACACACTCATCCATACAGCCACTCTCACAATCACACACTCTCACTTATAGCCATTTATATACTCCAACACACATATATACTGCCTTTCACATATGTAGTTACTCACACATGTACCACTGAAATATACATTCACTCACTAACACACCCATACACACACTCACCCACCCATACAGTCCATCACAGATGCACTCTTAAAACCATGCACCCAGTGAATCACCCACTCACACATCTATGCACAGAGTCACACACACCCCACCCACACAAACACTCAGGCACCCATACAGATACTAAGACAACCAATCAATAACCCATGTAGACACTCATGTAGCTATTCACAAACCCATGCAGCCGCTTACACACCAAAAGACAGACGGATACAGACATTCACACAGTTTAGTCACTAACCCATGCATTCAGGAAGATACGTTTAATCACTCACTTATAGAGTTAGTCACGCACCTACTAAATCATCCATTCAGACACTTATACACCCACTCATTCTTCAATACGCCTTTCCCTATATATATTAAACATATTTAAACTTTACAGAAACACACAGTCACTGGATGATGTCATCAGTGATGTCATTTGAGATGTCATCAGTGATGTCACTGACCATGTCATGAGTGATGTAATATGTGACGTCATCAGCAGTGCATTGCGGGCGCAAGTTATAGTTAGCTGAACTAACTATAACGGGGAATTTCTATGGTTTTGTATGAGTGAAATGTCCAACTAACTATAACTGTCCCTAAAACCTATGGTTTTTTCAGTGAATTTCTAAGGTTTTTTAAATGCTAATTTCTAACTATAACGTGCCTGAAACCTATGGTTTTTCAGTGAATATATATATATATATATATATATATATATATATACCAATCAAATATCAGGTGTTGCGCCTCCAGTCTCCTCTGCTTGACAAATGGTTTGTTAGGATATATAAACACGAAAATGCCCAATGCGTTTCGGAGATCCACGTCTGCTTGTTCACAGGTTAGGATGCACATACATTTCCATCCAATAAATACCTGGATAGATGGCAGGTGCACTTATACCTGGATAGATGGCAGGTGCACTTATAAATCGTTTTTCATGCACTAAAATATGTATTATTTGCACTTCCCAATCTGAACATCATACATTACTAAACATAATGGAGATATATACCTGGTATAAGATTGAGAAATATTTCTAAAGGACATCTATACTGGAACGTTTTGTATAATATAAAAATAATATATTTATGATGTATTCTCTGTATATTGTGAGCGAACCAGGTTAAAACATTTCCTTTGTTAAAATGGCGCTCACGATAGCAAGCATTATGTTGTGGTTCATGAGCCACGCAGTCCTCTTTCCATGCAAACTGTTTACAAGGGTAAATATTAAATGGATGGAAATGTATGTGCGTCCTAACCCGTGAACAAGGAGACTTGGATCTCTGAAACGCGTTGGGCAGTTTTCGTGTTTATATATCCTAATAAACTGTTTATCAAGCAGAGGAGGCTTTTTAGGTCTCGCCTGAGCCAGCGCATGTGCTGCCCTGCGAGGCTTTTAGTAAGGGCTTTAAACTCGAAACACACGCTCGTGCGTGTGCTTTTTTTTAATCTCCCGCTATTGGCCTTTGCATGCGTCTTTCTAAGAAAGACAGCACGCAATTGGGCCAAGGTGGGTGAAAGTCCCGCCTTCTCTCTCCCCTGGCCTAGGGTGCTCGGGAGCGAGCAGCAGCGCGGCAGTGTGCCACCTGGTTTTAATTATCAGCGGTGGTGCGCAGTGTGTCAGATGGAGGGCAGTCTGCATTCCAGTCTCAGGTTACTTGTCCTTCACAGCAGGCTGCTCCTAATTAGCAACAATGTCGGGTGCATTTGTTTTTTTTTTTAGCATACTAAATAATGTGGCCACGCTTGCCTACACGTTACATAATGTATACACAAATGTTGATGTGGACTATATTTTAGCATGAGAGACATTTTGGTATGTTGCATCTTTGACTAGGTCCATATGGAGCAATCGTCCTTGCAAGACTGACATCCCAGAGACCAGGGACCCGGACTCTGCTGTGTAACAGCATCCCCCACTCTGCCTCATTCCGCCTCACTCCGCCTCACTCCGCCTCACTGTTCCTTACGGTGCCTCATTCCACCTTATTGTGCCCCAGGCTCTGTACACGGGCTCAGCTGTGTAACAGCATTCCCCACTCTGCCTCATTCTGCCTCAGTGCCACATAATTATATGCTACATAATTACTCTGCACTCAATGCAACATACACTCCAAATAATACCACTCAGTGCCACATAATTACACGCCACATAATTACACTCTACTGAATACAACATACACTCCCCATAATACCACTCAGTACCACATAATTACACGCCACATAATTACACTCTACTCAATGCAACATAAATACACTCCACACAATACCACTCAGTGCCACATAATTATATGCTACATAATTACACTGCACTCAATGCAACATACACTCCAAATAATACCACTCAGTGCCACATAATTACACGCCACATAATTACACTCTATTGAATGCAACATACACTCCACACAATACCACTCAGTGCCCATAAATATATGCTACATAATTACACTGCACTCAATGCAACATACACTCCAAATACCACTCAGTGCCACATAATTACACACCACATAATTACACTCTACTGAATGCAACATACACTCCACACAATACCACTCAGTGCCACATAATTATATGCTACATAATTACACTGCACTCAATGCAACATACACTCCAAATAATACCACTCAGTGCCACATAATTACATGCCACATAATTACACTCTACTGAATGAAATATACACTCCACACAATACCACTCAGTGCCACATAATTATATGCTACATAATTACACTGCACTCAATGCAACATACACTCCGAATAATACCACTTAGTGCCACATAATTACACACCACATAATTACACTCCACTGAATGCAAAATACACTCCACACAATACCACTCAGTGCCACATAATTATATGCTACATAATTACACTGCACTCAATGCAACATACACTCCAAATAATACCACTCAGTGCCACATAATTACACGCCACATAATTACACTCTACTGAATGCAACATACACTCCACACAATACCACTCAGTGCCACATAATTATATGCTACATAATTACACTGCACTCAATGCAACACTCACTCCAAATAATACCACTCAGTGCCACATAATTACACGCCACATAATTACACTCTACTGAATACAACATACACTCCCCATAAAACCACTCAGTACCACATAATTACACGCCACATAATTACACTCTACTCAATGCAACATAAATACACTCCACACAATACCACTCAGTGCCACATAATTATATGCTACATAATTACACTGCACTCAATGCAACATACACTCCAAATAATACCACTCAGTGCCACATAATTACACGCCACATAATTACACTCTATTGAATGCAACATACACTCCATACAATACCACTCAGTGCCACATAAATATATGCTATATAATTACACTGCACTCAATGCAACATACACTCCAAATACCACTCAGTGCCACATAATTACACACCACATAATTACACTCTACTGAATGCAACATACACTCCACACAATACCACTCAGTGCCACATAATTATGTGCTACATAATTACACTGCACTCAATGCAACATACACTCCAAATAATACCACTCAGTGCCACATAATTACATGCCACATAATTACACTCTACTGAATGAAACATACACTCCACACAATACCACTCAGTGCCACATAATTATATGCTACATAATTACACTGCACTCAATGCAACATATACTCCGAATAATACCACTTAGTGCCACATAATTACACACCACATAATTACACTCCACTGAATGCAATATACACTCCACACAATACCACTCAGTGCCACATAATTATATGCTACATAATTACACTGCACTCAATGCAACATACACTCCAAATAATACCACTCAGTGCCACATAATTACACGCCACATAATTACACTCTACTGAATGCAACATACACTCCACACAATACCACTCAGTGCCACATAATTATATGCTACATAATTACACTGCACTCAATGCAACATACACTCCAAATAATACCACTCAGTGCCACATAATTATATGCCACATAATTACACTCTACTGAATACAACATACACTCCCCATAATACCACTCAGTACCACATAATTACACACCACATAATTGCACTCTACTCAATGCAACATAAATACACTCCACATCATACCACTCAGTGCCATAAAATTACATGCCACATACTTACACTCTACTCAATGCAACATAAATACACTTCACATAATACCACACAGTGCCACATAATTATATGCTACATAAAAACACTGCACTCAATGCAACATACACTCCAAATACCACTCAGTGCCACATAATTACATGCCACATAATTACACTCTACTGAATGCAACATACACTCCACAAAATACCACTCAGTGCCACATAATTATATGCTACATAATTACACTGCACTCAATGCAACATACACTCCAAATAATACCACACAGTGCCACATAATTACACGTCACATAATTACACTCTACTGAATGCAACATACACTCCACACAACACCACTCAGTGCCACATAATTATATGCTACATAATTACACTGCACTCAATGCAACATACACTCCAAATACCACTCAGTGCCACATAATTACACAACACATAATTACACTCTACTGAATGCAACATACATTCCACATAATACCACTCAGTGCCACATAATTATATGCTACATAATTACACTGCACTCAATGCAACATACACTTCAAATAATACTACTCAGTGCCACATAATTGCATGCCACATAATTACACTCTACTCAATGCAACATACATACACTCCATATAATACCACTCAGTGCCACATAATTACACGCCACATATTTACACTCTACTCAATGCAACATAAATACACTCAACATAATACCACTCAGTACCACATAATTACACGTCACATAATTACACTCAATTCAATGCAACATAAATACACTCCACACAATACCACTCAGTGCCATATAATTATATGCTACATAATTACACTGCACTCAATGCAACATACACTCCAAATAATACCACTCAGTGCCACATAATTACATGCCACATAATTACACTCTACTGAATACAACATACACTCCACACAATACCACTCAGTGCCACATAATTATATGCTTCATAATTACACTGCACTCAATGCAACATACACTCCACATAATACCACTCAGTGCCACATAATTACACACCACATAATTACACTCTACTGAATACAACATACACTCCCCATAATACCAATCAGTGCCACATAATTATATGCTACATAATTACACTGAACTCAATGCAACATACACTCCAAATAATACCACCCAGTGCCACATAATTACACGCCACATAATTACACTCTACTGAATACAACATACACTCCCCATGATACCACTCAGTACAACATAATTACATGCCACATAATTACACTCTACTCAATGCAACATAAATACACTCCACATAATACCACTCAGTGCCATATAATTACATGCCACATAATTACACTCTACTGAATGCAACATACACTCCACACAATACCACTCAGTGCCACATAATTATATGCTACATAATTACACTGCACTCAATGCAACATACACTTCAAATAATACTACTCAGTGCCACATAATTGCATGCCACATAATTACACTCTACTCAATGCAACATACATACACTCCATATAATACCACTCAGTGCCACATAATTACACGCCACATATTTACACTCTACTCAATGCAACATAAATACACTCAACATAATACCACTCAGTACCACATAAATACACGTCACATAATTACACTCAATTCAATGCAACATAAATACACTCCACACAATACCACTCAGTGCCATATAATTATATGCTACATAATTACACTGCACTCAATGCAACATACACTCCAAATAATACCACTCAGTGCCACATAATTACACGCCACATAATTACACTCTACTGAATACAACATACACTCCACACAATACCACTCAGTGCCACATAATTATATGCCACATAATTACACTGCACTCAATGCAACATACACTCCAAATACCACTCAGTGCCACATAATTACAGGCCACATAATTACACTCTACTGAATGCAGCATACACTCCACACAATACCACTAAGTGCCACATAATTATATGCTTCATAATTACACTGCACTCAATGCAACATACACTCCACATAATACCACTCGGTGCCACATAATTACACACCACATAATTACACTCTACTGAATACAACATACACTCCCCATAATATCAATCAGTGCCACATAATTACACCCCACATAATTACACTCTACTCAATGCAACATAAATACACTCCACATAATACATCTCAGTGTGACATAGTTACATGCCACATAATTACACTCTACTCAATGCAACAAATACACCCCACATGCCACTCAGTACCACATAATTACAAGCCACATAATTACACTCTACTCAATGCAACATAAATACACTCCACATATTACCACTCAGTGCCACATAATTACATGCCACATAATAACACTCTACTCAATGCAACATAAATACACTCCATATAATACCACTCAGTGCCACATAATTACATGCCACATATTTACACTCTACACAATGCAACATAAATAGACTCAACATAATACCACTTAGTACCACATAATTACACGTCACATAATTACACTCTATTCAATGCAACATAAATACACTCCGCATAATACCATTGTGGCACATAATTAGATGCCACATAATTACACTCTACTCAATGCAACATAAATACACTCCACAAAATACCACTCAGTGCGGCATAGTTACACGCCACATAATTACACTCTACTCAATGCAACATAAATACACTCCACATACCACTCAGTACCACATAATTACACGCCACATAATTACTCTCTACTCAATGCAACATAAATACACTCCACATAATACCACTCAGTGCCACATAATTACACGCCACATAATTGCACTCTACTCAGTGCAACATAAATACACTCCACATAAATGCACTCTATAACACATATCACCAATCAACATAAATGCACTCCACACCATGACACAATTTCACTAAACATAATTTCACTCAACACCACAGTTCCAGGCCACACAATCCAACTCCACACATTTCCATTACACACCGCATAATTACACACCAAACAACATATTTCAACTCCAGAACTCCACAATCCACAACGTACCTCCAATCCACACCATAGAGTGTCACCACCTGAGCACCAAACATCATTCACCACCACCATTTTGCATCAGCGCACCACCTAAGCATCACGTCAGTCTGCCCTTGGAATCTGGCATCTGTTGATTCTCCCCTAGTGTCCGTCTGCTGCTCGTGTTCTAATTAAATTACTGTTTTCAAACCTCCACTCCCCCGTTATTTATGTCCTGCTCCCCCATAACAAAACAAATTACAACAAACAAGCATGAGAACAGGCAGGAAGAAGTTGCCAGCAGTGCAAGTACAAAAAAACTAGAAGACATTTTTTATGTTAAAATCTTTTTTTAATCAGGTTTTTCAGTTGTATATAATGTCGTCTTCGTTTGTATAATGGTAACAAAAATGCTTAACACTTTTTATTATAACTTTTCAACATGATGCACAGCAGCCACAATGCTCTACAACATAGCCAAAAGTTCTGGCTGAACACATAAGGTCCCAAAGGCGAGACCTATTGGCTATGCCAATGCTTGTTATATTATTGGGAGCGCAGTGCATTCTTTGACTATTCAGGATGTTGGGCCTAGCCAAACATAAAGCAGCAACCCATCTCATGTTTCAGCTGTAAGTCTCACCATATCACTGAAAGCATGTATACATATGTCTGTACCTTTTGCTAGCAGCATCGTATATAAAAGAAATATTCAAATAGATGTATACCTGTGTTTTATACGTCTATCAACTTCACATGCACAATACGTATTAGAATACATGTGCAAGTAGAGACATACCTCAGTCACAAGACCATCCACATCTTAAAACTTGACAGACCGCACTTCACATTTCAAACAGACACCTAGATTTATGTGGCATACTGCAAGTGAACTTTTCCACAGACTCTTACAAAGTACCATAATCTCTAATTTCTAACCTAACATATCTTAAACATCACTTTTCTGCTGCTGCTGCTTCACCATTCTACTACTACTCAGGTATTGAGCATAGCTAAGTACAAAGCAGCAACCCTTCACATGTGTCTGCTGTAAGTCTTCCCATATTTCTAAAAGCATGCATGCATGTGTCTGTACCTTTTGCTAGTGCACCATATATAAAAGAAGCATAGAAATGGATGTATACCTGTGTTTTACACGTCTAGCATCTTCAGATGGATAACACATATCAGAATACATGTGTAAACAGACACATACTTCAGTCAGTGCACCAGGTATGCCCAGACGTGGGTCCTGGGCTCACTGTGCCACTGGAATCAAGCTATCCTGGCTGAAGAGGGTGAAACCCCGAAACCGGTCCTAGGGTGCTTGTTTCCGGTCCAGGGAGGACCTGGCTTGGCAGTTCGGGCTGGACTGTTCCCATGAGGCACAGGGTCAAGACTGATTTGCATATGGCCAGGTCTAAACTGGGGTGGCATGGTGAGCAAAAGAATGATGGATTTAACCCAGATCTCTTGACTGGGGGTGAATGTTTTGATTTGTTCTGCATTCCGTCCATCAATTGTGTGTCTTTTGCTTTCTCGCCCTAAGTGCACCAGGTATGCCCAGACGTGGGTCCTGGGCTCACTGTACCACTGGAATCAAGCTATCCTGGCTGAAGAGGGGTGAAACCCCGAAACCGGTCCTAGGATGCTTGTTTCCGTTCCAGGGAGGACCTGGCTTGGCAGTTCGGGCTGGACTGTTCCCATGAGGCACAGAGTCAAGACTGATTTGCATATGGCCAGGTCTAAACTGGGGTGGAGTGGCATACTTCAAGTGAACTTTTCCACAGACTCTTACAAAGTACCATAATCTCTAATTTCTAACCTAACATATCTTAAACATCACTTTTCTGCTGCTGCTGCTTCACCATTCTACTACTACTCAGGTATTGAGCATAGCTAAGTACAAAGCAGCAACCCTTCACATGTGTCTGCTGTAAGTCTTCCCATATTTCTAAAAGCATGCATGCATGTGTCTGTACCTTTTGCTAGTGCACCATATATAAAAGAAGCATAGAAATGGATGTATACCTGTGTTTTACACGTCTAGCATCTTCAGATGGATAACACATATCAGAATACATGTGTAAACAGACACATACTTCAGTCAGTGCACCAGGTATGCCCAGACGTGGGTCCTGGGCTCACTGTGCCACTGGAATCAAGCTATCCTGGCTGAAGAGGGTGAAACCCCGAAACCGGTCCTAGGGTGCTTGTTTCCGGTCCAGGGAGGACCTGGCTTGGCAGTTCGGGCTGGACTGTTCCCATGAGGCACAGGGTCAAGACTGATTTGCATATGGCCAGGTCTAAACTGGGGTGGCATGGTGAGCAAAAGAATGATGGATTTAACCCAGATCTCTTGACTGGGGGTGAATGTTTTGATTTGTTCTGCATTCCGTCCATCAATTGTGTGTCTTTTGCTTTCTCGCCCTAAGTGCACCAGGTATGCCCAGACGTGGGTCCTGGGCTCACTGTGCCACTGGAATCAAGCTATCCTGGCTGAAGAGGGGTGAAACCCCGAAACCGGTCCTAGGATGCTTGTTTCTGGTCCAGGGAGGACCTGGCTTGGCAGTTCGGGCTGGACTGTTCCCATGAGGCACAGAGTCAAGACTGATTTGCATATGGCCAGGTCTAAACTGGGGTGGAATGGTGAGCAAAAGAATGATGGATTTAACCCAGATCTCTTAACTGGGGATGAATGTTTTGATTTGTTCTGCATTCCGTCCATCAATTGTGTGTCTTTTGCTTTCTCGCCATAAGTGCACCAGGTATGCCCAGATGTGGGTCCTGGGCTCACTGTGCCACTGGAATCAAGCTATCCTGGCTGAAGAGGGGTGAAATCCCGAATCCGGTCCTAGGATGCTTGTTTCCGGTCCAGGGAGGACCTGGCTTGGCAGTTCGGGCTGGACTGTTCCCATGAGGCACAGGGTCAAGACTGATTTGCATATGGCCAGGTCTAAACTGGGGTGGCATGGTGAGCAAAAGAATGATGGATTTAACCCAGATCTCTTGACTGGGGGTGAATGTTTTGATTTGTTCTGCATTCTGTCCTTCAATTGTGTGTCTTTTGCTTTCTCGCCCTAAGTGCACCGGGTATGCCCAGACGTGGGTCCTGGGCTCACTGTGCCACTGGAATCAAGCTATCTTGGCTGAAGAGGGGTGAAACCCCGAAACCGGTCCTAGGATGCTTGTTTCCGGTCCAGGGAGGACCTGGCTTGGCAGTTCGGGCTGGACTGTTCCCATGAGGCACAGGGTCAAGACTGATTTGCATATGGCCAGGTCTAAACTGGGGTGGCATGGTGAGTAAAAGAATGATGGATTTAACCCAGATCTCTTGACTGGGGGTGAATGTTTTGATTTGTTCTGCATTCCGTCCATCAATTGTGTGTCTTTTTTGCTTTCTCGCCCTAAGTGCACCAGGTATGCCCAGACGTGGGTCCTGGGCTCAATGTGCCACTGGAATCAAGCTATCCTGGCTGAAGAGGGATGAAACCCCAAAACCGGTCCTAGGATACTTGTTTCCGGTCCAGGGAGGACCTGGCTTGGCAGTTCGGGCTGGACTGTTCCCATGAGGCACAGGGTCAAGACTGATTTACATATGGCCAGGTCTAAACTGGGGTGGCATGGTGAGCAAAAGAATGATGGATTTAACCCAGATCTCTTGACTGGGGCTGAATGTTTTGATTTGTTCTGCATTCTGTCCTTCAATTGTGTGTCTTTTGCTTTCTCGCCCTAAGTGCACCGGGTATGCCCAGACGTGGGTCCTGGGCTCACTGTGCCACTGGAATCAAGCTATCCTGGCTGAAGAGGGGTGAAACCCCGAAACCGGTCCTAGGATGCTTGTTTCCGTTCCAGGGAGGACCTGGCTTGGCAGTTCAGGCTGGACTTTTCCCATGAGGCACAGGGTCAAGACTGATTTGCATATGGCCAGGTCTAAACTGGGGTGGCATGGTGAGCAAAAGAATGATGGATTTAACCCAGATCTCTTGACTGGGGCTGAATGTTTTGATTTGTTCTGCATTCCGTCCATCAATTGTGTGTCTTTAGAACACCATGGAGACCTTAAAACTTGAGAGACTGCAATTCATATTTCAAACAGACACCTGCATTTATGCGGCGTACTTTAAGTGTACCTTTCCTCACACTCATACAAACTAGCCTAATCACTAATCCGTTTCCTAACATGTCTTAAACCTCACTTTTGTGCTGGAGGTTCACCATTCTGTGACTACTTATGGTGTTGGGCCTAGCCAAATATAAAGCAGCAATCTATCACATGTCTCAGCTGTAAGTATCACCATATTCCTGAAAGCATGCATGCATATGTCTGTACCTTTTGCTAGCAGCATCAAATATAAAAGAAATATCCAAATAGATGTATAGTTGTGTTTTATACGTCTTGCATCTTCAGATGCATAATACGTATCAGAATACATGTGCAAGTAGAGACATACCTCAGTCACAACACCATAAAGGCCTTAAAACTTGACAGACTGCACTTCACATTTCAAGCAGACACTGAAAATTATGCAGTATATTTGAAGTGTAGCTTTCCACAGACTCATACAAAGTAGCCTAATAACTAATCCATCTCCGAAGATGCCTTAAACCTCACTTTTGTGCTGCAGCTTCACCATTCTACGACTACTTAGGGTGTTGGGCCTAGCGTAATATAAAGCAGCAATCCTTCACATGTCTCTGCTGTAAGTCTCAGTATTTTCCTGAAAGCATGCATGGATATGTCTGTACCTTTTGCTAGTAGCATCATATATCAAAGAAACATACAAATAAATGTATACCTGTGTTTTATGCGTATAGCATCTTCAGATACATAACAGATATCACAATACATGTGCAAGTATACACATACCTCAATCACAAGACCATGAAGACCTTAAAACTTGACAGACTGCACTTCACTTTTCAAACAGACACTTAGATTTATGCGACTTACTTCAAGTGAACCTTTCCTCAGACTCATACAAAGTAGCCTAATCACTAATTCCTCACCCAACATATCTTAAACATCATTTTTCTGCTGCTGCTGCTGCTTCACCATGCTACTACTACTCAGGTATTGAGCATAGCCAAAAACAAAGAGGAACCCTCCACATGTCTCTGCTGTAAGTCTCACCATCTTCCTGAAACCATGCATGCATGTGTCTGTTCCTTTTGCTAGTGCCACCAGAGATAGAAGAAGCATACAAATAGATGTATACTTGTGTTTTACACATGTAGCATCTTCAGATGGATAACACATATCAGAATACATGAGTAAGTAGAGACATATCTACATAGACACCTACATTTATGCGGTGTACAAACGTATACATGCATGCTTTCAGGAAGATGGTAAGACTTACAGCATAGACATGTGATGGGTTGCTGCTTTATATTTGACTAGGCCATCACCCTAAGTAGTTGCAGAATGGTGAAGCTGCAGCACAAAAGTGAGGTTTAAGACATGTTAGGAGATGGATTAGTGATTAGGCTACTTTGTATGAGTCTGTGGAAAGGTACACTTGAAGTTCGCTACATAAATGTAGGTGTCTAAGTAGATATATTTCTACTTACTCATGTATTCTGATATGTGTTATCTATTTGAAGATGCTGCATTTGTAAAACACAAGTATACATCTATTTGTATGCTTCTTTTTATATATTGTGGCACTAGTAATAGGTACAGACACATGCATGCATGCTTTTAGGAATAAGGTGAGATTTACAGCAGAGACATGTAGTAGGTTGCTGCTTAATATTTGACTAGGCCCAACATCCTGAGTAGTCGTAGAATGGTGAAACAGCAGCACAAAAGTGAGGTTTAAGAGATGTTGGCAGAGGGATTAGTGATTAGGCTACTTTCTATGAATCTGGGGAAATGTACACTTGAAGTACACTGCATAAATGTAGGTGTCTCTTTCAAATGTAAAGTGCAGTCTGTCAAGTTTTAAGTTTACGGTCTGCATGGTCTTATGATTGATGTATGTCTCTACTTGCACATGAATTCTCATATGTGCTATGCATCTGAAGATACTACATGTATAAAACACAGGTATACCTCTATTTGTATGTTTCTTTTATATATGATAGTACTAGTAAAAGGTACAGACACATGCATACATACTTTCAGGAATATGGTGAGATATACAACAGACTCATGTGAAGGTTTGCTGCTTTATATTTGGGTAGGCCCAACACTTTGAGTAGTCGCAAATGGTGAAGCTGCACCACAAAAGTAAGGTTAAAGACATGTTGGCAGATGGTTTAGTGATTAGGGTACTTTGTATGAGACCGTGAAAAAATACAGGTATAGAACTATTTTTATATTCGTTTTATATATGGTGTCACTAGCAAAAGGTACAGACACATGTATGGATGCTTTCAGGAATATGGTGAGACTTATAACAGAGACATGTGAAGGGTTGCTGTTTTATATTTGGGTAAGCTCAACACTTTAGGTGTTATTTTGAATTGGGAACACCAGTCTGTGAAGTTTAAGGGACTTTATGGTGTTGTGAATGACGTATGTGTCTACTTATACATCTAATGTCTAATGTATTATACATGTGAATCTGATTGGTTTGGGTAGTAGTAGAGAAATCCTTTAGTTCTGCTCTCTCATTCTGTTGCAGAGGTTGTGATGTCTTCTCAATGAAGGAATTGTGCAGTGTCTAACATAACTTTGCAATGCAATTGAAAGTATTTGTTTATTTATAGATGAGAATAGTTGTATATAATTATTTTAATAATATAAAATTATTTTTAGAAACTTTTTAAACTTTTCTTTTTTTTCAGATATTCACCATTATTAATAAGAAAGATTGAGTATGGCAAGAAAAGATCAAAAGAAAAGACAAGAAAAAAACAGTACTATTTAAAGGAGAGAGAAAAGCAGAAATTAGATGAAGTTCAAAATGTGACATTGAAGAAAAAGACTTCTGATAAGAGAACTAAAGAATTTGTTAAAAGACTTTTAAAGAATGTAATGAATTTTCAAAATGTGGAAAAGAGAAAGAAAGTTGTACAACCAATCAGAATGAAACGAAAAAAGCACATATTAATGGAAAATCATGTTATGGGAAAACAATCCATGTTGAAAGAAGGATAAAAGAATATAAATACATTAGGAAGAGAATGTATAAAAGTAGAGTACTACAAAAATGTATTGAAAGATTGTAAAGAATATAAAAGAAGATCAGCAGCTTACAAGAAAAAGCAACAGATTGAAAGTGTAGTAGAAAAAGCTTTTGAATTGAAACGAACATTATTTATATTGGTATTGAAGAGAATATAAACATTTAATAAAACAATGCAGTTTATGAAGGAGAAAAGCAAAAGAAAAAGACTGGTTAATAGAAGTAACTTTTGCAAATATTTTACTGGTGAATGGAAGCACACTTCTAGTACTGAGCCGTTCTTTAATGAAGAAAGCTATTTTCAATAAAATACATTAGTTCATGCAGTTGATACTAGTGGTCGATGTTATGAAGTGAAAGATGGTTGTGCAATTTCAAAAGAAAAGATGGTTCTTAGGAATGTGGAAGAAGTAATAGTTGAAGAAGTTCAAGGGAGGCGTACACAAGCTCTGGTATATGAGTGGGATTCTAGCAGTATTTGTAGTATTCAACAGGAATCTATTGATATATTACGAGTTTTTATAGGAGGATTTGTCCCAAAAGTCTTCAACAGAAGATTAAGATGTTACAAGGACTAGATCCATGTTAAGTAAGAAAATATACTAAATTGCAGGGCCATTCTCTGGCTTGTCTTTCAAGAAAAGTATGTCAAAGTACTCTACATCATTTAAGAATGTTAGCAGTTCACCACTCAGAAATGCGGAAGTTAGTAAGGAGACTATGTAAAAAGTCCTGCATTATGTTTAAGTGTAATGAACACAGCTCTTTTGCATGGTTCAGTATCAGATGTAAAAAAGTTTGTGATGATATACAGTTTCGTTTCTTTGGTTCACAAGAGGAGTGTAGAGAAAGTGAGAGCTTGATAAGTGTAGGTGTTGATGAACAGGTGGAAGATATTAGTACTGACATGCTTGCAGAAGAAATTACAAAGTTTAAGATAGTTTCATCTGAAAAACCAAACTATGTTTGTATTTGTTGCCGACATACTCACTATAGAAGCGAAACTAGGAATGTTGATCTATATTTAAAAAGTGAAAAGGAAAACAATGATGAGTGGGAGCAATTTGGTGCTTATTTGTTGGTGGAAGGTCATTTTGAGTTGGCTACTGATCAACGTATTTGTAAATATTGTTACAACAAATTAGAAGAGAACAAAATGCCAGCTAGAGCTGTACATAACAACTTAGAGTTGGTAGCTATTCCTCTGGAACTGGCAGATTTAAATACATATGAGTCCATTCTTATTCAATCTGTGCACCCGTTTCAATCTATAGTTCATATGGAGCCTAAAACAGGTAAGCTGCCTCCAACAGATTTACAAAGAGGTCTGAAAGTAAAAGTTGTGTACTTACCTTTAGATTTTAAGAAAAATATTGAAATTGTTGGTATAGAGAGGAGGAAAGTGAGCCTGTAGTTATTCTAGTTAATGGTGTACCAACAAATAGTCAAAAAATAGGGCAAGAGTTTGTTGCTGTTAACAAACTTCAGAAAGCTACATTGTATCTGGTGCAGAATAATATTTATTATAAGAATGTAAGCGTTGATGAACAGGAAATATGTTTAGAAGATGAAACAGAAATTTCAAGTGGCCAAATAGAAAAAGTGGACAAGTCTAGGAGTGAAGAGATTTATGAACATTACAGTATACATCCTCTACATTCAAAAGAAGTGATAGGAAACAATATTGAATTATTTCAAATTAAAAAGCGAAGAGAACTCCCATGAGCACATGGGAAAAAAGTTTAGAAGCACTTTGTTTTCCACAGCTGGTCCCCACTGGAAAAGGTGGACGATTTGATGAACGAGCAGTACAGATTCCAGCTTCAAAATACCGTTCGACAAGATTGTACTCAGAAGATCCAAGATTTCGACAGTGTTTTCCATATATATTTCATCTTCTCTTTGAAAGTGATTTGTCTGCACTTTCATATGCAGTGAACCATATATTAAAAACAGGAGTTTATCTTCCACATGTTTCTGCAAAGGAATTCATGGATAAAGATCAACAAAGAGATGAACAGTTAGAACCTCAGTTAATAAATTTGGTGGTGTGTCAACGTGGTACCAATGAGTATTGGTATCGTTGTCGTGGAGAACTTAAATGTATGTTAAGAAACTTAGGTACCCCTACATGGTTTGTGACACTTATCTGTGCTGAATATGCGTGGGACGATTTACTTGAATTTCTGCGAGAAGCAAATTCAAATGTAAAAAATATTGAATTGAAGACACCTGCAGAACTATGTTCCTTGGATCCTGTAAATGTCTGCAGATATTTTAATCATAGGTTTCAAGCTATGATGTATTTTATCTGCAATAAAAAAAATCCACCTCTTGGAGAAGTAACTGATTTCTTTTGGCGAAAAGAGTACCAAGCCAGAGGTGCTCCTCATATACTCATGCTAATATGGATCAAGAATGCTCCAAAATTTGGAACTGATAATGATGAAAGTGTTTTGTCTTTCATTGAACAGTATGTTACCTGTGCCATTCCAAGAGAAGGAGGAGAAAACACCTTGAGACAGAAAGTTTTACAGTTTCAAAGTCATCAATGTGACAAATACCGTCGACGAAAATGCAAGTCTAAGGGAAAATTATACAAAGTGTAGTTTTGGATTGCCACGTCCAATAATTTCAAAAGGAAGAGTAAAAACTTTTATGTCAGCAGTAAGGCATACAATAACTCGGAAATCTCCAAAGAATACATACAACTTAAAAAGAACTGAAGATTCAAAGTATATTAATGACTACAATCCAGTGATTTTGACAATGTGAAATGCAAACATGGATATTCAATATGTTGCAGATAATTCAATTGTTGTTGCTCGCTATGTTACATCATATATAACTACATCTGAAAAGACAGAGATGAAAGAAATGTGGGAAGAAATTTCACAGGAAAAGAGTCTTAGCAAGAAATTGTACAGCTTTAGCTTAAAAATGCTTTCCCACCGAGAGATTGGATCCTATGAATGTTTGAATGTTCGGATTGGTTGAGTTCTGCCAGTTTATATTCAAAGTCAAGAGGAATCATTTGGGTAAGTTTAGGTCTTGCCTGCACTCGAAATAGAGTATTAAAAACATTACAAGAAATTGAGTACTTAGCACTGAATGAACCAGAAAGTACAGATATTGTTAAAACTAATATGTTGGATACATACTATCCCAAAAGGAGTGCATATCTGGAAAACCTATGTCTGTATGAAATACTTCAACATAATGGGGTCGATTCCGATGTCGCCAAAAGTGCCTTCCCAATGCTATTCGTAGGCTTACCTTATGTCCGACTTGTATCCGGAGCTTTTTCCTACAAACTAGCAAGTACGATGCGTATAACAGGCAAATTTCCGACCCAATCGTCCGCTCCGATTCGTGCCCTATTTCACGACCGAACAGGCTAAGGAAAAACGGAAATCGAGTCGTACGGAGGCGTTTCCCAACCAGTTTCCGGACACGCAAGTACGATGCGTTTTATCAACGCGTCGTACAGGGTGCCACTTCCAGCACGTCACAGCATTCGGACGAGGCGTATTGAAGCTCCGATTCGCGCCAGAACATGATCAACGGGGACGAGACAAAGCAGGCATGTATCCAATCGCGCATGTCTTCCCTATACTGTATGCCTACCGTCACCGACGCGCACGACGCAGAAGGTAAGTCAGACACCTACCAAACACCAAAATGACACGAAAGGAAACACCACCATAGGGGGTCTGGATGCCTATCACTCCCAGCATTGTCCACCCCATAGGGGGGTGGATGCCTATCCCAGCATTGTCCACCCCATAGGGAGGTGGATGCCTATCCCAGCAGCGTCCACCCCATAGGGGGGTGGTTGCCCATCACACCCAGCATTGTCCACCCCATAGGGGGGTGGATACCTATCACTCACAGCAGAGTCTACCCCATAGGGGGGTGGATGCCTATCACTCCCAGCAGAGTCCACCCCATAGGGGGGTGGATGCCTATCCCAGCATTGTCCACCCCATAGGGGGGTGGATGCCTATCACTCCCAGCAGAGTCCACCCCATAGGGGGGTGGATGCCTATCCCAGCATTATCCACCCCATAGGGGGTGGATGCCTATCACTCCCAGCATTGTCCACCCATAGGGGGGTGGATGCCTATCCCAGCATTGTCCACCCCATAGGGCGGTGGATGCCTATCACACCCAGCATTGTCCACCCCATAGGGGGTGGTTGCCTATCACTCCCAGCAGAGTCTACCCCATAGGGGGGTGGATGCCTATCCCAGCATTGTCCACCCCATAGGGGGGTGGATGCCTATCACTACCAGCATTGTCCACCCCATAGTGGGGTGGATGCCTATCCCAGCATTGTCCACCCCATAGGGGGGTGGATGCCTATCCCAGCAGAGTCCACCCCATAGGGGGGTGGATGCCCATCACACCCAGCATTTGTCCACCCCATAGGGGGTGGATGCCTATCACTACCAGCATTGTCCACCCCATAGGGGGTGGATGCCTATCCCAGCATTGTCCACCCCATAGGGGGGTGGATGCCTATCACTACCAGCAGAGTCCACCCCATAGGAGTCTGGATGCCCATCACTATTACCATCCCCACTCATAGGGGGTAGAATGTCCATCACCACCAGTACCCCCTACTCATAGGGGGCTGTATGCCCATCACCACCAGTACCCCCACCCATAGGAGGCTGGATGCCCATCACTATTACCATCCTCACTCATAGGGGGCTGGATGCCTAGCACTACAAGGATTCACACACATAGGATGAGTAAGCAAACCCCCCCTACCATCTTTGCAAGATTCAATGTATGTGTGTGTAAAATGCTCACAACACAGATCCTGACAGTGAACATACAATGTGACTCCCAACACATGTGTGCCCAAAAGGTGATAGTGTGGATCAAAAATCCAGCATCTCTGGAGCAATGTGTTTATGTGGTCCAAACCCCCCCATCACCACAGTGACCAAAAGGTGTTAGTGGGGTTCAAAAATCCAGCATCTCAGGACCAATGTGGTAATGGGGTCTAAACCCCCCATCACTACAGTGACCAAAAGGTGATAGTGGGGTTCAAAAATCCAGCATCTCAGGACCAATGTGGTAATGGGGTCTAAACCCCCCATCACTACAGTGACCAAAAACAAGCATCCTGGGACCGGTTTCTGGCTTACAGCCGTCATCAGCCAGGCTATCTTGAATCCAGTGGCAAAGTGAGCAAGGGACCCACGTCTGGGCATACCCTGCCAACTTAGGGCGAACATAGCAAAACCAAAGGGGATGATGGACGGAGTGTTGAACATTGCAAGCACTCACCCCCAGTCAACCGATCTGGGTTTAATCCATCATCATTCTTTAGCTCACTCCGCCACCCCAGTTCAGACATGGCCATATGCAAATCAGTCTGACCCTGTGCCTCATGGGAACAGTCCAGCACGAAAGGTGAGTGTGGACATGAAAATAGCAGCATCTCCAAACCAAAATGCATGATTCCTGGTCCCCACAGCACAAGCAATGTTGTGGCAATGTATTGGTTGTGTCACATACAAACATAGATTTGGTGAGGCAAAGATTGCTGTGTATCACAAGAACACCCTCTGCCATGTGCAGACAAGCTATGGCCATGATCCCTGACAATTACTCCAGTGTACAATTAGACAATGCGACAAGTGAGCACCATGATGCATACACACAAATCTATACAAACAGACACACAAACTAAGGAATCCTGTGGAGACTGTAGATGTCAGGTGACCAAGTCCCATACCATGGCAGCAATGGAACACACCAAACATTATGAATGTGCAGACTGATAAGCCAGGAGACGCAGGGACACTAGGGAAAATCCTCCAAACAACATAAGCCAATGGACCGCAATGCAGTGGAGCAGATGCACAAACACAGACAGGCAGCCCCACACTGCATATCTTGCACAACATGTGTGTGTGTCTCAGTGTCCCCAGGCAAGTACACAACACATGACAGTGGGCAGAACTCCAATGACACAGATGTGTACACAGTGCCATACAAAAGTAACTCATGAACTGGGCATCCCTTGGTGGGCAAGCAGGCACTGTCAGGTGAGTGGGATCCCAAATCATTCATGTGACACAAGCTGGGCGGCACAGCAAACAACACAGCAAGAGACAGCCCAACACAGCACTACCCTCAGGGACCCTACATTGGGGTGACAGGAGCCTGTACAATCCCACTGTGATGACAAAGGTAGATGTTGTCCATACTGTGGAGTACAGTCACCTGCGCGCACTGGGGCATGCGTCCTGACCAACAAACTTCCATCACACATACACTAACAAATCACTGGCCAGGGCCTGTCATCAATGAACACAAAGTAGGTAGGGGCCTAGCCATGAGACAACTCACATTTGGCCACCCTCAACACAACCCACCTTGATCTGCAACAATGTGCATCAGCTAAGCACACATGGACTGGTGAAATTGCTCATGCACCCATGACAATCCCAGGGGTGGTGGGGAGATCTAAGGTTCCCAAAAATACACACACATGGCCAGTCAACAACCCTTGTGAATGTCCGCCACACTGCACAGTATGCGGTACCTGGGCATGACGTGAAATCTACCAGAGTCATTGGGATCACTGCCACACTCCCACAACAATGATGAACCAAAGCAGAGCCACAAAGAACACATGTCGACACCTTCCAACATTGCAACTATGACCCTGATGAGTGGGAGTAGTCACACACACATACAAGTGACCCACTCACTGACAGATACCACATAGGGAAAACTACATGTTGGCAACACAGAAGTGCCAAGGCGAATCCTGAATGTGCCCCACGTGCTTCTGACATCATCCCCAGGCTTTACAAATAAAACACCTAGGGATGACACCCTAATGACCAGTAGTGTGCCATGCACCTACATCCCAGGAAACCCAGGACAAAGATGTTGGATGAACACAGGACAACTCAGCAAGCGCCACGAACAGGAACATCTGAAGGGAACACAGGCTGTGTAGAAAAAGTGAATGGAACACACACAGACATGCTCACACTACACACACCATGGGCTCAGGCAATGTCACTGTATGACACACTGCCATGAGGGGACTCCACTCCTGGGGAAGGTTAGCTGTGCCAAACATTGTCTGTGCAGGGCTCTGTCATGTCAGCATAACACTTGCTCAGTGAGCCAACAATTACAACACAATGAAAGCTCTGGTCACATCAGCCTGTGTATGGGAGTGTCCCTTAAGTCATCTGCACATACGCAATACACATGTATAGCAAGTTGCACTGATGTCACAGATGACTTGTGTACCATTGATGCACAAACCTGCCTGTCCAGTGGAGATGGGCCCAGTCAGGGAATCTTACAATGTGCACAAATGTAAGCCCAACATATGTGCAACAGTGTATGCCAAAGATGTGAAGTAGCATAAAAAGGAGAAAATCCTGCTCCCAAATTCTTGCTATCACTACACCCTGAAATTGCAGCAAAGGATGACATGGATACATACCAGAATAGTACACATATCCCATGGACCACATGGAGACCATCACATCAGCAAATCTATCTCTTATTCCTTCAAAACACCATTACAACAGCAAGTTCATGATACTCATCATCAACATCATGTACATTAGATGCAACACCACTGGATAACAACAATTGCCTTTATTCAGCACATAAATCCTTGTAACTGTTAAGTCCACAATGTCAAAAGGCCAATGGCCAGTCCATATCAAGAGTCCTATCAGGGTGACATGTGACAAGTTGTCACCAATTGCTTGCCTGCACTGCTACGGCCAGGGGATATCTCCCCTTGGAGGGGCATACATAGGGGCAGGCCAGGCACCGCAGGGACAGGATCAGGGGATAGCAGAATGGGGCAGGGGAGGGGTGGTGGGTGCAGGAGTGTCACTGGCAACTGCAGTGGAGGTGTCTGACATAGTGGGCGCCGTCACCACTGCAGGGCTCAAGTCAGATGGGGTGGTTGCCGGCACCACTGCAGTGGTCAGGTCAGATGGTGTGGACGGGGTCTCCACTGCAGTGCCCAAGTCAGACGGGGTGGATGTGCTCTCTACTGCAGTGCCAATCTCCAAAGGAGTGTAATGGGGTTGAGATGAGGTGGGCAGGACAGAGGGGGGGACACAGTCTCCACACCAGTGACAGGAACAGGCTGAGCGCGTGAGGTGGGGGTGGAAGTGCATGTGGTAGGGGGGAGGGCCTAAGCATTTTGGGGATGCGGTATCGGTGTGCGGGGGAACCTGGGGCAGGGTGTGGCGGGGTACCTGTGGAGTGGTGGCCTGGGGGGTGGAGGACGGAGACTGTGTGGTAGAAGTGCGGGATTGTGGTGGGGTCTTGCCCTTCCTGCTCTGGGGGGATTTGCGGATGGGGGCCTCAGTGTTCCTGTGCCTGGGGGAGGGTGTCCGTGTGGCAGGGGAACACCCCTCTGTGCGTGGTGACTTCCTCTTCCCCTTGTAAGTTGGATCAGATGGATCGGTGGGGAAGAGGCCAAGGTCACAGAGGAAGAGCTGCTGGGAAGGGGGGGTTGCAGGTGAGGCAAGGGAAGGGGTTTTGGAGGGAGAGGCATCTGAAGACTGCGGAGTGCTCATGGATGGCTGTTTGTGTGTCTGTAACCCATCCCCTGTGTGTGTGCCATCAGTCCCCGGAGTGTGCGTGCTTGTGTGTCTGGATTTTGTCTTGTGTGGCTGTGTGCTGCTTGTGTCTGTTGTGGTGCGTGCCTGTGCCGGTGTGTGTGTGCCTTGGACAGGTAGGGTAGTGGGGATTGTGGATGGGGCAGAGGTGGGAGGGGTGAGGGACTGTTGGAGGAGGGACACTGTTGCCGTCTGTGAGAAGGCCATGGACTGAATGGTCCGCTGTAGGGCAGACATGTTTGATTAAATGCCCTCCATGAAGGACACCAGTTGTGTCAACAGACTGGTGTGAGAATGGAGGACACTCAGCATCGCTGTCTGCCCTACATGGATCTGCTTAAGTAAGTCCACAGCCTCCACACTCAGGGCAGCAGGGGAGACAGACGCAGGGGGTGCGGTGCCTGGCACGAAGGAGACATGCTCCCTTACACGGGAGCCTCCACGGACCTCTGGGATGGGAGCAGATGGGAGGGTGGAGATGGTGGTGGTGGCGGGGACAGACTCACTAGGTGTTGTCTGGGGGCTGCTGACACCCGCCTCCACAAGGGAGTCATCACTCGAGCTGCTGTGTTCCTCAGCCGAGGTGGTTGTAGCTGAGGTCTCCTCAGTGTGGCTCCCCTCACCCTCCGTGCCACTGGGTCCCTCCGACTCACCTGCAGCAGACCCAGTCTGGCTCTGCGGCTCCTCTTGGTCCGTGGAGCTGTCTCCTCCAGTAGCCATAGATGTATCTGCAAACAAACAGGATAAACAGATCCACATCAGCCACCTGTATTGACCTGACACATCACAGTCAGTACAGCACATTACAGAGCACGCCTTGGCATCATTTGCAAAATATTGGAAAAAGAGCTGACACATATTTGAACAAGACACTTGTCAGTCTGCCAGTCAACCATGCCCCTCATATCCTTCCCGTCCATGGACCCATCTGTCTGGTGCATGTAGTAGGCCACTACTCATATGTGCACACATGCACCACATAGACAGTTGTCTGAACTGCAGGATTTGTGAGTGAAATGTGTCAGTACACACATATCCCATCTCCTGCCACTGACTCAGTACATGTGTCAGGATAAGGGATGGCCAAAGTCATTGTCAGCAATATGGATATGCTTCCTTCACCAGACACCATGATGTGCTCATGTATTAATGGCCAATGCCACAATTGAGTGCATGCAGGACAACTGACATTAATGCAGGATACACATTTGCAAGTGGTATACTATGCTACAGGCCAGTCTGGCTAATCAGTCATTACTGGCTTCAGTCACAGGGGCAGTGCATCCAAAAACAAACAGTCTGCACTGTGTCACAATCATGTTTTTGTGGGGAATGTAAGCTCTGCAGCTGTAAAGTGCACATGTCCACCCACTGCTACCCACATCTTAAGGCATTTGATGATCCCACGTGATACAAATGCTACAGTTGAGTGACTGCAAGCACAAATCTGTAAACATGATCACATCACAGTCTGATGAGAACGAATTAAAGCTGCCTGCACTTTAATGTAGAATACACCATTAGGCACAGTCAAGTGATTACACACCTATGTTTCACCCCATTGTGCTGATCCAACAGCCACATCTCAGCTGGTTGCCCACCCCAAACTGTTTAACACCCCAGGAGGCTAAAAAAACTAGGCCACTCCACAATGACACAGAGGCAGACACCTGATTGCACATTTCACAATGCAAAAAATGTAGGCTGGCACACAGGAGTAGGAGAACAGAGTGTACTTTCATGTCCGGAGTAGGCATACCTGTCCTGGTCCATGTGCAACATGGGATAACCCTGAACACTAGGCATGTGTCAATGCATGTGTGACACACATGATGCACATTCTTCTGAGGCCCCAACATTGTCTCACCTGCTGCATGGGTGTGTGGTAAATACCCCAGACACATATGGTGAGCCAGAGCAGCAATTAGTACACATATTAATGTCCCACACAGAGTACATGTCAGCTTTCTGGCAATGTGCAGACACATGTCAATCAATTGCCTCACTCATGAAGCCCAAAACAATGCACCGGTAGCAGATGCTGTTTCAAACCTTATCCTTGGACAACAGCAGGGACACACAACCCAAGTGACACAAGTCACAGACTGAAAGGGCCACACCTGTGTATCAGATGAGGATGGGCCATCACCTAATTTAGGCACATGACTCTTGTTCAAGCAGACAGACGAACTGTGGGAGTGTAACAAGGCTGAAGGAGTGCAAATAGGATGTGAGACATAGTTCACAGAAAAGGCATGCACTTACCCCCTCCTTGCTGCTGTCTGGCCTTTAACTGCCCATCCAGGTCAGGGAAGACCACCGTCAGAATCTGGAGCATGTGGGGCGTCAGGGTCCGTCGTCCGCCCCTTCTGCGAGGAGGCGACAGCTTCAGCTGTACTCTTGCGATGCGACGGGTCCAGCCACGTAGGTCCTGCCACCTCTTCTGGCAGTTGCGGATGCGGCGCTTGTAGACCCCCACAGATCGAACTGCCCGGACGATGGTCTTCCAGATCTCCTGTTTCTGATGGGCATCAACCTGTGAGGATGACAAAGTTAAAAGACCATTACTACACATGCAACATGTTTGTGCATCACACAGTTGGATATACATGTCGTTATCACAAGGGAATATGATGTACACAGGTAGTGCAACTATGGTAATGGACAGTTGTCCTGCATTAACAACATGGAAACATTGCCTGGTTCTTACGACCATATAAAGATTCACGTTTTCAGCACAGTACCTGTTCCCTACAGGTACCTACACACTTTGGGGGTTACAACTACTCAGTGAGCATGCTAGCCACTGGTGTACACAACGCCATTAGTGCTAGACAGACAACATGCACAATGAGAAAGGACGTGGACTGCACACTCACCTGCTCCCCTGGTTTCCCATACAGCTTGCTGTACTCTGGAAGGAGGCTGTCCAGCAGGGCCTGGTTCTCCTCCTCTGTGAAGGCTGGGGCCCTCTCCACAGTACGTGCCATTCTTGAAGCCAGAGGATGCAGAGACAGCAGCAGTGGTAGCAGAGATGTCAATCTGGAGCATGTAGTGCAGGCAAGTGAGCTCTCATGGGAACAGACAGCCTTATATCTGTGCTGCAGAGGCCGATTATGAACCTTGCGTCCAAAGCGATAGGTCCGACACGTTTGCATCCTATGAATCTAGCCAATCCATCGCATTGCACGCCTCGTACACGCCTTCCGCATCGTTTAAAAAGTTCAACTTCATGACACCAATGAGTTTGATACATTGTTGTAGGGAGCCAACGGATTTTTCAGCACACGAATCGTACAAGTATCAAATCTGCGTCAGTCTCCATGGCAGTCAATAGCCAATGCGTGCGCACGCCTTGGTCCATAGGTGTCCGACGCGTCTTTTGAATACCCACCCACGTATGTCACCATTACATTCAGGGTCCAAGGCGTGCGCACGCCTTGGTCCCTAGGTGTCCGACGCGTCTTTGGAAACCCACCCGCGTATGTCACCATTACATTCAGGGTCCAAGGCATGCGCACGCCTTGGTCCCTAGGTGTCCGACGCGTCTTTGGAAACCCACCCGTGTATGTCACCGTTACATTCAGGGTCCAAGGCGTGCGCACGCCTTGGTCCCTAGGTGTCCGACGCGTCTTTTGTAAACCCACCCGCGTATGTCACCATTACATTCAGGGTCCAAGGCGTGCGCACGCCTTTGTCCCTAGGTGTCCGACGCGTCTTTTGTAAACCCACCGCGTATGTCACCATTACATTCAGGGTCCAAGGCGTGCGCACGCCTTGGTCCCTAGGTGTCCGACGCGTCTTTTGAATACCCACCCGCATATGTCACCATTACATTCAGGGTCCAAGGCGTGTGCACGCCTTGGTCCCTAGGTGTCCGACGCGTCTTTTGTAAACCCACCCGCGTATGTCACCATTACATTCAGGGTCCAAGGCGTGCGCACGCCTTGGTCCCTAGGTGTCCGACGCGTCTTTTGTAAACCCACCCGCGTATGTCACCATTACATTCAGGGTCCAAGGCGTGCACACGCCTTGGTCCCTAGGTGTCCGACGCGTCTTTTGTAAACCCACCCGCGTATGTCACCATTACATTCAGGGTCCAAGGCGTGCGCACGCCTTGGTCCCTAGGTGTCCGACGCATCTTTTGTAAACCCACCCGCGTATGTCACCATTACATTCAGGGTCCAAGGCGTGCGCACGCCTTGGTCCCTAGGTGTCCGACGCGTCTTTTGAGAACTCACCCGCGTCGAACAGCATTGTCTTAAGCATGCAATCTGTCAGTCCGGCTCGGCCAGGAGTTGGCTCATGCGTCTATGCAATGCTCACTCATCATGTCAGACAGTATATGTAAGATTCATGTCATGCTGTATGCCCTGTGTGGATGGAGTGAAGCACATGTCAAATGAGACACAGACATATACAAGACTACTCCCATGATGTTCCTAGCTTACAGTGCAAAAATTGCATTGTTTGTGAGGAACAGGACAAGTGTGAGTGACCACTTCACAGATCATCCTCCTGTGCTACACATCATCAATTTTTTGTGTATGTGATGGGACATGTAGGTCTGACATCACATCATGACAATGTCCACACCATGACAGTGGTGTGCATGGTGACAAGCTGTCTGTATCTAGTGTTGTTGCTAGGTTGCAATACATGATCCATGTCTGTGTACCTTTAGAACATGTGCTAGTTGACCTTGACATCTATATTTGATACTTAATTAGGTGTGTGTCATGTATGTTACGATTGATCACATGGAGAGTGACAGACAACAGTGAATAGTCACAGTACAACACTGTGTCACTTGAATATCCATGACAAAATTGAGTGTATGTTCAGGATCACATAGCTGTCAGTTGTGTATTAGCTCAACCTCACACCTCTGACTTCACTGTGTCTTAATTGAAAGTGTAATGCAATATGTTGTACTAGTAATATGTGTGCATACTTTGTCATATGTTACGCAGGGGACCAAATGTCCACAGACCCTTCCCTGACCTTGCGACCATGGTGGAACGTGAGTGCATGAGAAAATACAGGTTCACGAGGAATTGACAGACCAGTTGTCACCACACTTGCAACCTGGACGCACATATCCCTTTGCCCTGACCCCCAAGGTGAAGGTGATGGCGGCACTACATTATTTTGCGACAGGATCGTTCCAGTTTACTATGGCTGATGCTGGTGGGATGGCGCAGACGATGTTCAGTCGAGTG
This sequence comes from Calotriton arnoldi, assembly GCA_963921515.1. Classification (NCBI taxonomy): domain Eukaryota; kingdom Metazoa; phylum Chordata; class Amphibia; order Caudata; family Salamandridae; genus Calotriton; species Calotriton arnoldi. Next base: position 63,010 of record CAWUFW010002907.1, read on the forward strand.
CTCCGGGATGTGTGTGAGGCCATGTTGAGGTTCCTCAACCTGTACATACAGTTTCCTACACCGCCACAGTTCTGTGCCATTAAAGATGACTTTTATGCCCTGGGACACATGCCACATGTGATTGGATCGATTGATGGGACACATGTGGGTTTGGTCGCACCACAAGCCCATGAACAGGTTTACAGAAATCGTAAACACTTCCATTCGATCAATGCCCTTGTGGTTTGTCTGGTGGACCAGATCATCTCCCATGTATGTGTGCGTTTCCCGGGATCTGCCCACGACGCATACATAATGAGGATGAGTCGGATAGCCCAGCTGATGTCCCAGCTCAGGAGTGAACGTGCCTGGCTTGTTGGTGAGTCATGGTGTCAGTATCAGTTGTGTGTTCATTGTCTGTCATGTTGTACCCTGTTGTTGCTCAACTGATCCTTCATATTTGATAATTTTAGGAGACTCTGGATACCCAAACATGCCCTGGTTGCTGACACCACTCAGGGACCCGGTCACACCTGCTGATGTCCGTTACAACGGGGCACATGGGTGGACCAGGCGTGTGATTGAGCGCACATTTGGGCTGCTGAAGACCAGATTCCGCTGCCTTGACCGGACAGGAGGTGCCCTTCAATATTCCCCAGAGAAGGTGTGCAAAATCATTATGGTGTGCTGCATGCTTCACAACAAGGCTGTGAGGAATAAGCTACTGCTCATTCAGGATGACAGGGACCAACGTCCTCCCTCATGGGAGGATCCAGGCCTGGGGAACGTTGCCAGTGAGGAGGAGGAGGAAGAGGAGGTGGATGTCAGAAGACAGCTCATTGACAACTTCTTTACTTGAGTGTAAGTATGCATATATGTCTGATGATGCCTTTCCTAAGCGTGATGTGTGTATGTAGGACAATATGTTGTGACATGTGTGTGGGTCTGCTAATTTACAGGGTCATTGCCGTTGTACAGTGTATGTTGAGTTATGATGGTCTCCACTACATTGTTGAAATCACTCCTAGCAATTGGTCAGAATTTACAATGGACAATAGTGAGTCAATAATTGGATATGTCATCATGGCAAGTTGTATTTAAGACTGTACTATGTCTCTCCTTCACAGGCTCCTTTGGCTGTTGTGTGGGTACACACAACGCTGTTCCATAATGGATTTTCAATTTGGACCAGTACTCTCTGACAGCCAATCTATTTGGTCAGATTTGTCATTTCTTTGGTTTATTTGGATACTTGGAACTGTAATCAGTTTGCTTTTGTGTTGAGCAGAGCTTCTGCCTGTGTAACAAACCTGTTACACACATTGATGTTTGCCTTCTCCGTTGCAAAAATATGCTACAACTGTTCATATCATGTTTTTCTGCCATGGTGTTCATTTTATTAGACAATGGTCTTTGTTTGTGCGGTTCAATGGTTTTAATTTGACAACAGTGTGTGCAATGTTTAATGTTGCATGTGCTATGTGTGTTGTGCTGACCTTGCGTGGCTATCTCTGGTATGTGTCATGTGACATTTCTTCATGAGGCGGTAGATGAATTGTGAGTTGGTCCCTAGGATCATGCTGTATTATGCTAAAGTTACCGGAGCCAAGCTGACATAATAGCTTTGTGTGTGACATTTTAGCACACATTCTTTCTGTGATTGTTGTGCAAGATGCCTTTGAGTCCACATGACATCATTTTGGTACTGTTGAAGCGCTGCGCCACAAGGTTGAAAAACAGGACTCTTTGTAATGGTAGATCTAGTCAGCACGGATAGTTTCGCCATGAAATGCTACACTTTGTTACACATAAGTGGAATTCTTGCATTACATTGACGCACATGCCAATAATCTACACAGATGGAAGATCTACATATACGCACCAGTGCTTTGCTGTGCATATGCTGTGACCAGTATTCCTACTGTCTGAGGTGAGCGGTTGACCCGTATTGCCACAGAGTTCTTCAATGGTTTGTAGAATATGTCACCATCACAGGGAGGGTGGTGCTTTCCACACTGAGGTTGTAAACACATTTCACCTGTAGTATTATGTTTGATTATGGAAATGTATATTGTTTGACAATCATGTTTACTGCTGCTGGGGCTAGCTCGTATGCCGCATTGTAGGACAACAGTCAGAGATTGTTTTTTCTCAAACGTGAATTATAGAACATTACACACACTCTGATTCATAATTTGGTGGACAAGCATGGGTGAGTGAGCGTGAATGTGTGCATTGCTACCTTGCTTCGGAGATGTTGTTAGTGCTGGCTACTGGGTGGTAGAATCATTGGGTGTCTTCTGTATATTTTGTAGAGATGATGAGACACCAGAGGTAGTGTGTGATTGCATTGTGTGTTCTGATGTGCAACTGATGTCCAGCCATCCTTCAACAACGGCCTATTTTGCCGTGCATACTTCTGTATGAGAAGAATCACTACCACAGAACTCATGCACCTCATTGTGAGACAGTGCCAGGTGATACAGATCATGAGCTAATAAGTGGGTACAGTTTATAATTCACAGATGACACAGGGATTGTGTGAATATGAATTTATTAATGTGCATGTGAAAAAGATCTAACAGGTAAAGGTGATTTCATTCCCAAATTTATTATCCACAGTTCATAGAGGATTTGGAAGTGTTGTCAGATGAAAATCCTTCTGAGCGAAATCCACAGTCCATTTGGCATTTAGTCCAACTTACATGCTCCATCCCATGTGGGAGAGTCCAGGGACTGTCAACAAAGTGAATGATTTGCACACAATGGAGGATATCCAGAGCATTTCTTTGGTTCCTGGGGGGGATGCATGTCCATCAGTCTCTCACTTGCTATCCTTCCTTGGACGGCCCCTCCTCTTCTTTGTTGGGGGGTGACCCTCAGTATCAGGCTGCTGCGGCGGAGGGGAATCTACGCCAGACTCCTCATCCCTCCCTGTGGCAGTTGCCAATGTTGAGGCAACAGGGGTGGAGTGCACACGGGGAGGTGGGGTAATGTTGGTGGTTATCTGGTGTAGGCATGTAAGTATGTCCCTATGCACTGCAGTGAGATTGTCTATTTTTGACCAGTTGGACTCCATACGGTCCATGTGTTGGTCCATACGGTCCATGTGTTGGTCCATACGGTCCATGTGTTGGTCCACACGGTCCATATGGTTGTCCATCCGGTCAAAATGTGCAGCCTGCTGATGTTTTATGTCCCTGAGGATCCCGACAACCTGGCCAAAGTCTCCGGTGCATTCACGATATACATCGTAAATGCGTTGTAACTTGGGGTCAGCTTGTTCTCCGACACCAGCTGTGGGACGTGTCCTCCCACCACGCACCCTCACACCACTCCTTTCCCTACCCGCACGGACATTGCCTGGCGTAGCACGCACTGACAGCTCCTGTCCTCCTTCATTGTTGACAGGGCTGGTATTTCCTGCCAAATCCAGATTGGGCTGTCTTGCTGTGCTCCCAGGGTTTTGTTGTCTGGGTGTGTCCGTGGGGATCCGGGGCGTCTGGATGTTGATGGACGTTGTAGGAGTGGTCGCTGGGGCTGCTGATTGTACTGGTGCCGCATGCTGACCCACACCGGAGGTGCCAGGTTGGTTCCCATCGCCCGAGGAGGTGTGAGAGTCATCCACACTGGAGGTCTCAGTGTCCGACGTTGTGCTGGAGCTGCTGGTGGACTCAGAATCTTCTCCAGATGATGCCCTCTGTTCTGGAGTGCCTGTGGGTAGTAGAGAGACACAATGTTAGTTGTGTTTTTTCAGATGTTATGTTGTCATGCACAGCCAAATGTGAAGCTGCTGTGGATAATGTTGCGTTTCCTTCTTATTTCTACTCATCAATCATCACAGACACTGAGATATTTTGTAATCGGACATTGTTATTTTGGAGACATGTGCTTTACTGAGCATGTCCAGCTCTGTGCATCAATGTGCATGTATTGTTATCCTTGACTGTTCGTATTAATTTTTTGGCTAGTGTCACACTGTGCATGAGCCAGGTGTGTTGTCATTTCACACATCAGTGTTTTCACTATGACATACATACTGTAACTAATCTTATGTTTGGCAGGAATTGTGCATCTGTGCTTGCCTTTGGGGAGTTTCTCACAGTTACATTGCTGGGGTGAAATGCAAACTCACTCTCCTGAATATGTGTCATCATTAGATGATTTTGCTTGGATGTATGTGTTGATGTGAACAATCAATTACATCACATGTGTAACCTCGTATGCAATAGCTACGCTTTTCTTCTGACAAATGCATTGTTACATGGCAGTCCTTGAAACACAGCTCATTACATTGGCATACAGTAGGGGAGTAACTGACATGAGTAGTTGTATTATGCGATAATAGTATGATCTGACATTCCATAATGTTGCCCACACTGGACTTGTAATGGTGAATAGTATAAGTTTGTACTCCTGCGCAGAGCCTACAGCAAGTTTGTGTGATGTTTCGCATTGTGCTGTTCTGCTATGTCCCAACATGGTTGTTGTTATGCGTGTGTAGTTTTTGCATTGTTTGTGAACGTATGCAATGTGAGTAGTCATATTTATGTTGATATTTTTCATCACTTTGCACACATGTGTATATCTTGATGTAGTGCATTTTGTTGCTGCATACTTTTGCACATGATCACTTCATGTACATTCTACTTGTTCTCCATTGACAGAGATCTTTCCCAGGGATGGTCTTTTGCCTTTTCATCGTCAGAGCTGTGAGGTACAGTGTGTTTAGTGCTTGAGTTAGGCTGTGTTGACTTCTACCCCACTTTCCAATGGCAAACAGACCAGCTTACTCATCATTGTCAGAGGAGCAATGACAGTGAGGGTGGTAGTGTTCAAGGATGCTGAGACCGCTGACTGATGTTGAATTACAATGCTACACACAACAATGCCTTGTGCACATGACACAACGCAAGAGTGTCAGCCGTCTTGCATTACACCTCACATCTACTGTCCGTGGGCATTGTCCCTGAAGTGTGTTTATCTGTGTGTGGACAATTCTGCATCAAAGACTACTCCAAGATTCCTTACCTTGGAAACTGACTCAGGAGAGAGCTAAGAGCCTGCAGCCACCATGAATAATTCCAAAAGCTGGTCTCCTTCTCAAAAATAAGAACCTCTGTTTTATCTGAATTCAATTTCAGACAGTTAATTGTAATCCAGTGTCTGTAGAGCTAAAGAAGTGTACACATATGAATAGAAGATGGAATGTATAAAATCCTTGGAGCAGTGCTTTGATTTTCACTGCAGAAGTGAGAATCCAATTGTGAATAGGGATTTATTCGAGATTTCAAATGTTTGGCAATTACATCTACGATTTCTTGCACTGTGTGTGTATGTCTTATTTTAATATTCTGCATTGGCTCACTAAACATGAACGAAGGCACCCTTAATTGATATTTGTTACAATTGAAGGAATGGGCGGGTTAGAAACGGAATTGCAAGTAAAATATTGTGGTTGCAAGTAAAACAAGCACAGGCAAAGCCAATACTTCAGGATTTAAAAGGGTAACACACGCGAACACAGAAATGCATAAATGATATTTACATGCATTAGTACTTTAAAGCCAAACTCTATGTGTGTGTGTGTGTGTGTGTCTAATTGTGCTGTGGGCTGCACTGGGAATGTACATGGCATTGCATTCCCTCTACAATGCATGTATTAATACTGATATTGATCATTTGTAAAGCGCTCGATTGTCCAAGGGCGTCTAGGTGCAGGCATCCAAAGAAAAGATGGTAAAAAAAATCTGTATGAATGACAAAGAGGTGGTACTAAAGTGGCAGGTCTTGTGAAAAGAGCCGTGTTTTAAGTTGTTTCCTGAACTGCAGAACCGTGAGTCGTGCTTTGAGGTGAAAGTGTAGTGTATTCCACAATTTAATGGTGGCATCTGAAAGACTTTTTCCCCCCAGAATGTTTTTCTAATTTTGGACCTAGCCATTGATTTAGTAGAGGCAGAATGGAGGGGTCTTCTCGGAATATACTAGCAGAATATCTTTCTCAGAAAGAGTGGGCCGAAATCGTGAAGTGCTTTGTATGTCGGGCAAAGAGCTTTAAATGCTACTCTTTTCCTGACGGTGAACCAATTAAGCATCTTGATGGTTTAGGAGACTGGTGTGTATTTTGGGCTGCCACATTTGACGTGTCTGCACTTTATCCATCTGCCTTTTTTGTAAAGGGGTTACAGTAATCGATTTTTAGAAAGGACTAATGTTGTGATGACTGTTTTCTGTAAATAAAAAGGGATGAATGGAAGGATATTTTTCAGTGTTCTTAACAGGTAAAAACAGAATGATGTGGTCTGAATTATCTGGCCTTAAAAAGTGAGCTTGCTGTCAAAAATGACCCCCAGATTTCTGACCTTAGAGACTGGAGGGAGACGAGAGCCCAACTCATGAGGCCACCAAGTGGGATTCCAAAAGGTAGTTCCTTTTCCAAAAAGTAGGACCTCTGTCTTCTCAGAATTTAACTTAAGACAGTTCTCTCCCATCCAGCCTACAACCTCATGCATACACTTACTGAAATGTTTTGCAATCTCTAAGGGATCCCCTGAGATCGAGACTACAATTTGCATATCATCTGCATAGGATATGGTGAAAAAACCCAAATGATCTAATCAATTTGGCCAGTGGTGCACATACATATTAGAAAGGGTCGGGCTCAGAGCTGATCCCTGAAGGACCCCACATGGCAAAGTGAAAGATGTGTATATAAAGTCTCCAAAGGCTACCGTTTGTTCTCTGCTTGAGAGAAATGATGTCAGAAGCTGAAGTGCCAACACCTATGCTTTCCAGCTGTTTGATGAGCACTTTGTAAGAGACAGTTAAGAAAGCAGCAAAAAGATTGAATAAGATCAATGCCGCTTTCCCTCCTCTGTCCATGATCATTCTAAACTCTGTATGAGATAAAGAATTTAACAAGTGATGGCTTACAGTACTTTTGAGAAGCAAAATAGTTTCTCCTGCATTGCAGTGCAAACATCCAGCATGAGTTGGAATAAAACACCAAACAGCCAGCAGCAGGGAAATACTGGTGAAAGAGAAATACTCGTCTGGTGGAGACAAAGCCCATTCAATGTATAATTCATTGTGGTTTGTCATTAGAAGAGCTTAAATTATACAAATTAATAATAAATTCAAAGTTTATCCAATAGGGGGCCCCAAAATATATCTTGTCCAGGACCCCAACATTCCTTTAGATGGCAATGCTAGTTCCTGAGGATATTTTGAAGCATGTATTCACATTTATCACCCTTGATAAGGGTGAGACCAACATGCAGCAACCTCACGCAAACCAGAAGCTCTTCAGAGAAACAGCATCTGGGGAAGTAGGGGAGGAGGAAAAATCCTCAATGCATCCCCTAGCTTCAATTCAGGTAAACCTTTTATTTTCATTGCTCCCAGTGTGAAACTGGCTGGCTTTGTAATGTTTTTCTTTCTTACAGACTGGCAAATGTTTCACCAGGACTCTTGAGTCATCCCATCCCGAAATAGGTCACGGCATACATTTTTCTGAATTCCCCATTCCGAACAACAGAACATCATGTGGATCAAGCAGAGGGCGAGCTAGTGAAGAAGGGAGTGACCCTTTTGGGTGTTAGTCAGTGAAATTTTCCTGGTGCACCAGAAGTGCAAGGGCTTGTATTCTGACGTAACGTTTCAGTCCTTAAATAAGTGGGTTGGATTAACACTTCAAGATGGAAGGGCTCCTTTTTCTGAGATTCACCCTATCGCCAAGGACTGAGTGGTGCATCTAGACCTGCAAGTTGTTTGCTTCCCATTTGCAAATCTCATCAAGAGTTTCTCATGCTCCAGTGTTTTGTTGCCTCCCTGATGCATAGGACTTCTCCTTGTATGAGCATTCTAAAATTTGTTCTGGCTAGGATGCTTTAACCTTGCTTAGCAGGAGACTTGATGCCAGATCACTTTTGTTTTGCTTTGGTTTTAAATTTTGAAGCTGAGGTTTCCATTGCTGCAGAAGTCTAGGGAGACAAAAGGTTAGGTTTTCCAGGTGTATTTCATTTAACCATGCTTTGATCTGACCTTCTTTGCTAACAGCGGAAATAAGGACAAATTCTCTTTTGGTCAAATTTAGCTTGAGGTACGAGCTGGATGTCCTTGCTTGGTTAGTTACACGAGATGCTCTCTGGGGATACTTTGTCCTGGAAATGGACCTTTCTGCAGGGTAATCCCCCAACGTTTTGCCGCCCTCCTCTCCTTTTTTCTGAATTGTTTTATTCGCTTTAGGACTATGTGCACTTCACCACTGCTAACCACTGCTAGCCTCTGCTAAAGTGCTTGGGCTCTCTCTTTAAAACATGGTAGAATTGGCTATACCCAATTGGCATATTTAATTTACTTATAAGTCCCTAGTAAAGTACACTACATGTGCCCAGGGCCTGTAAATCAAATGCCACTAGTGGGCTGCAGCACTGATTGTGCCATCCACTTAAGTAGCCCTTTAAACATGTCTCAGGCCTGCCAATGCAGAACCTGTGTATGCAGTTTACACTGCCATATCGACATGGCAAAGCAAACCTTTTGCCAGGCCCAAACCTTCCTTTTTAATACATATAAGACACTCCTAAGGTAGGCACTGGACAGCCTGGAGGGCAGAAGCAGTGTGTTTAAAATGTTGGACATGTACTTTTAATATTTATATGTCCTGGTACTGAAAAACCCCTACATTTGTTTTTCACTACTGCAAGACCTATCTTTCCCATAGGATAACATTGGAGTTGCCTTATTACATTTTATGTGTCATTTCCAAATGGGAATAGATGACTGGTTCATGTCTGGTATTTCCGGAATTCTATTTTAAAATCCTAACTTATAGTAAAGTCTGATTTTTAAATTACAATTCTGAAAATGGCACTTTTAGAAAGTTGGCATTTTGTTGCCTTAGCCATTTAGTGCTTGCAGCCTCTCTCTGGTCACATGACTGGGTGTAGTTGGCAGTTGACCTTTGTGTATTCCTTCTAGACAGTTACACACAATGGGGCGCTTAGGTGTGACTGTGCGAGCCATCACTGGCAGGATGGGAGAGAGGAGCTGTCCCCAGTCTCACTTACACTTGAATAGGCTGTGTCCTGTCTCCACACAAAGGGCCTAGCAACCCGGCAATGCCACTTCAGCCAGCTTGGAGTCAGGGCCAGGGAGGTATGGAATTCCACCCACTTCAAAGACACTGCCAAGAAGCTTCTCCCACCTTCCAGAACCAGGGCACCAGGGTAAAAAAAAAGGACCTCAGGCACCGGCTCTTCACTACACTTCTGGACCTGTGGATACTCTGCCAGGAAGAAGGCCTGCTGTGCTGTTGAAAGGATTGTGACTCTGCTGAACTGCCACTCTGAAGGAGCTGCTACCCTGTTATGCGGACCTGCTACACTCTTGCCTGGGGAGGAGGAATTGGACCTGCAACTCATCTTGAACCCAGGAGCCCAGAGTGACTCAAAGGACTAATCTGCTGGCCTGCTGGTCTGAGCTTCAGGGACATAAAATGATCCCCAACTGCTCCTGGACCATCTTCAGTGAGTTACTGACCCCCAAGCGGCGCCTCTCAGGTGCTGGGTCCTTGGTATAGCTCTTGAATTCAAGCTTTTAGGCTCTTCATGACCGCAAATGGGCCTGTTAGCACTGGAACGACACTCCATCGCATTCGGCCTGAACTTTTTTACTGTGACCCGGTCCAGCACGGCCAGATAGCCGTCGTTTTCGCTTTATGCTTTTTGGTGCTAATTTGCAGTTTATTTTTAAAAAATGTATAACTCCGGTTCTACTGATTGGATTTTTACTGCTTTTGTCTTGTCTTATTTATTTAATTAAGCTTGATTTTCTAACCTGGTGTAAGATCTTTTTTGGTGTTTTCACTCGTTAACTGTTTTGTACAAATACCTTACAAATTGCCTCTAAGTTAAGACTGCCTGCTGTGTGCCAAGCTGCTGGGGTTTGAGCACAGGTTAATTTGGGGTTTGCGTGTGCCTTACCCTGACTAGAATTGTGGTTGCTGCTTGACCAGGGCTCACAGCCCAGTCAACCAGTACCCCAGTTTCTACCAGTTTGGAAGCACATAATTGAGTTAGGAAAGTCACTGGGGCAAGTGTAAGATTGTTGCTCTTTGCTGTGAGAAACATGTGTCACATTATTTTCATGCCTTTTGAAGAGGAAACTGTGCTTGCATACTATGTTCAGGCAGTTGAGGGCACCATTCTGTTTTAAGTGAATGCTATCTTTACATCATCTTAGCTGTGTCTCACAAGCTAAGTGCCATGCTGCTCTGTTGGTGCATTTGCTCACCTTACTCAATGTCTTTCTCTTTGTTATCTCATGGAATGTTAATTATGTGAGTATATCCTGGTTTCTCCATTAGTTTATTTATGTGTCCATATGTTTCAGTATGCCAATCTGAATATGCACCACAGATCTATTTCTTGATTAAGTAAAAATCTACTCACATAGGTGGGGATTCCAGGGTGGGGTGCCTTGAAAAGTGCATGAATACACTAAAACTTCCAGGTATGTGATTATTCACTAACATTTGTAAAGTCATGCCTAGTATGGAGCTTGAAAGAGATATACTCCTGTGAGGTAAAGGATCAAATATCTATCCATAATTGGGATGGGGAGGTATGGGTGAACTGGTGGTGTTCTAGAATAAGATATTACTCTAGGTGAAAAATATTTCCCCATAGACAGTAGTGTGAGTTGTCACAGCTTGTGTGCAGTGACTCGTGCTGCTCCTGGGCTTCTGTGACAATATCACTGTCAAAAATGTGATGATACAAAAATAATGACTACAAAAATATAGTGGCCAAAAATATCAACATTAAATAGGTAAGTATGCATATATTAAAACATTTTTAACATTGTGATAACTTTAAAAAACAAAAATCTACTTTGTAATTTAACATAATTTAACTATTAGAACAAACACAAAAATATAACAAAATTAGAATAACAAATAAATAAAATATTAAATACAAAATATTTGAATAAAACTAAACTAACAATAATACAATATAAACATCAATTACACAATATAATAAGTAAATCATTAAAATTAAAAATATAGAATAGCAAAACGAAAAGCTGTCAAATGATAAAACACACAAAACTTAAATATGTAAGATGAAAATATACAGTCCTGATAAATAAATGCTTCAAAATTAAAATAAAACACACATCAATGCTAACGCAAATACTACAAAACAATATATAAAATTCAAATAAGATATTAAAAAATCACAAATACTGCCATAGATAAAATTCAACACACATAAATAAAAAACTTAATAACTTTGTTACAAGGGGCATTCCTCCGTGTGGGAGGGGGGTAGGTCACCAAGGGTGCAGGATCAGGGCACCCGAGCTATAAGCAGGGAGGGAGAGATGTGGGTTGCGGGGCCTGTGGGGACCTCCACATTTCTTGGGTGGGTTTCAGGGATTCGGGGGGGAGTTGGGTGGGGGGAATACAGCAGTAAAATGAGCAGTTGCAGGGGCATGTTGGGAATGTTCGTCATAGGAAAAAAAGAGTAATAGCAAAACGAGCAGTCAGTGGTATTTACAAGTTCCTTAATAGTAATGGCTAGTAAATGTAAGATTCTGTCAGTTAATGCTAACGGAATGCTTAACAAGCAAAAATATGGCGGGCTTATTAGATGGCTTACCTCATTTAATCCCCATGTCATATTTTTCCAAGAAACGCATCTAAAAACTAATTCACCTAAATTATATGTACCTCAGGCTTTTTCAGACACGTTTTTTGCTTCATCAGGCTTGGCCATTAGAGGGGTTGCTATTTATTTTTCTAAGAATCTGCCTTGGGAATTTGAACAAATTCAACACGATCCACAGGGGAGATGGCTTTGGGTAGTAGCAAAGTTAAAGGGGAGGATCCTAAATTTTATAAATTACTATGGCCCAGTCTCGGACGATGCCTCAGGTCTGGTTAAGATTAAAGAACTTCTAAGGGGGGCCCCTGGTCAAATTATCATCGGTGGTGATTTTAATTATATACAGGATTTAAAGAAAGACACCTCAAATAAAAATAAAAAACAATTGAAACCAAATACGAATTTTTTTTGGGAGGTTATTAGAGATGAGTATCAATTAATAGATCCTTGGCGGAATATTAATGTGGATAAGAATACTTTTACCTGTCACTCACACCGCTATCAGACCGCTTCCCGAATAGATTTTTTCCTAACATCTAGATCCCTTCTTATCTCAAGGGCAGATATCGGGACCAACCCTTTCTCGGATCACGCATATGTAGGGCTTGAGCTCATGCTCGATGCGGGGAGAGGAGAGCGATCCAGGTGGCAGATGGATCGCCTCCTTTTTAGGATCAATGCGGAAACGGCCGAACCCTTTGCGATCTGGGGGGGTTTCAAGGCTGCAGCCCACGGGCAAATAATCTCCTTTTCGGCCACCCAATCTAGTGCTCGGCGGACGAAAATAGCTGAATTACAGGGGGCAGTGGAGAGGGCTTACGCCCAGAGAACCCGGTCATGTCCACAGCAACTGGAGAAAGCTAGAAAGGCCTTGAGAGACTTCTTTGTCCTAGAAGAGATCAATAGTTCTCGAACTTTTCAACAAAAGATGTATGAGGACAGTCAGCTGGTCGGCAAATTGCTGGCCAGCTCCACAAAAACTAAACATGAGGCATCCCTGGTTTTGAAGGTTACTGATCCTAAGACCGGATTCGATGTAACCAATAGGGAAGAAATTCCGCAGATTTTTTTAGAGCACTTTCAGCAACTTTACACCACTGAGTATCTGGTGGGGGAAGGGATGATACACGAGTATTTTGATAATGTAAATATGCCAAGATTATCCGATTTTCGGATCGACCAATTAAAAACAGAGATTGAAACCACTGAGATTGGGGCAGCTATTAAAGCAACGGCTGGGGCTAAGGCGTGTGGGGAAGACGGGTTCCCAATAGAATTTTACAAGACTTTTTTTAAAGAATTGATTCCACATATGAAAAAACTTTTTAATCATATTAAAAACGGTGGTTCCTCCGGCCTTCAAAGAGGCAATCATTATTTGCTTCGTAAAAAAGGACAAGAACCCGAATGATGTCAATTCATACAGGCCTATTAGCCTCCTCAACTCAGATTATAAGATTTTTATGAAGGTGTGGGCTAAGCGTTTTTTAATGGCTGCACAGGAAATAATTCATAAAGATCAGGCAGGTTTTATAGTAGGAAGATCCATGGTAGCCAATACCGAATTTTTAATACAGGCTCTGGATTACTGTAACACCAATTCTATCCCGGCCTGTATAATGATGGTCGATGCGGAGAAAGCATTCGATCTGGTGAATTGGAATACTCTGTTTTTTGCACTCCACCAATTTGGTTTCCCCCCCCTGGTCATTGCAATGCTACATAATATTTATCTGGGGGCCCAAGCCCAGGTGGTGATTAATATGAAACGGGCAGGTGCAGTACAGATTAAGCGGGGACAAGACAAGGATGCCCGCTTTCCCCCCTACTTTTTACCTTTTTTATAGAACCTCTGGCTATTAGAATGCGCGACAATGATGCAATTAAGGCCCCAATCCAGGACATGGCCAAACTAAGGGGCCGATTACGATGGCGGTCGGTGGTAGTACCGCGGTGCCGGCGGTGCGGAAAAATGCCTTTTACCGCCCGCCAGCAGCGGTCCTCACGGCCGCCATATTATGAAGGGCAAATATGCCCCATTTCCCGACCTCCGCGGTGCAACGCCGACCGCCATGAAATTGCGCCCGCCACCGCGCCGGTGGGAGCCAATGGAGACTCACCGCCGTGCGGAATGACGTCCCGTCCGCTCAACAAATTACGATGCGCCAAACAACCCGTCGAACCGCAGGGGAGAAACCGCCCTTCCAGACACGGCGGAATCTCGACAGCGGAGCGTGAAACGAGACTTCTGAGCCCTCCACCCGGAGCCGAACGCCATGGATCCAGCACTACACGTCCTCCCGGTGCTGTACGTGATACATCACCAGGCCAACATCGCCCGCCGCGGACGCCGCCGCAGGTACGTAAACAAAACACAATACAACACAAAACAGAACACAAATTCCACGGGCTGAAACAGGGCACCTGGCCACACCAGACACACTGGTGTGGACAGGAACACATCCATCAGTGTACCCACACATGTCTCAGCTGGCACCAATTCACACCCTACATCAAGCCCACCAAAAGTACCGCGAACATAATGTAATGTGTTGCTGACGACACCGCAGCGGTGAGCATGCGGGAAATCCATCGCACAAAGCAGAATGCATGTATAGCAACGGACAGGCCAGAAAGACCACAGGCCACCACCACCACCCACCACCCACAGCTCCGCTGCACACAGCAAGAAACATGCCAATCCCCCCCCTGTGCTCCCCCATGTCCAACACCAAGCGAGCTAAATCCACACCCAGCAGCACACAACTAACACCTAGGGAGACAGACACAGCAGCATTTGGTGTAGATCAACACACAGCACAGAGGCACAGGCCCAGGGCAACACACACACACACCACAACACCACATACATGGCAAGAAAGCAGAATACAAGCACAAAATGAACATACACACAAGGAACATACAGACTACTGGACACACACCCTGCCAACTCACACAGACATACCCCACACCGACACACAGCCACATACACAGACTACATGCCACCAGCAATGGAGCACAACATAGAGGAAAGCAAAAATGATGTGCACACAAATGGGAGGGCAAGGAGACAACTAACAACCAGGTGAACAGACACATGCAGGACAAGGAACCTAGAACAACATCCACACCCCATCCAAGCACATGGCTGGCACAGTGAGTGAAGTCAAACAACAGTCACCTCAGTGCAACAACTCAGGGAGACAGCAAGGTAACCCATGTATAGGGACAGGGATGAAAGGAAGGACCTCAAGTCAAACAGTGAACAGCAAGTACACATGAGTATCACACAGGGCACATTGGCACACTCAATGACTGCCAAACACAAGTAGGAGTCCCCAAACATACCCCCTCATATCTGCAGCACACAATCCCAATGCCAGACACACAGAAGGGCCTACATAATGTCCAGACAAGACACAGACAAACAATCAAACCCCCTGGGGGCATCCACAAACATCACACACACACAGGGATTTCAGTACCAACGTCTGTACCAAAACAAAAATGGCAAACACAATTCAAAACAGAAACACATACAGAACCACAAAAATAACACACAGCACCTGTGCAGCCAAACTAGGGGAAGGCAATGGGAGCACACACACAACAGGAGTGCACCACCTCATCAGTCAGGAAAAATGCATGGGCTACATACCACAACACAGACAAGAAGTGCACCATCACAGAACAACACAGACACATCAAACACACAACAGATGCACAACACCACAAAACACATAGCAAACACAGCAGTACATCAGGGGATGTACACTAGGACAGCACAAGGCAACATACACCCACAGCACTGAATGCACAACAAGCAGTGTGTGCACACAAACACACAACAGTCCCACACAGCCATGAGTCACATGCCAGTAACACACACATCAACACACACGACAAAGCCACAACCAACACACCGTACAACCCTTGACCACCCAAATGCACACCATGTAAGTAACCGTTGTGACTAGGATGACTGCCCATCACAACATGACTACACATCTACACTGCTAGGCATACATGAAAGCAAGAACGCACATACATGTTGAGCCTGGTCAGCCTGCCTGCAATCCCGTGTATATGACCCCTCTATGTGTTTGCAGTGCCCACATACCAGGATGCAGTAACACATAGCCAACAGCAACAAGGAAGGAACATGAGTCTGGTATGTCACCGAAAACAACATCAATGAGCCCACAAGTATCCGAGTCATGAAGAACTGAAGTCCCCGTCACCCCTGTAAAATAAATCATAAGTCAAACAAGCCAGTGGCACAGTTGAAGTGGCACACAGAGCATGTGGCACAGTAAATGTGAGACATACAGGAAAAGCCTTATTCAGTAAGGACAATGACACAACTGACAACATGAGCAACTGTTTTTATTCACAAATAGCACTGATAGGAAACAATATCAGACAGGACCAAGGCACAAGATGCAGAGCCTGAACATGAGAAGCTGCACAGGCAGGGGGCAAACTGCAAGGCCAGTGGCCAGTCCAAGGTGCAGACAGAGACAATGAGAAGCTGCACAGGCAGGGGGCAAACTGCAAGGCCAGTGGCCAGTCCAAGGTGCAGACAGAGACAATGAGAAGCTGCACAGGCAGGGGGCAAACTGCAAGGCCAGTGGCCAGTCCAAGGTGCAGACAGAGACAATGAGAAGCTGCACAGGCAGGGGGCAAACTGCAAAGCCAGTGGCCAGTCCAAGGTGCAGACAGAGACAATGAGAAGCTGCACAGGCAGGGGGCAAACTGCAAGGCCAGTGGCCAGTCCAAGGTGCTGACAGAGTCAATGAGAAGCTGCACAGGCAGGGGGCAAACTGCAAGGCCAGTGGCCAGTCCAAGGTGCAGACAGAGACAATGAGAAGCTGCACAGGCAGGGGGCAAACTGCAAGGCCAGTGGCCAGTCCAAGGTGCAGACAGAGACAATGAGAAGCTGCACAGGCAGGGGGCAAACTGCAAGGCCAGTGGCCAGTCCAAGGTGCTGACAGAGACAATGAGAAGCTGCACAGGCAGGGGGCAAACTGCAAGGCCAGTGGCCAGTCCAAGGTGCTGACAGAGTCAATGAGAAGCTGCACAGGCAGGGGGCAAACTGCAAGGCCAGTGGCCAGTCCAAGGTGCAGACAGAGACAATGAGAAGCTGCACAGGCAGGGGGAAAACTGCAAGGCCAGTGGCCAGTCCAAGGTGCTGACAGAGACAATGAGAAGCTGCACAGGGAATGTGTGTCACCAAACTCCGCCATGGTCAGCAACACAGTCTGGTGTGACACGATGGGCAGCACAGGTACCGGTGTGGGAGAGACAGGTCTGTGACATTGATCAACATTCAGAGCTGGCTGTCAGTCTGACTGGGAGCTGACTGTGTGTCGGGCACAGTTGGACCACTTGACTGGGGAGTGAGACGCCCAGCTGAGGAAGAGCTATCAGTGGCCTTGGACGCTGGAGGGCTGCTTGGACCAGGTGGTGTAGTGGCACGTGGAGGTGGACTCAGGCCGACGTGGGACACAGTGTGGGAGGGAGACAGTGGAGGGGTGCCTTTCCACTTCTTGGGGATTCTAAATGGCTTGCTTGTCTTCGTATCAATGGGAAGTGGTGTGGACACAAACGGCACACTCAGCACCAAGGCTGCCGCAGGTGCACACGCTGGACCTCCCTTTGGGGATGTGCTGGATCCAGAAGGACGCTTAGCCTGGCATTGCCTCTGCCCCTCCATCCCCTCTTTACCCTGTGTGCCCCCTACAGTGCCCTCCTGTCCCTGCTTCACTGGACTTGGAATGGGAGTAGAGGTAGTTGGTGAAACAGCCTTGGATACCTTACTATGTGTAGCCTTGCCAGGCCCCACCTTCACAGTGGGCATGGAGAGTGTCTGCATGCCTTTGCGAGACGTTTTTGGGACCACAGAGTCTGTGGCCGGGGATTGCTCTGAGGCTTGTGACCCTGAGTACTTCCTCCTTGAATCATGTGCCTTTGCAACGCCTGACGGGCTCTTCCCTTTGCGCTCTGGGGTTGTTTTTCTCTTTGTAGGGGAAGGTGTCTGTGACCTTGACCGCTTGGGCTGCTGCTGCTGTGTGCTACGTGTGCAGTATCGTGAGGTTGAGGTGTGTGAAGCGTGGTCACCGTCGTCAGACGTCGCCACTGGCATGGGGGTGGACAAAGGGACTGGAATTGGACTACGAGATTGAGCCAGTTGAAGTGCAGCCGCCATTGTGGAGGACATTGTCTGGACAGTGCGGTGCAGCCCACCCACGTCTGAATGGATGCCCTCCATGAAAGCTAACACCTGTGCCAATTTGCGGTCGTGGTCTGACAATGCATTGAGGAGCCCTGTCTGCCCCACACACAGCTGGCGCATAAGGTCCACACACTCTGCACTGATGGCAGCAGGGGGCACAGGGGCAGGGGCAGCGGTGCCTGGAATGAAGGACACCCTTCCCCTCTTTGTGGTGCGAACACGGGCAGCAACAGAGGAAGTGGCTGGGAGGGTGGGCACTGCACGCTGTGTGCTGGAAGATGTAGCAGACTCTCCGTTCCCTGTGTCCTCCAAGATGTCTGCACCACCGCCGTCATCAGATGATGTTGAACTTTGCGTCTCGGGCTGTGATTCCTCCAGCATACTCCTATCCCCCTCCGAGGCGCTGGTCACATCTGTGTCACTGGGATCCTGTGCAGCTGTTGTGCTTGTTTCACCACCACTGGTGTCCGTCCCCTGTCCCTCCGTGCCCACGGGAGATGCTGCATAACAGAGAGACATGTAGGGTCAGCAAAGTGACAGCAACAGGACAAACATATTCAAGCAAAGCAACACTGAGGATGACAAAGTCTACATGTTGCAGGCCACCCCGTGCAATCTCACCATGCAGACACACATCACTACCTCAAACAGTGCGTACAAACATCTAAACACGGCACAGCTGAGCCATGTGATGGGCAGACAGCACAACATCATGCATGTTGGGGCGTACAAACACTAACACCAATGGACCAGGCCTGCAGCACACCACCCACAATGCCATTGAAATTCCCAGGATTGGAAAAACATCAGTAAGTGCATGTATGTAATATCCGTGACTGCCACACCCAGCACAGGGGCCACTTACAACCCACTGCATCACAGTAACCACATCACGTACACCAGCGCAGGTACAGGCATGGTACACATGCAGCCACTCACAGACAAAATCAACCTTCACAGAATACTCACCCCTAGCTTGCTGTTGATGCTCCTTCAAACGTGTGTCCAGCTCAGGCTGTGTCACAGCCAAGATGCGGCACATCAGTGGTGTCAAGCTGCGTCGTGACAACCTGCCACTGCGAGGGAGTATCCCCAGTGTCATCTCGGCAACGTTCTTTGCCAGTCGTGATATGTCGTCCCACCTCTTCTGGCAGTGGGTGCGCCGGCGGTTCGACACTCCCAGAGCCCGCACCTTGCTTGCAATGGACCTCCACACGGCCTTACGCTGGTGTACCTTGAGCTGCAGGTGTGGGAGACAAGAGGGGGAAAACATCAGTGACACACTCTCATGGTAAAACCTCTCTCTCTGAACAGTGGCATGACACGGACTCATCTCCACACGGCAGATATGGGTCATTGATGTACACTCTTGCGAACCACACACCTATCACACTCTGTACAGTCAGTGATGTGTCCTTGTCACATTGGGCGTGGACAGTCCATGCCAGGTAGAATCACACAGAGATGGACAACGAGGACCCACACAAACAGTCACATGAACAATAACTGTCCAGAAACATGCATCACCAGATAGCTGTCACACCATATGGAGGTGTACACAACACATGTCCATCCACCCTTCATGTCCATGCATTGAATGTGTGGGTTGCATACACCCCCTTAACAACTAGGAAACAGCATGTCAGCCAGTGCATTACACAACCCCACACTGTCAGGCACATACACCATCTGATCGACTACATGTGTGCCCCCCTTGCACTCACACCCCCACTGTTGGAGACTTACCACAACATTTGGGCCACCATATAGCCGTGGGTACTGTGTCAGCACCTCGTCCACCAGGACATCCAGCTCCTCGCTTGTAAATGGACTGGCACGGATCTTCTCCGTCCTAGCCATCACTGTGGACATGAGACGTCAGCGGCGGCAGTGGGCGGTGAGGGGTCCCAGGCAGCAGTCCCTGGAGGCAGCAGCAGGTGAGGGGTCCCAGGCAGCAGTCCCTGGAGGCAGTAGCAGGTGAGGGGTCTCAGGCAGCAGTCCCTGGAGGCAGCAGCAGGTGAGGGGTCTCAGGCAGCAGTCCCTGGAGGCAGCAGCAGGTGAGGGGTCTCAGGCAGCAGTCCCTGGAGGCAGCAGCAGGTGAGGGGTCTCAGGCAGCAGTCCCTGGAGGCAGCAGCAGGTGAGGGGTCTCAGGCAGCAGTCCCTGGAGGCAGCAGCAGGTGAGGGGTCTCAGGCAGCAGTCCCTGGAGGCAGCAGCAGGTGAGGGGTCCCAGGCAGCAGGCTCTGTGAGCAGTGGAAATGTGGTGCTCCCTTCCACACATATATAGGGCCCTGGACTCGTTTCAGTGGTCATAGTCTTCTGCCATTGGTGTTCCAGGTCAGCCTTCTTCAAAAGCATCCAATGACCGCCTCCGCGGGGCGGAGCACGCCTACCGCGATTTTTGAATCTGCATCATGCCACCGCGATAGCGGTCCCCATTGGCTGCAAGGGCATGGTTCATGGCGGTGACACACCGCGGGGTCCTGGGCGGCGCTACCGCGGTGGTGCATCTTACAAATGCATCCTATCTCCGCATCCGCTGGGGGCGGAGCACGCCTACCGCGATTTTTGAATCTGCATCATGCCACCGCGATAGCGGTCCCCATTGGCTGCAAGGGCATGGTTCATGGCGGTGACACACCGCGGGGTCCTGGCCGGCGCTACCGCGGTGGTGCATCTTACAAATGCATCCTATCTCCGCATTCGCTGGGGGCGGAGCACGCCTACCGCGATTTTTGAATCTGCATCATGCCACCGCGATAGCGGTCCCCATTGGCTGCAAGGGCATGGTTCATGGCGGTGACACACCGCGGGGTCCTGGGCGGCGCTACCGCGGTGGTGCATCTTACAAATGCATCCTATCTCCGCATCCGCTGGGGGCGGGGCACGCCTACCGCGATTTTTGAATCTGCATCATGCCACCGCGATAGCGGGCCCCATTGGCTGCAAGGGCATGGTTCATGGCGGTGACACACCGCGCGGTCCTGGCCGGCGCTACCGCGGTGGTGCATCTTACAAATGCATCCTATCTCCGCATCCGCTGGGGGCGGAGCACGCCTACCGCGATTTTTGAATCTGCATCATGCCACCGCGATAGCGGTCCCCATTGGCTGCAAGGGCATGGTTCATGGTGGTGACACACCGCGGGGTCCTGGCCGGCGCTACCGCGGTGGTGCATCTTACAAATGCATCCTATCTCCGCATCCGCTGGGGGCGGAGCACGCCTACCGCGATTTTTGAATCTGCATCATGCCACCGCGATAGCGGTCCCCATTGGCTGCAAGGGCATGGTTCATGGCGGTGACACACCGTGGGGTCCTGGCCGGCGCTACCGCTGTTTGATTGCCATAGGGTGACATGGGTGACCGGGATGTGGCTGGTGGAGCATGACAAACGCCATCTGCAGCTATGTGGAGGGCCATCACTAACACCAATGTGTCATGTGCAGCACATGACACACTTGCGTCAGTGGTGGGCATCGACACAGGTACAAATGGTGGTTGGCATGCTCCGCCACCCAATTCACGGACAGTATGTGCGTCCGCCATGGGGAATATGCAGCACCACATCGTACACTCTGTGCGTCATTGTGTTTATGGGGCACGTTTAAGGCACCTACGGACAGTTCTTGTTGTGTGTGGATCAATGGTCATTACTGTGCTACACACAGTGGATACGTACAGTGGCACATGGCACTAGATAACATTGATATGGTCTCCTGTCACAAATGTCAGCCACTGTGTAACATCTCACACCAAATGGAACACTGTACTCCATTATGTCGATCAATATTTACACACAATGTCGTATCTGCCACCCATGCTGACCACTATCTCACACCTGAGCCCATGTGTTACACTGAAAACCCAGATGAACTCATTCATTCAGCATGACTGTCATCATTGGAAACAGATGTCACCCTGTTGTGTTATTGCTAAGACCAATTACATGCCGCATGTTATGTCTTTGTACACACTGGCAACTCCTGCAGTGTATGTCCACATGTACAGGGGGGCTCGACCTGCTAAAGGATGACGAGTACTTCAGCACCACACCTGGCATCCGTTGCATTATTATTGTTTGTCACTTGGGTAGACGGCCAGAGCAGATGTCTTTGCTACATGTCTGCCACCTGTAACCACAGGGACCTATGTGGTAGTGTCAGGTCTGTGCTCATGTTGTTTGGACTGTTGTATGTGAATCAGTGACATGTACATTTCAACAATGGTGCTTAGCTACACTATGTTTTTGAGTGTTGTGCTGTGTTCCGGTGCTACTCACCTGCCACCAGTGCATGTCCATTGTTCACATCAGGAATGTTGCGTTGGCAGATGGACTGCATGCACGGTTGTGGATTGTGCTAACTGTATGGAATATAGTATGTGACATTTGTCCACAGGCTATGGGTGTCCAGTTTTGCCCGTGCAATGTGTGTGCACTGATTAGCGGGAATTGTCTGCAATGTTGGATGGTCAGCACAAGTGGCACACGTGTGCAGTGTGTTGCCACCAACACTAGTGTATGTGCATGCTATGGGGTGCTAGCCATCCTTGCTCACCATCTATTCCAGCACTGTGTGGGTGGATCACATCTGCTGGTGTATCATGATAGTGTGGGCACCCAAGACAGGTGAGATGTACCTTGACTGTTGTGCCTGTGACACTCATCCAACTCCGACATTTGGTCAATGTGAGGTACCAGTGTCCCACTACTCATGCACAGCCAGCATGTTTGTTAGATGTGTGATATTGATTGTATGCTGTGTTGGGCCTGACAGCCTGTGTGGAATGAGGGTCAGGATGCATGTCCCTTGGGACATGTGGTGTAAAATTACATCCACTGTTGTCAGGTGTCTGAGCCAGTTGTCCATATGTAATGCATACAGTCTGTTCATGCATAGACTTGTTGGCATACTGGCTTGGCATTGTCCATGTAGTGTTGTATGTATGTGTTGTGGCACTGTTGTGTCTTGAAACAGCTGGATGTGTATCACCATGGTATGTGTTGTGGTGCACATGTGTCCTTGGGCAGTCCCTCCTTGATGCTGCATGTAAATGTCCAAAATGGGGGAAGATTAAGGGTGCATACAGGCCCTGCTGATCACGTCCCTCATCTATTGTTAATGTGTGCCACATTGGCTATCTGTGTGCTTGTAGAGAGTATTGGGCAGTGGGGTAATGGTGGCCTGTTACAGTGGTACACATACTCTGCACAGGCGTGACATCATCTGTCACTGTCCGACTTTGTATTCAAGTCAGCAGCAGATATGGCCTGTGTACTGATGACATTGGCACATGTATGGGTTTGTGATGTGAATGTCATTGAATTTGAGTGTGTTCGAAGTGGCACTGAGTACAAAGACAATCCCAATGATCTATCCACATTGTGTTGTTGATGTGTCCCCTGCAATTATTGGCCAAGGAGGTGTGGCAGGTACAGCATCAACGTGGAAGCCAGCATTGTCTCTGCTTCACACATGTCCTGTGTCATGTACACCCAAGGCTGAGTCCACCTCAGCTCGATATGTGACTCTTGGCATTCACATAGACAGTGTTCGTATTGTGTCTACTGACTGTGCACATCCATGACAGTTGTACAATTAATCTGTCTCATGTTGGGACAACACTGAATTGCACTGTGTGCTTTCAGGGATGACAGTCAATGTTAGCGCCGTGACAGGACAGACTTTATGAATTTGTGCACATCCTAATTTATGTTGCTATGACGTGTCCCCTTTCATCTCACCTAGGAGGCGACCTAATGTGTTTCGTACCTTCACCCTGCTGGCTAACATGGAGGATACCGACATCATAAGGCGATTCCGTCTGGATCGGACAAACCTCCTGGAACTTTGTGCACTATTGGAGCCACACCTGCTTCCACGCAGGACATACCCAACAGCACTCACACCAACGGCAAAGGTGATGGCATTCCTACATTTCGTGGCTACGGGATCCTTCCAGCAAACTGTGGGCATTGCAGGGGGGATGTCCCAACCAACATTCAGCATGGTGCTACGTGATGTCCTGTTGGCTATGATGCAACACAGGGACCAATTCATACATTTCCCCAGGTGGCATGAGTTGGCGGATGTGAAGGGCGAATTTTATGCACTTGGACACGTTCCTAATGTAGTTGGTGCAATAGATGGCACACATGTTTCCCTGATTCCACCCCAAGCACGGGAGCATATTTACCGAAATAGGAAACATTATCATTCCATCAATGTGCAGGTGGTGTGCCAGGCAGATATGGTCATCTCACACGTCTGTGCAAAGTTTCCAGGTTCAGCCCACGATTCACACATAATGCGCAACAGCATTTTACCACAGCTGATGGCCAATCTGGCGCCGGAGCGGGCATGGATTGTGGGTGAGTACAAAGGGTCGAGTCGTGTGCTGTTTGTGTGCCATGCTGTCCTCGGACACATGTCAGACACTCAATCTGTATGTGTCTTTCACACATAGGTGACTCTGCATATCCCAACGGACCTTGGTTGCTGAGTCCACTTCGCAATCCCAGGACACCAGCTGAAGTGCGCTACAACAATGCCCATGGGAGGACACGTCGGGTCATTGAGCGAACATTTGGACTCCTGAAATCGCGTTTTCGATGCCTCGACAAGACCGGAGGGGCTCTGCAGTACTCACCCGTCAAGGTGTGTCAGATAGTGGTAGCATGCTGCATGCTACACAACCTGGCCGTGCGGAAGGGGATCCCCTTAATCCAGGATGATGATGACCAGCCACAGCCCCCACCTGCAAACACCCAAACGTCAAGTGACGAGGATAGTGGAGAGGAGGAAGGTGTTGGACAGCGTCAGCAGCTCATCAACAACTACTTCACTTGATGGTCAGTGGCAATGTCAATACTGGCTGTTGTCTGATGATGTTGTGCTTGGTGAATATGTGTATGTGAGTTTTGTGACTACAGCATGTTGCTGAGTCAGTGCTGGCTGCAGGTGTGTATGGCAAGGGATCTTCTGACACAGCTACTTGATGTCTATGTTGGTACAGTTGCTCCTTGTGACATGTGCAGATTGTCGTACCTTGATGTGCTGTGTTGTGTGATGGTTGTTAGTCCACCACCTGAGTAGCAACTGATGTTCTGTTGTGTTTTCCTAGGTCCCTTCAGCCTCTACTTGCCTGCGGAGTATCCCTGCTCCTGTGACATTGTAATCATGGGTGTGAGTTAACATACTGTGATGAACATGGAACAGTGACAACTAAATTGGTGCGTTATTAGTGTTTATTTACAGTGGATACATGTGATGTAGATGTGGATATTGACAGATTTGTGAATGGTGAATAACAGATTTGTCAGTGATGGTAGATGAGACAATAGAGTATACACTAGATCAGTATGGCAACACAGTCCAACAGTCATTTGCCATTCCCACGCCATTGTGTGTGGGGACAGTCTGCAGGGTACACAGCAGGGTGAAGAGGGGTGCCATCATGGCTGGCTACTTGACTGGCTTTTGCCAGGTGCTTTGCCACGGGATGCTCCCAATGATTTTTTCGGGCGGCCCCTTGCTCTTTTGGCAGGGGGGACACAGGTGCATGGCCAGTGGTGTCTGATGAGTCCCCATGCTCGCTGGACGCAGGGGAGGGTGGGGGTCTGTCATCCTGCGGCACAACGGAGGGAGCTGTCGGTGTTGGCGGTGCCGCATGCCTGTCCCTGAGGACCTCCACTAGCTGGCCCAGGAGGTCCCTGATTTGGCCCATGCAGGCCACGAGTTGGCCCATGCGGTTGTCAATTGAGCGCAGCATCTGTTGTTGCTCACGGGCATCCTGCTGAGCCTGCCTCAACTGTCCCTGGGCGTGTTCATAGGCCCCCACAACTCTGTGAATGTGTGCCAGTGATTCTGTGGCAGGGTCTTCTTCCCTTTGGGTCAGCCTTGTCCTCACACCTGGCCTGCTGTCACGGCCCTGTTGCCTCCCTCCTGTGGGCACCGGCCTACTCTCCCGTGCCTCCGCAGTTGTTGTGATCTGGTTGGCCTGTGGAGCAGGGCGAGTGCTGCAGGCAGCAGTGGTAGTGGTAGTGGTGGTGGAGGTGGTGGTGGTGGCACAGGTCGTTGCAGCAGGGCTCTGCGTTGATGTTGTTGCTGAGGGTGGTGGGGCTGTGGGGTCCTGGGACACATTCCGCCCTGCCACACCAGATGGTCCGGGTTGGTCCTCCTCCTCCTCATTATCCAGGGAGTCTGCATCCGAGGGGAGATGTTCGGGAGCTGGTGACTGGCTGTGCTGGTTGAGGTTGTCGTCCTCTGCAGTCAGTTGTTGGTCACCTGTGGGACAGGAAGTAGATGGTAATTGCCTTACACACCTCAGGGTTGCTGTGTTTGATGTCTCTTATTTACATGTTATGCTACACACAGTTGCCTTTTTCACACATTGTATGTCTGCACAGTGATGTGCCTCATGCCATGAAGTGGAGTTACATTCATCATTTCACAATGGTGTGACCTGTGATTGGTTAGCATGCCACACGTCTAGTATTGGTGATTTCAATGTGAGGTTGTCATCTGACAACTGGCATGACTACAAGTTGATGTTCAGCATCTTTGCTGATCACTCTGCCTGGCAGACATTACCTGTGTGCATGGACTAGCCATTGTCATCACATGCATACCGTTGACATGTCCTGTGCTTGTATTTCTTTATACAGCAGACCATGCTAGTTTGGTTTTCCCATGGTCCTTCATGATCAGCACCCATGTACGCTACAGAGGGAAGTCTGGGTGATGCATGTCAGAGGCCCGTTTTCTTGGACATATTTGTTGAGAGTCACAGTTCTGTTTCTGTCACAGTTACGTACGCTGAGCTGTCTGCATCCTGTCAATGGCTGTGCTTTACTTTTCTATTTTTGGGTGAAGTAGAGCCTCATGTTGTCATGTCTCCCAATGCTTTTGTTGAGTGATGGTGGTGTGCATGCACTGTCTGATTACCTGTGCAGTGTCACTTTGGTTTTTACTTACAGACACATGCTTCTGGGTGGGGTGCCCCAACCTGCTGAGGGGTGGGAGAGGGGGCCTGTTGGGAGTTGTAGTGCTGCCTCCAGATACACATTCCCCAACCCTGTGAAGATGGCTACCTACCTGTTAGGTGGTGGGGGAGCGTTCAATGGCTGACACATGCTTCTGGGTGGGGTGCTCCAACCTGCTGAGGGGTGGGAGAGGGGGCCTGTTGGGAGTTGTAGTGCTGCCTCCAGATACACATTCCCCAACCCTGTGAAGATGGCTACCTACCTGTTAGGTGGTGGGGGAGCGTTCAATGGCTGACACATGCTTCTGGGTGGGGTGCTCCATCCTGCTGAGGGGTGGGAGAGGGGGCCTGTTGGGAGTTGTAGTGCTGCCTCCAGATACACATTCCCCATCCCTGTGAAGATGGCTACCTACCTGTTAGGTGGTGGGGGAGCGTTCAATGGCTGACACATGCTTCTGGGTGGGGTGCTCCATCCTGCTGAGGGGTGGGGGAGGGGGCCTGTTGGGAGTTGTAGTGCTGCCTCCAGATACACATTCCCCAACCCTGTGAAGATGGCTACCTACCTGTTAGGTGGTGGGGGAGCGTTCAATGGCTGACACATGCTTCTGGGTGGGGTGCTCCATCCTGCTGAGGGGTGGGAGAGGGGGCCTGTTGGGAGTTGTAGTGCTGCCTCCAGATACACATTCCCCATCCCTGTGAAGATGGCTACCTACCTGTTAGGTGGTGGGGGAGCGTTCAATGGCTGACACATGCTTCTGGGTGGGGTGCTCCATCCTGCTGAGGGGTGGGAGAGGGGGCCTGTTGGGAGTTGTAGTGCTGCCTCCAGATACACATTCCCCATCCCTGTGAAGATGGCTATCTACCTGTTAGGTGGTGGGGGAGCGTTCAATGGCTGACACATGCTTCTGGGTGGGGTGCTCCATCCTGCTGAGGGGTGGGAGAGGGTGGCCTGTTGGGAGTTGTAGTGCTGCCTCCAGATACACATTCCCCATCCCTGTGAAGATGGCTACCTACCTGTTAGGTGGTGGGGGAGCGTTCAATGGCTGACACATGCTTCTGGGTGGGGTGCTCCATCCTGCTGAGGGGTGGGAGAGGGGGCCTGTTGGGAGTTGTAGTGCTGCCTCCAGATACACATTCCCCATCCCTGTGAAGATGGCTACCTACCTGTTAGGTGGTGGGGGAGCGTTCAATGGCTGACACATGCTTCTGGGTGGGGTGCCCCATCCTGCTGAGGGGTGGGAGAGGGGGGCCTGTTGGGAGTTGTAGTGCTGCCTCCAGATACACATTCCCCAACCCTGTGAAGATGGCTACCTACCTGTTAGGTGGTGGGGGAGCGTTCAATGGCTGACACATGCTTCTGGGTGTGGTGCTCCATCCTGCTGAGGGGTGGGAGATGGGGGCCTGGTGTGTGTTGTAGTGCTTTTTGTCTGTACACATGCATCCCAGTTGGTTTTGTTTAGCTTTGTGCTTTTTCAGGTTGAGTGGTGCTTACATCTGTGTGACCTGTTTTGGGTATTGTGGGTCAGACGAATGTCCTTTGGCCTAGGGGTTGTAGGTTTGAATTTGTGCAAGACGGTACATGGCAATGTGATGTTATACATTGGTTTGTACTTACCAGCTTCCAGTCCCCCGCGGATTCCTTCAAGACTCTCTGGATGTAGGATTCCAAGGACCTTCTCCTCCCACGGACTGTATGGTTTGGGTGGGATGGGAGTGCCTCCACCAGTCCCGTCAGCCAGCTGACGGTTCTTGGCCCTCTTCCTCTTCACCACGGTCTTCAGGTCATGCCACCGCTTCTGTATTTCCTGCTTGTTGCGGGGGGTGGTCCCTACTGCATTGACCTTATTGACTATCCTCACCCACATTTGGGTTCTTGTGGCTAATGGGGTGTGTTGGACCATGTTGCCATAGAGTTGTGGTTCAACTCTTATTATCTCATCTACCATGACTGCAAGCTCTGCATCAGTGAATTTTGGCATTTTGTGTGGTGCCATGGTGTGTGCTGTGCAGATGTTCTGTGGTGCAGTTGTGTGGGTGTTGTGGGTGGTGTAGGTGGTGTGTGTGTTGTGGTGGTGCTGTGTGCAGGTTTGCCTCTCCTTTGTTCTCTGGGGTTGGGACCTTCAGTTGTGGAGTGTAGCAAAGGATTGTGGTCAGGGAGGGGCTGGTTTTATGCTCGGCTATGGGGGGTGTGGCAAGCTGGTATGTTGCTGTCAGGTGTGTTGTGTGTGTTGTCCTGTGATTGGTTATTTTGAATTTCTGGGGCTGTTGTCATTGGGCACTTTTGGTTTGTG
Source organism: Calotriton arnoldi (assembly GCA_963921515.1). Taxonomy (NCBI): domain Eukaryota; kingdom Metazoa; phylum Chordata; class Amphibia; order Caudata; family Salamandridae; genus Calotriton; species Calotriton arnoldi. The sequence continues at coordinate 92,169 of CAWUFW010002907.1, forward strand.
TTGGGACAGGTCTACTTCAGTGTGTGCATTGTTTTGTTTTTTTTCTTTTTTTTCAACGTCCGCCATTTTTTTTGCGGTTCCTCCGCAGCGGTTCCTCGGCAGCGGTGGCTATGCTGCGGCCCTTCCGCCGCCTATCGGATTCGTCACTGTTCGCGCACGATGCGGTCGGATTCATAGGTGGGTACCATGGTGGTAGCGGGGATGTCATAATGTCACGGGCGGTTACTCCGTGTGCATGGCGGCGGTTCTTGGCTTTTCCGCTGAGTATCCGGCCGTTGCGGTCGGATTTTGAGCTGGTCCGGCGTGTGCGGGCGGTTTTCGTTGTCTCCCGCCGCCGCGGACGGATTATTGTGGCGGTTCATCGTAATGTGTGCGGCGTTTTTCCCGGTGGCCATGCGGGCGGTTTTTTGCCGCTACCATGGCGGTCGGTATGTTTTTCCGACCGCCATCGTAATCGACCCCTAAAACTCTTTGCGGACGACATTATCTTATATTTGAAACCTAATAATTATAATCTGGAAGTTGTATTGAGGGAATTTAGTAATTTTGAATTAATTGGGGGCTATAAAATAAATCCAAATAAAACTGAAGTCCTGGTGTTAAATTCAAATATGAATTTTCTTCCACCCTGTCTTAGGCGCAAGCTGCAAGGTCAGATCCAATTAGATATTTGGGGATATTTGTGTCCAACCAATATCAACAGTTATATCATTTGAATTATGTAAGAACACTAGAAAGAATAAGAAGATTATTAGATCAGTGGCTTTTACTTCCCCTAACTTTATTGGGACGTGTCTCTCTTATTAAGATGTCCGTACTGCCGCTACTCACTTTTCTATTTATTAACGTACCTATTAAAATTAATACGTGTTTTTTTAAAGAAATGGAAACTCTGATCAGACAGTTTGTTTGGGGGAAAAAAAAACCAAGTGTGAAACTTACATCCCTTCAATTAACAATCGAACAAGGAGGTCTGGCTTTACCCCATTTAAAAACGTACTATGATGCTGCTTTCTTGGACCTATTGGCGGGTTTAATGGGCTCAAACGGCGTTAGAGATAATTTTTTTATTGACAAAATGGTACAGGAAACCGGCTCTCAGATCTTAATATTCTTAAAATCCTCCAAATTGCCAAAAAGAACACGGTATAAGACAATTAAGGACTATTCTTTTAGACTTCAGGCTTTTTTTAAAATGACGGGTTCCTCTGGGTTTCAGTATTTAAAATTACAAGAATGCAAGAGCCTCGGCCTCCAAATTCAAGCAAGTCACTTGAAATAGGTTGCGGGCTTAGGGTGCTAAGAGATTTTTCAATACAGAATAGGATGATCTCTTGGCAGGAGGTGGTACTGAGGGATGGGAGCCAGAGGAGGCCTACCTTATTTGAATACTTACAAATTGTTTATTTCATTAAGAATATGAAAGGAATCTTTGACACCCCGAATAAACTGGTGATAGCGCTCTTTGGGGCCAAATTAAGTGGGGTAGGGAACTGGTACCGTTTATTGCGAAATCAGGGCCAACTTTTATTGATTGAGAACCATCTGGAAAAGGTGGCCCGCGAAACGCAATGTACATTTTCCATCCCCGAATGGGAAACTTTATGCCTTCGCGGAAGTAAGTCCTTGAGAGCAGCCAATTATAAAAGGATGGCTTTTCTATCCCGGTGGTTGGCCTACCTTACCCTGAATGCACTTAAGAAAAGATATCCGGATGCCGAAGATAGGTGTTTCCGATGTCAGGCGGAAGGAGAAGGGGGCTGAATCCATATTTTCTTTTCATGTCCATGGTTGGGGTTTTTTTGGGAGGCAATTTTTTCGGCCCTGAATCGGGCATTTGAGAGGAGGCTAACGCCGGAGGCCGAAGTTGCCCTGTTTGGAGTGTGCAAAAATAGAGCATTTTTAACGGAAGCCGAAGCAACTTTTCTTTTTATTACTTGCTCAGTGGCCTGCTCCTTAATTTTAAAAAATTGGAGGTCTAGGGAGGTCCCCACCTATGACAAATGGCTGAACAAAATGAAAAGGACGCAGGCTTTTGAAGAAGCTTACGCAAAACGGGTGGGAGCTTCCAGAAAATGTGAAAAAAACTTGAAGTTATTTAGCAAGGTGGAAAACCCAATAGAGGGATAGTACTATTTGGAAGGCAGAATTTGAATCAATGGTCCTTTTTGTTTAAAATATCTGGAGGAATTAGAAATATATGCTGCGAAACACTATTGCACTTTAATACTGTGATTGTTTTGCATGTTTTGCACTAGCATTTGCACTTTTCCCTTGCACTTTTGCACTTTGGTATTATAGAAGTTGTAATTACCCTGCTTTGGGGATTTCTGATAGCTGTGTCTTAAAAGAAAATAGAAATATTTTTACTGCGCCATTGTTTGTAGCCTGGTTAGATGAAGTTAACGATTTTTGTGCCAATGAAGGTTAATATGTGTTTATATGTTATTTATTGCCCTTAATGCTCTGCTCAATAAAAAATGTATAAAAAAAAAAACTTTGTTACAAGGAGGGAAAATATTTACAATGTTAACTCTATTCTAATTAATATTAAACAAATACATATAAAAGCTTATCATAACTCATTTCAAACAGAACATGAACGATCAAAATCAATTTTACTATTCTCACTCTGTAACAATAAGGAAAGTGTTAAACTTGTTAATGGTCAAATTTACTACTTTTACTCCAGCCTGAGGAACTGTAGGGAAAGTGTTCGACTTTGGAGAGGTATGATTTGCTAGTTTCACTCCAACCTGAGCAATAGAAAGAAAAGTGTTTGCCTTTGGAGAGTGCAGATTTACTATTCCCTTTGCAACCAGTGTAACTACAGTGAAAGTGTTGGACTTTGGAGGGATCATATTTATTATTTTCACTCCAACCTTAGCAACAGTAGGGTAAGTATTTGACTCTGGAGAGGTCAAATTTACTATTCCGGGAAAGGCACTAAAAGAAGACTCTTTAAAATATAAAGACTTCACCTATCAGATTAGATCGGATTTAAGTAAGAGGACAGCCCAGAGACAGTGGGAGCTAGGCACAAGGATGAGTGTTCTTCGGGAAAAGGGAGCCCAGGTACAATTGAAATTCCCAGCTATGTTAAGAATAATGTGGCGAAATAAAATGCACAATATTAGTGATCCGGAGGAGGTTGACATATTTATACAACAGATGGGCAACTGAGTTGATATAGTAATGAGTATGAGGAAAAGCGCATAAAGAGTAGTTATGTGGTTGCCTCCCAGTCCTCTGTCCCCTCTAGAGGGGGTTCACGAAGGGCGGATTGAATCGCCCAAGAGGTAGAATTGGGGTTTCCCGGGGGAGGGAGGGTAAGGGTCACAGGGTGTGGGGAGCAGTGGGAGAAAATAAATACAAAGTTTTGTCCTCATGGATGCGGTTTTTGGTTGGTTTTGGGAGGCTCTAGATGGGGCTGTTGTGGTAAGGGGGTAAATGTCTATAGATAATACAAAAATAATCACTATATTTTCCTGGAACGTGAATGGATTAAGATCTAGGAAAAAAGTTTCTCGGGTTGCGGAGTTTTGTAAGGACTGTGACGCCCAAATATTGTTATTACAAGAAACACATCTTGAAAGAATAGAGTTTAAGCAGTGTTTCGGAAAGTTTAGATGGGTACAAGAGGTTGTTTGTTCCGACCAAAGAGGGAGTACAAGGGGAGTGGCGATTATTGTTAAAACCAACCAGGAAATAAGATTACTCAAATATGAGTCCGATCAGTCGGGTAGGTGGTTGGTAGCAACTTTTTGAGTATATGGGAGGCCTTTGGTTTGCGCTGTTTACTATGGGCCAAACAATGATACTCCGGATTCCCTAGAAAAATTAGAGTCCTGCCTCATGGAGACAACAGCTCCCATTGTGATAGGGGGAGATTTTAATTTGGTTTTGAATAAAATACTTGATAGGACTTCGAAAGCTAAGTATATTAGTCCGTCGAAAACCCTCTCTAGATTGACAAGTATAATGAGGGAATTTAATTTAGTAGATATGCGGCGTGTTTTGAATAAGTCTAGAAGAGAATTTACTTTTTATAGTAAAAAATATAGGCACCATTCTCGCATAGATTATTTTTTAGTGGACCAGGAGTTATGCGGAGATGTTATTAAGGCAACTCATATTCCAGCAATACTTTCAGATCATTCTGCAGTAGTGATATCTTTAAGGTATAATCAATTAGAGGAGTGTAAAAGGTGGACCTTGGATAGGTCAATACTTTTAGACGAGAAGGTAGTGGAAGATTTGAGGGTAGAATCTGAGAGTTTTTTGTTAATAACAATGGCTCAGCGGAAGAAGACGTGGTGTGGGATGCCTATAAGGCATATTTAAGGGAGTTTTAAGATCTATCATGGTGGGGAAACATCGGGTGGAGAAAAAGACAGAGAAAGCGCTATCCAGGATATCAGAAATAAAGAGGAGGAGCTGCAAAGGGCATCTATGGAGGACCCAACTAGAGTAGGGGTCCTAAGTAAAGAGTTAGAGGGGCTACAAGCTGATTTTATGGCAAAGTTGGATAAAAATCTATGGATCAGTGGAAGACGAGTAAACTCCAACATTTTGCATATGGGGAGAAATGTGGATCACTATTAGCTTGGAAAGCGAAGACAGACAGGGCAAGGAATAACATCCGAGAGCTAATTAGTGGGGAATCAGGAGACCTATTGATTTCTAATTCAGATATGTGCAAGGAGGCATGTAGGTTTATGGAAGACCTATATAAAGAAAATATAACACCTAGTCAAACAGATATAAGGGAGTGGCTTGGGCTAACAATTCTTCCGAGATTATCTCCAGAGCAGTCAAAATTCCTGGAAGGGGATATTATGGAGGGGAGATAAGGGCTCAGTGCAGTAAGATGGTAAGAGGAAAGGCAGCTGGACCAGATTGTCTTCCTGTGGAAGTTTTTCTTTGTATCTTGGATACTGTAATTCCGGTGTTACAAAACCTATTTAACAAAATTTATCTTGGTGGTAAAAGGGTTCCTAAATCTTGGTTAGAAGCCACAATTACTATGATTATAAAGCCTAACAAAGACCCAAGGAAGATAGACTCATATAGGCCGATATCTTTATTAAACATAGACTATAAGATCTTCTCTGGTATCATAGCTGCAAGGGTGGCGAAGGTTATACATGAGATTATACACCCTAATCAGAGAGGCTTTATCCCTGGGCGACAACTAAATGAGTTGACCTTCCAGATATTGGGAGTTATAGATCTGGCGGAGGCTTGGAAAATACCTTTGACTATCGCAGCAGTCGATGCAGCTAAAGCCTTCGACCAGGTACATTGGCCTTATTTATGGGAGGCTTTACGAGGCTTTGGTTTTCCACAGAATGTGGTGAATGTGGTTCAGACTCTATATCACTGTCCAAAAGCCAGAGTGTTGATCAATGGAAGGTTGTCAGATTGGTTTGATATTTTTAGAGGGACCAGGCAGGGTTGTCCGCTCTCCCCGCTCCTATTTAATATATATATCGAACCCTTTGCCAACTTGATTAGGACAGATACAACTATTCTTCCTTTTAAATTTAATACTTTTGAAGTTAAGTTAGGGCTCTATGCAGATGATTTGTTGCTCTATACCAGTAACCCGCAAGAAGCAATTCCTAATTTGATGGGGAAGGCAGAAGCCTTCGGTTACATCTCTGGGTACAAAGTAAACTCAAGTAAGACTGAGCTCATGGATTGGAATCAGGGGTTGGCAAGCCAGGGGGCGAGAAATCAAATGAGATACCTTGGCATCCAAATAACGCAGAAAATTGAGGATATTATTAATGTAAACTGGAGGAAAGTCAGTCAAGAAGTCACAGGTCTACTCATGAAATGGGCGAACTTACCACTTAATATATATGGGAGGGTCAATCTCGTTAAAATGATTATTTTACCAAAAGTGACTTTTTGTTTAATTCTATCCCGTTGAATTTTCAAAAGAAAGATATAGCAAAACTTCAAGGGAAGATAGGAAGCTTTATATGGTCATCAAAAGGTTCCAGGATTGCATGGAAAAAGCTACGTCGGAGACTGGATATGGGAGGTCTTGCGTTACCAGACATTTTAGCATATTGTTATGCATTTCAGTTTAAGAACGTGCAAATGTTGGCCAACAAAGTTAATAACTCAACAATTGGGGTTTTATTTGCAGCATTACTGGTGGACGTGCCATATGGTCAAAGTGGGTTTCTTTTTAAATATGGGGATCCCAATTTTTTTTTAAAAGTTAGGCTTAAGATCTTAAAGTCTGCTTTGCACACATGGATGTATGTGCGGAAGGCATTAAGAGTCCCATATTTTTCATCATGGGCGCCTATTTGGGATTCGCCAGGTACTCCTGAGTGCATGAGGGACCAATTAAGCCAGCCTTTAAGAGACGGGGGCATTCAGTGTTGGGCGGACCTTAAGGATGGTATAAATATGATTAGTTGGGAAGCACTTTGTAATTGTACCAAGGGTTCGCTGACAAGGTTTAAATACTATCAGCTGAGTTCCTGGTGGATTACACAGGATTGGGCAGAGGTGGAAGATCCTAAATTTGATCAGGTGATGAGATCCAATCGGTGGAGTAAGGAAACATCATTTTGGTATTGGGCCTTTGTAGATGTGGGCGGACAGATGGAGAACGAAATTGAAAAATTGTGGGGCGAGGAGCCTGTTAACCAGGATATGATACAAATGTGGAGCAAGTCGTATAATATTCTACGAAAAATAGTAAAATCAGCACCACTAAAACGAAACCATCTTTTCACTACGTATAGGGTGTATTGGACGCCCACAAAACTCTCTAAGGTTACAGGGAATATCTTTACTTGCCCCAGATGCATGTGTGTTGATGCAGATGATATACACATGTTTATGGTTTGCCCAAAAATAACCCCCTTTTGGAATGAGATTAGCGCCTTTTTGGAGAAACTATTGGGATGCAACTAGAAGTATCACTCAGCCTAATATTTTTTGGCTTGAGTGGGGATCAAGAAGAGCAAAGGTCTGAGGTTAACTCCAAATTTGTGTTTTATGTAACTTTGTTGGCAAGACGGGAAATTTGTAAATTGTGGAAATCTGGTAATCCCCCAATGTTTTCTGAGTGTTTAAGGAGCATTGTATATGTGAGCGAATCAGATATGACATGTGATCCGAAAAGCATAGAGAAAGTCTGGGCTCCATTGAATAAGTGGAGAGAAAAGGTAACGTGAGTCCTATGATTATGTCACTTACTCTGTTGGCCTTATAATCTCCAACTCCGTTGGTAGGCCCAGTTTGTATGTGGAGATGGAATAGGAAACGGATGTAAACTTGTGGGAGATCATCTCAGGGTCTCGTAATACGGCTAATGGATTTGGTTCACTCCGATATGGCCTAGAAAGACTCTGAGTGTCACCCTGCAAGAAATCTGGCAAAATGAGGACACAAAAAAAAAACAAAAAAAAAAAAATTTACTACTGGCACCCAAACCTGAAATGTACTATTCTCACCCAAAATGCTAAATTTTAGAGGCTTGATAACTGCTATTCACAATCCAACCTGAACAGCAGTATTAAATGTTGAGGGCTTTAAAAACAAATCACATTTATTTACTATTCTTAATCCTAAGTAATGGAAGTAAATTAAAATTACATAAAATTGAACTAACTAAATATAAAATAATAAGATATATTACCACTAAAATCATACAAACACAATATATTGATTAGTTTACAGAAATACATACACTATAAATAATACAATTTAAAATGCAAATTCACAAAATGAAAAAAATATTGATTCTAAAAGAAAATATAAGTTTTTAAAATATGTAAATAACTAAACAAAGCATACAAATATGCATTAACGTTACACATACTCTTTAATTAAAAACATACAAATACAATGAAAACCGTAACCAGATAAAACAAATATATAAACTCAATATAAAGCTCAAACATTTACTAAATTATTAATTTATGTCAACAATTAATAATTAATAAACGCAAGTATTATTCGATTTCTGAACACTACTAAGCCTACTTCCTTACAACCATAACACACCCAAAAATAATAATTATAAAAATATTCAAACATAATACTCACAAACACAATATAATTGAAAATATGAATGCACACAATAAAAAATATATTCTATATGCTTTCAAAAAACCCAAATATTTATAGGATTTTCTAAAAATAATAATTGTGTTAATTTGCAGATTTAATAACCAAACAACTGAAAATACATTAATCTCTCTCAATATCGAAAATATAAGCATATTCAAAACACTGTCAACTCTACTTCCATAAAAAAACAAAGCAAACCACCACAAAACGTTAAAAAGTGTTCATTAATGATAAAATACACACAAATGTTACACTAAAAATGCTCATTGATAAAGAAATTATAAAGTTAATACATTTTTAAAAAATACACAAAAATGTACATATTGATATTAACTTACACTATTAATAATATAATTAACCAGTTAAAATGAAAAAATAGTAGACAGTTTATAAAATACATTAACACCTATATTTAGCACACTACCCGCCCTACTCCCCACATATTCAATTCAACAACACTGCCATCAAAACAATTAAAATACAGTAAAATATACTTCATTAAATATATTGCGAAACAAAAAAAAACAGTATACTATTGCAATGCCATTGCAATAGTATACTGCAATGCCATTCATAATACATGCAATACAAAGTACTCGTTTCCTGATCCAACCAATCACCAGCATCTCGAGGCACACGCTTGACTGGCCAGAAAACACATCTTTCATACCTGAGGTCCGCAAAGTCTTGCCATCCTCATAACCCATCAGTATTGAAAAATCAAGTGTCTACAGTTTGACTTTGCCAAACATATTACTAGTAACTTTAACACAACCATATCTCCTAAGTATCATCTATACAGAAACTACTGCTAAATTGCTTCCACAATAAACACTTATTGGATAATTCAGACCATGGCGGGTGTCCACCTTAAGCCACTGGGGCGGTGGAGGGTCCTCCTTCTGCCACCCCACAGCAGACAACCAGTTTTATTGTGATCAGAGAATTAATGGTTAATTTATGGCAAAAGTGTTCCCGCTGATATGAAATGAATGCTTGACAGGCTGCCATGTTGTAGTGGTCGGCTCTGCAATTATCTTTTTTGTTTCTCAAAATCAACCCCCTAAAGTGGCAATTTATTTCTTAAAAACCAAAAAAATACAGTGGACCTGAGGTGCAGGAAGACTCCCCTGGCCAGGTCTATAATGTCTTGCGTGGTAGACCCGGGCTGTGATAATCTTCATTGAGAGGCCCATATTTAACATGGCAGATACCCCAAGGCATCAAAGTCAGCGGTCTAGTAGCAGCTGGGCTGCTAGCAATGATTAATGTTCAGTAGGCCCAGCAGGTGCTCCACCAGCAGTCACTTATTGCCTCACCTCTAAGTAGTGCAGGTAGCCGCTAGTTTGGTAAAACAGGAGTTCCATCGATTTACATTTTGGGCTCCTGCAAGCGCGATATATAAATCAATTGATTCACCATGAAATGATAATTGGTAGCAATATTTAGGATTTATAAACCACTTCAGTCCTAAAAAAGACCATTCATTTAATTGATAGGAATATTATTCCCACCCACAAAAAATGTCATTGGATTTTATTGAGAAATATTTATACATTTTTCGAGTTACAACATGAAAATTGAACCCATTAATAAACAAATAAACATTGTCTAAGTAAGACACTGACATTATTTTCAATTACAAAAATAATATTATTGTCAAAACAAACTTAAATGGATCAGTTGATGGCAAATTAAAAATAATTCTATTCACAGCAAGAGTTAGGAAAATTAACAGTTAAGAAATATGGCAATGAGCATCATTCAATAGATTGCATCAAATAAATTTGGTCACAAGAAATAGCTCGCAGTTTAAATTCCTATGTAACAGCAAATCATGCGAAACGCTAACTATTTTTATTCAAAATGAAATGACAAACTAATGTGAACCGTACGAAATGTAAAGTGATTTATAATGAATCATATAATCCATGTAAAATGCTAAGTGGCTTTATAACAATGCAGGCCAACCTTCAGAAATGTTAACTGAAACTAGAAAATTTCACTTTAGTCACGTGAAATGTCAAGTGAACATTTTTTCAAAACTTCAGAACAGTTCTGCACCTGTGAAACACACATCTCTTTAGCCTCGAGTTTTGCCCATCAAACCCTGCTTGATTTTACTCGTATCAGATGTATTGTTTGCTGGTTGAATGCAGTTCTTCCTCTCATAGTAAACACTGTCTCGCATGATTAAGAAAAATGCTAACAACACATGCTTAAGAAATAGCTCCGAAAATCGCAAATCAAATATCAAAGCAAGACAGGTGTACAGTGGAGGTGTCTAGGCGCTGGTTAAAATTTGGAGCCGGGGTCTTGCCTTCCCCCTGTGAAAAAAGTGTATAGAAATGTAACAAGAGATACTATACAGCTTAATGCCACTAGGGAAAATTGTTCATAGTTCACCAGTCTGCAGAGAGATGCTCGAAAGGTGGGTGCCTGTTGAGATGCTATAGTGACAAAAGCAGCAGCTGACCTCTAAGTAGAAAACCACACCCAAATACCATTTGCCTAAATGGGCCACCAACACAATGCATACACTCATAACTGTATTTATTCCTCCTAAGCCAGAAAGGAAATAGAAGCAAATAGAGTAACATATGTAGCTATATACAAGCATCACCAAGGGCCAGATGTACGACCATTGCATTTTGTGAGTCTCTAATTGCAATTCGCAATTAGAGCAAAATGAAATGTACTAATTGTCTCGGACACATTTTGCGATTCCCAAATGGGGTCGCAAATGACCTACCTCATAAATATTCATGAGGTAGGTCACAATTTGCGACCCATTGGAATGGCCTGGAATCACAAGGATGGTGGCTTGCTGGGGTCAGCCGACCACCATGTCTGTGATTGATTTTTAAATAAAGCAATTTTTTTTTATTGAAATGCTGCACGTTTCTCTTAAAGGAAAACGGGATGCATTTCAAATAAAAAAACTAAAGGCTACCTTTTCATTTTTTAAGAGCAGGCAGTGGTCCCTGCTCTTGAAACATTTCGGTGCCCTCATTCAGAAAGGGGAAGGGGTCCCTTGGTGACCCCTTCCCGTTTCCGAATGGGTTACCAGCAAATTAAATTTGGTGTTAAATTGCGATTGTTTTGCGACCACATTCAGGTTGCAAAACAATCGTGCAGGCCCCTGCGACTCGCTATTAGGAAGGGGTGCCCTTGGCACCCCCCTTCCTAATACTGAATCGCAAATCCAATTTTGCAAGTCGGTATGAGGTTACTGACTCGCAAAATAGAGTTAGTATATGAAAAACAGCGTTTTAGCGGTCACTAATGGCCCGATTGTCCATTCGTGGCTGCAAAAAATGGTCAAACATCTGACCCCAGTCCCCAAAATGATGCACAGTCTTTCCTCTCAGAAGGGCATTCCTAAGCCTCCAAATTTCAGTTTTGGTAGTGAACATTTATTGGGCGTGGTCTTCTCACAGTGATGAGGGTTGCGATGAAAAAACAGCTAAGAGTCCAAAGTTTGCACGGGCAAACCAAATTGGTAAGGAGTCAGAAAATATCATGCATGTGACAAACTAATAAATGAGGTTCCCTCTGCTGAAAGCAGTATTTTGGATCACCCCACCTTGTGAGCGAAATACTGGATCCAATCTTTGACAAGGTCTGACCACGGCTAAAATAAAGCTGCAACCATAAAGATGGTTACTGTTCTGTGTCTGCAGCCGGAAAAATTAGGCTGTCCAAGGCCTCTGCAAACATAATCACAATTAGAGCTGCAAAGAAAGGGTATTCCTCTCAAAGACTCCTGCATTCTGAGAACACCACTAAGGAGATTGCTAACACTACTAAGGGGCCGATTCCGATCTCGGTCGGAGGCGCACCCAATACCATTCGGTCGGGAAAAAAGCCATGCGAAAGCCTGTTTCCCGACCGAACCGTACTGCGAGTCCGGCCGAGCGAGTACGATGCGAGTCGCCCGACCGACTCGTCCGGGCGACCCGACCGCTCCGACCGACTCGTACCCGGATCGTACCGCTCCGACCGACTCGGTCGGACCCGGTTCGCACCGCGCAATGGAAGACGTTTTCCGGCCGGGTAGAGTACGATGCGCACCTCGACCGCTCCGACCGACTCGCGCCCGTCCGACTCGAACTTCGCTGTCGGAGCCGTACTTTGGGGGTCCGTGTCGGACCCCTGTACGCGTACCCGTGCGAGCGCACACAGGGGGACCCATGGGGCCCCCTACCTGTGCGTGTGCGCCGCGGAGCGCTTCGCGGCGTACTCGCTGTAGAGCGCCCTTGTCCGCCTCGCACCCATTGAGGCAATGGGAGCCCGCGTACGCGTTGTACGACCGGCTCCCATTGAGTTCAATGGGAGTCCGACCGACTCGTGTCCGATAACATACGGACGCATCGTACTCGTTCGGTCGGACTGCACGGGTCCGATTCGGTCGGAAATCTCTCCGGGTCCGGCTCGGTCGGAGAAATTTCCGGCCCGAATCGGAATCGACCCCTAAGAGGCTGAGTAGCCCTGGGGCTGTAACTGACAACCTAACTGCCTCACAAGAATGGGTTGACAACTTGGAAAAATATTTTTACCAAGAAAGTGGGAAATATCAGAGAGGAGGTTATAGTCAACATGCAGGAACCATCAGGAAGGGATTTGGATAAGACCTCCCTCCAAACTGTTGGCAGTAGTAAGCTTACTGATTATTCAACTGTCTCTGTGGACGACTATAAAACCCAGATGTGCTTCCGTAAGCTGTCCTGCTCACCTGATGAAAGGCATGAGACAGCTGGTGGCTCCTCATATCACCGATGTTATCAATGAATCTTTGAGCACAGGCCTCGTCCCTATCGATTTGAAGAGATCAATATTCCACCTTATATTTAAGAAACCTGAGCAGAATGTGGAGGACCCAGCACATTTTCAGCTAATCTCCATTTTGCTTTATTTGACAAAGTTCTCAAGGCCCTGGGCGAGGTGGGGGGGTGACTGCTGGTCGGACTTAACAGCATCTTGGATCTGACACAGGCAGGTTTTTGCCCTGGGTTTGACTTAGAGCTGATGGTGAAATCTTTTGGAATACCTCTACCAAGAAAAGGAGGTACTATTATGCAACCATCCTCTGCTACCATTTTTGTGGGAGCGGCACCCCAATATTTTACAGCACCCCAATATTTTGCTTGCCCTAAGTTTACCTTCAGCAGCTCGGCTCCAGCACCCTTGATCTAGCGATAAGAGTCACCACCCTCCTCAACATCAGGGCCTCAAAATCAACTTAAAGTATTATAAAACTAGTGACTGGGACTACTCAATAGCTGAGTTCTAAATCAATGAAAAGTTAAAGGACTTTATTACAAAATCTTAAAATAGGCATTACAGAGAAATACAAGATATATGCCATGAAGGCTCAGATACAGAGAGCATATCAAGAAATCAGACTTATTCTGAGCCCCAATAACAACAAAAATCATAGGTGGAATGGGCAGCATCCCAGTTAAATGCATTTTACGCATAAGTAATAAGTAAAAACCACAAATTCAGCATGGCATGAGCAGTGATTACACATATTGAACAAATCAGAATCATGAGAGTCACACAAATAAGTATAACACTATCCCATTTCTAAGGTATAGGACATTTTTCATTAGTTTCCACAGCAACAGCGCAGTCTGAAGATGTACAACACAACTTTAAACATTTTCAAACAAAGACTCATAAACTCGTGTGCTAGCAAGCTTGCATCGCAACTTCCAGCAGAAGTGCCATTCAGAAAGTTAGATTAGGAACATGAGGGAATTTTCATTCACAATACACGCTCTCTATGGAAAATAACCAATTGCGCCACAATGCCCTGTGCTCTGCAAAAAACTGAGGAGAGAAGACACCCAGGGGGACATTGATTAGGAGGAGTAACGAGTAGGAGCAAGATGAACAGAACACACAGCAACCATTTTAATAAAATGGTGTCTCTATGAAAATGTGACATAACTAAACTACATTAATAAACACACTTCTAAACCTCTAAATAAAATATGTGCAATTGCAACATTATTAATTCATTGGTCACGACTATACTCATTTTAAAAATCATTAATATTCAAAAATAAATTGTCACCCGAAATTGCACATTTCAGAAAAAGCTATAACAAATGTATCCTTTTCTTTTCAATGTTATTTTACACCATTGGCAATTCTGATGCATGACTTTCAGATGACAAAATACATGTGTGCTGATGACACGCAGTTAGTGGTCAAACTCAAATTAAGATTGACTGCCTCAACCCATGGTTTGACGAACTTTGGAGTCCATAAATGGTTGGATGGGTAGGATCTTTGTGAGACTGAATCCTTCAAAATCAGATATTCTGCTTTCCTGCGCCATATTTAATCTGTGGAGGCTTCCATCTGGCCAGCTGCAAAAGACAGCTGCTGTGTTCTGGTGTAGGTTCTAAAGAACATTGGAAATTTGATGGATGGCTTAGATTTCAACCTGCATTTTGCTTGGGGGGTTAGAGCCTGTTTCTACCACCTCTGCTTCTTGAAATAGATTTTTATTTTTCTCTCTTTACCTTCGAGACTTACTGTGGAAAATGTGTTTATACAATAGAGCTAATTTACTTAGGGTTGTCAAGTAGAAGCATAGGTAAATTGCAGTCTACCCAAAATGCCGCTGTGAAATTTATTTTCAACTTGCAGAATTATGATGGTGTCTCCTCCTATCTCAACCAACTTCATTGGCTATCGGTTCATTAACAGATTATGTTTCAGTTGGCATGTATGTCCTATAGGATCTATAAAAACTCTGCTTACTCTTTCCTAATTGAGAAATATCCAAAATGCTCTCCTGCACGCATCTTAAGATCAAAGACCCAAGCCCTCTTTGCCAACGCAAAGACTAGGAACAAAACCTAGGTGGCAGAGTCTTCAGGGTTCAAGCAGCTGAACTTTGAAACAGTGTCCTAGTGATCATTTACTCTGAACAAACTTTACTTAGCTTCAGGAAAAGGCCCTTTTATTAGGACAGTAGAAACTATTGGTCTTTGTTTTTATATTGTCCTACTAGTATAGCTGAGTTTTTCATCCAGGTAGGGCCAAGAGATTCCATGAGAGTTGATGTACATTTAATAAACAAACATAAACATCACTGGGGGACCACTGTGTTGTGGGTGAACTGGAAGTGGATGCAAGCAGCAAAAGTGACCAGCTCCAGGCCCTGCCTCACAACAGACCTGCTTAGGAACCGTTTTTTGCAGTCACAGAGAGCCACCAATAGTCTACAGATGTCGCACTGTGTTGAGACACACCAGCATTCAGGGACCTCAGCAATCCTCAAGCTCCCTTCGATAAGGGTTCACAGGTATCTTTATGTGTGCTAAAATATCTATTACTTGGGAGATAAGAGTGGGGTGATCTGATTGGGAAATTGTCTACTCAAAGTATGCAGCAGTTATCTGATTGGCCCTTTTATTGTAATTACATATTAAAAAATGCTTCCCAGAGAGGCTTCTTGTTGACCTTATCTAGGCCTCATCATCTCCTGGAGCCACAGAGTTAGTCTTCATCAGCTGGGAGTTAAAGAACAATAGACTGTCCTTAATGGGCCTTTTACCTTTGTACTTAAGGGGTGACTGACAGTGATCATGTGAATGCCTAGTAGCATGTGCAGCAATATAACTAGCTGAATCTCAGACTCAAAGAAAAAGATGAGTGCTAACCCAATGCTAAAACAAACAGATTCCAAGTGACAGAATGTAAAAATTACCACCTTTTAACTAAAATTACATTTATTACAAACTTGGCAAAAGCTGCTTTATCTAGCTATAGAGTTCCTAAGGGGAAAGGAAGATTTCTGGAAATGAAAAGACTGAAGATAAAGGGAGGTTCACAGGCTAAAATATCAATAAAGGCTGCAGCGCAAACCCTCAGACGACATGAACTATAAATTAAAGTAGTTCTATACCCTTATATGCCACCTGATGAGCTAACTTAGCCTTAACTCTGAAACTGCCCTTGCAATTAAAAGGTGGGAATGTGATATGAATAAGAGACAGAATGAGTGTTAATATAAGAGTGCGCATGTTATGTTGGATGCATATGTATGACACATCCCCATAATTAGTAGGTTATGTTATACACTCTTTTGGATCGAAAGATATTGGACAGTGGCCAAAACGTTGGGTAGATTAATTTATAGTTTAGCAATGGTCTGTTTATACAATTGCCTCTCTAGATTCTGATATGGATATTTGTGGAGCATTGTATTCAGGGCTAGTTGTGCTGAAGAACATTTACATTAGAACATTTACATTTACATTCAACTAGAGCATACGTTTGTCTCTTACCAAACTGCAGGTGGTTGTTTTGAATGTCATCCTTGACTTTGATGCCATTCTAATGCATACATGAGTGTGGTTGATTTAAGTTAGTTTCTTGAGGATAATTAAAATATAAAATACTAGAAGATGTAGGTGTCTCAGTAAAAATAAATGGATGTGTCATAGCTACCTATGTAGATTAGAGTCATGTCCGGGACCCATGACTCTGTCAAAGTACTCCTGACAACCTGAAAAACACTGGGACTTAGAATCTTTTTGGCTCCAAAGACCTCTAGAAGACCAGGACAAACCTGCTAAGTCAATCTTAAGAAAATGCACTGCACTAGGCCAAAGATTCAGGTTGTTCCTGCTTGGAGTTTTTCTGCAGCAACAAATCCTTTTCAGCAGATGTCGCAGAGAATATATCCAGCCTCGTGGAGCCCTATTGGGCTGCAGCTTACAGCCTTGCTCCAGTGGAGGAATCCAAGCTTAAAAAAAATGACCAATGTCCTGATTACGAGTTTGGCGGTGTTGCAGAAGGCCGCCACGCCAGCGCCCCGCAGCACCACTGCCAAATCTGTAGGCAGACCGCCCGCCGGATTACGACTGGAATCCAGGTTGTGCGTCTTGCTTTGGCGGTCCAATAGTGGTGCATTTCAAAGGCTCGTATGTGAGGAGCGACAAAGCACATTCTTGCACAGCATGGACTGTGCAATCCATGATGTGCAGTAACAGGGGGTGCATACCTACAGGGGGGCACACCATGTGCCCCCCTGCAAGCACCCCCAGGCCCAGAGGCAACAGGGGGGCCAGTTTCCCCACTACCACCCTTTTCATGGCGGGCTCACCGCCATGAAAAGGGTTGCAGTGAGGAAACTCGTAATATGCTTGGCGGTGCCGCAGCGGCACCCCCAGCATATTACAGCCTCACACCACAGCACTATCACAGCGGGATCAGGGATCCCAGGTGGTTGTGACGGTCCTGTGGCGGTCCCACCGCCATAGTTATAATGCAGCAGGTGTTCCGCCAGTCTGGTGGTCCAGGGACTGCCACCATGGGTTGGACTGTCAAACTCGTAAATAGGCCCTAAGTCAGAACATAGAAATCTTTATCAGGTCATGGTGCAAAAATATCCATCAGGTGAGCGGAATTGAATTTCTCCTGCTAAGAGCTTTTCTACCGGAGGTCAGCAACTTCACTGGGCCCTCATCCAATGGCTATCCAGTCTCGTGGGGCCCTTTACAGCCTACTGGCTTGCCCTGCTGATGTTTTTTGACTTCCATTTCAGAGACTAAGTCAGAAGGTAAAACTTTGCGGTCAGCTTGATATCACGCCTAGGTCCAGGTCATGTCAACCAGCTGACCGCGGTTGGCGCTTAACGCTTCTTGGTGCTATTTTCGAATGTAAAAATTATAACATGTATTTCTCCAGTTCCTCTTATTAAATTTTGGTGTCATTTTGTTCATTACATTATACTCTATTTTTGTAAATTGGAGTGGGATTTTTATTGTGTTGTGTTATCTGTATTTTACCTGTTTTGATACTTCCAAATGGTTTACACATTTTCTTACATTAAGCCTGTCTGCTCTGTGCCATAGCTATCAGGGGTTAAGCTTACGGTTAAATTGTTGAAACCTTTACTGGACCTAACACAAATAGTACAATAGCAACATCTATAATCATAATCCACTTTCTCACAACCTAACTCTCAAAATCCAAGATGGGGAAACCCCTCTTCCTTTGTGCAGAGCCTGTGAGCCCACCCAGAGGTGTGTCCAGGGTAATGAGTAGGTCCCTCCTCTGTTGTCACCCCAAACCAGTTCTGGGGGTAGCGTTCCTCTTCTTGGGTTGGTGCCAGTCTGACTGAGAGAACAAAGGCTGGGGCCTTTTCATGTGTCACCTAACATTTGCTTGTGAGAGAGGAGGCCCCTTTAAAGTAAATTAAGTTTGTGGGTCAACTCCAGATGGTCATCCTACCCGGGGAACAAAACACCTCACCAAACCCAAGCCATTGTCTTTGCGCTTGGAGCAGTTTTCACACCTCATCCTGGCTGGGCTACTGCTGGAGAGCTAATGCAGAAACACCTGGCAGGGAATAAGTATGTTTCTAAAAGCTATGTTTCCGTAACATATATTGAAAATTTGACTTTACTATTGAATTGGATTTTTAATAACTATTAAAATAGTAGTTTAATTAATTTTGTAGCTGGTCCCATTCCCGAGATACAATATTCGTATTTTTAATTTGTACTCCTACTTCCTATATAAGCCAGAAGGTTGCACTGCAGTTTTTGCACTTCAGCAATCAGGCTACACAGGGTAGGCCTGGAGCCATGTTTGCATTGGCACTTAAGTGGATGGCACAATAGGTGGCATTTAACTTCCCAAGTGCACTTTCCACGTCATATACTAGGGACTTATAGGCAAGTAAAAGGTGCCAATCAGGTATAAGACAATTCAACCACCGTGTTTAAAGGAGAAGCACAGGCACTTTTAGTCCTGGTTAGCAGGGGTAAAGTGCACAGAGTTCTAAAGCATGCAAAGCAGACAGGGCAAAAATATGGCCAGACATTATACAAAAGATTGTAATTTCCTACGCCTATGCAGACAACAGAAAATCTACAAGCAACACAAGAGTAAACTGAAATTGACCACCTCTTGGACCCCTGGTTGTTGCTAAAATGCATTACAAACAATTTTTTCAAGCTGTGTGTTATGTTGCAAGGTTGTTTACAAGAGTAATATTTGTATGCCAGTATCCCTCTTTCTGAGGTAGTCATTATCAGAGACAGCTGAAAACAACGCACATCACTTTATTACAACCCTGTGGTAATTATGATTTGGATGTAAATAAATATGTGCACTCAAATCAAGATTCCATCTAATGTGGGTACACTTCACTTTATCCCCAAAAACATTCACCAGGGAAACCTAAACGAATTTGAGCACAGAAAAAACAAATGTTTGCACACCTTGGAAGTGGTTAAAACACTGTATTTTTGCAATAGTTTTGCAATATCCACCATTCTGAGTTGCAGAAATCGAAATGATGCGGTAGTATTGCACCTGTTAAATAGTAATACCATGTTATGTGATATTGGCGTATACAAAATTCTTTCAATGGTTTTAATGAGTTCAAGCGTAATTAATACATAGCTGTAAGAAAATTAGTTATTAGTTGAGAGGAGTGGAAACCCCACTCAAATAATAAACACAGTCCTTGTCAGGGTAATCCACAAAAGTTAATAATTTAAATCTGTGCTTAACCCTCTGATAGCCTGGCACAAAAGCAGTCAGCCTTAAATTAAAGGCAATGTGCAAAGTATTTGTGCATTTAGGGTGACAAAAGCAGAAAGAACAGATGATGGACGGAATGCTGAACAATGCAAACATTCACCCCCAGTCACAGGTCTGGGTTTAATCCATCATTTTGTTTCTCAAAACGCACCCCAGTTTGGACACAGCCATATGCAATTCAGTCTTGACTTTGCTCCTCATGGGAACAGTCCAGCCCGAACTGCAAAGTCAGGTCCTCCCTGGACCAGAAACAAGCATCCTGGGACCGGTTTCAGGGTATCACCCCTCATCAGCCAGGCTAGCTTGAATCCAGTGGCACAGTGAGCACCAGACCCACATCTGGGCATACCTTTTCCACTTAGAGTGACAAAAGCAAAAAAAAACGAAAATGGACGGAATGCTGAACAATTCAAATATTCACCCCCAGTCTCAGATCTGGGTTTAAGCCATTGTTTTTTTGCTCACCACCCCAGTTTTGAGCCAGCCATATGCAAATCAGTCTTGACTTTGCCCCTCATGGGAACAGTCCAGCCTGAACTGCCAAGCCAGGTCCTCCCTGGACTGGAAACAAGCATCTTGGGACCGGTTTCAGGGTATCACCCCTCATCAGCCAACTAGCTTGAATCCAGTGGTACAGTAAGCATGGTACCCATGTCTTAGCATACCCTCCCCACTTAGGGCGACGAAAGCAAAAAGAACAGATGATGGACGAACTGCTGAACAATGCAAACATTCACCCACAGTCATAGATCTGAGATTACTCCATCATTTTTGTGCTTGCCACGCCACCCCAGATTGGACCTAGTGATATGCACATCAGTCTTGACCTTGCTCCTCTGACCTCCTGGTCTGAGAACTGTTCTTCTCCCCAGCAGCTCCGCTGTCTGCGCGTTTCACTGCTGACCCCGTTCACCTCCTCCTGGTAGGCTGCCCAGGTCCCGCTGTGCCCCCTTCGTCTGCCACTGTTTCCCCTGCGGTGCCTGACCCTGCTTCTGGTGTGATTTTTGTTTTATTTGTTTTATTCTGGTTTATGTCATTGTTCTGCTCTATTTCATTGCTTTTCCTGTGTTTTAATTCCTCTTGTATTTGCCTGTGTTTTGATTCCTGTTGTATTCAAGCCCATTTCCATCCCGCTGCTGCTTCCCTTGCGGCCCCTCTCCCCTGCTGGTTCCCACTCCCGCCTCCCAGCTGCACGCCCCTCCCCCTTCCCTATTAATGGTGGCCACTGGTTGGTCGCGCCGCTGGTGCGCCGAAGGTGTGCCAGAGGCAAGCCCGTCTGCGCCTGTCTGCGACCCGACCGCGACCAGCGCCAAAACCCCTGGATCTCCGGCCATCCACCACTACGAGGCAGCTGCCCTCCTCGCACTCAACCCCAGAAGACAAAACAACTGCCAACAGTCCAGCCCGAACACAACACATGGCCAGTTCTCCTGCCGCCACTGCCGCCAGACCTTCACCACCGCCCCCACTGCCGACACCACTGATGCCCTGAAGTGCATCCTTCTCAAAGTGCACTCCATGCACAGACACGCCGTAGAGATCTGGGACCTCCTCGACACCCTCTCACCAGACGTCGCCTTCTTTACAGAAACCTGGACCAACACCTCGTCTGCCCCGACATCACCATTGCCATCCCGGACGGATACAAGACCCAGAGGAAGGACCGCCCCAACCACCCGGGAGGAGGACTCGCCATCGCCCACAAAAGATCCCTCCGCCTCACCACCTCGAGCGACACCTTCTCCACCGCCGAACAACTACACTTCCAAGTTCAGACCAGCCCGAACTCCACTCTCTACGGCACCCTCGCCTACAGACCCCCCCGGCCCAGCGCCCCTTTCCCCTCCACCATCACTGACCTCATCGCACCCCACGCCATTGCCTCCATGGACTACATACTCATCGGAGACCTGAACTTCCACCTCGACGACCCCAGCGACCACAACTACACCACCCTCCTCGACAACCTCACCAACATCGTACTGAAACAACTCGTCACCACGCCCACCCACAAGGCAGGACACACCCTTGACCCCATCTTCGCAGGGGGAAATAGAACTCACTTCAGCCACACCACGCACCCCCATGGACCGACCACCACTGCATACACTTCCTCATCAACCCTCCGTGAATAAACTGGAGCAGAGTCACAGAGGAGCAGCTCAACTCCACCCTCAACCGTGACACCCCACCACTACGACCGACGCCAACCTCGAAGTCAAGGAACTTCACACTTGGATCTCCAGCTGCACAGACAAGCTAGCCCCGCTACGCAACCCCAACAAACAGTGCCACAGGAAAGCCACCTGGTTCACCGCCGACCTCCAAGAAGCCAGACGCACCTGCAGACGCCTCGAGAAGAACTGGAGAAGCAACAAGACACCTGAAAACCACACCACCTACAAAAAAACCATGACGGATTACCACCAACACATCAGAACCACCAAAAGAACCTTCATCCACAACAGAATCCTCGCCATTGCCAGCAACTCCAAGGAGCTCTTCAGCGTCATCCAGGAATTCACCAAGCCCCCCAGCGAAACAACGGACATCACCCCCTCCCAGCACCTCTGCGACAAGCTTGGATCGTACTTCCATCTGAAAATCAAGAACCTCTACGACAACTTCAACGAACACACACCGGCCTCCGCAACCACTGTGCCCACCCGGCTACACCAGTCAGCCCACCATTGCCTCCTGGACACCAGCCACGATTGAAGAGACCACCTCGACCATGAAAGGCATCCACTTTGGGGCCCCCACGGACCCCTGCCCACCACACATCTACCACAGAGCCACCACTGCTTTCGCACCAGAATTACGACGCACCATCAATGCCACCCTCATGACCTGCACCTTCCCCGATGACTGGAGACGTGCAGAAGTCAGACCCCTGCTCAAGAAACCCTCAGCAGACCCCACGGACCTCAAGAACTACCGGCCCATTTCTCTCCTCCACTTCGCGGCAAAGGTCGCTGAGAAGACCGTCAACGCACAGCTAACAAAATTCATCGAAGACAACTCCATCCTCAACCCCTCCCTATCCGGATTTCGCAGCAACCACAGCACCGAGACCACCCTACTCGCTTCCACAGACGACATCCGCACCCTCCTCGACCAAGGCCACACCGCAGCCCTGATCCTACTCGACCTGTCAGCAGCATTCAACACCATCGCTGGACTGGATCCGCTCGTTCCTCACCGGCAGAAGCCAAAGAATCAGACTACCACCCTTCTTCTCCGAACTCACAGAAATCAACTGCCGAGTACCCCAGGGATCATCACTAAGCCCAACACTTTTCAACATCTACGTGGCCCCCCTTGCCGTCATCGTCAGACAGCACAGCCTCAGCATAGAATCCTACGCCGACAACACCCAGCTCATCCTCTCCCTTACTAAGGACCCCACCACCACCAGACTCAACTTTCAGAAAGGAATGCAGGATGTCGCATCCTGGATGAGCAACAGCTGCCTGAAGCTCAAGTCGGAGAAGACAGAAGTCCTCGTACTCGGAACCACCCCATCAGCATGGGATAACTCCTGGTGGCCCACCGCCCTCGGCAGCCCTCCGACCCCCACGGACCACGCCAGAAACCTCAGCATCGTGCTCGACTCCTCCCTCTCCATGAACAAGCACCGTCGTTTCCAGCTATTTCAACATCCTCTGCATCCTCCGAAAGACCTTCAAATGGATCCCCCCGAGTCAAGGAAGACAGTCATCCACACACTCATAACCAGCAGATCGGACTACGGAAACGCCCTCTACGCCGGCATCAACAAGTCTCTACTCCGCAAGCTCCAGACGATACAGAACACCACAGCCAGACTCGTCCTAGGCATCCCCGACACAAGCACATCAGCCAACACCTACGGAACCTACACTGGCTCCCGGTCGAGAAGAGAATCTCCTTCAAAATACTCACCCACGACCCTTGACCCTGTTTTCAGACAGGTCGCTCCCCACGCCGCACAGCACCACCTGTGTGCCCATGTCCCGCTCGCTGCTGCTGCCGTGAGTTCGAGGCCCTCCTCCACCCGCAGGCTTCCACCTGCGCCTCATCCCTGGTGGCCCAGTGGGGAGCCGTAAGTATCTGTGTGCTCCCTGTGCCCCCTTTTGCCTGTCTGCCTTCTGTTTTATTTTCTGTATTTCTGTTATTCAGTGTAATCCTTTTCTGTACCCCCTGTGCCCCCTTCTGCCTGTCTGCCTCTGTTTAATGCCTGTCTGCCTCTGTTTTTATTTTCTGTATTTTGGTTTTTTGGTGTAATTCTTTTTTGTAGCATTGTATTGTGCCTCGCATTTTCCGCCCGTTTCCGCTCTTCCTTTCCCGCCGCTGCATCCTCCGCAAGATCATTAACATCTCCTTCGAGACCGCGACTTTCCCGGAGAGCTGGAAGCATGCCGAGATCAACACCCTACTCAAAAATCCCAAGGCGGATCCGAGAGACCTCAAGAACTTCCGGCCCATCTCCCTGCTCCCGTTCCCGGCGAAGGTCATCGAGAAGATCGTCAATGGACAACTAACCCGCTACCTCGAGGAGAACAACATCCTGGACCCATCCCAGTCCGGGTTCCGCAGCAACCACAGCACCGAAACCGCCCTCATCGCCGCCACCGATGACATCAGGGCCCTGCTGGACAACGGAGAAACCGCGGCCCTCATCCTCCTGGACCTCTCAGCCGCCTTCGACACAGTCTGCCACCACACTCTACGCACATGCCTCCACAACGCAGGGATCCGAGACAAGGCCCTGGAATGGACCACCTCCTTCCTCTCCGGCAAAACCCAGTGTGTCTGCCTCCCGCCCTTCCGATCCGAAGCCTCCGAGATCATATGCGGCGTTCCCCAAGGATCATCCCTCAGCCCGACACTGTTCAACGTCTACATGGCGCCGCTCGCCCACATAGCCCGATTGCACGACCTCAACATCATCTCCTATGCCGACGACACCCAGCTGATCCTCTCCCTCACCAAGGACCCCTTCACCGCCAAACCCAACCTCCACGAAGGAATGAAGGCCATCGCCGAGTGGATGAAGAACAGCCGACTGAAACTGAACTCAGACAAGACGGAGGTCCTCATCCTTGGCTCCACCCCCTCAGCCTGGGATGACTCCTGGTGGCCGAGCACACTGGGAGCAGCACCGTCACCCACCGACCATGCACGCAACCTGGGGTTCATCCTCGACTCTGCACTCTCCATGACCAAGCAAGTCAATGCCGTCTCATCCTCCTGCTTCAATACCCTCCGCATGCTCCGCAAGATATACAGTGGATCCCCACCGAAACCAGAAGAACGGTCACCCAGGCCCTCGTCAGCAGCAGGTTGGACTACGGAAATGCCCTCTACACAGGAGCCTCGGCCAAACTCCTGAAACGACTGCAACGTATACAGAACGCCTCTGCACGCCTAATCCTCGACATCCCTTGCCACAGCCACATCACACCCCACCTGAGAGACCTGCACTGGCTCCCCATCAACAAGAGGATCACCTTCAAGCTCCTCACCCACGCACACAAGGCACTTCACGACACCGGACCAGCATACCTCAACAGACGACTCACCTTCTACACCCCGAACCGCCAGCTCCGCTCCGCCGACCTCGCCCTCGCCACCATCCCCTGCATCTGAAGAGCAACCTCCAGCAGCAGATCTTTCTCCCACCTCGCCGCCAAGACCTGGAACACCCTCCCCATCCACCTGTGGCAGACCCAGGACCTACTAACCTTCAGGAGGCTGCTCAAGACCTGGCTGTTCGAGCAGTAGCAGCACCCCTCCCCCCCAGCACCTTGAGACCCTCACGGGTGAGTAGTGCGCTCTACAAATGATTGATTGATTGATTGACCCATGCCTACAAATGCCTCAACAACACAGGACCCCAATACCTCAACGAGAGAATCACCTTCCACGTACCCAAAAGAAACCTCTGCTCCACCAACCTCGCCCTCGCCGAAACCCCACGCATCCGCAGAGACAGAACAGGAGGAAGAGCCTTCTCCTACATCGGGGCCAAAACCTGGAACGAGCTACCGATCGACATCATACGCGCCCCCTCTCTGAGCACCTTCAGGAAGGTTCTCAAGACCTGGCTCTTCGACTGAACAGAACTGCTGATCCCCCCCAGCGCCTTGAGACCCTCACGGGTGAGTAGTGCGCTTTAAAACCTCCTGATTGATTGATTGATTTATGCTCCTCATGCGAACAGTCCAGCCTGAACTGCCAAGTCAGGTCCTCCCTCAACAGGAACCAAGCATCCTGGGACTGGTTTCATGGTATTACCCCTCATCAGCTAGGCTAGCTTAAATCCAGTGGCATAATAGGCACAGGACCCATGTCTGGGCATACCCTTCCCACCTAGGGCGACAAAAGCAAAAAGAACAGATGATGGGCAAGTATTTGTGCAGCACTCAAACAGTAATAAATCCCACTCCACATAATTCCAAAACACTCAATACCACGTAAATACTATCCACATATTTCCACTGCACACCATGCCACATAATTCCACTACACAAATCCACTCCACACCACACAATTCCACACCACACAATTCCACAACTAACAATTCCAATCCAAACCACATAAATCCAACACACACCACATACATACACTCCATAACACATGGCTAACAGACATTGTCATTGACAACGCCAATAGCTCTAATTCAAGCAAATGTGAGACCTTCCTTTTGCGAATGGGTTACCACCAGTAGTGGCTGGTGTGCGGGTAAAGTGGTGGAGCTGGGGCAGATGGACGACAAACAACAAAGAAAACCTGAAAAAAGGGAAAAATGAACTTACCTGCTGCCTGCCTCTCTTCTGCTCGAGTCCTCACTGCAGCATAGGCTCCAAGACTCCCCTGCGACCAATCCTGACGCTGCTCTCATGCTACTAGCAGCATGAAAGCAGAGTCAGGATTGGCCTAAGCACCCTGAATTTGCACTCCCAGAGAAACTGGGAACCTGTGCTTGCTGTGCTTGCTGTCTCCAACCCAGCAACACAGCTCGGGTATGAGACAGTTCAGTGCGCTTGTTGGTTTAGCCATCCTGAGATGGCCGGCAAAACCGACATGTGCACTGATAGTAGTGCCCACCACTCCCCCTCATGACTACCCCCGCGATGACCCCACTACCAAGACTCAGCCCGGCCCATAGAACTTGAAAAACAAAACGATAATAAATCTCTTTTATTATCGTTTTATTTTTCAAGTTTTGAGGCTTAACGAGGGTGACGCTCCTCCACCATAGCAGAGGAGCCACCACTGGTTACCACCAACTTTGAGTTGTGATAAAATGCAAATGTTTTGCAACTGTATATCGGTTGCAAAACATTTGTACACACTAATGCGAATTGGTATTAGGAAGGGACGCCCTAAACACGCCCCTTCCAAATACCGATTTGCAATACCAAATTGCGATTCGGTAACAGGTTTGGTTGAATTGATGGATCTTTTCTTTTAGCACCATACCAATGAAAACAGTAAATACAGTGCAAACATCACTGTGAATAAGTAAAGCCCCATTCCTAAAGTATGATGCAGGCGCTTCACTTAATCATAAAGCTAGCAAAACCACTTCTCTGAGTGTTGTCCAGGTTATTTCTATAAGACTTTGCAACATTTATTCTGCTTCACGATATTCATAAAGACATACCTAAAAATGTGGCTTGGAAGTTCACCCTTTGTACGTCCCTTATTTTGGGGGTGAAACCCGCCAAAACTTTACTAAAGTAGCAGGGAAGAGTGGTGCAGCTAATAGGGAAGAGAGGTGCAGCTGTTAACAGGAAATATTTATTTCCTGGTAGAAATAAAAAAAAAAAATTATTTCCTGGTACAAATACATACTAGTGTGAAATAGCTAAAAGCTTTTGATAACAGCATACAGAACTACGCACTTTCAACAAAAGTCGTGTTTCCAAGATTTGCATCTCCATAAGGTGAATCCACGATGAATTAGCATTTTAATCAAATCAAGGAGACGCTGAGCTGCCTGCCACCCACCTGTGTTTAGACAGGCCGCCAACTGGAACAGTGAAAGGACTGGAGCAGGGGATCTGTGGAGGGTTCTGGTGGTGTGAAAAGCGCACTGTCGAGAAAAGCAAATTGCATCTGTTAACTGAAACTTGTGGCCACCGCGTTCAACCAGCACCCAAGGTGCCACCTATGGCAGGAGAATTGTCTTGTTCCGCTTTCTGAGATGTCGCAATTAGGAACAGCAGTCACTTTGCCTCGGCTCCGAGGCCACGTGTGTGCATAACATGAATTGCATAGTGATATCGTGAATACAGGGGACAACTGTGCCAAGTAACCAGCTGCTACCTCCTAATGCCCATATTAGAAACTTAGGAGCATTCGAGCGACCATCTTTAGTGGTTGCAAACGTAGATTTGGCCCGTTTGCGACATGTAAAACAGCTGTGCAATGTAATAACCCTATTTTGCGAGTCAGTAACTTATTACCGACTCGTAAAATAGGGTTTGTAAGTCGGTATTAGGAAGGGGCTTGCCAAAGGTGTCCCTGCCTAATAGCGAGTTGCAAGGGCATGTATGATTGTATTGTAACCGGAATGCAGTCGCAAAAAATTGCAGTTTACCGCCTACTTCATGTAGGTGGTAAGCCACTCGCAAATGGCAAGGGGTCATCAGGGGACCCCTTCCTCTTTGTAATTGGCAGAGGAAACGTTTTTTAAGAGCTGGGAGTGGTCCCACGGACCACTGCCTGCTCTTAAAAAATGTAACTGAAAAGCGTTTCATTTTAGTTTTTGAAACACATGCCAATTTTCATTAAAGAAAATGTGCTGCATCTAAAAAAAAAAAGTTGCTTTATTTAAAAAGCAAACAAAGACAAGGGGGTCTGCTGTCCCCAGCAAGCCACCATTCCTGTGTTATTGCCCATTCCCAATGGGTCACAAATGTGCGACCTGCCTCATGAATATTGATGAGGCAAGTCCTTTGTAACCCCACTGGGAATTGCAAAATGTGTATGAGACACATTAGTACATTTTTATTTTAGGACTTGCAAATTGCGAGTTGCTATAATTCACAAATTGCAAAATGCTTGTTGCAAAAGAAAATAGTCGTACAAGTGGCCCTTGCCTTCCTTTCAGTTTTGTGATTCGGTAACAGGCTTGGTTGAATTGATGAATTTTTTTCTAAGGGCTACAAAAGCAAAAAGAACAGATGATGGATAAGTATTTGTGCAACACTCAAACAGTAATATACCCCACTCCACATAATTCCAGTACACTCAATACCACATAAATACTATCCACATATTTCCACTGCACACCATACCACATAATTCTAATACACAAATCCACTCCACACTATCCAAGTATTTGTGCAACACTCAAACAGTAATAAATCCCACTCCACATAATTCAAGTACACTCAGTACCACATAAATACTATCCACATATTTCCACTGCACACCATGCCACATAAATCCACTACACAAATCCAATCCACAACACAATTCCACGCCACACAATTCCACAACTAACAATTCCAATCCTACCCACATAATTCCAACACAAACCACATACATACACTTCATAACACATGGGCAAAAGACATTGTCATTTACAACGCCAATTGCTCTAACTCAAGCAAATGCGAGACCTATTGCATTTCCAATGCTTGTTTAAGAGTAGGTAGTGGCCCGTGGGACCACTGCCTGCTCTTAAACAATATTTTTATAGCCATTCTCAAAGGGGAATGGGTCACAAGAAAAATAAAAATACAATAGAGCAAAAATTATTTAATAATATGATACCAAAACAAAAAAATCCAATTAGTAGAACTGGAGATATGAGTTTTTAAAGTTTTGGGCTCAAATAGCTCCAAAAAGCCCAAAGTGACACTCCAGGGTATCTGGTCGTGCTGGACTGGGGAAAAGTTATAAGTTCAGGCTGACCATGATTGGATACAGTGACCAAGTTCAACCCGCTTGAAGAGTTACCTTCTCAAGTCAGTGCAAGGAGCTGATGTTCCCTTTGGCGGGGGCCGCAAGGAAGTCACTGTCAGCACGAGCAGCAGGTCGGACATTGCTCACAGTCACTTGTGTAGCGTGAAGAGACGATCATTGGTGGAGCTTCGTGTCGGTGGGCAATGCGCGCTGTCACTGTCAGTGCAAAATGCAGGTCTTACTAGAGCCTCGCATTGGCAGTCATCGCGGGCAGTCACTGTCGGCACAAAGAGCTGATTCCGCTGGAGCTTCGCAATGGCAGTCGCCAAGGGCAGCCATTTCTCAGTGCGGAAAGGCCACTTCATGGTCCCACGGAGCCCAAAACAACTGTATCTTTACCTTTTCTTGAGGTGAAATATACTCTGATGCCAGTCAAGGGTCCAGACCTGGGGGGCACCTCTTGGGTCTCAGTATGCACTCTAGCAGAGGCCAGCAGCAGGGCTCGGGCAGGTTCAGGCAGGTCCTATTGGTGCTGGTCAGCTAGGCAGCTGCAGGGAGGCCTCAGGAAGCGCTTTGTGTCTCTGTAGCTCGAAGAGGAGGTCAGCCAACTGACCCTTGAAGTCACTTCTGGGGAGCCTGGGTTATAGGCAAGCAGGTCCAATCTTCCTTCTTCAGACAGCAGACCAGTCCTTCTTCTGAAAATTCTACAGAGCTAGCAGTATGCTGATGAGAGGTTCTCAAGGTGTCACATTTCTCCCCAATGCTAGCCTGTGGGTGGGAGATTTCCAGTTTGCCTACCTTCCCCCTTTCCTGGCTTTGGCTCCAAACTGTCCGGGGAAGCAAATGGCAGGCAGTCCTAGGTGTGAGCTACATTTGTCAGTGGTAAACCAGGCAGCACGTAAAAGTTAGAAAAAGGTGGGCAAGTCCTTAGGCTACACTTGGAAGCTCGGGAAGGGCTGAGTACACCCCCAGTACATACTGCTCAGGAGAGCAACATCCTGCCCCACACCTAAGGCCCTCATGTTCCCCTGTCTGGAAAAAACACACAAAATGCAACAGGAGAGCCATTCACAATCATGTGACCCTGGATACTAGCTGAAAGGCACATTTGGTTTTGGAAGAAGAATAGCAACTTTCTAAAAGTGGATTTTTCAAAATTGTATCTTGAAATCCGACTTTACAATTAAAGCGGATTTTAAATTTCAAATAATTTGAGTGTAAAGAGCATTTCTCTATCTGGTTTCATACTGACGTTATCACTTATTAAGAATAATAAGGTAACCCAGTGTTAGTTTATGGTAGAGATAGCCTTAAAGCAGTTAAAAAACAACATTGGGAGTTTTTCCCTGCCAGGACATGCAACACTTAAATACACATGTCCTGCTTTTTAAATACCATGCACCCTGCCCTTTAAGTCTTTAGAGCCTACCCTATGGGAGACTTATAGGTATTAAAAATGAAGGTTTAGGCCTGGTGAATAGGTTTATTTTGCCAATGTCGAAATGGCAGTTTAAAACTCCACTACAGGCTGCAGTGGCAGGCCTGAAACATGTTTTGCAGGGCTACATTAGTAGATGGCACAATGATTGTAGCTGCCCCTAAGTACCATTTAATTTATAGGCTCTGGGTACAGTAGTGCAATCTACTAGGACTTACAAGCAAATTAAATGTGCCATTAGGTGTACGGCAATTTGACCAAAACTGGAACGCACCTATGCTTGTAAATTTCTAAGATAGGTAATACAGGTTGGTTTTCCACCTTTCTGGCTAACTCAAAAACAGCCCTCAGAGGCTGGTTAAAATGGAGACACCTTTCCGAAATACAGAACAGCCAGGAACTCCGCACGTCAAAAGTCAACCCTAAATACATGAAATCATTGTCTCTTGAGAGGCTTTTCCTTGATAGTGATCGGTCTAACCTTATGTTGTTGGAGACCACAGACCATGTAATGGATTTTAGAGATATTGGTCTTGAGGTCCAGGTTGTCCATAAACTTGACAAATGTTTACCAATCATTTTTTAGTTGCTTGAACTGAAAGCCAAAAATATTCCAACACAGCCGGTTAATCAATACTTTCCCATATGTGCAGTTGAGCTGGTCTGCACCAGTTTAGCTTCCGAGATCAGAGTGGGCCCCTCACCTCTGATAGGGTAATAGCTCTGTCAATCTAACTTGTCCTGGTTAGCAAGGGGAGAAATGATTTGAAACTGTAACATGTGCAGATTATCTTTGGTTGGGCCTTTGAACCATCGAAAAAGATGGAGGACTACTGATGGGCATAAGGTGCCTATAAAAGAAAGCTAGTGGTTGCAAGTTAATGTTGGTATGGAAGTTGCTTTTACATTGATTGTTCAAGAGTAGTTAGTGTGTCAAATTTGGCTATTTGAAAGTGATGACCACACAGTCACACCCTATTTGTTTGGCATTAGGGTCTACCCAGTTCACTCTTCAGTCAAAAAGTATATTCCTGTAATCACTAAGATAGGAGTTTGTATTCCTAGATAATCAATGGGTCACTTTATTTTTTAGCCGAACTGTGGATTCTTCCATGGTCCGTGGTAAAGGGGGAACATTAGACAGAACAACCACCTAAGGGCAGCATTCTAGGGGGAGATTAAATTGATCTGGTCTATTAGTTTGTTTGCCGATATTGCCCCTTGTGGCTGCAGGCTGGACTAGCAGTGCCCCTTGATGACACTGGATGTTAGGACTGTTGGCTGCCCCTTGGGCTTCACTATTGTAAAGATGTGAGTTCACTTGAGGTTTTGGAGTTTCCTCGGGATGGAGACGCCAAACATACAGCATTAGGTTGGATATTGGACAAACCCAGCATGGCGGGCCTTGATGGAGGATCAGAGAAACCATGTTTATTAGTAATTTTTCCAATTGCTTCTTCCAGCTTGTTTCATCTCTCTACCAGGGAGGGGCTAGGCAGGATTTCACTACTACCTTAAATTTACCCACCATCTCATCCCAAACATAATTGATGGAGCCCCCCTCTGAGCACTGGGCAGGCTTTTCATAAGGGTCTCGCTAGAGCTCCCATTCGCACAGTTGTTTAGACCAGCCGGGCGTTTCGACCATGTTTCCTTTTGACCGTCATGCAACAGTCGCTATGGTTGGATTTATTCACCGAACTAGTTTCTCCCTCTAAAGGCTCACTTTGCACAGTTGCCATTGGCCTACTGTTGTCTATGTTTAGGGTTTGTCTCTCGTTAGACTCGAGCGATAAGCGTCTCTCAGCTGGATCTATCTCCTTCGTAATGACCTCCATAGCACTAGCCAAAAAGACTCTAAAGTGGTGTTAATGGGTTTGTTGGGAAGTTTCTCTTCCCCGTACTGACTAAATACGTTTGGGTATACAACACAAAACAGTAATGGGTTTCCTAGTGAAAATGGTAAAAAAAAGCTTACGTCAAAATTAAGTCACGGACATGCCAAAATGCAACTCGTAAAACCTTCCTTCCACAGATACCTGGAAGGGTAAATTAAGCCTCAAATCAAGAGCCAAGAGAGGTGGCCTGGCCTTTTCGAGGCAATGACACGCCCGCCCTTGGACCGGGCTTTGCCAGGGCACGGCCTGCACTCGCCTGGCACCATGGGATAAATGAGGATGCTATTGTTGTGTTGAGGAACAGGGGTTTATGCTGGCGTGCTGGCAGGGAAAAGGTGTAATCAGCGGTGGCGTGAATCGCGCATTTTTGCTAGCGCGATCGCGGGCAAAGAAACTGAGACCACACGCCCTTAGATGCTGAGGCGTGCTCGCGTGGTCGGGAACTGCCCCGTCTCGCGATAACACCGATTTATTTACGCAGCCCACTCTAACGTGGGCTTAACCATTTCAACTCAAGCCATCGGGGTGAGCCTATGCACACCCCCCGGCTTTGTAACAACAGTGCGCCCAACCATCAATAAGTATTGCGATGGGCGACACTACATTCCTTCCCAAAACAAAATGAAAACTATTATCAATCAGATAAACTGTGCATACATCAGCAACCTCTCAGAAAGTTCACTGCCTCCAGACCATAGTAATAGCATCTGTCTCTTTGGGCACTCCTGTAACCGTGATAGTCCCTCAGCCTTCTGGACGGCTCAGGATTTTTCCGCAGTCTATATTGTGACCTAGTTTCACAACTGTCCTCTGTCCCGGCATCAGGATTCACCGGCGATTCCGGGAAAGCATGGCGGACTGTGGGGCTTCCTCTGGGAAGACCGGGCACCTCTGTGTCACTGGTCTCCACATCACCTTCTGACCATTCCACCTCATCCATTACATCCATGTCCATTCTGCTATGCGAGACCAATGACTCAGAACCAGGGTGGAACCTCTTGAATGCCGAGATATTTCTCGTGATGAGCTCACAGCCTTTCCGAGCCGTGACTTGCGTGCCTCTCATCAATTGGATCCGCCACGGCTCCTTCTTGAACGGCAATCTAAATTTACTGCCAGGGTGTCTGTCTTGGACCAATACCAGATCTCCCACCTTGAGATTGGATTTCTGCGCTCTGCGACTCCTGCTGACATGGTCATTGGACTTTCTTCTCCTACTGCCTACAGCCTGTTCACCAATGGCTTCATGCGTCCACTGAGGATGATGCGGTATAGAGTCATTTATTAGCCTCCCTATTGTGAGATGTCCCGGGGCACGACCAGTTGTAGCATGGGGTGTTTGTCTGTAGTCTCGAAGGAATGAGTAAATGGACTGTTCTGGAGAGTCCCCATTAGCAGAAGCAATTCGAATTACCTTGTTCAATGTTCTCATGAAGCGCTCCGCTTCTCCATTGGCCTGCGGCTATTTGGGCGTGATTTTTCGGTGGACAATCCCCAGCAAGATCAGATATGATGCAAACTCTTGTCCCTGAAATTGAGGGCCGTTGTCCGTCCGGAGTTCCTTGATCAATCCGTGGGTGGACATCACTTTCTCCAGTTTCGGTATGACTTCCCCAGCACTCAGGGACGACAACACTTCAACCTCTGGGTATTTTGAATAATCATCGATCACCACCAGGGTATGTCTCCCATAGGGGAGGCTTTCAAAATCCATGCTGGCACAGATCCATGGGCCTGCCGGCCTTTGTTCCGTCACAATCGGTGCAGGAGGGTTTGGCTCCCCAGTCGCTTGACACCAGGAGCAGGATCGCACAGCCGCCTCTACCTTCTCGTCAATCAAAGGGTCTTCGAAGCCTGCCTTTGGTTTTCACCATTCCCTGATGCCCTGCATGCGCTGGTTGTATTACTCGGTCCACCAGTGACATCGGAATGTCCAGGCGATGACCTCTCAGAAGACACCCGTTGGGATCAGCACTCAGCTCGTCTCACATTGTACAAACGTTCAAGCACACTCCTTGCCTCGGGTGTGAGAATAGCTCCTTGACTTTTAAGATGGTGCCACTTGTTGGTCTTCACCACTTCCAGAGTCTTCTGCAGGCACTCGTCCCGGCTAGTGGCTTGACATATCTCCTCTAGCGTGATGGGCAAGGGGCGAGATCGGTCTACCACATATCGGACGTACTCCTCCGTCTCCTCAGCGTCCTCCATTTCACTGGGCGTTGCCTCTTGAGGGTGGCGAGACAGGTAATCCGCCGGATTACCCATTCCTGGGTGATATTCAATTCTGCAGTTGTACTCCTGCAACTGGAGCATCCACTTTTCTATGCGCGGCAGTGGCTTTGACGCAGTCCCTGTGAAGAGTGGAATGAGAGGCTTGTGATCCGTAGTGATGAGGAAAGGCTTTCCGTATACATACAAATGGAAGTGGCGGCACCCCCAGTGTATTGCGATGGCCTCTTTCTCAATCTGGGAGTATCTTTGTTCTGTGGCAGTCAGGAACCTGCTTGCAAACGCCATGGGAGCCCACCCATCTTCCTCGCTGGGGGGTTGCATCAAGACAGCCCGAGCCCCTTCGGACCTGCATCCACAGCAATTTGAGTGTGTTGCTGCGGATCAAAGTGCCTCAATGTGGTGGAGCTGGAGAGGGCATCGTTGGTGGCTTGAAATGCCGCTTCCTGTTCAGGGCCCCACAACCATGGATTTGAGGCTTTGGTCAATTCTCGCAACGGCGTTGTGAGCGAGGAAAGGTCTTTGATGAACCGGCCACAGTAGTTGACCATTCCAAGAAAACTGCGCATCTCGGTCACATTTGAGGGTGCTGGGGCATCTTTCATGCCCTTTACTTTCTCGGGCTCAGGGGCCACTCCTTCTGCAGAAAAGACGTATCAAACAATTACAGTTTCGTTTGTAAGAACTCGCATTTATACCTATGGAGGGTGAGTCCTGAGTCTTGGATTCTTTGTAGCACCTGTCTCAGCCATGTGTTATGCTTTGGTATGGACTTGACGTGGACCAGAATGTCGTCGCTTACATTGACTACCCCTGGGAGGTCAGCAAGGAGTTCTCTGATGGTGTTCTGGAACACCTCTGTGGCACTGGATATTCTGAAACTCAATCTCCGTAACCCGACATGCGTGGGGAAGGTCGTTATATAACGGGACTGTTCATCCAGGACTAATTGGTGGTATCCAGACCTCAGATCAAGCTTCGAAAACCAACTAGCCCCACTTAGCTTACCAATCAGATCATCAATGGTTGGGGTCAGATGCCTTTCTCTTTTTATCACGGCATTGGGGAGGCGCATGTCCACACAGATTCTCACCTCCCCAGGTTGCTTGGGTTTACACACAACCACAATGGGCAACACCCAGGGTGTAGGTCCTTTTACTTTTTTAATGATGACTGCCTCTTCCAACTTGAATAACTCTTTCTCCACTAACGGTCTGAGATGAAAGGCACTGCACCTATGTCAAAGGGCTATGGGCTGTACAGACGGATCAATGTGTAGGTGTATTTGATTTTCTCGCAGGCACCCTATGCCTTGGAACACTTGTGCAAACTCTTGCAGTATGTGACTTATCTCCTCCTGGTGTATTCCTAATGGCAAGGTGACAATGCCCAGGGCCTCCGCCGACCTGCATCCTAGCAGCATTCCATTCCACTTATCTGTCACATACACGTGGGCTTCTACCGCCTTTTGATCATAGGCTATGGTGGTCTTGAATTTTCCTTTGATGGCAAGCGGCTTTGTTTGGCCATATGCAAAAACTTTGATCTTGGCGGGGGCTAACTGCAGTGGTGAGCTCATTTGCCCATAGGCCTCGGAGGACATGATGTTTATGGTGGCTCCGGTGTCTACTATTGCCGTGGAGGGACGCCCTCCCACTAGGACCTGGCACTGTGGCAATCGACTCTGTGTTTGGGAGGCTGATCCTACTGTGAACACTGAGTGTATTGTGTGTCCCTCACTGTCATCATCGTCCATGTCGCTACTCCTTTCCTGAACCTCCGGGATCGTGTTGACATTAGACCTCAAGGTCCTTCCTTTGCTGGAGCGACATGCTTTCATAAAATGGTTCATTTTCCCGCATGCCGTGCACTATTTTCCCCTTGCTGGGCAGTCTGATGGGCGATGAGACGGTCCCCCACAGTATCCACACATTCATACCCTTGTGCTCCGCACCTTGCTTGATTGCGACAGGGCGTTTGGGGCGACGACATTGACTGGCTCTGTCTTGATCGGTTTTTGAAGAGCGGCCTCCATGTGTGCCACCCGCGCTTTCGAGAGTTCTTTCGTCCGCCCTAGAGTGAGAATGACAGCTAGCAATTTCCCTGACTCCTATAGAATTCGTTCACAAGGCACACCCTTGGATGATCTGGCCCCTGATTTCTTCGGTTTCGTCTTGAAACCCACAAGTCCCTGCCAACTCCTTTAGGCGCATGTGAAATACATCCAGGGATTCCTCCGGCTGCTCCCTCGCCTGCCTGAAGATGAATCTCTCGTAATCTTGATTGGCCATTGGCTCAAAATGCTCATTGAGAGCCGCAATAAGTGTGAGGTGTGTCTTTGGTGCTCCTTCCACCACCGTCTTGGAAATTTTGTACACATCTCTCCCTCCTAGATGGAGCAGCATTGCGCACTTCTGTGCATTGTCTCCCTTTGTGGCCTCAAAAAACAAGAGCACTCTCTCCACCCACTCCTTCCACCTTGGGGCTTGTTCTGACGGGGCTCCTTCCACCACATGCACGCTCGGTGATGACCCTCTCTGTGATGAGCTTATCGGTGGATCAGGTCAGTAGTGCTGCTACTCTTGTGTCCCTTCTCCCTTGTGTGTGCACTTCTCAGTTCAGCACCACTTACGGTTGTCTGCCACTCGAGTCCAGCTACCTGCACTGCTCTCTGGGATTGCAGTTGGCCTCAGTCTGCTGCCACCATGTGCTTCAGTTCATGTAGGGGCTTGATTGCCCTCCCTCTCACTGTCTGCACACAGCGGGTGATCTTCCTTGTTCCCAGCTCCTCCGGCGAAGTCCTTGGGTGGCCAGGGGGGTGTGGCTTCCACACGGCACGAGCACCGCGCACGTGTAGGACTGGTACTCGGCTGCCGCAGAACACTCTGCAGCAATTGGGCCCCCCTCATTGCCAAATGTTGTGTTGAGGAACGGGGGCTTATGCTGGCGTGTTGGCAGGGAAATGGTGTAATCAGCGGTGGTGTGAATGGCGCTTATTTGCTAGCGCGATTGCGGGCAAAGAAACTGAGACCACACGTGCTTAGATGCTGAGGCGTGCTCGCGTGGTCGGGAACTGCCCCGCCTCTCGATCACACCCATTTATTTACGTAGCCCACTCTAACGTGGGCTTAACCATTTCAACTCAAGCCGTCGGGGTAAGCCTATGCATACCCCCCGTGGATGTAACAACAGTGCGCCCAACCATCAATAAGTATTGCGATGGGCGACACTACATGTATATAGCGCTGTAGCAGGAAGTGGAACCCTGCTCCTCTGGCTCATTCCTGGTGCAGGGGCTTCTGGAACTCGAAGTCCTTACCCCCAACAGACTGATGCATGGCTCCTGCGCTGCAGAAAAAAATATAGCACTGTAGCAGGAAGTGACACCCTCCTTCTCTGGCTTCTTTGGTGCAGGGGCTTCTGGGGCTCTAAGTCCTTACCCTCAACAGGTTG
This sequence comes from Calotriton arnoldi, assembly GCA_963921515.1. Classification (NCBI taxonomy): domain Eukaryota; kingdom Metazoa; phylum Chordata; class Amphibia; order Caudata; family Salamandridae; genus Calotriton; species Calotriton arnoldi. Next base: position 130,773 of record CAWUFW010002907.1, read on the forward strand.
ATACATGCCTCCTGTATGCATGTGTTTATAAAGGGATCTTGCCACTTAATCTTTATGTTTAAGTATGAATTTTGCTTCTTAATTAGTATGACATTGTATTATACTGTATTCTATCTATATTTCAATCAGTAGAGCAGTCTAAAATTCTGTTTTTGGACATGGTTAGAATTTTTTGTTTGCTACTGGTCACTGAATCTGGTATTTTGTAATATGTGGCTTTGCTGCTTCACTATCTGTATGTGTTAAGCAGCTAGTTCTTAATTTTGTCAGTGTTTTCATTGGTTTTTCTGACATACTTTGTCTGTGGTTTTGTAATATGGAGCATTGTTCTTTCATTATGTACATCTATGTTTAATTTTAAGTCTTTTTGGTGTATATTTTAGTAGGCTGTTTATTTTTTTATCTATGATAATTTTGCCTATGTTTGTCGCTAAGACTCCAGTTATAAGTGTGCTAAATGGTAGGTAATGAGGTATTTACCACACTCGGTAAATACTATTACTCTAGGGTGAGGTATTTACTGGAATCAGTAAATACCTCCCATTTGAAGTTTTCTCTAGGAAATTAGGCATAACATGTAGATTCAGCACAAAATTCACCATATATTTCATTTTCCCTTGATAAATTTTACAGGTCTGCCCTACTGAAATGTGCGATGGGAAAAGCTGGGATATGATCTGACAGCTGAGAATGACGATACCTGTGTGAACCTTTGTTTGCATATGGATAGGAAATTAACCCATAGCTTGCACATAGGACATTCGTCTAGCTGATATTTCTTCTGGACTTGTAATGGGTTGTTGTCTTCTGTCTTTATCATGTTAGTAGTGTTGGTAACTCCTTGGATCGAGTAATTGTCCAGGATTAGCGTTGAGGCAGGAAAGAGGTGGCAGTGAGGCAGGGAAAGAATGGCTTGAGTGAACAGGCTCCGGAGGGGAGTTAGCTGGCAGTGACAAGGGCAGCTCGATTGCGATATGAGTGGCTGGGAAGGAAGTGATTGGATTGAGGTATCAAAAGACTGGTTGGCTAGAGAAGCAGACGAGAAGAAGGCTCTGAGGTCTGAGCTTATAGGAAAGGAGTCCTGGGGCTCCAGGACAGCAGAACTGGAGCTCGCTACATCACAGAATGGTCAGGGTGCCTCATCAGTGTGGGAGATGAGTAGAAAAAGCCAGGATTCACTAGAAGCATTTTTGAGTTCTGTGTTAGGGAGAAACAGTCACTAACCAGCCATAGGAGGTACATGGGAAAATGTACAAAGAGGAAGCATGCTGCATGAGAAGTGTGGTACACACTGGAATTTGGGGCCAAATTGCATGGAGGAAATAGTATGGTAGTTAGGTGAGACAGACCGGGTGAGTTGACATGCAGACAATGGATTCTTCCATCCATCCAACCATCCACCCACTTTCTTTTTTTTCAGTTTAAAAAGCTTTATTAAGTAATATTAGGAAATACAAAATACCAGCAAAATACAAACCAAAGACATAATAAATGGAATACTGAGTATAGCTAGCAATAGAAGCAAAAAGAAAGCTATTTATATTTTTAGAGGCAATAAAGGGGAAAAAGAAGGGGGGGGAGAAGGGAAAAAGATGATACTCTTACAACTGAGAAATATGTATAATGTAGAACTTCAAATGAATGTGAAAAGTAATCTTATTAGAAACTAGTAAATACAATATGCTAACAAGTGATTAGAGAGAAAAGAACAGAGAAAAAGGCAATTACGGTGGATTAAAATTTTCAGAATGTAAACAAGATTGTTTTTCTATTACATTTTTATCTAAATATGAAGTAAGTGGCATCCAAAATAGATCTCTATTAATCATTGGTTTACAAGAGGAGGCAAAAGCAATATCTAGTCGATGAAAATGGCATAAATTATTCCACCAATGCTGAACGGAAAGTTTTTTCAGATTTTTCCAATTAAGTGATATTTGTTGAAAAGCTAAAGCTAACATAAGGTCAAAAAGACCAAGTGCATAATTAGGTAACTTCAAAGAATCTAATAAACTTCCAAAGAAAAGGGTGAGATTAGAAAAGGAAGTGTGAATGTGAAAAATGTGAGAGATATGGGACCAAATGTTCCTCCAAAAACAAATAACAGGAGGGCAAAGAAAAAGTAGGTGCATGAGGTCAGCTTTGGGGGAGCCACAAGTCCAACAATTCGTGTCCGTAGAGTGTGAGAAAGTAGCTATAGAAGTAGGGGTGAAGTAAAGCCTATGACAGAGAAAGAACATAGATTGAGTGACAGAGACAGATCTAGAAATTTTTAGAGAACGGGACCAGAATTTGTCCCAGAAATTGCTGCTCCATTCACATCCCAGATCTAGTTCCCAGGCAAGTTCTATTTTACTCTTAGGACGATCCGGACAAGGAGATAAGATGTGTTTATAAATTAGGGAAGCCTTGTGAAGAGTAATCAGGGTCTTAAGAAGAGGGTTTTCTCCCAAGGAAGAGGAAGTTGAAGGAAGAGAATAGAAGGTGTCAAGAATTACAGCCATTAAAGTAGAACATTTCTGCAAGAAGGAGCGAGGACAGTCAAATTTGGACTGGAAATAAGGAAAAGAGCAAGGAGTCAGACCATCAAATAGGTCATTAACCCAAGTTATTCCCTTTCGTCTCCAGGAATTCCCAAAAATAGTTCTATTGTTAATAGTAATAAGGGAATTATGCCATAATGGTGAACATAAAAAAGATTCCTTGGAAACAGTCTTTGGTTGAGTCAAAGGTTTCAATAAAGAACAAGTATGCCTAAACAATAGGGAGGAGGAATGAGGAGACTTGGCTGAAAAGGCCAGGACTTCTTTCATAGAAAAATGTAGAAGCAAAGAACGTTCATAGTGAACCATAAAGATGTAAAAGGAGAGGGATCAGAGAGAAGCCACTTGGAGGCTTGACGGAGACAAAAAGCTTTGTGGTAAGTACGAAAGTCAGGGAAATTAACACCCCCATTGGATTTTGTCTTACGAAGAAGAGATAAGGATATTCTAGCTTTTTTATTTTTCCAAAGAAATTTGGAAAGGCAAGAGTCAATCTTCTTAAAATAAGAAGATGGAATATGAATAGGAAGCATAGATAGAGTACAAAGTAAAATGGGAGTAATCATCATCTTGATTGAGTCTAATCGACCCCACAAAGAAAGAAAGAGGGGATTCCAGGATGAAAACAATTTATCAATACGAGATAAGGCTGCGACCATATTCAATTTAACTGAAGAAGAAATGGAGTTAGAGAACCATATTCCTAAGTATTTAATTTTAGATCTGTTCCAAGAAAATCCAGTGGAAGAAAAGGAGTGTTGAGTGCATAGTTTCATGAAAGGGAGAATTTCTGTTTTATCTGAATTAATCTTGTAACCAGAGACCAGGGAAAATGAAGAGAATTCATGCATCAAGGGAGGAATAGATACATCAGGGTTGGATATAAAAAGTAAAATGTCGTCTGCATAAGCAGAAACCTTTTAATGGTGATCACCATAAGAAAAACCGGATATAGAATCGTTCTTACGGATTGAAGATAAAAAAGGTTCAAGGGCTAGGATAAATAAAAGAGGGGAAAGAGGACAGCCTTGACGGACACCGCGTTGTAAAGGAAAGTAGGAGGAAATACAACCATTAACTAGCACTGAGGCTCTAGGGGCAGAATATAATAAGGAAATAAGAGAAATTATCTTGGGCCCAAAGCCATGCCACTTCAAAGATTCAAATAAAAAGGATCAATCTACCCTATCAAATGCTTTTTCAGAATCGACGGAGATTGCTGCTAGGGAGGTGGATAGAGAAGGTATCTTATTTAAGACATTAAGAAAGAGACGAGAGTTATCCGAAGTTAATCTACCCTTGACAAATCCACACTGCTCCTTACCAACCAAATGAGGCATAAGAGGTTCTAAACGTAGAGCAAGTAATTTAGCAAATATTTTGTAATCTACATTAACCAAGGATATGGGACGATAATTTTTACAAAACATGGGATCTCGGCCTTCTTTATGTATCAAACAAATCGTAGCTTCTTGGAAAGTACCGTAGGTCTGACCAGAAAGAAAAAAAGAAAGAAAAATATCTAAAGGTTTAGGGAGTAATAAGTTAGAAAAATGTAAATAAAATTCGACTGAAAAGCCATCTGGTCCGGGTGTTTTGCCTTTCTTTAGAACAGTTAAGGCATTGGAAATTTCTTTAAGGGATAGATCCGTTTCAAGTGTAGAGAAATTAAGATGGCCAGTAGAGGGGGCAGGAATATTATTGAGATAAGAGTGAATAAAAGGATTAGAAGGAGGGGATTCTGGAGTGTACAATTCTTGATAAAATGACTTAAATTCATTAAGAATGTCCTGATCTTTATGAACAAGATTCCCATCTGAGGAGTAAATAGAGTCAATTAAAGTACGATCTTTCCGGGATTTAAGGAAATTAGCCAAAAGTTTGCCGGATTTTTTACGTCCTCCGTAATATCTAGCACTACTTTGGAGAAGTATGGATGAGGCATTATCCGTGGAAATTTATTAAAGTTCAGTTTGGCGCGAATGAGATGTTACATAATAGATTCTGACGAGGAGGTGTAAAATTTGTGTTCAAGGGCTTTAATATTTGCTAGTGCATCTTTGTGTTGTTGGAGAAAACGTTTCTTTTTTTTGAGACAAAGTCTATAATAAAACCCCTAGCAGTGGCTTTAAAAGAATCCCATATTATATGGGGAGAAGTAGTATGGGCACTGTTCAGTTAAAAAAATTCTTCAGCGAAGGAAATAAAAGAAGATGAGAAAAGAGGATCAAACATTAGGGAATTATTAAAACGCCAACGGGAGGATTTAGGATGAGGAGGGAGCAAATCAAAGTCAGTCAAAATCGGAGCGTGATCAGAAATGACAATAGGTTCAATAAAGGAAGAGATAAGAGATTGAGATAACAATTGAGAAAGAAAGATATAGTCTAGACGAGATAGAGAATTGTGAGGAGGAGAAAAAAATGAGAAGTCAATAGCATCAGGGTGAGAAAGTCTCCAAGCATCTACAAGGTGTATTTGGGAAATAGAATCAAGAAATTGTTTATGAGATTTATGAGGAATGAAGCGTACCTGGTATTGGCGGTCAATAAAAGGATCAACAATTTGATTGCAATCACCTCCTAGAATAAAGAGATCATCTCTAAACTGAATACATTTTTGTGTAACCATGGGCCAAAAAGAGTAATCTGGTTGAGTAGGGCCATAAACATTAAATACAGTCAAAGAAATATTATTAATAAGCAATTTAGCTAGCAACCATCTCCCCTCCGTATCTGTCTCCTGCGATACAACCTTACATTTCAATTTTTTGTGACATAAAATTATTACACCATTTTTTTTGATGAGGTGGGAGAAACTAAAATTGAACCAACCCAACCTTTTTTCAATTTTAACGCCTCCGGTTCTGTAACATGAGTTTCTTGTAAAAAAAACAGATCAGGGTTGTAGGAGGCAAGATGTGATAATATTCTCTGTCTTTTGATTGGATTAATAAAACCTTTCACATTCCACGAAATTACTCTGAATATAGAATGCTAACAATATATAAAGAACAATGAGTTCAACATTAAAAGTTTTAAGTAAGAGAAACAGAAGGAAAGGGAGAGGAAGATGAAAGAACTGCAATGGTGTTGAGGAATAAGGAAGAACTACAGAAAAGAGAGATGACAAAGATTCCTTTGAAAGAAGAAGTATATAAGCGGAGAAGAGCAATAACACCAGGAGGAAGAGGAGGAAGATGTGAATAAAAAGGGAAGAAGATGCGGGAAAGAAGAATAAGAATAAAAAGAGACAGTACATGTCAAAAATGATGACTGCGTTACATACCTTTATGGGGGAACAAAGGAAGGATGAGAGGCGGCAACGGACATATGAAAACAGCACACCCAACAAAGGGCAACGCACCACACCAGGACGTCATTGAGACATAGAGAAAGGCGGAAACATGAAGTAGGAGCACAATAACATAACATGTGTATTTGTAAAGCGCACGTTCACCCCAGCAACGGGGCATCTTGGCGCTGAATAACAGATGTTTATTGTTACCCAACTCAATGGTACTCATTTTATCGACCTCAAATGGATTAAAGGCTGAGTGGACCCACCAGGATTCAAACCTGTGACCATGAGGTCAAACACAGGCCCCTGCAGTGGATGCATTAGTCCACTGAGCCACCAGACCCGGCTACAATGTATTCCAAAAAGACCTGTAATAGGAAATAAAGAGTTATGTTAACAAGAAATGCATTGGAGTAAAATAACATATAACATTAAAAGTATTAACAACTATATAAGCCCAACAAAAGGGACATTAAATTCAAGTGTCAGGAGGAGGGCCAGCAATCTCCATCGAAGCAGTAGAATGCGAGTGAATACATTTTCTCAGATCCGCCGGTTCCTCAAAAGTAGAAGATTTGTTAAAGAAGGTAACCTTAAACAGGCAGGGATGGAATAATCCATACCGCGCACCCAAGGAACAAAGAGCAGGGCGAAGATCAAGGAATTCCTTTAGTCGTTTGGCGGTGACCGTTGAAACATCCTGAGAGAAAAATACTCTTGTGCCATGCCAAGTCAGCTGTTTTTTGGATTTAGCTGCATTCAGCACTAGTAGGAGGTCCGTAAACTGTAGAAATAAAAGAATTATTCCACAAGGTTTAGATGGAGCAGCTGAGGAGGATAAACATGGACCCAGTCTATGTGCTCGTTGAATATTTAGTTTGGTCGAAGTGGGAAGACTCAAGAACTGTGGAAGAACAGAAGTAAAGAACGTAACAGGGTCATCCCCTTCAAGTCCTTCAGTAAGACCATAAATGCGCAGGTTATTGCGACGATTTCTATTTTCAAGGTCTTCTGTAGATCTTCTCAGTTGTAGAATCTCTTTCTCCAAAGAGAAAATTCTGGAAGTTGAATCTTGTACATCATTAAGATGTTGTTCCACCAAAGTAAGGCGGGAATCCATAGATGTCCATTTATTATCCAAGGTCTGTAGACGAGAATTAGTTTCTTCGATGAAAGGTCGAAGGGCACAGATCTCCTCCAAAACAATCTCCAAAGAAACCAGAGACACAGATTTAGGAGGGGAGGGAGGGTCATGTTTGATCCTCTTAACGGTTAGCTGAAGGTTGTGGTGCCTTAGATGCCATGGTCGAAAGAGCAGTGTCACTAGAACAAGCCGTTTGCGCCAAAACCTCAGAAGGGTGTGAGGAATTATTTGGAGCTGTAGAATGGGTGTAGCAAGCTGCTGGATCGTTGGACTGCTGTCTCTTAGTGCAATGGAGTAAGTATTTGCTCCTACCCATGAGACGTTACATCCAAAAATCAGGAAAAGACTTATTTAAAAAGGCACCAAAAAAGAAAAAGGTAAAATTACCTCACAAAATTTCAGCAAATTCCATTAAATAGATAGATCTTCCAATGTGAAAGGATATTTGGTTGATGAAAAGGTGAAAAAGGCGAAGAAAGCATTGAAAATTAGCCTTCCAGCGCGCCATATGAAGAGATTTGAGGAGAAGTAATGAGGAAAAACACAAACAAACAAAAAAATGGCGGCCGCAAAGCAGCTAAAGAGTCACCTGCATATTTTATGCGAAGACCCTGGAGAAGAAGGGTAGAAAAAGATGACCTCCTGCAGAGCAGATGTTACGCTTCAATAATATGCCCACATGGTGTCAGGCAAGGGGATGGAGCCGCTGAGAAGGAACCGCAATGTCCGGAGCGGTGCGGCGCTCCGTAATTAGGCACCATCTTGGGTCGCGGTGCGCACGCGTCTCCATCCACCCACTTTCATTCATTCCTTTACCTGCACCCATGCATTCATCCATCTCACTGTATGCCACACGTATTTATCTGTCCAACAAGCCATCTGTCTATCCATTTAGCTACCTCTTAAATCAGTGAATGCTTAGACGCAACACCCTTCCACCTGTTCATCTATAAGTAGGAAAAGGGGCAGACTTACTACTACTGAGATGAGACTAGGAAGGAGTAAAAAGGGTCTATAGAGGGTCGGAGAGGGATTTAGGAAGAGATGTCACCGACCCACACCAGAGTAAGCCAATTGCATTACAGTGGGGGTGGAGACTAGGCCTGGGCGGTAAATTCCGTTCCGCTCGCGGAATTTGCGGAATTTGGGTAATTTTGCGTTCCGCGGAGAACGCGAAATTGCCAAAAATTCCGCAATCCGTGGCTTCGTGGAATTTTTTGCTTGTTCGCGCTTTCAAAATGCGTGTTCGCGAGATATTTCTCCCCGAGCACGCAAACAGCATTCGCGAACAGGAAAAAAGCATCGCGAACGGGCGGAACAAGCAATTCCACGTGTTCGCGGAACTTTTGCGTGCTCGTGGAGATTTTTTACCATTTTGCGGAGCTTTGCGTAGCGCGACTACGCAAATTCCGCCCACCCCTAGTGGAGACATGTAACTTACAGATTTGCAGTAAATTTGCACTTGTGGATCTCAGAGGTGGTAAACTTACCACAAAGTTAACCTTATCTAAAGGGGTAATAGGGTAATGTGCCTTTGTGATTCAGGCCCACAGATTTTGCAGGAAGGGTGATTGGAGGAGGTTGGACGATGGATGGCAGTATATAGAGGCACAGAATACTATATACACTGTTAGCAGCAATCACGTACTTATGATTGTCTTGCCCTGAATACACTTTGCATTTTTGTTTCTGTTAACCTTTTTTAAAACACCTTTCACGCTTTGTTTCTCGGGTCAATTTCCTCATTGGATTGTGGAATCATTGAAGCCTTCATAAACTCCTCACAGATAGACATTTAAAGGGATTTCTGGTATCACAGGCATTTGCAAAATAGCTAAAACACCCCGTTCGGATCCCTCCACCACTATTCTAAACTGCAATTTATACTATCATGAAAGGAAATAAATGGTGAAAAAGTGTTGTGCTTTGTCTCGCTGGTGGTGACCAGCACTTTAGTAGGAGAGTACCTTAGTTTTCAACAGTAGCCAGCTGATAGTGAGTAGCTGCGCTTCAGCATTTCACTGTCACTGAGAGGTGGCAACTATTTTTAATTTGGCAACTTCATACAAAACTGAAAGGAAAACAAGGGCCACATGAATGGCCATTTCCTTTTGCGACTCGCAATTTGCGAATTTTAGCGACTCCCAATTTGCGAGTCGCAAAAGAAAATGCACTAATGTGTCTCAGAAACATTTTCAATTCCCAATGGGGTCGCAAAGGACCTGCTTCATCAATATTCATGAGGCAGGTCGCAATTTGCGACCCATTGGGAATGGACAATAACACAAGGATGGTGGCCTACTGGGGACAGCCGACCCCCATGTCTGGATTTGCTTTTTAAATAAAGCAACTTTTTTTTAAAATGCAGCCCATTTTCCTTAAAGGAAAATGGGATATGTTTCACAAACAAAAAGGAAATGTTTCAATTTATTTTTTTAATAGTAGGCAGTAGTTTGTGGGGTCACTGCCTGCTTTTAAAAAACGTTTTCACTGCCAATCACAAAGGGAATGGGGTGCCCTGGGGACCCATCCTATTTGTGAATTGGCTTACCACCTACTAGAAGTCGGTGGTAAACTGTGATTGTTTTGAGACTGCAATCCGGTCACAAAGCAATCATACATGCCCTTGCGACTCGCTAATATGAAAAGGGACGCCCATGGCATGACCCTTCCTAATAGCAACTTACAAATCCTATTTTACGAGTTGGTAATAGGTTACTGACTCACAAAATAGGGTCGCTAAATTGCACAGCTGTTTTAGCGGTCACAAACTGGCCAAATCTCCGTTTGGGACCGCTAAAAATGGTCATTCATGTGCCCCCAAATGCCTTATGTAAGTTTCTAATGCGGGCATTAGGAGGTGGCGGCTGGTTACTTGGCACAGTTGAAATCTGTATTCACAATATCACTACGCATTTCATCTTACGCACCCACATGGCCTCGAAGCTGAGGCAAAGTGACTGCTGTTCCTAATTACGACATCTCAGAAAGCACAACAAGACCATTCTCCTGGCGTACCTGGCACCTTGGATGCAGGTTGAGCGCGGTGGCCAGAAGTTTCTCTTAGCGGATGCAATTTGCTTTTCTCGACAGTGCGCTTTTCACACAACCAGAACACTCCACAGATCCCCTGCTCCAGTCCTTTCACACTTCAAGTCAGCGGCCTGTCTAAACACAGGTGGGTGGCAGGCAGCTCAGCGTCTCCTTGATTTGATTAAAATGCTAATTCATCATGGATTCACCTTTTATAGATGCAAATCTTGGACACACGACTCTTGATGAAAGTGTGTAGTTCTGCATGCTGTTATCACAAGCTTTTCGCTATTTAACTCTAATATGTATATGTACCACGAGGTAAATATTTTTTCGATTTCAACCGGGAAATAAATATTTCCGCTTGTTACAAGTGGTAGAAAATAAATTTATAAAACGCTTATTGATGATCCCAATCAGTACGGCCACCTCTTTCTCTCACCGAGAGGTAGGGTTGGATTACCTGGAGGATCGTATTAGCTCTGCCCCTTTGTTTTTATGGTCTAAAATTTGGTTGAAAGAAGAACTACAGTTCACTAGGGAAATAATGGAAGACTGCCTTAACCTTGATAAGGTGATGACTATTCCCTGGTTTCGGTATGTGAAGGATAGATTTTATGATATTGGGCTGGGTGAGTTTTATGAAAATCCGACAAATATCCCCGCAAATGCTAAAGGTATAATCAAGAAGCAATACGGGGACTGGGCACACGCGAAACATTTTCAACAAGAGACGCCTGGCCCAAAATGTGCCTTTTTGTCTAACCAGCAGTATTATCTAGCCTTCACTACGAATTGTCAGATGCGTTTTATTTAACTAGGTTTCGCCTTGGCACATTGCACTTTTTGTTTGCTTTTCCTAGACAATCTGGGTGGGTGGAAACCCTTAGTTTCTGTCCCTGTGATGATAGTACTCCCCAGAGCACTATGCACCTTACACTTTTTGCACACTTTATGATGATCCGAGAAGGAGATTTATGAGACCAATACTAAAAATATCTCTCCATGTACATATTTAGAGGGATATGAGTGTTTGCAATTATTGGAAAATTCTATCGTTTGTTCTGCAATGATGAGTTTCATTAAAGTAGCACTGGGTATTAGAAGACGATATGGAACGCAGTAATTTAACCGGACAGGGAAATGAAATGATTTTAGTCTATGGAAATATAACGTTTTTAGCATAACTAGTGTTTTAAATACCCAGGCGGAATTTTTTTTTTTATGTCGGCAATAGCAATAATAATTTTATAATTTTTTTTTTTTTTTATTGAACTTAAACGAACCTATTGGCTTCAAAGAGAAATATGGTCTTCTCCTCAAAATGCACTTAGCACTTTATGTATAATGATAACCTAGCTTGTAATTGAACCTCACATGAATTTTACTATATCTCACTGTCACAAATTAATTATTTCCCATTGTGATGAATTATGATAAATGTTTTTAAATCTGATGTTTTTTTATTTTTTAGAATGCTTTTATGGTTGTATATTAACCGAATAAAGCTTGTTTTGAATTGAATTGACTGCTGTTCCTAATTACGACATCTCAGAAAGCACAACAAGACCATTCTCCTGGCGTACCTGGCACCTTGGATGCAGGTTGAGCGCGGTGGCCAGAAGTTTCTCTTAGCGGATGCAATTTGCTTTTCTCGACAGTGCGCTTTTCACACAACCAGAACACTCCACAGATCCCCTGCTCCAGTCCTTTCACACTACAAGTCAGCGGCCTGTCTAAACACAGGTGGGTGGCAGGCAGCTCAGCGTCTCCTTGATTTGATTAAAATGCTAATTCATCATGGATTCACCTTTTATAGATGCAAATCTTGGACACACGACTCTGATGAAAGTGTGTAGTTCTGCATGCTGTTATCACAAGCTTTTCGCTATTTAACTCTAATATGTATATGTACCACGAGGTAAATATTTTTTCGATTTCAACCAGGAAATAAATATTTCCGCTTGTTACAAGTGGTAGAAAATAAATTTATAAAACGCTTATTGATGATCCCAATCAGTACGGCCACCTCTTTCTCTCACCGAGAGGTAGGGTTGGATTACCTGGAGGATCGTATTAGCTCTGCCCCTTTGTTCTTATGGTCTAAAATTTGGTTGAAAGAAGAACTACAGTTCACTAGGGAAATAATGGAAGACTGCCTTAACCTTGATAAGGTGATGACTATTCCCTGGTTTCGGTATGTGAAGGATAGATTTTATGATATTGGGCTGGGTGAGTTTTATGAAAATCCGACAAATATCCCCGCAAATGCTAAAGGTATAATCAAGAAGCAATACGGGGACTGGGCACACGCGAAACATTTTCAACAAGAGGCGCCTGGCCCAAAATGTGCCTTTTTGTCTAACCAGCAGTATTATCTAGCCTTCACTACGAATTGTCAGATGCGTTTTATTTAACTAGGTTTCGCCTTGGCACATTGCACTTTTTGTTTGCTTTTCCTAGACAATCTGGGTGGGTGGAAACCCTTAGTTTCTGTCCCTGTGATGATAGTACTCCCCAGAGCACTATGCACCTTACACTTTTTGCACACTTTATGATGATCCGAGAAGGAGATTTTTGAGACCAATACTAAAAATATCTCTCCATGTACATATTTAGAGGGATATGAGTGTTTGCAATTATTGGAAAATTCTATCGTTTGTTCTGCAATGATGAGTTTCATTAAAGTAGCACTGGGTATTAGAAGACGATATGGAACGCAGTAATTTAACCGGACAGGGAAATGAAATGATTTTAGTCTATGGAAATATAACGTTTTTAGCATAACTAGTGTTTTAAATACCCAGGCGGAATTTTTTTTTTTTATGTCGGCAATAGCAATAATAATTTTATAATTTTTTTTTTTTTTTATTGAACTTAAACGAACCTATTGGCTTCAAAGAGAAATATGGTCTTCTCCTCAAAATGCACTTAGCACTTTATGTATAATGATAACCTAGCTTGTAATTGAACCTCACATGAATTTTACTATATCTCACTGTGACAAATTAATTATTTCCCATTGTGATGAATTATGATAAATGTTTTTAAATCTGATGTTTTTTTATTTTTTAGAATGCTTTTATGGTTGTATATTAACCGAATAAAGCTTGTTTTGAATTGAATTGACTGCTGTTCCTAATTACGACATCTCAGAAAGCACAACAAGACCATTCTCCTGGCGTACCTGGCACCTTGGATGCAGGTTGAGCGCGGTGGCCAGAAGTTTCTCTTAGCGGATGCAATTTGCTTTTCTCGACAGTGCGCTTTTCACACAACCAGAACACTCCACAGATCCCCTGCTCCAGTCCTTTCACACTACAAGTCAGCGGCCTGTCTAAACACAGGTGGGTGGCAGGCAGCTCAGCGTCTCCTTGATTTGATTAAAATGCTAATTCATCATGGATTCACCTTTTATAGATGCAAATCTTGGACACACGACTCTTGATGAAAGTGTGTAGTTCTGCATGCTGTTATCACAAGCTTTTCGCTATTTAACTCTAATATGTATATGTACCACGAGGTAAATATTTTTTCGATTTCAACCAGGAAATAAATATTTCCGCTTGTTACAAGTGGTAGAAAATAAATTTATAAAACGCTTATTGATGATCCCAATCAGTACGGCCACCTCTTTCTCTCACCGAGAGGTAGGGTTGGATTACCTGGAGGATCGTATTAGCTCTGCCCCTTTGTTCTTATGGTCTAAAATTTGGTTGAAAGAAGAACTACAGTTCACTAGGGAAATAATGGAAGACTGCCTTAACCTTGATAAGGTGATGACTATTCCCTGGTTTCGGTATGTGAAGGATAGATTTTATGATATTGGGCTGGGTGAGTTTTATGAAAATCCGACAAATATCCCCGCAAATGCTAAAGGTATAATCAAGAAGCAATACGGGGACTGGGCACACGCGAAACATTTTCAACAAGAGACGCCTGGCCCAAAATGTGCCTTTTTGTCTAACCAGCAGTATTATCTAGCCTTCACTACGAATTGTCAGATGCGTTTTTATTTAACTAGGTTTCGCCTTGGCACATTGCACTTTTTGTTTGCTTTTCCTAGACAATCTGGGTGGGTGGAAACCCTTAGTTTCTGTCCCTGTGATGATAGTACTCCCCAGAGCACTATGCACCTTACACTTTTTTGCACACTTTATGATGATCCGAGAAGGAGATTTTTGAGACCAATACTAAAAAATATCTCTCCATGTACATATTTAGAGGGATATGAGTGTTTGCAATTATTGGAAAATTCTATCGTTTGTTCTGCAATGATGAGTTTCATTAAAGTAGCACTGGGTATTAGAAGACGATATGGAACGCAGTAATTTAACCGGACAGGGAAATGAAATGATTTTAGTCTATGGAAATATAACGTTTTTAGCATAACTAGTGTTTTAAATACCCAGGCGGATTTTTTTTTTTTTTATGTCGGCAATAGCAATAATAATTTTATAATTTTTTTTTTTAATTGAACTTAAACGAACTTATTGGCTTCAAAGAGAAATATGGTCTTCTCCTCAAAATGCACTTAGCACTTTATGTATAATGATAACCTAGCTTGTAATTGAACCTCACATGAATTTTACTATATCTCACTGTGACAAATTAATTATTTCCCATTGTGATGAATTATGATAAATGTTTTTAAATCTGATGTTTTTTTATTTTTTAGAATGCTTTTATGGTTGTATATTAACCGAATAAAGCTTGTTTTGAATTGAATTGACTGCTGTTCCTAATTACGACATCTCAGAAAGCACAACAAGACCATTCTCCTGGCGTACCTGGCACCTTGGATGCAGGTTGAGCGCGGTGGCCAGAAGTTTCTCTTAGCGGATGCAATTTGCTTTTCTTGACAGTGCGCTTTTCACACAACCAGAACACTCCACAGATCCCCTGCTCCAGTCCTTTCACACTTCAAGTCAGCGGCCTGTCTAAACACAGGTGGGTGGCAGGCAGCTCAGCGTCTCCTTGATTTGATTAAAATGCTAATTCATCATGGATTCACCTTTTATAGATGCAAATCTTGGACACACGACTCTTGATGAAAGTGTGTAGTTCTGCATGCTGTTATCACAAGCTTTTCGCTATTTAACTCTAATATGTATATGTACCACGAGGTAAATATTTTTTCGATTTCAACCAGGAAATAAATATTTCCTGTTATTAGGTACACCTCTCTTACCTGCTACTTTATACATTTTTGAGCGGGTTTCGCCTCCAAAATAAGAGACATACAGAGGGTGAACTTTCAAGCCACATTTTTAAGTTTGCCTTTATGAATATCCGGAAGCAGAATAAATATGGCCATGTCTTATAGAAATAACATGGACTGCACTCAGAGAAGTGGGTTTGCTGGCTTTATAATTAAGTGAAACGCCAGCATCATACTTTAGGAATGGGGCTTTACTTGTTCACTGTGATGTTTGCACTGTATTTACTGTTTTCATTGGTATGGTACTAGAAGAAAAGAGCAATCCATTCAACCAAATCTGTTACCGAATCGCAATTGAGGATTGCGGATCGGTATTTGGAAGGGCCATGTTTAGGGTGTCCCTTCCTAATACCGATTTGCATTGGTATGTACAAATGTTTTGCAACCAAAATACGGTTGCAAAACATTTGCATTTTGTCATCAACTCAAAGTTGGTGGTAACCAGTGGCGGCTCCTCTGCTATGGCAGAGAAGGGTGGCCCCCCGCCAGCCTCAAAACTTGAAAGATAAAACAATAATAAAAAAGGTTTATTATTGTTTTATTTTTCAAGTTTTAAAATATGGGCCGAGTCTTAAGGGCGGGTCATCGCGGAGCATTCCCAAGGGGGAGTGGTGGGCACAGCTATCACTGTGCTTATCGGTTTGGCCGGCCGTCTCAGGATGACCAAACTGACATGCGCACTGAGCTGTCTCGTACCCGAGCTGCGCTGCCGGGTTGGAGACAGCAAGCACAGGCTCTCAATCTCTCTGGGAGTGCAAATTCAGGGCGCTCAGGCCAATCCTGAGGCTGCTTTCATGCGGCCAGTGGCATGAGAGCAGCGTCAGGATTGGGCACAGGGGAGTCTGGAAACCTGTGCTGCAATGAGGACTCGGAGCAGAAGAGAGGCAGGCGGCAGGTAAGGTCTTTTTCCCCTTTTTTTGTGTTTTCTTTGCCATCCGTTGTCCGTCCCCCTTGCCCCGCCACTGAATTCGCACAACAGCCGCTACTGGTGGTAACCCATTCGCAAATGGTAAGGGGTCCCTAAGGGACCCCTTCCTTTTTGAGAATGGCTGTAAAAATATTATTTAAGAGCAGGCACTGATCCCATGGACCACTACCAACTCTTAAACAAGCATTGGAAATGCAATAGGTCTCGCATTTGCTTGAATTAGAGCTATTGGTGTTGTAAATGACAGTGTCTTTTATGCATGTGTTATGGAGTGTATGTGTGTGGCGTGTGTTGGAATTATGTGAGTTGTATTGGAATTGCTAGTTGTGGAATTGTGTGGCGTGGAATTGTGTGGTGTGGAGTGGATTTGCGTAGTGGAAATATCTGGCATGCTATGCAGTGGAAATATTTAGATAGTATTTATGTGGTATTGAGTGTACCGGAATTATGTGGAGTAGGATTGTGTGTCATGGAGTGTAATTATGTGGATTGGTATTTTGTGTTGTGGAGTGGTATGTGGTGTAGTTTAATTATGTGGTGTGATGTTGAAATTTGTGGTATGTTGTGGAAATCTTTGGTGTGGATTGGATGTATGTGGTGTGTTGTGTAATTGTGTTGAGTTGAATTATGTGTTTTGTTGTTGAATTACGTGGTGTGGAATGGAAATGTGTGTAGCTGAATTGTGCGGAGTGGAACTGTGTGGCACTGAGTGAAATTATGTTGAGTGAAATTATGCTGATTGGAATTATGTGGCATGGTGCACAGTGCATTATGTTATGTGGACTGTTGCTATGTGGCATAGAGTGGTTTTATGCGGGATGTATTTATGTGGTATTGAGTAGAGTGTAATTATGTGAAGTTGAATCGTGTTTAGTTGAGTGGCATTATGTGGAGTGTAATTATGTCAGATGGTGTTAAATTAACCTGCACAGCAGAGAAATGAAACTGCGACAAAGAAGTCTATATAACAGCATTAATGTATGACTAGGTCGGTAAGCTATCCTCAATCATTGCCAAGTGGCCCTATCATGTATTCTACCTTCAGCCTTTACTAGGTTTTTAGTAACAAGAATAGAAAATAGTACTGTGGGATTCACAGTTTCACTTTTTACCATTGAAAACATGTGTTGTGTTTTAGTAATATTTTGTGATCATTCTGCTTAAAGTAGTTGACTGCCAGCATTTAATTATTGCAAAGCGCTGACTGAAACTAACTGAGGTATAGTTGCCATACTACCATGGAGGACAAATACAAGTTTGCTTATTAAAGTGCAGGCGGCCCATGGGGTGTTAGCTGAAGAATGGAGACGTGGATCGATCACCTTTCTTAGAACCTGTGAACCTGCTGCCACTCTGAATTACAGTGGACTAATTTGCGTACTGTCTAAGTTGTTAACTCACTCTAAATGAGTCAGTTCAGCTTGTCGCTATGGTACCAGTGTCTGCAATGCTTTCTGCTCTCTATGGGGCCTCTGTCACAGGTGCACAGCAGCCACTCGGTGCAATGTGGTCAGTCTGAGCACAGCAGCTGGAGTCTCAAACTAGGGTGAGAGCGGCTGCTACTTGCTTCAGGCCTTATCCTCGTTGCTTTGGTGGGCAGCAGACAGAGAGGTCCGCTCTGGGTGGGGAACAAGGAGCCTGCTGAAGACACAGGAAGCTTGCTCCAAAATAGTGGCAAGTGTTGGCTGGAGAGACACAGATCACATCAGGCATGCAGCAATGTCATATTCAACACAGAAATAATGTGAGTTGCTTATTGAGAGTCTCTCCACATATAAATCCCTCACCTCCTAATCACAGCTCTAAAAAGTAGTCCATATTTACAAAATGAGGCAGTTTTGAACTTGTAAACATACTCTGTATAAGTGTTTTCCAAGGTTTGGAAGACTGTATTGATTTGAACTTGATGCAGACAATGTTTGTGAGAATATCATTGTAATCACCAGTAAACATGGGCCCAGCAGAGCAGAAAACAGACCCACTAATGCATGGTGTGCTTGCAGTACAACAGTATCACACTCACATTTAGAAGAACCAGTAGAACACAAAAGGAGCTGATAGAAATGCGCATATTTATCGGCTTTACTCCATACAGACCTGTGGGCTCCCGAATCGGTCGCTTAATGAAACAAGTTTCGTGGTGCGCCAGGCGAATCATTGACAAAATATCGAAGGTCAGAATATCGACCTACAGAAATATCGACGCAAGAATATCGAAGTCAAGAATATCGACATCCTATCTACATTATGGTAAGTACAAAAATATCGGAAAAAAAATATCGATGTCAAAAATATCGTTAAAAATATCGTTTTTTATTTAAGTTAAAAAAATAATGTAAAATAAAGTAAAATAATACATATAATTAAAATAAACATAGATACAAATATTTTAAAATGTTTAAAAATTATAAGTAAAATATATGTAATGAAAAAATAAATTAAACATATACATATAATATATAATATATATACTTACTAATAATTTTTAATAATTATTTTAATAAATTATAAAAAAAAAAAATATCATATAAATTATAAATACATCTATACACATAAAACAATAATATAAATAAAAATTAAATAAATATAAATAACAAATTAAAAAAATTAAAATTATTTTTAATCTTTTAAAAATTAATTATATACTACATTAACTAAAATAATACAAAAACTATTAGGTAGCGGAGGTAATAAAATTACTATTCCCACTCCAGGGAGTGCAACAGTAGGGAAAGTGTTGGATAGCGTAGGGGTAAAAATTACTATTCCCACTCCAGTGAGTGCAACAGTAGGGAAAGTGTTGGATAGCGTAGGGGTTAAAATTACTATTCCCACTCCAGTGAGTGCAACAGTAGGGAAAGTGTTGGATAGCGTAGGGGTAAAAATTACTATTCCCACTCCAGTGAGTGCAACAGTAGGGAAAGTGTTGGATAGCGTAGGGGTTAAAATTACTATTCCATCTCCAGTGAGTGTAACAGTGTGGAAAATGTAGGATAGCGTAGGGGTTAAATTAACATACTTATTAATTAAATAATTTTTGTAAAATAAATAACATATTAGTAATTAATTAACTAAAAAATTAATAATAAATACCAATAAAATAAAATTAATATTTACTTAAATAACATTAAATTACTTCCCACCCTATTCCCCCATAAACACACAACCCGCTACACATAAAAAGAACACAATTAATTTAATTATCAATTACTCAATTAATAAAAATTAATTACCAATTAATAATACATTAACAATAAATTAATTAACAATAAAAATAAATTTAAAATAATAATAAATTAATTATAATTAATATAATTTTAAATTAATCAATTAATAAAAATTAATTACCAATTAATAATTAATTAACAATACATTAATTATCAATAACAATAAATAAAAAAATATGAATTAATTAATTAAATTACTTCCCACCCTATTCCCCTATAAACCCACAACCCGCTACACATAAAAATTAGCATAATTAATTCAATTATCAATTAATCAGTTAATAAAAATTAATTACCAATTAATAATTAATTAACAATAAATTAATTAACAATAACAATAAATAAAAACAAAATATATATAATTAATATAATGATAAATTAATCAATAAAAAATAATTACCAATTAATAATTAATTAACAATAAATTAATAATGAATAACAATACATAAAAACATATTAATTAATTAATTATAATTAAATTACTTCCCACCCTATTCCCCTATAAACCCACAACCTGCTCTGATACTTAAACGCAAAATTTACTTTTAAAAAATTACTAATTTCTAAACATTTAATACATATATTTAAAAATAATAAAAGTACTTTACAAAAAATGTTAAACATACATATAAAATACATACTAAAATACATAACACTAATATAAATATCGATATTATTAACAACAATAATTTTGCTAACGATATTACTTACTTCGATATTACTTACTTTGATATTACTTACTTCGATATTAAAAAAAACAATATTACTTACCTTAAGGTCGATATTCTGGTCACCGATATTCTTGACATCGATATTCTGTCCCTACGATATTAAAAACTTGATATTAGTGTAGGTTGATATAAAAAAATCGATATTTTGACTGCGCACCGCGCCAGGCACAAGGAAGAGTGGGTGGGCTGCAATGCCTCCTGCCAGACACCGGATTGGCCGCACACGAACGTGGCGGCCCGGAGCTGATCAGAGCGACCTTCCTGGCCCCAGATTTACTCAGCCTGACTCCTCGTCATACCTTACGGACTCCTATCACGGACCTTATGCTTCTCGCCAACCCCGCACAGTGGATCGGGGCTCCGACCCTGTTTTAGGCTTCCTGATTCTTGATTTACCTTGCTGCTAGGAACCCTCAGTTGCCACCGGCACCTACCATCACGCAGACGCTCCCCCTCGCTGCGCTCCGCCCATGGGTCCAAGTTTTCCCAAGCGGGACCATATACGATTGTTCTCCTTTCCATTGGGCAAGCCACGCTGCCCCTTGACGCTCGCCTCCTGCCTCCTTCAGCACCCCCTATTTGGCAACCCGGTCCTGAAGATGATCCTGAATAAATAGGATCGAAACGCCGTCGACCATTCAGTGCAATCTGCGGCACAAACTGAACTATGATTCACATAAAATGTCTAACCGAACTTTGACCAACTATTGTAAATAATCTTTGATGAACCATATTTCTGTACATATTTTTTCACTTTGTTACATTGCGCCTTCCGCTGCTCTCTCACTTGTCACTTGCGCCGTCACCTTTGTGTGTCACGATCACATTAGTGCACCAAGTTCATTTGGGGTTGCCCTTGCAATTTTTGCACACAGTGCTGATATAACTGTTTTATATAATTTGTTACTTCAAATATATGATGCCAAGAGCACCTTCTAAAACATACCACGAGTCTCCCTTTTCCTTCTTGTAATGTCTTGTACATGCATATATACTTGCCTTCCTCAATGATAAATGTTGAGACATTGTTGTTAGTTTTTTTTTTTTTTTTCCTGCCAGCTGCGGCGCTGAAGCTGGACACAAGCAAACAGTAACACGAGCAGGGAAGAAAAAACAGTACAACTAAAACAAATAGTCCGCCAAAAGCAGAAGAATACCGTACTAGGTCAATGCTCCAAGTGCGAGGAAACGAAAGACAAAAAGGATGGACAAGAGGAAGGATTGACCACTAGCAAGCAAGGATTTTTAAAGGACTCTGAAACAGACAAATTAAAGCAGTGGGCGGGCTGTAAGCCCACAAATAAGTATATATAAGTATATACTAAAGTATATACAAGAGCTCTCAAATGCTCAACCTAAAAATGAAAAGAAAACTTTTTTTTTTTTTTTTTAAACACATCCGGTTTTCCTTTTAAGGAAAAGGAGCTGCATTTAAATAAAATAGATTGCATTATTGAAAAAGCAATCACAGACATGGTTTTCTGCTGACCCCAGCTGGCCATCATCTCTGTGTTTTTTGGGATTACCAAGGGGTCGAACAGCCGAGACTTTCCTCATTAATATTCATAAGGTAGGTCTATTTGTGAATGACTGGGAATCACAAAATGTGTAAAACACACATTTGTACATGGGTGGTTCTGATGACCAAATGACGAATCACAAAAATTCGCTATTTGGTAATCGCAAATGATTACCTGCGTACATCTGGCCCCAGGTTTGGATCCCGGCATCGGCAAACATACTGTGATTCTGGGCAAATCACTTGATCTCCCGGTAGGGTGGCCAGTTTTTTTAAATCAAAACCAGAACAAACTATACACATAGAAGTAGGACTACAAAATGGCAGTAGCAAAGGGCTACACTATCACACTCATGAACATAGGACAGTGCTAACACTCAGGGGTCGATTCCGATTCGGGCCGGAAATTTCTCCGACCGAGCCGGACCCGGAGAGATTTCCGACCGAATCGGACCCGTGCAGTCCGACCGAACGAGTACGATGCGGCCGTATGTTATCGGACACGAGTCGGTCGGACTCCCATTGAACTCAATGGGAGCCGGTCGTACAACGCGTACGCGGGCTCCCATTGCCTCAATGGGTGCGAGGCGGACAAGGGCGCCTCTACAGCGAGTACGCCGCGGAGCGCTTCGCGGCGTACACGCACAGGTAGGGGGACCCTTGGTCCCCCTGTGTGCGCCTCGCACGGGTACGCGTACAGGGGGTCCGACACGGACCCCCAAAGTACGGCTCCGACAGCTCTTACGAGCCGGAGTGCGCGGCTCGGTCGGACTCGCTCGCGGCGCGCATCGTACTTACCCGGCCGGGAAACGTCTCCATTGCGCGGTGCGACCGGGTCCGACCGAGTCGGTCGGAGCGGTTCGAGTCCGAGCGAGTCGGTCGGAGTTGTCGGGACGCCCGGACGAGTCGGTCGGCGACCCGCATCGTACTCGCTCGGCCGGACCCGCGTACGGTTCGGTCGGGAAACAGGCTTTCGCATGGCTTTTTTCCCGACCGAATGGTATTGGGTGCGCCTCCGACCGAGATCGGAATCGGCCCCAATGTTTCTGGGTCATTTCAACGCCTCGTCATGGGTAGGAAGCACTATTTAAATGAAATGTAATTGCTACATAAACTCATTTTTTAAAATCGTCAACAATACCCTGTTCACGTACAGCAAATATAGATGTTTTCCTGATAATCACACAGTTAAAAATTGAAGGCAAATTCTGTGGTCCCCTTAAAATGTGCACATTTTGACAAAGACATAGCAACGAGGTGTTGAGCGAAGAAAGGTTTAGAGTTGTAATCAAAGGGGGAATGGGAAGATGCTGAGCCCGTGATACTCTCTGCTGCTGCCCACTATAATGTTGTTTTTTCTGTAAATGTGACACTTGCTTTGCATGCAGCAAAACAAATCTATGCAAAAAGTTCACAACAGTTTGAGGAGGCTAGGAGGACGCGCTCTGCACAAGTCAAGCTGGGCACTTCTGGCATAAAGAAAATGAAAACGTGCATGCAGCATCTTAACTTTGATGCTCGTGTGTAGCTGAACTCCTCTCAAAATTGGGACATGTATTTCATTATGGTAAGAGCATCGGGACGCTGGCCCAGAAGTTTAAAAAACAACTAGGACTGTCCGGAGAAATCCGGGACGTCTGGTCACCCTATCTCCCCGTGCCTGAAAAAAAAAAATCTGACCTTGTGTAATTTCATGTAAAGCGCTCTGAACGCCATGGGCCGAGTTTGCGCTACATAAAACTACAAAAAAAAAGAAAAAGAATATGAATTCCTGCACCTAGCTACATGACAAACACATTTAGCTGTCCATCAATCTACCTGTGTATCCACTTACCCTATAATGCACGTATATGCTCACACCACACACAAATCTTGCAAAATTATTCTCATTTAAGTTGTGTAATCTGTCAGTTATGAGCCCAAATTTTCACTATATCACTATATCACTGTAGCAGCAATGTCTATGAGGAAATACATATTTCCTGGTATTATCCGCACTACCACTTTAGCTAGGTTATTTGTTATAAAGAAGAAACTTCAAGCAGGTAAGTTCCAGTATTTATTAGATCTCCTCTGTCCACTCTACAATCTCCATTCCTACCTCAGCATTCTACTGCAGACTCCTTTTTACATTCCAAAGTTCCAACATTCTAAGGTGCACTCTAGGCAAACTGTAGGGAGGTGCCAACAGAGGTGGAAAGAAGGGGGGAAGGGAAAATCTACAAAGCGTGAGTGTAATCTATACTTTGAAATGGCAACAAGAAATATAGGGAAGGGAAAAAAGGAACAAAGGATATATATAACACATCTTGCCCCAAAAGCGTGAAGAAGAGATACGTGATACATAACAAGGAATTATCATTTTGAAATATACAGAAGGGAACATAAGAAACATATGATATAACATTATTCATCCCATAAATAAGAACCATAGAGAAGGGTGAATTGCCAACTTACATTTTTTAGGTTTGTTTTAATGAACATACACATGATGAAGCTTAATGAGAATAAGATGAACTGTGGTCTGAGAACCAAGAGAAACAGAAATCCAGGGCCAGATTTACAAGGGCTTGCGTTGCGTAAGTTGACGCAACGGCAACAGAAGCCCTTTAGTGAGATTTACTATGACACACAGAGCCACCTTGCATGGCTCTGCGTTGCATAGTAAATCTGGAGTAACACAAGGCAGCACAAGTCACTGACTTGTGATACTCTGCCCTGGGAAGGCGTTGCATGGGTGGAGCGTGGGTGTTCCCACTCATCCACCTATGGTTTCGGCGCATTCCCAGATTTAAGACTAGTAAACCTGGGACTATGTCAAAATGCTACGGCTTCCCTGGGGAGGTGTACCGAAGAGAAATGTGTATATTTCTCTGTGGGGCATATTCTCAAGAACGTGTGATAACCACCGCAAGTTTAGCTTAATGCAACTTTGCACATCGCAGTGTATCGCGGGAAAACAACGCCGTGTTAACGTAGTATTCCCAACCTGGCGGCACCATTGCGATAGCTCCTACGATAACGCGTCAAATGACCGCGTTAAAATTAAAGCGACGCCGCAAAATGCGAAACACGAACGCGAATAAGGTTGCGATGAGGCCAACCGCGATACAAAAATCAGTGATGACCAGTGACAGGCCTGCAATCCCCACGCGTCATGCGGGAAAATGCACTATAAAAGCTGAACAAGAAAAACACACCATAAACAAAATAAACTGCGTAGCAACATGGAGGCACCCGGAAAGAGTGCCCAGGTCAACGCAAACCCCACAAGCCCCACAGACCACCAGCAAGGAACCTCGGGGTCGGCGAAGGCCAAGGAGAAGAGGAAGACGGGGTACAGTCCGCATGACAACTGGATCGTCGTCACGGAGGTGACAGAGCACCAACAACAACTGTCCGTCACCTCCACCGTGTCATTGGCAACACAGGTGGAAAAATGGCATTCCATCGTGAATGCAGCCGGAGTGTCGAGGAGCCCAAGATGCGCTGGCACAATGTGAAAAGCCAAACCAAGCAGAAACCCGCTGCCAACAGGAAGGCAGCAACGGCGAATGGAGGTGGGAGTCCTGCGCCACAGGAGGAGCTGGAGCAAATGGCGGCCACAGTCATCAGTGTGGAGACTGTGCGAGGAGTCGGGAGTCCGGACACTGCTCGACATGACCTGACACAACAGCAACAGGGTGAGTAACGAACAGGGACTGTGGGGACAGGGGGACGGGCTCAATGGCACACATGCACAACGACGTGTAGCACACAGCACACCCACAATGACCCTGGGTCATGTCCCTGAACCCCGTGGCACACTGCAGCACACATACAAACATCAAGTAGGCCCCCGTTCACTATGTGCCCAAAGGGGTCCCACCCCACACATCACCAATTACACAACACACACATGCACCCGTGTGAAACACAGCAAAGATGCGTATGTGAGAGCCACACTGACAATGCAAGTGACACCACATGACCAGCAGCATGGCTGGAGTACAATCACCATGACACTGTGCACGCCACGAGACTGAGGTGGCTGAGTGTGGACCACATCCGGAAAGGAGCAGGTCACACTCTGACACATCCACCTGCACAAACAACCACTGACATCAACAACACATCTGTAGACAAACAATGCACAAGAGTACAAAAACCGTCCAAGAGCACAAATGACCCAAGTCGCCAACATCACAGCACCTCAAAAGCACAAAAGCCAAAGGCACACCGCCTCCAAGGGATAAGGGGCAGCAAAATCACAGCTGCAGGTGCGACTCCCACACAATGCAGCAAACACACATAGCAATGACAGCACACCCACATGGACGACAATGTGGTACACAGTCCAACACCGACACTGCAGAACAGAGGACACAACTGGGTCCGCCTGTGCGTAGAAAATGGCCAATCACATCTGACATAGCAGGAAACTGTGAGATGCAAATGTACGTGTACAACCTCACCTACGTCATGTAGTCCAAATGTCCACTGTCCCGCATCAAATAGTCCGCCCCTCCCAAACAGTCACAATGTACATTGTCATGAAGTCTGTATGTAAACTTGAACAATGCGGCAACATACATGCCAACACAATGTCAACAAGCATCTCCCCTTCACATTGCAGAGGAACAAACAACACCTCCAGCAGAGCAGACCAGAATACTCTACAGTGATGCTGAAGAGGACCACCACACTTCTGACACCTACGCCCCACAACAGTCCATGGACATCTTAGGCAATCGACCTCCAGGAGCAGGGCAGCCCTGCTGCATCAAGAATACCCCACCCCTGCACAGACAACACAGCTGGATGCACCCACCACCCCGGCTGGCTCCCAGCAGCCCACCGAAGTACACATTGCATTCCAAGGCCAGGTGTCAGACTGCCAGAGGGGGTGGCCGAACATGTGCGGGTGGGGCACTACCTCATGGAAGCTGAACTAGATCACATACGTGGGTGTCTAAGTCCCATCAGGGCCCACCTACACTCCCCAATGGAGACCCACACTGTGACAGAGACACATGCCTTTGCACATTTCCAGTACTGAACCACACCCAGAGCCACGGGATGATCATCCACACCCCCACGCTGGACTGGCGTATGCCGGCCCAGTCCACTCCCCTTACGTATTGAGTGGGGGGACAAAGCTACATGTGCAATGTCCCACCCGCTGCCTGCGGTGACATGGCTGCATCCTCTGTACACGGCACAATGTAATGTTGTAGTGCCCGGGGCACAAATGCATACATCATGAGCACACGGACACACTCAGATAGTTCGGTGAACTGGCTACGGGCACGTGCACTCGACACCTTTATTGACATGTCACATGTACAGTGACGCATGTGCTGGATGTGTGTGGGGTGAGTGTAAGCCAGCCCTCATGGAGTCGTTGGTGCTGGCAACAACTTGAACAGTGATCACAATGAAAGCGGAAACAGAAAACACCAGCATAACAGAAACAACTGTGAAGCATCATGGTGGTTGCCGGAGAAAGTACAGTGTTCACCCACCATGCACGCAGAATGGTCCATGATTTGTGGTGCACTGAGTTAGTGGCACCTGAAGAGCTGAGCAGGGAACAAACTGATGATGGCACCCAAGACTGGTGTGAGCAACTCTGATAGTCTGGCAGTAAGACACTTACGACTCAGGCACCTGTTGTTTGGAGTTGGTCCTGGCGGTGGTGGCGGGTGCATCCTGCGGTGATGCGACGTCCGGGCAGGCCAGGACTCGATTTGATGTGTGAGCTCAGGTGGGCTGCAGTTGAGGCGGGAGGCAGCGGACAGCGCAGGGCCACACACACATGGCCTTGATGACCCCCGTCCATCGACCCAGAGGCCATACAATATGCTTTCAGACAGGGGCCATGACTTGAGCTGCACAGAGTTAGTGGCCCCGGATGCACTGTGGCCGGCACAGGCACACCGCCACGGGACAGTGACTTGCGGTGCAGTGAGATAGGGCCACGTGAGGTGAGTAGGTCCTCGTCGATGTCGAAGGTGAATGTAGCGGAGGTTTGCGGGGGACAGTGGAAGGTGTCCTCCAGGGCATGATGCAGAGGGCAGGATCGGCCGGAAGCGGAAAATGGAGGAGTGGAATGCTACAGCCTCGTTTTTGCCACAAAAGTCAGTATCACCGACATGATGATGAAGACAAGCCCCAGTCCATAGACTCAGTCGCCACCAAAGTTCAACCAGAAAGTGTCCATGGATGTCGGGGAACAGACTTAGTGGCACCGGAGCTGAAAGGGGATGCAGTCTGCGATGAGGCCAGTACAATGATGTCAAGTCTGCCATAAATGATTCATGACTGAATTCCCAATGTGTGACCTACTCGACCGCAGTGTAGGCCAAATGCAAAGTCATCAAGGGCCCACAGACACGTGTGGTTGGGATGCCATGCACATACTTTGTGTCACCACATCGAAGGGAGTATAGTGATATAAACTCAGCCATTAAGTGTGTACTCGGCCATTGTGTAATCAAGACTCAGTTCCAAATGTGTGACCTACTTGACCGCAGTGTAGGCCCGAGGCAGCGGTCAGCAGGGGCCCACAGCCACGTGTCGTTGGCCCGCGATGCACAGAGTTAGTGACACCAGAGCAGTTGTCAGCAGTGTTTGATCACCTCCGTAACGATGATCCTTTTCTCCTCCGGACTAAACCGCGTCTTCCTCTTACTCGTCTCCTTGTGTACAATGATATGAACTCCGCCATGCAGAAATCAAGACTCAGTTCCACATGTGTGACCTACTCGACCGTAGTGTAGGCCCGAGGCAGGGGTGGAGTACGTCAACGAAAAAGGGGTAAAGCGGGCCTGTGTCGCGGAGGCCGTGATGGTCTGAGGAGGCTGCCAAGGTCGCGGGCTTCGGGCTTCGGGCTTGGAGCTTGCGCCAGCACGTGGTGGGCCCTCTTTAACACACGCCGGTGCCGGCAGGTGAGCAGTGAGGCCTGGCTGCGCAGGGGCGGGCATGACAGGTTCGGGGACCAGCGGCCCGGGGTGCAGCAGGCACACAGGATCGCAGGCCACACCGCTCAAGGCGACGGCGTCGGCCTCGTGGCGGGGTGGGAGGCGCCGCCCTGGCAGACACGTTGGGCATTCCGGAAGAGAACCATGCCCAGAGCTACGTGCTTTTTATTCACACCCCTACGCTGGCCTGGCATACGCTGGGCCAGCCCACTCCGCACACGCTTACAGGGGGAAGTCACAAGCTACATTTCCTTGGGCTTCCCCACTGGCTGGGGTGACATGGTTGCGTCCACTGTCCACTACACTCCAGACACCAGCAGTGCATGTAGACATGGATATGTCTGTGGTCTGCATACTGCAGTCTGTCCAGCACATCTCCGCCACACTTGGCATTGTGTACATTCTCATTCATGGGTGACTTGCCTCCTTTGCACATGCCTGGTTCCCACCTCTCCCCACATTCCGGTATTGTGTGGCTGAGGTGCCATGCCATTGATGGCTCATGTACATGGCTAACCAAGGTTGCCACAGTAAGTTGTGCTGTCGTGTCTGGTGGGTGGGCATGTTGTTTGGCATGTTGTATGTGATTTTGTGACGTGTGCAGTGCCAGAGTTGTGAGTTGCATGATTGTGGAGTTGAGGGGTGTGGTGTGTACATTTGGTACTTGCCAACGTGCAGTGCATTTCCATAGGTGCCATCCTGGAAGCGCTGGTTGATGTTCAACTGTCGGAAGAGGAAGGGATCATGTACACTGCCTGGGTAGTTGGCTACGACATTGGTGAAGAGTCCCCTGTGTTCCACTATTGCCTGCACATTGATGGGATGCGTGTGCTTTCTATTGCGGTACTTGTGTGCGGTGTTGGCAGGGGGCACAAGTAGGACATGTGTGCAGTCGATTGCCCCCAACACGTGCGGGAATCCAGCTATGGCGTATAGTCCTTGCTTGGTTTCCAGCTGTTCCTGCGCATTGTGGTGGACCTATAGGTACCTAGCTGATGATGGCATCCAGGACAGGTGTGGGGAACTTGGATGGGGCTGGCTGTGCGACTCCTCCGACTCTGGCGGTTGTTGGTTGGGAGGTACCAGAGGCCAACAGGTGCAGCACAGCCAGCAGCTTTGTCTGCGGAGGGATGTTGGTTGTCCGCTGTGTTGGTACCGTCAGCCTGTGGGCAATGATGTTCAGGATGCGGAGGATGGTTGTCCTTTTGAGCCTGTAGTGGGCATTGACGTTGTCTGGTGTTAGGTCTGTGAGGCTGGTGCATTTCCTGAAGGTCCGCTGTCTTTGTCTGTGCTGCCTCTGTGGTGGTCCGGTGCGGTCCGGGGGGGGGGGTTGGTGGTCCTGGGGGTGGTGGCGGTGGGTGTTGTTGCCCTCTCGGGGCTCCGGGATGCATGGTGAGTGGCTCCATGGCATCTGTTGTTCTTCATGTGTGGCTCTGGGCTGGGCTCCCTTTGATGGTGCAGTTTGTCGTCCGACTTTACACCAGGTCAGAGCAGGTGTTAATTTCCTGCTGCTAACGCGCCTTATCACCTGTTTTGTGGTCTTACCACCGATGTGGCTGGTCGTTGAGAATGTTGAGGTGTGGTGTTGTCGCAGCTTTTTGCTCGGGAACGCCTACTCTGCATCTCATTAGCGATAGTTGCCAGGGTCATCTGTGGCGATGTTTTTTGCGGATGCTTTCGCAAGTAAACTGGTGGTATCGGCTGTTAGAACCAGCTTGTGAATGGTGCGATAATTTTATCACGACTTTGGCTGAGATAAAGTGCCGTTAACTCGGCGATAGTTCCTTGAGAATATGCCCCTTCGTTTTTTCCTCTTTCTACGTAAATAGAGGAAAAAGCTTCAGAAATTTGTTTTTGTGCAGAAAGGTGTCATGTTCTGTACAGAAACAGTCCTACCAGCAATTCAGGCACCCTTGCACCATGATGCAAGGGTGCATGCATTGGTACTTGGCAGCCACTAGTGTGCCAGCGCAGAGAGAGAGCAGCAATGTGCCATATCTTCGTAGATATGGCGCATTCTGCTGCTCCATTTGACGCAGCGCACCAAGTTATCTTGCTGCGTTGCACTGAGTCAAATGTTAGTAAGTCTACGCCCCAGTGTTTAGAGAAATAGTTTGAGTTAGGAATTGAACTGCCTAGGTAACAAATTTCAATGTTTATGTCTGGCTTGAAAGCTGTCTTCTGATGTATTGTTACCAGTTTTTAAATATACATGAAGGTGACTTTGGCTCCACCCATGCCTCTCTACCCTCATGCTATTGGCTACTTGGTATATTTAAATATGAAATATGCTCAATCTTCATGTGGTTTTTGACATTTTTTTGTTTAAAACTTTATTTATGGATTTTCAAGTAGAACAATACAAAAACAAAGGACCCATAGGTATGAGCATATTGTACTACAGTCCAGTAGTATAGGCCTGGAGGAGTCAAAAGCATTGATAATACCAGCAAATAAAGCAATCAAATCAAAACATACATGGGTGAAGTAAACACATGAGGCAATGCAGCAGTGTCAATTGGAGCAATCAAGGTTACATAGGATTGTGGTAAATGGATTCCAACCATAGATATATGGTAGACTAGCCATGAGAATCTGTGTCAATGGTCAATAGGTAGTCCCTGAAAAGCTGCCAAATATCTCTCTGCTGTGAGGTAGGCAGTTGTAGCTTGGCATATACTTCACTGGTGGAGTCACAATGAATCATACTGGTAAGCCAAGCCTTAACAGTTAGGCGAACCTCACTGTCCCAGTGCAACGCTATCTCCCTTTTTCCAGCAGTAGTGCCATGGACGTATATCTTCGAATCGATTTAGGGACGTCTTCTACGTAGCCCAAGAGTGTCATAAGGGCATAAGGGGGTCTGGGTGGAACTCAACATAAGTCATTAAGGAGAGGCACTCAAATATTTCACCTCAATAAGCCCCGATATGTAGACAAGTCCATGTCAGATGTGCAAAATCAGCTTTGGGCGTGCAGCACTTTGGGCAATTGAAAGACCTGGTAGGATCTAATTTGGCAGGTGTGATGGGGGTAACGTATTCCCTGTGCAGGAATTTAAATTGGAGCAACTTGTGTCGATGGTTAGGGGAAACAAATTGAATCTGAACACTGCAGTAGTACCACTCTTTGTCAGGTGGGGAGGGGGCTTCATTCACATGCAGGCTTTGTATAGTTTGGAAATCAGCCCCCCTTCAGAGTCTGATATTAATAAAGCCAATGGGGAGAAGACATCGGGAGCTAATAGATACAAGGGGATACAGGCAAGAAGAGTGGCATGAAGGGTGGCATGAAGGTGACGTAGGAGGAAAAGAACCATCTGTGTGGCTTGGGAAAATCTG
The DNA here is from genome assembly GCA_963921515.1 of Calotriton arnoldi. Classification (NCBI taxonomy): domain Eukaryota; kingdom Metazoa; phylum Chordata; class Amphibia; order Caudata; family Salamandridae; genus Calotriton; species Calotriton arnoldi. The sequence continues at coordinate 162,722 of CAWUFW010002907.1, forward strand.
GCGTCATCAGTATCATTTGGGTAAGGACTCTTATACTGCGTCAGAGTTTCTGACTCATGTTTCCTTCTGCATGTATGCATGGCATATCACGGTAGCAATATGGAGATGGGTCTACTTGCCACTCTATATTCCGTCTCGATTTAAATGAAATTAATCGTTTAAATGCACCAGTGACACCTTTTGTCTCAGCCTGTCTCCTGGTCTGCACTTTGAGCATGCACACTCTATACTCGGACAGTGGTACTTATTTTCACAGTAAATGTGTTTGGTGGCCTGTCCCTGTTTATGGTCCAGCACGGTTTTGGACACTTTTGCTATCTATCAAAAACAGAAGATTGTCGTTATACACAGACAATTTGTTATGAGTATAAGCATGGTTTTATATGTAAATGCCATGTCTGATTTTCGACTGTTTCGTTTGTTTATATATGTATATATGTTGTTTGCAGCCTTGAAAAAGTGCGTAGGACGAAACACGTGTCGGCTGCCAGTGTGTTTTACCAATTTGATAAGACAAGACCGGAGAATAAAAGAAAGAAAACTCAAATTGGACTACCTTGAATTACTTCTATGGTTACTAACCTGCATACTGTATGGACTACTTTTAGTGTGCCTCGGTATGTGTGCATAGTATGTGAAAGGACATGACCGTTAGGGAAGACATTTTGCATTGTGCGCATGTCAAATTTGTTAAGTGTGCGTTGCACCACACGTTCCAGGGTCAGGGGTATCCATGGGTTGTTAGCCAATGGATGAATATTAGAGTATAAGGGGCCTGTCCCTAGGAGACGGTTGAGTTTCTTCCATGCCCAGCTCGTGGTGGACAGTGTTTGAATACCAGCAGAATCAAGTTTGAATCAGTTCAACAGGATAGATGATAGTGGAATGTCCTCTGCTTGATCTCTCTCTGGGATGGAGTAGGGCAGTCTGCCATCTTTGTGGAACCAATGTGAAGCAAACTGACCTTGTGCCGCTCTGTAGGAAGTTTGGAAGTCGGGGATGCCGAATCCACCTTGGTTTTTGACATGTAGTTCTTTTATCTTCCATGTGCATTCTGTATACAAAAATAAATCTTTTTCATGACTTTTTCAGCACTGGAAAAACCAACAGGGCAAGCTTTAATGCATGGGTACTTGCAAACATCAACCAGGGGCCAAAAAGCTCGGTCCATGATGTGACCAAGGGCTTCATTGATGACAGCAGGGTGACGGTCGGGCGAGGGGGGGTCAAGGGGGTTTGGCTGTAAGGAGGGTGTAAGGCTAGCGAAGCATATACATGTAGTGGCTAAATTGAACAATGTGAAACCAGAAAAAATGGGATTAATCCAGGCTTCCCCACTTTATCAAATTGTGTGATCCTAGGCAATTGTTTTATTTCATTTTCCCTCCTTTTTCTTCACTATCACATATAAGAGGATCTTGAAATACATGATTTCAGGATGTGCGCTGTTCAAAACCTTCTCTTGTGTTTGATTTAATAAACTATAATATTGTTCATGTATAATTGTATCCCAGACCACCCAAAGAGTGCACACAGTGGAGGGAAGAATTAATGTTTCTAAATTAATGTCTGAAAACTAGCACTTTCAAATTAATACTTCTCAATGCACTGATATAATCTGATGTACCTAGGTAAAAAAGTGGTTCTGCATAATAAAAAATCCATTTTTGATTTTTGAAGAGATTTTGTCATATTTTTAAACTTTTGCTGCATGATGCCATGAAAAATTAAGGTGCAGGACACCCTAGTTACTTCCTTTCTTTAATTTCAATTAACCTTTAAATAAAGTCTTGCCTGTTTATTGAACGTCATTTTGATCTTAGTGCTGAGTCGAGGAAACAGCAGCTCAGTTCTGCTTGAGACCAGGGTGCCGTATGCAAAGGTCAGGGGGTCAGCATGCGTCCACAGGCTGTATTTTGAGTATCACTGCTTTAATGTGATAAACAGCATTTGTGTATGCATTTGTGTATGCATATGTCTAGATTCGTTAGCACATCAAGCTAAAAATATTAGCTTTGCCAATGCTTGTTTGAACCTCTCAATCCAAATTTTTTTCTTTTTTTTGTGGAAGACCCTATATGTGGAGATTGCACTGGCTAGGACATTTTTCAAAAGAAAACAGTGAGCAAAAACACCTGACAATGTTACTCAAAACACATTATCGAAATGTGAGACGCTGAAAAGGAGAAAAACTTAAAGCAGTAAAAAAAAACATATCCAGCTCTCCCAAATAGGAAATAATAGAGTTTTAAATTTTCCTTCGATGCTTCCATGTGCATGGCTGTTCCTTGTCATGTGTGACACCTGCATCCACTTCTGTCCCCCCATTATTTGATTAGCGGCCTCCATGGCCTCACAAAGGCTAGGGGAAGGGGTCTGAACTCGCCCCTCCCCATGAAATACTTATGCTCCACCCCGGGCCCTGGCCATCCACGGGGTATGTTTTTTAAAAGGCTGGAGACCAACATTTGTTTTTATAGGAGTTGCGGATCCTCTGCAGTTCTGCTGCGCTGATAAAAAATAAAAAAACTTGCTGTTTTTGCCCCGCCACTGGGCCTAGGGGAGTAGGGTATCTCTACCCAGCCACCCTATAGTTTTTTAAAAAAACGTTTTCCTAGGACAGGGTACTGACTGAGTCCTTGAGTCCCAAGATAGCTGCCCCCACATCTTTGTTAATGTGGTGGTGGCCAATCAGATCTCATCTTGAGCTCGGCCAGCTCTGCAGATCCTCTGCAGTTTCTGTTAAATTTGGTGTAATTCCGTTCAGCCGTTTGTTCCTGTTCCTGTGTCTAATTTTCCTATGGAAAAATAAATGGAGAAAAAGTTTTTGGGAGACCCCTTTTTCTTGGCCCGCGATTGACGCATCACCCTGAAACTTTCCAGAAAGGAGCTGAGGGGGAAATACATTTTTATAGAATGTTTTGTGAAGATTCGTCAACCAGAGCCAAAGTTATAAATGAACCCAAAAATGTTTTTCCTAAGGAAAAAAATAAAAATGTATATTTCTCTGAAAACAGGTTCAGACCTGGCATGCTCGACTGTGGGTGCTGGCGACGGGCTGAACCTTCAAGCCCACAGTTCATTAATGTATACAAAGAAGCCGCACTCAATAAATCCTTTGTTGATTTTCTTTAATGGCGAACACCACTACTCCACCAACGCGTTTCAACCTCTCAGAGGCTTTTTCACGGTAAGTGAGTCTTTCTTCTCTTTCTCTATATATACTCTCCATCCTTATCCCTTTCTGAAGCATGATGGGAGTTGTAGTCCAAATCTATGTTTGTACAATTAACAAGTTACAATTATCATATTTCAACTTTTGGGAAACCATGCTGACAGTGTTGAAAATTACGCCGATTATGCATTACTGTGAGTACTAGGAGTTCATTTGCATGCCACCATTAATGGTATAGTACCATTATCGTGTGCAAGATACTGTATACAAATATACTGTTGATCATCTCTTATTATATCGACAATTATATTTATAGTAATTTCAGTAGGAACTTAAAGTTTGTTTAAATATCACAGTTCAAGGTCTAGTGCCGATATGATGTAAGGAAATATATAATGTTATTAATCAGCTCATTATTGTTATGATTTGGTATCATTTCATTTGCAATACATTTATAGTATCAATCATATGGTGAGCTGCCCTGCACCAACATCTAACTACCTGCCAAATTTTGTGTAATTCCATTCAGCAGTTCGGGCTGTAGCCGTGTCTAAAATTTCTGTGGAAATTAATATGGGAAAAACGCGTTTTGGGACCACCCCTTTTTGCAGCCCCTGTATGATGGATAACCACAAAACTTTCAAAACAGCAGCTGAAGTGAGCGTTGTATTAGTTTTGACATTTTCGTTAGGATACGTAAAACGGTGCCAAAGTTGTGTGTGAGTGGTTCTGTGGATGATGTCACCAGTGATATTTTCATTGATGTCATTTGAGATATTATCAGTGATGTCACTGACCATGTCATGAGTGATGTAATATGTGAGGTCATAAGCAGTGCATTGCCGGGCACGAGTTATAGTTAGCTCAGCTATGACAATGTATCTCTCTCTCTCTCTCAAACAACTTTCTACAAAGTTAACAATGCTTTTATGTTTAATTTCATTAAAATGTGTTTCAGATGTTAGAGCATTTGATGTGTCTTCTTTCCATTATTCTCCTGTTGAAGTTTCTTTTCAGGTTCATATCCTTTTTTTCCTTCTCAACCCAAGTAGTGTGTTGGAAACAGTTTCAAGGCTTATGTTACTTGCACTGGAGATTTGAGATATCTCTCTCCAAATCAATTGCTTATTTCTTTTTAAAAAAACCATAATCCTGTTTCCTCTCCCACTTTGACTCGTTGGGTCAAATGGATCATGTCCTTAGCTGGAAATAATATTGATTCTTTCGGGGCCCATTCAGCCAGAGGAGCCATGGTTTCTTGGGCTTTCTGGACAGGTGCTAGTTTACATGACATTCTCAAATCTGCAGATTAGTCCAATGGAAATACCTTTAGAATGTTTTACCATAAACCACTTTCACGTTTATAATTCTGTTATTGCAATGCTTTCAACGTGCATATGTTGAGTTTCCAGTTTTGTGAAAAAATTGAGATTTTCCTAGCCTTGGTGTCAGAAAGGCTAGATTTTATTAAAGACATGAATGCGAGTATTATCCCACCACTGTTTTTATTAACCCTCCCTAGTTTCTTTTTTCTGCAGTACCAGCACCTTCCTCCAACATTGCTTCTTCCTAATCCGACTGGACTACTTTCTCAAATAAAGGATACAGGTGATTTCCATGGCTCTTTCTACCTGGGTCGCATTGATACTCCTCACCTTATTTCGTTTGCTTTGCAGACTTGATCACGATGTTGCTTATCTTTTATTCAGTTTTTTTTAATTATTTCGACACCTCTTGTTTGACTCACTACTAGAAAAGAGAATTCATTGCTTTCAGTCAAGATAGTTATTGGGTTACTCGACGTCCTATTGGCTGTTCTTATTATTATGTCAGTTAGTAGTTCTAATGTTGTTTTTTTCTGGGAAATGGAGTTCTTGTTTGGCTGCTGTTAAAATAAAACAAGAAAAGACTGCATAATACTCGCCTCTGTGTCTTTAATAAAAGCCAGCCTTTCTGACACCAATGCTAGGAAAATCTCAATTTTAGTTACAATATAAATCATTTTTTGATGGTACCATACTAATATTAAGAATTGTGGTGTGTTCTAAGGTAATTTTACCTGGTGGAAAAGCCTTCTGCTGGGATTTCATGAATCATGTTAGAGAGAAATCTGATTTCTTATGATTTTCCCATAGAGGTTATGGAAGGTGCTCCAAAAGCTAAAATGAGAGCATATTTTCTGTAAATTCACACTATCTTTCTCTGTCATATGCAAATGAAGTCTGACATTCTCAGTAAACCGTGTACTTCCAACAGGAGCAGCCTATCAGTTTATTCCCTTGTGTTCTACTGCAGCCTCCGAGAGTGTTCTAAAGAACAACTAGAGTGCTAACAGTGTCACTTATGACAAAAGTATGGCACACCTGAAGCCATGTTGATTGAATCAAACAGGTAAAACTTAAAACATTATATTTAGAAAGGAACAAAATGAGGGGTTCAGTTTGTCATAGAAATCATGGTTAGTGCTGTCGAAAGAAAAATTAGGACACCTTTTAAGTGAGTTCTCAAATATCTTTCTCTTCTATTCCATTAAAACATTCTGACATATAGACTGAAACATGCACTTTCAACACCAACAGCAGACTTCCAGTTAACTCCCTGGTGATAGTATCCTGTCTCCATTCCTGAGACGGAGCTCTGAGCAACCTGTTGTAAAGTGAGGTGTTAGTGGCTTGACAGTATTAGATGATATCTCGAGAGAGTGACTACTGTCTGGGTAACCCTACAATATTTATGAGATCTAGACTCTAAATTGGGCCAAGAGTGACATTAAAACACGTTGATGCAAGAGACCAGGAAAGACACGAAGAAGAGTTTCACAGAGAGCCTCCTCTCTCTCTGTCTCTGTCTCTCTCGCTTTCTCTCTCTCTCTCTCTTTCTCCCTCTCTCTCTCTCTCTCTCTCTCTCCTCTATATATATATATATATATATATATATATATATATATATATATATATATATATATATATATATATATATATATATATATATATATATATATATATATATATATATATATATATATATATGTAAGTGCCTCGTTTTTCTCAACTCCTCTCCCTGGGAACATGAAACGAGAGTAGACCCAAATTCTGTGCAAATTTCGTTTATTTACACCAAAGTTTCTCCGCCATGACGCGTTTCGGCAGATCCCTGCCTTGATCACATGACCTATATATATATATATATATATATATATATATGTCTTTTTCAGTCTCTACTTCTCTCATCTTCGAAAACAACCACCTGCAAGAGAGAGTGTGATGGGATCCACTCCCACAAGGGCTCCAAGACACAGATGCCTGCACAAGCCCTGAAAGGTTGGATGCTTTGGGATCTTCTTTCCATCAGCTGGAATAATCCCTCCGTTTCCCGCACCGCTTCTTTAATGATTAAACCTACTCAAGCAAGGGGGGGCGTGGCCAAGCGGTCAATCATGGCAGACGCGTCTTAGGCTGGCTCCCGTAGCTCCCATAGCCCCGCCATAATCCTACACAATCCTGCCATGAAATCCTGTTCCTGTGTCATAATATTCAGCAGAGCTACTACCTGATGCCCCGGGACGCACCCCGGACCTTCTGAGGCAACAACGGACCGTAGTGCAGCCGTGTTTGGGTGACCTGATGACGAGGCGGTGGGCGCGGCTTGCACTGAACCGGGAGCAGCGCGCTGATGCCCGAGAGCTGTGGAGCGCCTGGGTTGGGTGGTGGCCCTGACTCTCGCCTGCCGAGACTCAGCAATAATCGAGGCTCAGCTGTGTAGAAGGAGCTGCCTTGATCCCTGCGGGGCAGTGTCCCAGCTGCTGCGCTCATTGTGGTGTCGGGTGGAGGCGTTGCCCGGGCCTTGCATCGTGGCCGTGTGGGTCACCAGCCGCAGACACATCCGATCTTGCCCTGACGGGAGCCGGCACAAACCGCAGGAGCGGAGCAGGTGAGGAGCGGAGGGACCTGATGCACATGGCGGCTAACGAAGACGATTTATATATGGACGTAGAGGCATATGAGGGAAAGCCCACACTTGGCTCGCCACACTGGTGGACACGCAGCGCCCTTCGCACGGGCAACACGCGGTGCAGAGGGTATAGGCCGGTATCGGCCGGTGCCTCTGCTAACTGCTCCATTCGATTGGGGCAACTGGCCATAGTGAAGGATAATTATGAACAACAGCGGCAGCCCTAAAACCTGAACCAGGGGCTAAATAATACTAGGTCTCCGGTTTTTAGTTCGGGACGTGATTCAAGCCGGCATGCTGGTGGGACAGGGCGGCTAAAATGGGCATTTGAATAAGCGCACCGACCGGGATCCCTTGAACCAACATGACCGCTAAAATGTAATAACTTATTGGATTCATTACTAGCAGTGTCTGTATTATGAACACTTTACCTGGCCTGACCTCTTCAAAATTACCAACTCCAACCCCTTTGTTTGTCAGTTATTGTTCTTTGATCTGCCATCAGAGTGCGATTTCCTCTTCTTGCACTGAAGTCTTGTACTCGTTGTGCTTTATCTTCATTTAGTATAGATGAATTCTTCCTTGTGATACAGATATTTTATTGAAGCCTATTGGACGCTCTTATGTTTGATGTTTTATCCTAATGATGACCCTTCAAGTTCTAATGGGTCAAAACGCCGTTGACGCTAAGATGTGGCTCTAATTGAAGAGGACGTATTTTTTCTGTTGAATGTCTCTGTTTTGTCCAGAACCTCGCTTTTGTATTTTTTCCTCAGCCACTCTTTGTTTGATAACACATGGTATTGTTTGTATTTGTTATAACTGTTTGTGTAACCCCATGAGCGCCATCATCGCTGTGTGTATGTACTTGTGATTGGTTATTTGGATAATAAATTTTCTAACTAAAAGAAATTTCCTGCACTTGGGTACTGTGTGCCACAATAGCTGGTTGGCACTTCCTCTTCTTCCTATTTTTTCTCACTTTTTCATTTTTTCTTTCTCTCAATTGTAATTTCTATTATGTTAATGTTCTTTTTCTTCACCTTGGTCTATTCCCCAAAAATATTTTTCATTCTAAGTGGTTTACTTGAACCATTGTAAGGATTCTAGTATAGTGAAGGATAAGCCAGGCCTATGAGAAGCGGTCGGGGCCACTTTGGACAGCAGAGACCGGGACCAAAGGGAGGCGCCCGTCAGAGGCTGGGGGTGAGGTCCTGCATGCGGAAGCGGCTGGGCTAGGCCCTGGTGCAGCTTGCGGATAGGATCAGCCCCGACGTGCTAGACTCACCCCAATAAGGCTCGTGACCACAGCATCCTACGCTCTACAGCAAGACGCCTGCACTGCCCATCCCAGACACCCCCTAATCTGCCACCATGTCTAAAGGCCAAGCTTCTGGAAAGGCCTCGAAACAGAGTACATTGGACAAATATACTGGAGGAGCCACCAGTCATACTACCCTAAGTGACACCCCTAAAGCTACACCAGATAATGCTGTGCTTCTAGCGGCGATCACTCAAGCAAGGGACACGCTGGACGCTAAAATTGGCGCGGTTGGTACGGATGTCATGCTCTTGCGGCAGGACCTTCGTAATGCAGTAGAATGTGTGACACAGGCTGAAAATAGGATATCTGGAGCAGGAGACACCATCACAACACTACAAGGCAAAGTCTGTAACCTGGAGGGACTCACTCGTAGGGCTGGCCACGTGGATCGAAGATGCAGAAGGGAGAGCCCGCCATAATAATTTGTGATTCGTGGGGTTTACCGAGGGGTGTGAGGGCTCGGACATGTGTGTGTTTTTAGACCATTGGCTCAAATCCTAGACCTCAGACGATGCCTTGTCCTCATGCTTCGTTCTGGAACGTGCTCACCAAGCACTTGCGGCCAATCCGCCACCGGGAGCTCACCCCCGCCCTGTAATCGCACGGATTCTTAACTACCACGACCGCGACGTGATCCTGAGACAAGCCCGCTGTCAAAAGTCCCTTGCCTTCGAGTCTCACCCGATAATGATTTTTCCAGACTGTACCAAATTGGTACAACAACAGAGACAGTCATTCACAGCCGACAAGGCGCGCCTCCGTGAACTGCAAATTTCCTATATGCTGCTCTTCCCAGCCCGCCTCAGAGTCAGTTATAAAAACAGTACATTGTTCTTTGATACCCCTGAGGAGGTCTTTCAATGGACGGATGAACGCCTATTAATCAGGGCCCGCACAGCACCGCCTCGAGATTCGGACTCATCATCCGGGGACCCATGTCTACAGCAGAATAAAACACCTAAGGGCAAGCGGCGACACCGGCGCTCCCACTCTCGTGGAGACAAACAACTCGGCACCCAGAAGGCTGATTCATAAGCCACAACAGATCGGTACTTAGACCCGCGAGGTCTACGACGCGGAGAATTACCTACATACTGGATCATATACCGGCAACGACAAGGGCTACTACGTAGAAACTGTTCTATATCACATGTCCCAAGGACATACGATAGAGATGGGACCCATGGGGAACTTTTGGACTGTATTAGCCCTCATTACCGATTGGGGTGAGAGCTATATACTTTTGCAACAGATACTTCAGTGTTCTTTGAGGTATTGGGGTGGGGGGGTGTTACAATTTCAATATTTGTTTGTTATGATGGTTTTATGCACCCACAGTATGTCATTCACTAGTGGTATCTACGTCACACTTGTATATAACTCTCAAAACACATCCAATGTCGCCACTTCCGAATAATTCTGCTCCATCCGGAGCAATAAAGGTGGTCTCTTGGAATGTTTGGGGCCTCCTCGACAAAATCAAGCGGGGGGCAATCCTTAAACACGCGAAGCGCTTGGGGGCGGATATCCTGCTTTTGCAAGAAACTCACTTATTGGGAACCCGTACCCCATGCCTTGCCCGCTATGGTTTCACACAAGTATTCCATTCAGGGTTTACGAGAGGGTCCATGGGGTCCCTATAGTAATTCACAGCAGAATTCCGTACACACACATGCATACATGGGCTGACACGTTGGGTCGATACTTGCTTATACACGGCACGATCTGGGGAGAACCCATAGTTTTGGGCAGCATATACGCCCCTCCACCCCTCAGCCAGGCATTTACAGAGCGCCTCATCGACACTTGGGGCTCATTACCTGACGTACTGTCACTGGTGGGAGGAGACTGGAACGATGTGCTGGACCCCGTCAGGGACAGATGCCGCCCCACTGCATCACATTACACACCAAGGGAGTCTCGGCTGGGACCCCTAGTACAGACACTGGGATGGGTGGACTCATGGAGGGCCTTTCACCCCGCAGACACTAGTTACATGTATTTTTCAATGGTACATGGGCTATTCTCCAGATTGGATTATATTTTCATAACCAGGGCCCACATCCCTAGAGTGACCGCGACAGAGATTCTGCCCAGATGCTTCTCATACCACTCCCCGGTCCAAACTCAGTTACGAATAGGCCCCGGACGCTCTACATTTCACTGGCGTATGTCGCCCTGGCACCTCCACAGCCCGGTCTATAAAACGAGCCTTCACGCAGCCTTGCTAGAATACTTCTCATTAAATGCAGAATCGGCACCCTCTGCCACTATCCTATGGGAGGCCATGAAACCCACCTTACACGGGTTCGATATTAACCAATGCACGGCTGCCAGACGCCAGAAGAAATCTACCCTAATAAAACTCGAAGCCCAGATACTTACATCAGAGCGGCGCACAGAAGTGTTCGCAGACAACTGGCGGCTTGGCAGAAAAGATATCAAAGCCTCCTCCTCGACTAAGCTAAACAGGCTTGGCAGGCCACGCAGAGCAGAATCTACCAATGGAGGGACAAATCAGGGAAACTTTTACATAGACTGTGTCAGTACACTCTCAAACCTACAGAAATACCTATAATTACATCATCCACATGGGAGTCGATATCTAACCCCACATCTATTGCCAAAACCTTTGCTGAATTTTACCGTTCCTTGTATACCAAGCACGAGGTCATATCAGAAACCCAGATAGAGGAATTTTTTCAAGATATCCTGCCCAGGGCATTATCCGATGCCGTGCGTGATTCCCTTGATGATCCAATCACACTCGAAGAATTAATCTCGGCGGCATCTGGATCACGTCTGGCAAATCGGTGGGACCTAACGGGTTCCCTAGTGAGTTTTTCAAGGCATTCGCATCTATACTGGGGCCACACTACCTCGCAACCCTTGATGAAGCCATCCAAAAGAAAATCCTGCCAACAGACTCGAGACATGCCGAAATTGTGGTTTTCCTTAAACCAGGACGCCCCCGGACCTCTGTTCGTCCTATAGGCCAATATCGCTGCTAAACATTGAAGCTAAGCTTTTAGCCAAAGTGCTGGCAAACAGATTGATCCCGCACCTCATGGACATGATCCACCCCGATCGGGCCAGCTTCATGCCGCAAAGATCGACCCGACACAACATCCGTAGACTCCATAATGCTATTGCCGCCATTGAGCGCCTAAACGGACCAGCTGCCTTGCTCTTGGTAGACATGGATAAGGCATTCGACTTTGTGAGTTGGACTTATATGTTCATTTTATTGAGGCACTTAAACATGGATCCCTGCCTCATTACATTGATTAGATTATTATATACAAACCTCACGGCATCCATGCGGGTGGCCGGGACTACATCGGCCTATTTTCCCATCCACTGTGGCACCCGCCAGGGTTGCCCCCTTTTACCTCTGCTTTTTGCCCTTGCCATCGAGCCACTTGCAGCCTGGGTAAGACGTGATGCACTTTACTGTGGATTCGAGTGGACTCCGGACATATTTGACCGTATAGCATTATACGCAGATGACATCCTATTCTTCCTGATCGATCCCCACTGGACAGGGCCCCTAATACTCCAGGTCATGCGCATCTTTGGCGAGACGTCCGGCCTATACATGAACCCTACCAAGTCTCAAATTTGGCCACGCAGAGGGTCGCTTAGGAGTGGGTAATGGGCCGATGGTCTGACGCTTGTAACACAAGGCTTCACCTACTTGCGCATCTTTGTATCAGATAGCCAAACACTCTCTTGGGGGGAAAATCTGGAAGAAACAACCGCCAAAGTCAAAACGGAGATGAGAACATGGGCCTCACTCCCCCTCTCACTTTATGGAAGATTGGCCATCGTTAAGATGGTCTCATTACCGAAATTACTTTATCAACTACAATCTCATCCTTTTCCGATCCCCATGTCTTGGTTTCAGCAAATAAATGCAGCCTTGGGTCAATTCATGTGGGGGGGTAGCGTGGCTAGAGTACCCTGCGCACATGTATGCAATCTACCTACTGTGGCCGCATAGCCACCGCGGACATACTGTTATATTTCATATAGGTACCCCGATATAGGTCTAGGTAACATCATAACCCTTCACCTACATTCTCTCCTATACTACATACATAACGGATTTGAAGGACTGACCTTTTACCCAGTTACAATACCACACACAAGTACGTAGGGTTTTTCCCTGGACACTGGCCTCATAAATTATGCATGAGGATTCTTAGTTTCTTGGAATCACAGCAGGACCATCATCTCCTGCATAATAACTGTGTATAAAGTTCATTCCCGACTTCATCCTAAGTCTGACACTGACACAGCAAGGTAGAACCCCTGGGGATACCTTAGGGTATATAAACACCACATCTTGCTGAGATAGTTAGAGGAGATCAGGACTTCCTGGCCTACACACTGATGCAAGACGCTGAGGTTCCTGCATGCAGATACTCCAGCTCGCAGTGGTCTGACATCCCTTGTGGGGTGTTCAGCTCGAGACCAGAACGGGGTCCCGCAGTCTCACATCAGGTAATGGGGTTGGCTTTATCCTAGAGGTATTCTTGGCTTTACACCTACTCACATGCTAGGTACACTTAGGTACATCTAGTTAGGGTGTCTCGTAGGAGTACGCATTTTAGTGCCATGTATTTTATATACTTGCCTATATTTATGATTTTAGCAAAATGGTAAAAACCTACCATCTGTTTACTTTCTTGGTGCTGCTACTCATTTATATATGCTACTGTCTACTGGTGATTTCAGTGCACTTATTTTACGTTAGAATAACAACTGTTCAATAAATACTTATTGAAAACGTCCCAACCGTTTATTCTGTGTATCTCTCTGAGAACAAATGAGCACGAGTGACTGAGCGAAAAGTAAGTTACTGTTTCCACAGTCCTGAGGGATCAGGGTTGTCATGTTCGATAGTTGCCAAGAACTATTCTCTCCTTGGTAAGAGGAGGTTATAGTGGCATTGCAAGCCAGCTGGTACACAGGCCAACATACCCGGTGGGGGTGTCTGGAATTAGTCTGGACACCAGTCCTGCAGTGTATGTTGTCTAAACGCGCAGATCCTATATAGGTCTGATAGGAAATACACGACATTGGTATTGGCACGTTGGTAAACGTTGGTATTGGCACTTATTTAACAGTCAAATCTGAGTAGTTCAGTCGCGCTATTCTCAGAGATCCCTACTCACATTTTCCCAGAGACGTCTGGAGTGGGAGGGAACAAAATCCGCTGCAGCTGAGTAGGAAGATTCCTATGTATTGGCTGTTGGTTTAATCAAGCTTGAAGGATACAGTGTTCCTAATTGTGCATAACACCTTATCTCAGTTCCCTTGAAAAGCTCTCCTTTCTAAAAATAATGACTGAGCAGGGAGACGTAGATGAAGGGAATGCACTAAACTTCACAACAGAAGAAAATGATGCAGATGCAATATATATTGCAGAAAATGTTAGAAATGCCGTAACCCTAAAACTAGTAGCATATGGTGTTACAATTAGGGGTGGGCAAGTGACTTTCGTGATTGAGGCACACGAATCATATAGAACAGCAGTATTCTACTCATGGATTAGATTCCTGCAGGCAAATGCTTTGACTAAAACATTTCACTACTATGTCAAAGATGACATACCAGACGAATATAGTCCATATGAGGACATTGAAATTCCACTCACTTACCACGAACAATTTTACTGGTTTAAAGGCGCCCTCCCCCATACAAGAAATAGAGTAAGACTCGGCCCGCTCAGAAGAGACGGAGCAACTTGGCCAGTTTTAACAGCCTACACTCCACGTCTTGACATTGACAGAATGCCAGGAGGAGACTTACTCGTACAGCATAAAGAATTAATAAGACTTTACAGAAACATGATACAGTTTGTGATGAGAACACTCACACTTCAGCCAACACTGGCTACACAACCAGCACCAGTCCAAAATAATACAACCAAAATTACACCACAAACACTGCACGCAGTGATGGGTAAAATGCCCACTAAACGTGAACAAATGCCCTTCTGGATAGCACAAAAAATAACACAGCTGGAGGCAGTGTTTCCACACACTGGTCCTAAGGAAAAGCATAGAATACTGACGATTTGCTTACCAATGGGGATAGCTCCCTCTATAGAAGATTGTACTTCTTGGGGTACAGTTTTCGCTGCAATATATACCAGGACTCATGGTATCCCTTCTTTAGCGGTAATACCCGATGTATTAAGACAAATAAAGAACGAGTATGGAGCAGAACCTGCTCTAAACTTAGGGATGAAGTTGTTAAATAACTTTGCCCAGGTATCTGCAATAATATTAGCAAATATTAAAGGGGAAGCAGTATCAGTAGCAATACGCCAACGTCTGAGAGATATCACTCCATTACAGCACGAGACAGAGCTACCTAAAATAATTGAAACTGCTTATGCGGAATTAGGTAGAGACAGTCTGGGAGCTAGACCTGTAAAACCTCAACTAGTGGGAGGTACAGATAAAGAACAGGCAAAGCAAACACCGGTTTCTTCAAAAAAGAAATGGGACAATAATAAACAGCAAAAGAACAGATCTCACTCCAGGGGAAGGTCTCCTCAACACGAGCCCCCAGAAAGGAGATATAATCTTAGGAATAGAGATAACATTAAAAAACCTGACAGGTATCAGGACACTGATACACGTTCCTCTGGTTCCGTTCAGGGTTCATCAAAAAACTCGGAGAGGGACGGACGGTCAGAACAGAGACAAGAAGAGCGTACAAAGCCCAGAGACAGGCAACGCACTTCGGACTACGCTTCAAAGAAAGAAGAAAATCCCAAAGCAAAACCTCAATTTAAAAAGAAGAAGGTTGCAGGTCTCAAAGTTAGACATGCCCAGAATCCTGTGGACTCAACTACTGAACGGGGAATGGGCTCTGACGATGCTAGACAGCGCAGCAGAAGTAACAATAGCTCGCCGGAACCTGATGGAATTTCTGGTGACAGCAGAGTTGAGTGAGTATATCACAGTGGAAACACCTGATACTAGTGTGAGTGTCCCACACAAGTTACATGAAATAGCACTCCAAATGGAGGGGGACAAGCCCAGACAAGTTAAGGGTCTCTTTTGGGAGAACCTGACTTCTGGCTATGACATCCTATTAGCAGAAAAAGATTGGCCGCCTACTATTGTTATGGAATGCCCAAAGGGAGAAACTGTGATTTTACCAGCATTCTCCTAACTAGTCCCAGCACACCTAAGACATCCATATGCGCAGGAGTGGGCGGTAGCCCTTGCTCCAGCATTATACCGCAACCACGTAGGGTGGGATGAAGAGTCACCCCACCACGTAATTCCAATAAAAACAAACCCAACTCCACAAAGACAGTATCCCATAAAACAGGAAGCTAAAACACAGGTCAGGGAGATCTTAGATCAACTTGAATACCAAGGTGTAATTAAACCATGCACCTCATCAATGAATAATCCTTTGTTTCCCGTAATGAAACCCGACAATTCATATCGTCTAGTTTTAGACTATATTCACCTAAACTCATGTACAAAAACATTTGCAGTTCAGAATGCACTTAGTGCCGCATTAATGAATAACGTGTGGAAAAAATACAAAACAACATTAGATATCTCAAATGGATTTTTCTGCCAAAACATAGCGCCTGAAAGCAGATATTTGACAGCCTTCTCAGCGCTCGGGTCACAACGTCAATTTTGTCGACTCCCCCAAGGGTATAAGAATAGCCCGGGGTTATTCTCAAGGAGTTAACAGAGTTACTACAGAATTTGGATGAGGAAGCATTATCCTATGTAGATGATATTTATCTATCGGATGATGACTTAGAGGAACACTTGACCAGGGTGAGCACCATAATTTTGGGTTTCGTCTCTGAGGGCTACAAATTTAATTTAAAAAAATGGAAAATAGCCCACCTCAATTTCCTATTTTTGGGATATGAGCTTTCAAGTGAAGGCAAAAGCCTGGCAGTCCATTTTTTATTTAGAAAAGTGCGCACTGCTACAACCTCCAAAATCATAAAAAAAATTACAGTCCATACTGGGATTTTTGAATTTCTGCAGAACATACATTTTGGATTACACAGAGAGAGTAAAACCTTTCTACGACCTCATAAGACCTGACTTTTCAGTTAGACAATGGACACAGGAACACACAAATATACTTCGTTCCCTACAAGCTGATATGATATCATCAAAACACTTACAGACACACGTAAACGTACGCAACCTGGTGATCCGCGTAGTCGCAGGTCAATCAGGGTACACTTATTTAACCTTTAATTGAAGGTGAAACACTACCAATTGCATATAAATCGCATTTGTACACTAGCGCTGAAATGCGCTTTGCACCAACATAAAAAATTCTGACAGCAGTACAGACTGCTGTAGTGAGAGAAAGAGCACTGGCTCAGGGGAAACGAATAATTGTCGTGACCCCGCTACCGGCCTTAGAGGCTGCCACAAAGGCAAGTGTCCCAAATGCTAAAGCATTACATCCAAGATGGATACAATGGGCTAATTCTCTCACTGCAACAGATGTAGAATACAGATATGACCCTAATCTAAAAACACAAGCATTCCTGCAATATGAACAAGAATATCCTCTACCAAATGAAATAATGCCTCTATATCGGTATGAATACATTATTTATACTGACGGATCTGCTCAACCGGCCACAGGGAGTAAGCAACAATACAGTGCAGCATGCGCTACTGTAAAAGGTAGGATGCAGGACGGCAAGTTCCGTCCAAGCTGTACAAAAATGCAGTCTTTCGGAGACTGCACAGCTCAGTTTGGTAGAATTAAAAGCACTATTACTGGCACTGATAAATACGGATCCAGAATTCCCCACACTGATAGTGTGTGATTCCTTTTACTGTGTCCAGTCATACAACGAGTACCTCCACTATTGGGGACAAAATGGGTTTGGAGATTCAAAAGGTGGCACAATTAAACATAGGAAACTATGGGAACAGGTAGCAGAGTTGAAGAACGAACTACCAAGGGCTCACGTGATACACACACTGAGTCATCAACCTGATGGCGTTCACGTTGAAGGGAATTCATTGGCTGATGAAGCTGCGAAGGGGGCAGTACACACTGCATCCGTAGCTGCAATCACCCGTTCAAAAACAAGGGTAGACGGTAGCACAATGGTAGCTGTGATTGCTTCGCGCAATAACAGCAAAGCACTACCTAAAGGTTTTCCACTCAAGTACTCCTACAAGTTAGATGCAAACAACGTTCCATTTGCTCAGATTCCTGGAGTGGGGGATAGAGTAACACCAAACATGGATCGCAGGTTAGGTTTAATCTTGGCTGCACATGAGGGTCTGGGTTCAGCTCATACAGGAGTGACGGCGACAGTTTCTTTACTGAAACAACGCTATTGGTGGCCAGGGTTTACAAAGCAGACCAAAGACTTCGTCTTAAAGTGCGATATCTGTCAACAGATAAAAGGGTCCCCCGTAGCTCGCCCAGCGCAGACACCATTGTTAATATCAGACAGACCGCTTGCGTGCATTTACCTGGACCACTGCGGCCCCTTACAATCAGACGGGGCCTTCAAGTATATCATGATAGCAGTGGATTCCTGTTCAAGATTCTTATGGGTATGGCCTCAGCGCTCGGCTGACGCCCGAACTGTTATAAAAGATTTGCGAGTCTTCACAGGGACATACGAAGTTGGCACATTACATTCTGACCGTGGCCCCGCGTTCAGCTCTAGGGCTTACAAGGCAGCCATGGGAAGTTTGGGTGTAGCATTGCGGTACTCCTCTCCATACCATCCCGAGGGAAATTTGGTTGTGGAGAGGAAAAACCGGGACTTAAAGCAATCTTTAACAGCTAGGGTATTAGGCTCGGGTGGTAGTTGGGTCAATCATCTATATGGGGTCCAGCGAGTTCTTAATAACCAGCCAAGAAGCTCTCTAGGGGGTGCCACTCCTTATGAGGTCCTGTTTGGGACAAGAATGTGGGTACCTGATCTCGATTGTGAAGGCACAGTGGCGGATGAAAAACCGTTTGACATTAATAAACATTTGCTGTTTTACAGGGTCTGAATGAATCCAGAACCTCTTTACGTAACGTCGAGACAAAGTAAACCGCCACTGGGGAAGTCACGTCAGCCACGGCAAGACCTTCCTGGATTCCTAGAGTTGGGGATCTGGTCAGAGAAAAGATTGTGGACAAGAAAGAATTCGGGCCATCCTATCGAAAGCCTGTACCTGTCCTGGCCATTGAAGGATCAAGAACTGTACTTCTACCGCCTCTTGCCGGAAAAAAAAAGAGATTCGTCTCAATCGATCTGATCAAACCACACTATGTGGCCGATACTAAATAGTAGGCCTTGTTGGCTCCTGAGTAGCCGACGTCCTCCTCTCGCTACAATACAGGAATTTCAAACAGAAAGACTCATAACATGTGAAGAGTCACCTTTACAAAACAATGGAAATGATAACAATGCAATGGAACTAGTTCCCCTTGACACGAACTCTCAAAATCAAAGTGAAAGACAAATTTCAATTCAACCTAATAAGGATGTCTACGTCAACATGCCTCTTCAAGAGCAATCTACAAGTTCAACAAAACCTGCTGAGCTACCAAAAATAGATCGAACTGCATCTGGCTATTTCATCGACTTCGATACCTTTTCATTGGATCCAAGTGAACCTGAAACGACGCCAGCCCAAATTTCTCGCAAACAACGGATCAAAGACTTTATTAACTTTCTTAGAAAAACTTATTTAGTATCACCTTGGCTAGAACATTGGATAATCACCGGTATTTTCTTTTTTCTTTTCTGGTTAGGATTAGTAATAACTTTCCACTTGCTCATCAATGGAACTTATCTTCAACAGTGCTCTGCAACGTCAAAAGTAAAATTAATTTTAAAACCTCATGTTTCATCTCATCATGAACAAAGAGACTTGTCCTTCGTGAACATTTCAGCAGTTCCTATACCGGATGGTATAGTATGGGACAAAGTGAATTGTGATATATTTGGACCGACCGAGCTTTTAAAAGTTCCATATTTGTTTAAAATTTCATTGAACGATATTATTACCTCCAGTACATTTTCTGATGATTGGGATTTTGAAACTGTTAATAACTTATTGTCTGATTTGGAAAATCTGCTGCATTTTCTAGCACTGAAATGTTGGAGGACAGATCGGATTTTGACAAAATGTACTGTTACCAACATTATGGTCATCATTTCTTGCATAAATCTAGCAAACCCAGAAATGTTTTCACATACCACCAGTGGGAACATTGCCCTACACCACCGAACGGTAGTTCAAAACATTAGCACAGAAATTCTCATATTTTTCAGGGTTTAACACTTCTGACCCAACTTCGTACTATTATAAGGTTGCATCCATATCTGCACAGAAAAATATGTTACCAAACAGATTTCCTCTGCTTCCTTTATTTCCCAGCTGTCTGAACAGGGTTTTGACTTATGGATGGACACTGTAGACTTGAAATCAATCTGGGGTTCTAGGTAAGCCTGGGCGTAGTTCGCGAAGTAGCGCTACGCGAAGCTACGCAAAGTGCAGTTCGCACTACGCGTAGCACTACGCGAACTGCGTAGTGCACTGTTCGCAATGATTGCACAGTGCCGGATGCTTGTCCGCACTGTGCAATCATTGAAAACGGCATCTTGCACAGTGCGAGCTGTCTTTACTGCCGCTCGAGTAGATTTTTACTCGAGCGGCAGCTTCTCAACGCGGACTGGTAGTTTCTCATCGCGAGCGGTCGCGAGCATACGCGACCACTCGCAATGAGAAACCTGACCTCCCCGCGTTGAAAATCTCGCCGGGAGGTTTATTTTCCACGCTCGCGATCGGCAACTTGATGTTGCTGATCGCGAACGAGGAAAAAGTCTCGCCGGGATGTCATTTTGCTTGCTCGCGGTCGCCAACTTGACGTTGAGGACCGCGAGCAAGCAAAAAATGACCGCTGCACTACGCTACACGTGTTTGCACTGTGCTACGTGCAATTCGCATTGTGCGAAGTAGCGCAAACTTCGCAAACTACGCGAGCGTAGCGTAGTGCTTTGCCCAGGGTTAGTTCTAGGGACTGGCAAGTCCAGGGAACAGAAGCACTATTTAGAGCATGCCTCATTCCACAGCAGATGATTTTTCTGAATGACACTGTGCAACAGACTTCCTGTTTTGGAATAGCCAAGAATAAGGATTTGAACACGCCTCAAATTCCAACACCTTTAAACACCGAGGGGAATTTTACATCAGAAAGAGGGGCTAAGTTGGATAACATATTGCAATACAATAGATCAGACCCCAATTGGAAGGGATGGTTGGTTTGGCCCACAGACATGAACAAATGTCAGGAAAGATTCAAGGGTACCACCGAAGGGTTTAGTATCCATAGGCCAGACCCACGTTATGTACAACGAGAACATCCGGGGGTAGTGACATCATACAGTGTTGGGAAGTTGTGCCTTGATTGGCTAAAGACCTCAACACTACCCCAGGTAAAACAGCACTTGTCCTTACTCACAGAGGATGTGGACCTACGGGATTTCTTGTTAGGTCCCAGAAAACCACGCCAGAAGCATTTTTTGTATGCTGTCTATAACGAAATCTGGAAAATCTCCCAACAAGAAGCTGCAGAGAGATTAAGAGAAATAGATAGAGTTAACCTAGAAAAGGCGTTAGCCGTAGTTGACAATGGTATGACTACATTAACATCCAGGATATATTCACTGGGCAACATTGTATCTTCTGCTATCAATGTAATAGAACAGGATTTGTCCATATTGCAACACGGACAGTCGCAGTTACGTTCTATTATTTTGTTAAGCTGGACGCCACAGTCATTGCACGCCGGTTATGTGCCTTGGCGTTTTATCAACATTACGTCATTATTTTCTGCATACAATCTAACAGAAAAACAGATGAAAACGGCACAGAGGGGAGCAAAATATACAATGCTGCACATTGAGAAACTGGAAAGGTTACCCTTTACTGTGGCAGAGTCACCGTCCACAGAGTGGTTAATCCACGGCCATATAACATTACCGGTCGCAACTTTTCAGTTTCAATATTGCCTAGAACAACAACAGGCAGGCAGATATGAGAAGATGGGTAAGGAATTCATCAGGGAATCCTGGGATTTACCATACAGATTTCGATGCAGGAGTGGGGATCTGGAAGTGTTTCTTTTTTTTTTTCACAACAAAATTTATTTGTCAACAGCCAAAAGACGCCCGGCAGGACGTTACACAAAAACAGCGTTAGGTGCATATCTCGGATACTGATGTCGACATTTTGCAGCAAGTTACATAATGAAGAATTCTGTACATAACAACTTGTCATGATAACAAATAACCATAGTGTCACCCATCTACAATGAATATAAAGCATAGAAGATCCATCTAATACTGAAGTGTCTACATCACGACCATCTGTAAATTCCCACATATCAACCATATTCAAGTCATTCCGTCGGTGGATCAGGAATGGGCTCCAGGTAAATCCCCTTATAATCCGCCCATCTCTTGCATATCTTGGGATGTTTCTGAGGGCAGCCCCGGGCAGCAAAGACAGGTATCTCAAGCCCCATGCAGATATCTAAACCCTTTTTCCAGACCCCTAAAGAGGGTGGGGAGGTGTCTTTCCAATGTTTCGCAATGTTGCGCTTTCCAAGTGTGAGGCCCAGTAACAATAGATATCGTTTGTACACGTTTCCCCCTATTTCATCCATAATATGCAGGAGGGTCAATCTGGGCATATTAGGGACATCCCACCCCAGTACCTGTGACAAACAGGAAATGACACCGTGCCAAAATTTCGAGAGGGATGTACATGACCAGACAGTGTGGAGGAATGTACTGTCAACCGCACTGCACCTCAAGCAGAGCGGAGAGGCAATTAGTCCCGCCCGCCACAGCCGATACCTTGTGTAGTACACTCTGTGTAAGTATTTGAACTGTATGTATCTGAGTCGCGCTGTGATGGCTACACCACGCGGGGACTCTAGCGCCTCGGTCTAATCTTCATCATCCAGTGAGCCGAGGTCAGCCTGCCAGGCCCCCCTCGTGCGGGAAAGTGTTGTGTGGCTATTGGTAACAATCGTGCGATAGATTTTCGCAATCTTGTGTGCTCCCAGATCTCCCATGAACACCTTGGCCTCAATGGGACTAAATTCAGGGACAGACTCCTGTAATGCTAAATAAGGCGCGAGGGCATGGCGGAACTGCAAATATTTATAGAACTGCAACCTAGGCATCGCATACTCTTGTTGCAGCTCCTGAAAGGACTTCAGTGTCTGCCCATGAAGGACATCTTCGACGGTAGAGATACCTTTTCTATCCCATCCCAAAAAGCCAGGAAGACCGGCCAGTTGCGGCAGGAGACCATTACCCCAGAGGGGAGCTTCTTTCGTTACTCTGCCCCACCACTCAAGTTGTCGGAGGGTACGCCTCCAGAGACCAAAGACCGTGGCAGTCGCCGGGGGCAACGCCTTCTGGACAGCGCCTGCATACAAGACGGAGTGTAACGGTTGGGTGCCCATAAGCCAGCGCTCGACTGTATGGGCGGGCTCTGACCTATCCCCGTACCACCAGTCATTTAAAATAAGTAGATGTGAGGCCGCATAGTAGGCTTGGATATCAGGCGTTGCAAATCCACCGCAGTAGGTCGATTGGAAACAGGTCCTCAAGGCGAGCCGGGCAGACCCACCCCCCCAGAGAAAGTGGCGAAGGGTAGCATTGAGCTGGGTAAACCAGCTAGGTGGGATCAAATAGGGATGATTTTGTAGTTGGTACAGTAGTCGAGGTAGGGAGACCATCTTAAAGATGGCGGATCTACCGAGCAGTGAAAGAGGAAGATGTGACCAAACACAAGTTTGTTCTTTGATCTGAATCCCCAGCGGTGCTAGATTTCTTTCCCAGGACAAAGACTGCGAATCAGCCAAGAAGACCCCAAGATATTTAAAGCCATTGGACACTACCGTGACCTCGTTGGACCAAGGGCCAAGCTGTCCCGTGCTACGTAGGGGCCATAAAAAGGATTTTCAGGGTTTCATATATAGGCCTGAGGTCTCACCAAAGACCTGCATGATCCTGAGGAGTCGAGGTCCGGAGCGATCCGGGAGTAAGAAAAAAAAATACGTCGTCTGCATACAACGCTATGCGATCTGGCGTCGCCCCAGGCCACTCGAATCCCCGGTATTCAGCGTCTATCCACACCCATGCCGCAAGAGGTTCCATAGCGAGCGCGAATAGGTACGGGGAGAGAGGGCAGCCCTGGCGGGTGCCACGTCCAATAGAAAAGGTACAAGAAACAGAGTCAGCCACTCGAACCGACGCGGTAACGTCAGTGTATAGGAGTTCAATATATCGTAGGAGGCGAGGGCCAAGCTTGAGGTGGTTCAACAGCGCAAATAGGTACGTCCAACTTAAAGAATCAAACGCCCTGTCTATGTCCGACAGCAGGACGGCAGCCGGCTCGCCCAACCTATCCACCGACATCACGGCATAGCTCGACCTGGCATAAAGCCAGCCTGATCAGGGTGGACTAAGTCGAGTATATGTGGAGCTATGCGATTAGCGATAATAATGGCGAGCAGTTTTGCCTCAACATTAAGGAGCGAGATCGGGCGATAGGAGGAATGGAGTTCAGGGGGTCTACCCGGCTTCTGAAAGATAACAATCTCTGCATGTCTCAACTCAGCTGGAAGACACTGACAGTCAAACGCGGCCTGAAGCGCGGCAAGGTAGGGGGCCATAAGAAGAGACTGATATTTTTTATAAAATTCACAAGGAAGGCCGTTGGGGCCCGGAGCCTTACCCGAGCACATTTCGGCTAGCGCCTCCTGGGCCTCCTCAATTGTGATCGGGACGTCGAGTGTGTCCCTAGTCTGGTCTGTGAGGGCACGGGGAGGCAAGTCATCGATGAACTGCTGGACTAGTTGTGGCGAGATAGTTTTGCGAGGGGAGTATAGCTCCGCATAGTATATCGCAAAGCTGGCGGCCACCTGGGCCGGGTCTGTGAGCGCAGTGCCTTGCGAATCATGCACACATGGAATAGAAATGGGGCGGAGCTCTCTCTGACAAAGGCGGTGGAGCAAGGCGCTCGATTTGTCGCCCCACTGATAAATTCTACTCCGGGTAGCCAGCCAGGCCGCCCAGGCCTCACCCATCAACTCCCCGGCATAGAGCCGTTGGGTATACAATAATTGTCTACGTGAATCCTGTCTATTCACCTCCCGACACGTGTGCTCCGCGACCACCAGCTAGGCTTCTAACAGAGTCAGTCGCACTCGACGCAGCCTACGTTGCGCCGTGCAGTAAGCAATATCCATCCCTCGCAATGTGGGTTTCATTGCCTCCCACACAGTCACCGGGGAGTCTACAGATCCGATATTACGTGAAAAATAGTCTGTAAGAGATGAGTGTATATGTGACCGATATTTAACATCTAACATGAGCCACAGTGAAAGATGCCAGCGGAATGGGGGACGCGTAGAGTCCAGTCTCAACTCCACCTGTAGCGGAGAGTGGTCAGACAGGCCCCGGGGCAGTATTTCGGCTGTCGCCAGGCTTGGTGTATGTGCGGCCGATAAAAAGATGTGGTCTATGCGGGAGAAGGAGCCGTGCACGCTAGAAAAGTAGGTGTAGCCCAGTGCATTGTGGTGCAGCCATCTCCAAGAGTCCACCCAATCCAACCCCGCAGCAGGGTCCCAAGCTTAGACTCCCGGGTCTCGGCCAGATTGCCAGTAGCCCGCCACCTATCCATGGAGGGACACAATGTATCGTTCCAGTCCCCCCCAACCAGGGTTAGTCCCTGAGGTATCTCCACCCAGAGCCGTAGCAGGCGTTCCGTTAGACTCCATGTGGGGGGCGGGGGGCATAGATGCTCCCTAAGACTAACAGCTTACCTTAAAGTCAGCCTGTGGCGATCACATATCGACCTTGCGAGTCGGTCCACGTCTTCTCATGGACAGAGGGGACCCAACGGTGGATTAATATGGCAACCCCACGTGAACCCCGAGTAAAAAACTTGGACAAACCCAAAGCGCGTTAAACATGGAAGCTTATTGCCAAGCAGGTGCGTCTCCTGCAGAAATACAATGTCTGCACCATACCGTTTAGCTTGGCACAAAACCGCACCTCTTTTGACCTTATCTAGTAATCCCCGCACATTCCAACTGAGGATTCGGAGTCGTCTCTCAGCTGTTCCAGACATAACTAGGCTGGGGGCAGACTTCACTGAAGACACGCGGGATGCAGATGGTAACAAACATGAATTTTGCTACGGCTACAAAATGAGCATGGGTATGACACTTAAATACAAACAATGAAAATAAACTAAAGCAACTCCCAACCACCCCCCCCCACCCCAATACCTCAAAACAGTAGAAGCATCTTTCGCGGCTTGAGAGGGCTCCAGGCCCCAACGGGGGTCAAGAGAAACTCCCAGCCAATGGATTCCTAAATTGCAGCCCCTAGACACGACAATATTTCAGAGTCCAGAAAGAGCAATTGGAGGTGTAGCCCATATATAAATGCCATCGATAAACAAATCCAGTTCGCACATATGGTGGGCGAAGGAATAGAGAAGCTTCACCCGTCAAGCAGCGCTGGTCATACATGTAATTTATTCCGAGTTTAGGAGCGTTTGTTTGATAAGGAGTATTGACGTTGTTCGCCCATGACCTGAGACCACTCCCGGCCCAGCCCGCTGGAAGAAGAATCAGAGTCAAGTCTGGGCGGAGTGTGCGGCAGAGGCCTGACTTGTTCATCAGTCCACGCAAAGACCTCTGCAGGGGAGTCGAAGAAATATGTTCGTTCCTTGTATGACACTCGTAATCTGGCTGAGAATAGCAATGAGTATTGGATCTTAAGATTCCTCAGTCAGGCCTTCGCCTCGGTGAAGGATTGCCTGCGTTGTTGCACCATTTTGGTGTAGTCCAGGAATATCATGATCTTTTGTGATGCAACCAACAAGGGTTCTTTGAGTCGGGCCTGCTGTAGGATAGTGTCCCTGTCTTTGAAGTTTAGAAAGCGCGCAATTACTGGTCTGGGCCTTGCGCCCGGCGGAGGTTTCTGCAGCAGGGTTCGATGACATAACAGGGAGACAGAAGACCAGGAGGGAGCCAATCTGCCAGCCACCCGGCCAGAAAGTCAGCCATATCTCTACCTTCACGCCCCTCCGGGAAGCCAACAAAGCATAGATTATTGCGGCGGGAGCGCCCCTCCGCATCTTCAGCTCGCGTCGCCAGCCCCTTGGCTATGGATTCCAAGGCCGAGACCTTCTTCTGCAGTGTCCTGATCGAATCCTCTGCCGTGGATATCCTGGATTCGGCCTCGGTGATGCGCTGAACGGCGTTGCGGAGGTCCTGCCTGAGTAGCATCACATCAGAGCCTACGGCCCCAATCTTAGCCTCCAGCATGTCACAGGACTGTGTAATAGCGGCCAGGATGGCTGCGTTGTCTGGCATAGATGATTGTGCATCACCCGATGCAGGGGGCTGAGCTGTTGAGCCGGCAAACTTGTCAAGGGTGCTCTGTCGACCAGAAGAGCCAGAGGTTTTGTCTTTAGACATGGTGTGGTATTGCTTCGCGAGACGGGCCACACCAGTCCAATGGGCAACAGGTGAGCAAAGACAAGGGGGCAGGTGACCTCAAGACACGGAGAAAGGAAAGCCGCTGAAGCCAGTGCCCCAGCAAAGCAGCGTGCCCAGGTAAGTATCTCACCTCAAAAGGGCCCAGAACTCAAACGTCCAGGGTCGTGCCAGTCGCAACACCTGCAGCGATGACTCTTGCTGCAGCCCTCCACGTATACCGCAGTGTGCAGCCAGGGCAGGCCCACCTCAGCACAGACAGCCAAGTGGGCAAGGGCTGGGTCAGCACCAGCAGATCACGCCGACATGGACCGAAATGGCGTCGCAAGGACGGACGCCCAATGCCCGGTCTCCAGGGGCTGAAGGTGGCGCGCCATGGCCCGCAATGGCTGCCGAGTCGTCCTCCACCGGAGGGCCGCACCTCCAGGTAGTAGAGGCGCCGAGGCCTCTGGTGGCCAGCGGGGGGGCAAAGGTACGGGCTGCGCCCCAAGAGGAGAGTGGAGGAGTCTGTATGAGCGTTGGAGTGTGCCCAGCCGGCGTCAGCACTCCAGTGCGGGGGGGGCAGGTCCCACCAGGCAGGCCGTTGACCCACCAACCCAGCTGTTTCACACACCGGGCCGCAGTCACCGCCCACAGGGAGATCCTCGGGAGGAGCACTCACCCGGCTGTAGGGGCCCCAGCCCAGCGAAGCAGGCAGTATAGCTGGCTGGCAGCAGGGAGCACCACGGCCCAACCTGGCCGTCGAAGAAAGGCAGCGCCGCAGCCTCACAGATGGGGAGGAAACTCCGCACGCCTCGCCTCACTCGCCGTCCCCACACTCCGCTCCCAGTGTTGCGGGGATTCTGCTCATACACAGAACTATGCACAAGAAAACAGGACCTCAGTAAATAGGGCTGTACCTCCTATCACCTTAGTACCCAAAATCCCAACCGACTACCAATAGTGTCTCATTTGGTCTCCTACAAATATCAAGAAGCTACGAATGTTTAGACAACCCAGAACACGAGCACTCCCGACTCACCTCAGAGTCGCGGGAACAAGACACTCTTTCACTCTCACGTACTTGTCCACAATAAAAATAATCAGAGTCACTAAATAAGTTCAAAATGTTTATTTTGACTATAGTGATCCATGATACAGTATGCGAACCACAACTAGCAGCAAAATGCATAAAGCAAGAATCATTAGCATTGTTATAATACCATAGAATATAAAAGGAGTCGTCATTTTATAAAGACTGTGAAAAGGCTAAATAACTGGGCCTAATCACCCTCCCCAAGGCAGTAAGAAGTTATTTTATATAACAGAAGATCGCTAGGCATTATTAGCAGACCCCTACCTGAAAGCCTAAACCGAAGGGTTTACATCATAGGAACAGCAGCGTTCAGCTCCATGGAATGGCTTTCTTCGAGTGAGTGTCAAAAACATGCAACAACGTTATATCAAAGCACGATTCTTCCGCATTGCAGCTGTTGGTTACATGTTTTGTCTAGGTAATAGGGACTGACCAGAACAGAATAACAAGAGACATTGTTGACCGACCTTGCACATTATGTTCAGACAGAATTGAAGGGAAGGCTGAGAACGTGAAAAACAATCTGTTATCATGTACAGGGCAGAGGCAAAGTGTCGCGAAAACAAACGCTTAGCAGAGGCGTGCGCAAAAGCAGCAGCATAGGGCAAGCAAAACTCATGCTAACTTAGCAATGTCGACAATGTGTCTTAGGGCCATATAAACCCATATAACACCCTCCCCCTGGTAAGTCAGTAGGACATAGACAGAAGAACAAAAACAGAGTTCAGAAGTCAGGCATTGTTTAAAGAATTGGTGAGGGACTTTCCAAAAAAAAAAACTAATCGGAGAAAAAAGGGAAAGTTCGAAAAAAGCTGAAGGCACGGTGAGCTTGAAACAAAAGAGTCTGTATTTCAGACAGTGGAGTAGGGACGACCCAAGTATTCAATCCATGAAGGTTTGGGTGCAAAAGAATGCAATTCCTTCCAATAGTGCATCGTTGTCAGTGGTGGAAAAAAACGATGACATCCAATTTAATAAACCGAAGGAACAGTCATGTTCCTCACAAACAGGAGCATCCAAAAATAGAAAAGGCAAACTTGCGTGATATTCAATGAAACTTCGTTGTAGGAAAGTCTGCACAGCTGCACAGATATCCCATTGATCCAAGATTCCAAGTAAAGCTGCACGTGTCATTGGACCATCCACAGAACAAGCCACGTCATGAGCCTCTAAGGGACCCATCAACCGGCTGAAATCAGGGATTGGACACCACGTGTTTGATAAGCAAAGTTCCATCGCCCAGGAGAAATCACACCGTGTGCAATGAAGCACTGGTTGCACGCAAGTAAAGTAGGCAAAGCGGAATGGCAAGTTGTAACTGATGCTAAGCGTTGCCAAAGGCAAG
Source organism: Calotriton arnoldi (assembly GCA_963921515.1). NCBI lineage: Eukaryota > Metazoa > Chordata > Amphibia > Caudata > Salamandridae > Calotriton > Calotriton arnoldi. The sequence continues at coordinate 192,168 of CAWUFW010002907.1, forward strand.
CATCCAAAAGCCTCATACAGGCGATTACGGTACAGATGAAGCTGGTCCGGCCTGTGCAGTGCCACAAAGTGAGCAGCCATTACGAAACACAAGAAGGAGAAGCAGGACACCAGCTGCGAGCGCCAATATTAAGGGGAACCCTCCGAAGACGCTGGTAAATATAGAATGAATAAAAGCTGGAATTACCCCGAATATAGTTTGAAAGGAAGAGACCAGGCCAGATCCCACACATTTAAAAAAATGGGCAAGGCCTGTCGTATCAGAAGCATTAAATATTTGGTGAATTAATTCCCCAAAATGAAGTGGGAGGTTAGTGTTAAGAAGCGACTGTATCTCACTCGAGGTCCGAGCCACCTGCAGTCTGAATGTTTCACGAGCGGAAGTGAGGGCCACCTCCTGTTGGAATAAAAGGGCTTTGAGCCTGCTCAACTTGTTGAACTCTGTTTTCAAAGTCGGAATGGAAGGCCAAAGGGAAGAATCTAAACTCCCATGCGGGGGCGGGAAAAGGACATTGCTACAGCAAGTTACGCGCTGGGAAACAGTTACCAAGTATGGGACACCTGCCCGCAAACCACAGCAGTCTTGATTGTTTAAAATGAGATAGCTGCAATTAGTAAGCAATGTAAAGACAGGCGTGACGGATGGTACTGGGGTCCCTTTCAAAAAGCAAGCTAGATTGGGCGCTGACACGTTACACTCGCCGTGCAACTTAACGTGTTTGCACACACGAGAGTGACCCAGTACTGAATTACACTCCTCCCCTGTGAGGAAAACCTCTTTATCCTCCCTCAAACACCGATAAGCAAAGGGCAGGACCCATAATTCATGCAGAAAAGCAGTGCCAAGCGGTTCAAAGCGGCCAACAGGAAAGTGATGCATACATGATTTAAATTGAAAAAGTGAAAAGGGCAAAGTGATAACGCCATGAATTAACAAAACAGCAGAGTCCGTTTCCGCTACAGAGAACGGCAAAGGCTCTAATTGTTCAATATGTAACAGCGTATATACAGCATCTTTCATGGACATAAACTTCTGTTTATCAGTCAGGTTAAAAGGCAAAAATAAAGCACTGGCATTCAAATAATCCCAAGGCACTTTACCTATTTTCAGAGTCTGCAACGTCCAAGCAAATTGCATGACCGACCTTAACTGATTCTGACCAGGATATAACACAGAAACATCACTTTGCACAATATCTATTACAGAAGATACAATATTGTCTAACGTATAATTGCATGAAGAAAGCGTATTAATGCTGTTGTCTACTACAGCAAGGACTTTTTCCAAGTTTGCCTGGTCAATTTGACGCAGACGGAAGGCGGCTTCCATCTGTGAAAGTTTCCAAATTTCATTATAAGAGGCATAAAGAAATCGCTTGGCCCTTGGATTACGTGGGCCTAGGAGAAAATCAGCCAAATCTATATCGTTTGATAGGATTGAAAGGTGCTGTTTGACAGAAAGGTAGAGTGTTCCAGCCACTGCTGGCACAATTTACCTACCGAGTATGTAGTCACAGAATGATGAGGTGGATAATGAGGATCAGGCTTAGTCTGAAAGAAACCAGGTGTAACATTATAGAAACGCATCTGGCATGCATTAGCATTATATTGCCACAACATTCATCCCAATGTATCAATTTCAGAAACATTAAAGGAGGCATTTTGAAGGAGAGCCTGCAAAGCCTCCATGGTGTAGTTATTATGTAACCGCCAATCATTATATTCAGCTTATGACGGAATTGAGGGGGTATTTAGGTTTTTGACAGTTGCAAGGCCATAACAGGATGTTTGGTAAATGGGTTCATTTAAAAACAGCAAGTGAGTCGGGATCAGGCAGGCACGATGTAATGCCTCAGTTCCCTGAACCTGCCATGGCTTTGTGCCCCAGATTGATTTTAAATCTATAGTCTTTTTCCAATGGTCATAACCGTGTACGGCCAACTGCGTTCTAAACGAATTGGCATAAATTAGTTTAGTGTGGGATAACAGGTACTTCGATGTAGGGGATCTTTGAAGCCTAAAATAATAGGATTTAGGATTAGTCAAATCATAGTTAGAAAAATAGGTGAACTTATCCCTAAGCGTTTTAGAACTCCCCTGTAAGGGAGTTGGACAATGTTTCCATTGGGTAAAATTAAAAACAGGTCTTATGGTGTTCGATTTGTGTAAAAAATGATGCCCATAATGTTGATAGCAAAAAAGATCACCATAATTGGCAGAATTTAAATACAAATCCTCAGCATCAAAGGCAGCATAATACTTTAAATCTGAAAACAATGCATGAACGGCCTGCACATCCCAATCATCCGAATGTATGTCCCGTGTCACCACATCTCCAAATGAGACGCGAAATACATACGGAACTCTAAGGACCTCTGTCGGGCCATGGATTTCATAAGCCACTTTGTCCCAAACGATGCCATCATGAACAGGAAAAGCTGAAATATTCACAAAAGTTTTGTCACGTTTCATGATATGGGACGATGTGTGTGGAGCCAAAGTTCCATCGACCATTTTTACTGCAGAGTGTTCAGGGAGATAATGGCCATTTATAAGTAAAAAGAACACTGTCACAAATCCAATTGACATGAAGAGAAATATCACGATAAGTACCAACCAAATGTAGGTCCATGGGGGAACGAAGTATGTCTTTTTGAACCAAGAGTAAAAGATACGCAACTTAGACTTAGGTGCATCAGGCAAACTGGATGATGAGGAGGACGAGGCAGAAGAAAGGTGTGCCGGTTCTCCTTCACAGGCACTCACTGGACTTGCAAGCAAAGGTGAAAGCGTTGAATCGTCCATTCGTACTCGTGGGCTAGATGGTATCTCACACACGGAATCAGTAGCCGGAAAAGGACACACAAGAACCATCGCAGAAGATGTTTGTCGCATAGGCTGAAGATCAATTACAGTGTCCATCATATGAGCAGACATTCTTGTGGCAGCAGGTGACGACAAAGTTAACGGTGCTAAAGATATTGCGTTGCACGAAACTGCAGGTGTCACACTATTCAGAATCAGCCACACGGTGTAACTTGACATTGTTCACTGAGATGTATCTGTTGTCTTTGCGACCTGGCAATGGTGGTAGAATGACAGTACGAGTACCCTTCAGTCCAAGTACAGAAACCGGAGCACGATAAGAGGGACCAAATTCTTTTTTGTTTTCAATCTTCTCCCGCACTAGATCTCCAACTTTAGGAAGCCAACCGGTAACAGGAATCAGTTGTGCATCAGCAGGCAAAGATGGTAAATGCTCAGTTGCCAGAGTATCACGGGACTTTTATAGATCCTGTAACATAGCAGAATGATTATCTACGTCAAACTTAGAGGCAGCCGCCACAATGTCCAGACCATCAAGGTCAGGAACAAACATGTGAAAGCCAAAGAGCATTTCGTAAGGGGTCCGCCCACCTAGAGATCTTCCAGGGAGATTATTTAGTGCACGTTGGACCCCACACAAGTGGGACAGCCAGTCCCTGCCAGTACCTAAGACTCTAGCTGTCAAGGATTGCTTTAAGTCATGGTTCATTCGCTCCACAACTGAATTGCCCTCAGGCCTGTATGGAGACGAAAACTGCACCTGTACCCCCAACGACTTCATTGCATCCTTGTAAGCCTTAGAGGCAAACGCTGGACCTTGGTCAGAATGGAAGGTACCACAGGCAAACATCCCGATAAAGACACGCAAATCCCTGATGACATTTTGAGCGTCAGCACTACATTGTGGCCATACCCACAGGAATCGAGTGCACGAATCAACCGCAACCAAGATATACTTGTATGCAGTATCAGAAGAAAGAGGACCGCAGTGATCAAGATAGACACAGCCAAAAGGTCTATTAGAAATACACAGCTGTGTTTGTGGCGGACGTGGGACTGTAGAAGGCTTGATTTGTTGACAAACATCACAGCAAAGAACATAGTTACGAGTCTCTTTATATAAACCACGCCACCAGTAAAGTTGCTAAAGAATAGTGACTGTTGCCGACACACCAGCATGTGCAGAAGCAATGCCTTTGTGTGCGGCCTTGATCAAAGCTTGTCTGCGGTCAGAGTTGGGAATCAGCCGATCCCCTACTGAAGGAATGGTAGCATAAGGAACCTGTTCGGGAGTTACATGATAAGAGTATTTAGAAGGGAAACCCGCAGGATAATTACCTCCCTCCCTAGTTGCAGCAACCGCTGCCAGAATCTCATTATCAACCTTAGTCATAGATCTTGTAACTACTGCTACGGAACACGTGGCTACTGCAGACTTGGCTGCTTCATCAGCCATAGAATTACCAAGAGCGTGTGTTCTGATACGCTGGTGGCCAAGAGTGTGAATAACATGTGTGAGAGGCAGAAGTTGTTTAAGATCTGCCACTCGAACCCAAAGCGTTTTATGCTTAATTGCGCTGCCTTTAGAATCGCGGTAATCATTTTGAGACCAAAAGAATAAGTTGTCATTGAACGACTGGACACAATAGTAAGAATCGCACACAATAAGAGTATTCACAAGAGGATCAGCAAACTCCAGAGCTAGGACAAGAGCACGCAGCTTGGCCAATTGCGCTGTGCAGTCTCCTAGTGCCTGTGTGTGTACAATGGAAGACTTAAACTCGCCATCTTCAATGGAGCCAGCAACAATGGCACAAGCCGCTGAATAAGCATGTTTGGAACCTGTGGCCGGTTGCGACGAGCCATTGGTATAAATGATGCATTTGTATTCACACAGAGGAAGAAGCGACAAAGGAGGAGGATGAACAAATTCATACTGCAAAAACTCCTGAGTCTGAAGAGATGTATCAAAGACAAATGTGACATCCGAAGACGTCAAAAAAGTAGCCCACTGAATCCAACGAGGGTGCAATGCTTTAGAGTTTGGCACACTAGCTTTAGTCACTGCTTCCAAAGCAGGGAAGGGAGTGACCATAAGAATGCGTTTGCCCTGCGCCAGTGAGCGTTCTTTTAGAATCGCCATCTGCACTGCCGTCAAGATTTTTTTCACAGAGGAAAAACGCATTTCAGCCGCAGTGTACAAGTGTGATTTGTATGCAATAGGTACTGTGTCTCCTTCATTGAATGTTAAGTACGTGAAACCCACTGCCCCAGAAACGATACGTATTACTAGGTTGGTGGTGTTATCACGAGTCATTAAGAAGTTAGTCGCAAGCAAATCCGCCTGCAAAGACTGCAGAACGGAAGTATGTTCCGGAAGCCAGCTGGCAGAAGAAAACTTAGGTTGTATCAACGCATAAAGCGGTTTGATACGCTGGGCATAATCGGGAATGTAAGTCCTCCCGAAGTTCAAAAAACCCAGCAGGGACTGTAACTTTTTCAAAGAAGAAGGTTGTTGCAAATGTGCACATTTCTCCAGGAAGTGAGGTGCTAGACCCTTTCCCTCATTATTGAGCTCATAGCCCAAAAAGAGCACAGCCAGATGGGCAATGTGTGACTTTGCAAAATTAAATTTGTAACCGTAGTCTGCAAAAGACAATATTATGTGGTCGAATCGGTCAAGATGCGGGGCGAGGTCGTCGTCAGTCAAATAGATGTCATCAACATACGACAAGGCCTCAGGGTCAATGTCATGCAACAAAGACACAATGCATGCCGCAAAAGCACCCAGGCTATTCTTGTAGCCCATTGGCAATCTTGTGAATTTTTTCTGATTTCCGACGGCACTGAATGCTGTCAGGTCACCACTCGCACGGTCTAGATTGTGACTGTAGAAACATTGGAAATGTCAAGTGTTGTTTTGTATTTTTTACGAACAATATTATTCACCAGCGCTGAACTGTGTGTGTTTTGCACCGCAAAGGTGCGGCAATGGCTGTTCAAATTTCTATAATCCAATACAATCCGAAAAGTACCATCAGGTTTAGGGACAGTAAAGAGGATTATTCATAGGTGATACACATGACTCAATGACACCCTTATACTCAAATTGTCTTAGAATGTCACAAACCGAAGCTTTCGCTTCACGTTTGATGGGATATTGAGGTTGAGGTTGTGGCATAGAGCGCAATGGTATTTCATGAGCCGGCGAATCAACGTCCCAACCCACCTGATTGCGATACACCGCTGGGGCTAAGGCCAAAGCCCATTCCTCCGCGAAAGCCTGCGCTTGTTCCTCAGGGACACAACGTGAAAAACTAGGAAGTATCACATCTTCCCCCTGAGAAGCGGATAACACAAAGGGAGGAGGCCAATTCTTCTCCGCCAATAAAATGTCATATGTAGCGGTTAGATTCTCCCAGAAAACAACCTTCACGGGACGCAGTATATCACCTTCAATTTGGAAAAGGACTTCGTGTAGTCTATCCGGGGGGGCAACCCGGGTATCTGAAGTCTCAATGGTAACAAATGTGTCAGTTGCTGTCACATCCAGACGGGGACGTAGAGCCTCCCTGACTATGGTAACTTCCGCCGCGCTGTCGAGAAGAGTCACCGCCCATGTCTGATCCAGGAGTCGCGTCCTCACCGTCTGTGGCATATCTCGCTGTTAAAGCGGCAACCTTTTTCTTTTGAAAAGGAGTACGGGTTCGGGCGGAATCACCCTGCTTCTCCTTGACTTCAAACTGTCGAGGCTGTTCACGAAGTTGTGACGCAGGTTGACTTCTACCCTGATCCTGGCGATCCCCTCCACCGACTTGTGAGCCTGATGTTTCCTGTAAAGAACGAGGAGATCGCTGGTCAGGAACCTGAAATCTTTCAGGAGACTTAATTTTAGCGCGATCGCGCAAGTCATAAGTACATACAGAAGCATCAGGGGCCGGTGAACTGGCACGCGAACCCTGCTTCTGTTGTTGGGAACCCAGTTTCTTATTCCTTTGCCAATTATTTTTAGGAAAGAAAGGGCGCCCATCCTTGTCAGGCTGGGCTTCCTGTTGTACTTGAGACTGCGTTTGTATTTGAGATGTAGGCTTATTCCCCAGACTATTGCGGCCTATGGTTTTGTAAGCCTTTGCAATAATCTTCGGTAATTCTCGTGGTCTGTCAGGCTCCGCGACCGCCTCTAAGCGGTTTGCTACTTGAAAGCTAACAGCATCGCCCTTGACATTCGCAAGGATCATATCAGCAACCACGTCGAACACTCCCACCAGTCTCATCCCCAGCTCAACAGCCGCTTCTGCACCGTGTTCATCTTGAACGCGTTTAATCACAGAGGGGAGTACGGTCATGGAGGGTGCCGAAACACATAGAATATACCGCTGCAAACACCCTGCCCCAGGTGTTACAATCAGCCAAGTCGGGAACTAAGGGCCATATGTATCAAAGTCCCCTTTTGCGATTCTCAAATAGCGATTTTTGGCGAATCGCTATTTGAGAAACGCAAAACCATATGTAAACAAATAATCGCAAAACATTAGCGATTCGTTAAAATTTGCTAAATGAATAGCGATGAGCCAAATAGCGATTAATTAGTATTGAACTTTCTATTTTGCGAATTTCGCACAATTGCGAAAATCGCAAAATTGCGAAGTTCGCGAACTACAATTCTGAGACTCAGGTGCAGCTTGATGACATCACAACCAGGAAGTGTGACTACCCATGCTGCACCTGAGTCTCAGAAGCAGAGTGAGAGAGCAGGAGTTGAGGCTGAGGCATCACTGCAGTGCTACACACATTGGAGAGAGTGGAGACATGGCCAGCAAGGACAAGCAGCAGGGGGAGACACCCAGAATTAGAAAACCAAAGTTCACAGAAAGTGAGCAGGAGGCTCTGATACAGGAGATGGTTGTGGGCCATGAGCTCCTGTTTGGAAAGAAGTCCCTGCGTGTGCCAGAGACATGCAAGAGAAGGATATGGGCAGACATCCAGCGCAAAGTAAACGCAATTGGCGTCACACATCACAGCGTCAAAGACCTACAGAAGCGCTGGTATGATATGCGCGCGCGCTCAAAGGAGAAGGTTGCTGCCAGGTTGGAGGAGGCCAACAAGACCGGTGGGGGGACCTCCACTGCCACCGCTTCAACACCACTCGAAGAAATGGTTGAGGGGACCCTGCTTCCGGAGAGTGCAGTGGGCGTGTCAGACCTGGACAGCTCCGACCACACACAACCAAGACAAGGTAAGAAGCATGCCATCACACCCCTGATACCTCCCTACTACCCCCACACACCCAGGAGAGTCCCAGGGGCACAACAAAACTACAATTCCAGTGCAGGTACACAAGCACACACAGCAATGCATTATGGGAGATGTAGTTACATGCACCTAACAGTGGAGCAATGACACCCAGCCAGGCTCAAACAGTATGTGTGCATCATGAAAGTCAAAATACAGATAGATAGGACCCATGTAACTCCAAACAGTGATATTTAATGCATGACAAATGCAAGGCAGGACAGTAAATGAATGTGTGCATTTATGTCCACAGCACCAGCAGAAACACAGGGAACAATCAGTGGAGGGGAGGATGAATCCCCCAGCCCAGAGGCAACAGGGCAAGAGGAGGAGGAGGAAGAGGAAGACGAGGGCAGCCCAGTCATCCCCCCAATACGCCGCAGGCGGATTGCAGTGCCACCATTGCCACCACTGGAGGAGGAATCCCAGGACACCGATGTCAATGTCCAAACAGTCCAGGGACAGTCAGAGCCACAACCCCGTGCACGAGCACGTGCCGAACCAATACCACCAATCCCATCCAGGCACAGGGCACCACGTGCATCCACTAGTGCCGCAGTCACAGGAGACGACACAGTCTTCCAAGGGCTGGAGGGCCACATGTTGGAGGTCCAGCGCCTGCAGGCAAAAAACATACGGTCAATCCAGAGGCAAATCAGGGTTGGCTTCATGGGCCTGACGGGTGCCCTGGAGGCACTCTGTGCTGAACTAAGGGCGGACCGTGCTGCTAGGCGCAGGGAGAGGCAGCACCTCCACACCCGCCTAGACCTCTACACCAGGGCGGTAAACCGCCTTTCCTCAGCGACCTCTGTGCTGTCAAGGCGCAGCATCAGTATGCAGCACGAGGTGTCACACTGCAGCCAGGACGTGGCCAGGGGTCTGGTACAGGTGACATGTGCTGTGGATCAGCTGCAGGCAGCTGACACTGCTGGCCCAGGAGTCCTCACTCCAACAGACGAGGACGCACAATCCAGCAGGATCAGCATTACACCACCGCCCCCACCGGACAGGCGCCGTAGTGTGCGTCACGGCAGGGCTGCTGAGACAGGCGAAGAGGGCACAGTGCACCCACGGCGAGGGCCTACAGGCCGTCAGCGCCGCAGTTGAGGCGCTCAGACATAGGCATGGATATGGGTGCATCAACCCAGTGCACACAGACACTTGGTCAAGAATCAATTTGCACTGTGAATCACACATGTGCGGTACTTTTAACAATACATTGTGTGCCACACAGGCTGTGTGCCAATATATATCCTGTACAAAGGGAAATTAAACACAGTCCTGTATTAGATCTTTGGCATTGTGTCATCTTTTCTTACCTAGAAATAGTTCTGTGTGATCTCATCTCGCCTCTAGCGCCCAGCAGCTGCACCAATTACTCCGGCCGGCATGCGTCCAGGAGCTGGCCCCTCCTCATCTGATGATTCTGATTCAGTGAGCTCCACTGGTGTGCCCTTCCTGGTGGCGATGTTGTGCAGCATGGCACACGCTACCACTATCTTGCAACAGGTCTGGGGGCTGTATTGAAGTGCCCCTCCACTCTTATGTAGGCATCGAAACCGGCTCTTGAGTATTCCGAAGGTCCGCTCGATGGTACATCTGGTTGCTATGTGGGCACTGTTGTACCTCTGCTCCCCAGCGTTGGCAGGATTAAGGTAAGGAGTGAGTATGTAGTCCCGGACCGCATACGCACTGTCACCTGTGGGGCGAGAAAAATATGGTTGAACACTGTCCTGCCACTGCTATGCATTACTAGTGTCCCTCTATCACATGCAATTACCTAGTAGGTATCCCTCACCAAACTCCCCACTTGTGAGTCGGCGGTGTATCCCACTGTGGCGGAAGATGAATGAGTCGTGGGTGCTGCCTGGGTATTTAGCGACGATGTCGGTGATGATGTGCCTGGCATTACACACCACCTGTATGTTCAGGGAATGGTAGGACTTGCGATTCCTGAACACATACTCGTTCTGGGAGGGGGGGATATGGCGACATGGGTCCCATCTATGCATCCAATGATGTGGGGGAATTGTGCAATTTGATAGAACTCCTGCTTGGTCTGGTCTAGTGCCTGTGGTGTGCTGGGGAAGTGTATGTGGTTATGCAGCCTCTGTACCATGGCATCAAGGAACGCGTGGAAGAAGCGCGACAATGCACTCTGTGAGACCCCTCCTGCTGTGGCTATCACCCCCTGGAAGCTCCCTGACGCCAAGAGGTGGAGTGAGCACAGGACCTGTATGTGGGTGGGGATTGTGTGTGTCCTGCGTGTGGGGTGTTCAAGGATAGGTTTGAGCTCTGCTATTAATTCCAGGATGCTCTCTTCATCCAGCCTGTAGTTTGTATGGATCTCCTCCTCAGTCCGCTGGAGCAGGGTTATGCGCGCTCTGAAGATCCTTTCCTGGCGTCTCCTTCTCTGTGCAGCAGCTCTGAGTCGCAGCCTCCTGGCTATCACGTACAGCCCTGACATTGTGGCAAACATCAGTTGCATTGTGGGTCTCTTTAAATAGGTTGCACCTGGTTACCACCTGCTCAGACTTGGTGGTAATTGCGATTCTCTATTTTGCGAATTTCGTGAATTCGCAAATTGAGAATTATTCATACATTCCGTTTAGCGAATTCGCTAATTCTGAACACAACAATTGCGAATTTCGCTAGATTTTGTCACATTTTGCGAATTCGCAAATATTTCGCAAAATGGTATTATTCGCTATTTTGCTAATCGCTAATTATGCGATTCGCACATTGGCAGTCGGGATGTGTCTCATACATAGCGGGGCTCTGTTTTGCGATCGCAAACACCGTTTTTCTGCGATTCGCAGTGTTTGCGATCGCAAAACAGCTTCATACATATGGCCCTAAGTCTTTGGGTAAACTAATAGTTAAGATCCTGTGTTTATCCACAGGAGTGGTATTAGGAAAGACAGCTTCTATCTGTCCAAATTTCTCGGCAAGCCAATAAGGAAATTCATCCTTATTTTGTGGGCGCTTGCCCATGACAGAATTAACAATAACGGGACTGATGGTTACGCCACCAGGACCCGCAGGTTGCACCACAGTGCCAGGTGGTCCCACCTGGACGGTGCGTGTCACGTACTGGATCACAGCTCTATAAACGCGTACCAACGATGTATGTAAGACACGGAGCTCTGCCAGAGTTGCAGTTGTAAAAGCACATGGGTGTGGGGTAAACCCAGCCAAAACGGGCCATGTGGCCCCATCTATGAAATGAAATTTGTAAAGCGCACTTATACCCCCAAAGGGGTGTCCTGGCGCTGTACGCATACCGCTGTGGAACCCTTCCTGGCTTTTCCCTGTGAAATGTCCACTCCTGGGCACCCCCAGGGTGAAGCCAGGCATTCCAGCGCTGTTGGGGTCATTGTGGAGATTAAGCAAGCTATTGCCCAGAGTTGCAGAGTGGGACCCATGATTAGAATAGGCACCGAGGCGAGAATTATCAGGTCTGAGGAAATTGAGCCCAAGACCCGCCGAGGCGGGAATTGAACCCTGGTCCCGGGCCAGATCTCTGCATCAGGGTCTGCCGCTCTAACCATTGAGCCACACTTCTCCACCTATAGATAAAGGGCCTAAACGGACCACCGTTAATGGGTGAGGAAGGGCGCCATTAAACCAAATACGGTGTTGCCAAGCTGTAAGCGGAATCTCAAGCACTCTATAAGGCTGATACTGCTGAGGAACGGCGGTGGCAGCATACGTGTGAAACAAATCATCAGTGCCATCCACCGCCGGAAAGGTGACCCAAGAGTAAAAAACTTCAAATTGGTGAGCCGGATCGGCTTCCACCACAAAAATAAGCGCGGCCCCAGCATCAGGGACCACATAATGAGTCAAGTGCGCTCTCAGCAGGGCTCTGTTATGAGCCGGAATATCAACTACAGCCAGTATAGAGAAGACAGCAGAACAACTTAAAGAGTGGCAGCGCAAACACGGGTTATAAGAAAAGATATACCTTTTAAAACTTCAAGCTTGAATAAACCTATAAAAACGTCAATATAGGAGGCTACTCCGTCACAGCTGTCTCCGGAAACAGAAGTGAGGGTATTGTGGACCAGCACGATCACTACTCAAGCGTCTCGGAGATAAGAACCAGACCAAGCGTTGGGCGCCATGTTGCGGGGATTCTGCTCATACACAGAACTATGCACAGGAAAACAGGACCTCAGTAAATAGGGGTGTACCTCTGTTGGACTTGGCCCTTTTTGGCAGGTTCACCCCTGAACTTTTTGCCTTAAGCTCTGACATGGTGGTAGTGATTTTAGGCCTCTGGGCACTTTAGCACTGTGGCCCAGTGTAAAGTGCGTGCGCACTCTGAGTGCGTGTGGTGAGATTGGCCTGCCCTCCCATAGGAATGCATGGGGGATATGTGTGTCCATGGTAATTCCTGCTATGAGAGGAGTGCAGGGGCGAGTTTAGCATGTATGAACTCGTGAGAATAAATGCTGCGCAATGGTGTGCGCAGATTTATTATGACTAGTGTAGAAATGCCACTTTTAGAAGTTGGCATTTATGTGTGCTCTGTGTCTGCCTGCCTGATGTGAATTGCATGTCTGGCTTGTGAGTGACAGGGGCTGAGAGGTGTGTGTGGCTCCAGGAGGGGCAGGGTGGGTCAGCGCAGGGCTGAATGGAGAGATCTCCATGCAGATGGGAGGGAGGAGTTGCACCTGGGACCTGAATAGGGCTGTGCCTTCCCTCCACAATGCTGGCTCCGCCCCCTGTGGTGCGTCTAATCCCTGAGCCCCCACCTGACAAAGGAGAGAGGAGCTGAGCAAAACAAAGTGCTCCAAAGCTCCCCTATACCAGTTCTGACTGGTATCCCCAAGCCCTGTGCTGTGACACAAAGGGAAGAGTGATATAAATATAGGGGCTGTGACCCCATGAAAATGTTCAGTGTACTGTACTTGTGCTGTTCCTGCTGGGGCGTGCTGCTGCTGGGGCCCAGGGGGGGCTGCCAGGAGGGCTTGCCTCCCTGGGCCCTGCATGGCCCCTTCACCTAAGGACTGATCCTTTTATCTACAGGACCTTTTGCCTGTTCTAGCGCATTGCGAGCGCTTTATTTCCATTATTCCCCCAGCAAAGGAGCACAAGGGCTCCGCAGCGCTGAGCTGCAATAATTTCCAGAGGGAATCCCAGCGTGGGGATTCCCCCCCTTTCGGAGGCGGAGGGAAGCGGGTGCCTACCCTGCATTGCGCCACGAGCAGGAGCCTACCCCGCTTGATACCGACTGAAAACGGCGGGTGCCCACCCCGCCTTATGCTGCCTATTGGCGGGAGCCTACCCCGCATTTGCCCGGAGAAAGAGGAGTCGCCGGGCCGCTGCCGAGCGCGACCCAGAAGTGGAGAGGTGGGCGGGGCCGGCGCCCCAAGCACGTCCGGAGCCTCGCGGGCTCCACAATGAAGTCCCGGGTCCCGAGAGGGGGCCCGGGTGAAGGGAGGCAGGCGGCCGAGGCCGCCGATGGCAGCGCAGGGCTCCCAGGAGTGCAGGGAGAGCCCCGCGGTGGCGGTCGCCGGAAAAGAGAAGTCCCGGGTCCCAGGAGGGGGCCCGGGTGAAGAGCAGCAAGGCGGACGCAGCGAGAGGGAGCCGGAGAGCGGGTAAGTTACCGCTCTTCGTGTTGACGCCTCTGTGTGAAGAGTCTGAGCGGCCCCAGCTGGCAGCGGGCTGCTCCACCGTTGAAGGAGCATTTCAGTTCCTTTTTGGGGGCATGTTTTGTTTTAGGAGCCAGCGCGCTCCGACACTTGGGGGGCAGTTTCTTTTATGAAGGAAAGAGCCCCAGAGGGCTCCAGTGACTTGGGGCATATCGAGGCACATTGTCGGTGCCTGGGCGGTCCCGCCAGAGAGCGGGCCGCCCCAACGATGGGGGCATGTGTTGAGTGCCACGTGGGGGTCCAGAGGGCACAGAGGTGCCGGGCCCCCTTGATGAGAAGTGCCACAGCTGCACCGCACCAGCGCGGGCAGCTGCAACACTTGGGCACACTTAATTCAGAGTCCCTGAGTGGGACCGGAGGCACAGAGGTGCCAGGCCTTCACGTGATTCCCAGCTGCCCAGCAAGTAGTGGGCAGCTGCAGCGTTTAGGCCACAGTTCTTTGGGGGCAGGTTTGGAGAGAAAGGAGTGAGATGCACTCCTTGGCCCCAGCGCAATTGCGCACATGGATTCCACTGCATAGGCAGCAGCCCTGACATTCTGGACACAGGGCGTTTGAGCCCCTTGAGAAGGCCAGTTGGCCAGGGGGTCCCTGTTTATGTGATATTAGGAAATGTGATGCTCTACAATGATTTATGCGTAAAATGTTTATGCTAATGAGATTATTGCATACTGCGTGTATGCTGGTGAGGACTAATGTGTAATATGCTTATGCTAATGAGATTATTGCATACTGCGTGTATGCTGGTGAGGACTAATGCGTACTATGTTTATGCTGGTGAGGTTATGGTCTAATGCGTTTAGGCTTATGAAGTTGGCGCAGAATGTATTTCGCGCCTAATGTGATACTGTGCATAATGTGGTTTATGTTACAGGATGATGCTGAGTACAGTGGTTACCGGTGATTACTGGTTGTACGTTTATGATATGTGCTACATTTACTAAGTTCGCTTTGTGCTGGTCCTGACAGTGGTCCAGTTGGCCCTGTCAGGTGTAAATAATCCCTTGTAAATATGACCTAGTGCCAGGTGGCACCATGTATATTATGTGAGTACTATTCTAATGTGTTATGAGAATACAAAGGCTATTTTTGATATGACCTTGTGTGGAGTTCCTTTTGTAGTGTGCCTGGGATGTTGTTGCTGGGTGCGTGCGCAAACGCTTTACACATTGCCTCCGGGATAAGCCTGACTGCTCGTGCCAAGCTACCAAGGGGGTGAGCAGGGGTTATCTTTGGCGTGTAACTCCCTCGCCCTGACTAGAGTGGTGGTCTCTGCCTGGCTTTGGCGCACGCCTTAGCCAACCAGAGATCCCATTTCTAACATTGGTTGTCAGCGGTGGGGATTAGGAGTTGCGTTTGCGCAGTACCACAGCGACAACTGGCTGCATTACAAAACTCTGCATTTTAGATAGTCACATGTATGGGGATTATTGTTTCTAAGTTTGTTTTAAGTATCATTTCTTTCGAAATGTGTGTTCTTGTTGCACTATGAGTTGAGTGTCCTGCCAAGGACAGAAACCAGAGAATCTGGAGGAGTGACTGCCCTTGTGCAGACTACTATTGGGTTGGCCTAAAGCTGGAGGAGGGACTGCCCTTGAGCCATTGCGCTGGTTCTTGGGTTGGCCTGCAGCTGAGGGAGGGACTGCCCCTGTTCTGTCTGCTGGTTCTAGGGTTGACCTACAGTGGGGACTTAATTGGCATGGAGTCACTAGCTCGGGAGGGTAGATTATCCCCTAAGTGCAGTGTGAGTTTTCTGGATTCCCCAGTAAGGGTGGGATCCAGTGGTGGCAGCAATATGAAGTCCAGTGCAGAAAGTCCCGGTCCCCAGACGGTGGTACCTGGTTCCCGGCTAAGAGGGGGGCAGGTTGAGATTCAGGGGCAGTAAGATACTGTCTCACCAGTCCGGGGGGGCGCCTGTGGATGAGTGGTGTGTTGCACTGGACGATTGGGTGTGAGTTCTCTGAAATAAGGAGCTTGCATGGGGGAGTGACCCTAGAGGAATGGTGCAGGTGTCTTCCAACCCAGGGTGGTGGAAGATGTTCAGAGTTAGGTGACCTCACAGTGAGAAGGTTGCAAGGCCTCACATCATGTCCTGCGAGGAAGGTGTGAGACTGGGCCGTATTCCGAGCCTCAATCTGTCTCCGACACTGGATGGTTCTCAGAAGGAACACCACGTTGGGAGCCTAGTCTGTCCTGTTTGACTGTTCTGTGTGGAGGATCTCCCCGTGTTAGAGGATCTGAAGAGGCATTTGAGAGTGATTCCAAAAGGAGTGGCTGAGGTGTCTTCCAGCCCAGAGTGGTGGAAGAGGTTCAGAGTAGCACAGCTAGGTCCCGGTGTAGGGGCTCACGTCCTGTCTCAGAGGGGAAGGAGTGAGTGGGACTGCGTGTCTCCAGGTGCCCGAAACCCCGTCTCAGGGCCTGGATGGTTTCTTTAGGGAACACCAGGTTGGGAGCCTAGGCTGTACTTGTAGACCATTTGAGAAGGATCTCCCAGTGTCTAGAGGACGTGGAGTGTCTGTAATCAGAGCTCCAGTAGTCCTAGTGTCTGGCAGTACCACTCCAGTTTGGAGGGTGCGGAAGTCCAGAATGAGGGGTGAGAGGGGGAAAGAGTCCCCAGTGGGAACCAGTGGGTCAGGGGCCAGTCAGAAGGGCTGAATCGCCAATGATTGGCCATGGTGACACCACTTCTGTCCTGAGGGATCTGCACGCACTGTCAGATGGACAGGAGGTCGTGAGATCTGCGCCAGGCAGACTGTCACACGACACATTAGTTATGTGTCACCCTCGGGGGGGCATGCGTGCTCCCCGTGAAGTCCTGGTTCGCTGGGCATCTGACCAAAGGGTAGCGTCCCTGGGTTGGGGAGCCAGGTGCAGGTGTTTCCAGACCTGGACAGCAGGGCGGCTGTAATCAGTGTCCTGGCCGGTTTGCCTTCTAGGGGGTACCACTCCAGTTGGGAGCGTATCAGACTCTCGAAGGGGGTGCAGAGGGAGGGAGTACCTGCCTCTGACCCCGGTGCATCCGGTGAATGTAGATCCCAGGTGGTAGACCAGTTGATGGAGAGAGGTCCTGAACTGGTGGGAGAGTTGTGTTCTGGGGGTACTTCTCCTGGGAGAGTGCGGAACGCCAGAAGGGAGGTAGGGTGAGGAGGCGCTTCACCCGTGACCTCTGGTCAGTCTGAGGGTGTGGACCCTAGGTTGGAGGATCAGTGGTAGTTTGGAACTACACTGAGAAGGGAGAGTGGAGAATGGCTATTGGATGCCAGGGGTTACTGCCCCCCACTCTGTGGATTGGCAAGGACCAGTGGTATCTGGATGGCCTAGGGCCTGGTCCTGGCTGGGGACAACTAAGGAGTACTAGTGGGGTAGCCTAGTTGGTCCTGAGAGGTTTTTTTCAGAGGGAGCCACATGGGTTCAGAGTGGCGTAGAACCGGAGGGTGTCCCTGCAGTGCGGGCCCGCGTCCGTGTTCTATCGCCCCAAGCAGGGAAGCCCATCACAGTGGTGATTGGTCTGCCCTGCATTTTGGCTGGAAGGGGGTTGTGTTGGACTTGGCCTTTTTTGGCAGGTTCACCCCTGAACTTTTTGCCTTAAGCTCTGACATGGTGGTAGTGATTTTAGGCCTCTGGGCACTTTAGCACTGTGGCCCAGTGTAAAGTGCGTGCGCACTCTGAGTGCGTGTGGTGAGATTGGCCTGCCCTCCCATAGGAATGCATGGGGGATATGTGTGTCCATGGTAATTCCTGCTATGAGAGGAGTGCAGGGGCGAGTTTAGTATGTATGAACTCGTGAGAATAAATGCTGCGCAATGGTTTGCACAGATTTATTATGACTAGTGTAGAAATGCCACTTTTAGAAGTTGGCATTTATGTGTGCTCTGTGTCTGCCTGCCTGATGTGAATTGCATGTCTGGCTTGTGAGTGACAGGGGCTGGGAGGTGTGTGTGGCTCCAGGAGGGGCAGGGTGGGTCAGCGCAGGGCTGAATGGAGAGATCTCCATGCAGATGGGAGGGAGGAGTTGCACCTGGGACCTGAATAGGGCTGTGCTTTCCCTCCACAATGCTGGCTCCGCCCCCTGTGGTGCGTCTAATCCCTGAGCCCCCACCTGACAAAGGAGAGAGGAGCTGAGCAAAACAAAGTGCTCCAAAGCTCCCCTATACCAGTTCTGACTGGTATCCCCAAGCCCTGTGCTGTGACACAAAGGGAAGAGTGATATAAATATAGGGGCTGTGACCCCATGAAAATGTTCAGTGTACTGTACTTGTGCTGTTCCTGCTGGGGCGTGCTGCTGCTGGGGCCCAGGGGGGCTGCCAGGAGGGCTTGCCTCCCTGGGCCCTGCATGGCCCCTTCACCTAAGGACTGATCCATTTATCTACAGGACCTTTTGCCTGTTGTAGCGCATTGCGAGCGCTTTATTTCCATTATTCCCCCAGCAAAGGAGCACAAGGGCTCCGCAGCGCTGAGCTGCAATAATTTCCAGAGGGAATCCCAGCGTGGGGATTCCCCCCTTTCGGAGACGGAGAGAAGCGGGTGCCTACCCCGCATTGCGCCACGAGCGGGAGCCTACCCAGCTTGATACCGACTGAAAACGGCGGGTGCCCACCCCGCCTTATGCTGCCTATTGGCGGGAGCCTACCCCGCATTTGCCTGGAGAAAGAGGAGTCGCCGGGCCGCTGCCGAGCGCGACCCGGAAGTGGAGAGGTGGGCGGGGCCGGCGCCCCAAGCATGTCCGGAGCCTCGCGGGCTCCACAATGAAGTCCCGGGTCCCAAGAGGGGGCCCGGGTGAAGGGAGGCGGGCGGCCGAGGCCTCCGATGGCAGCGCAGGGCTCCCAGGAGTGCAGGGAGAGCCCCGCGGTGGCAGCTGCTGGAAAAGAGAAGTCCCGGGTCCCAGGAGGGGGCCCGGGTGAAGAGAAGCAAGGCGGACCCAGCGAGAGGGAGCCGGAGAGCGAGTAAGTTACCGCTCTTCGTGTTAACGCCTCTGTGTGAAGAGTCTGAGCTGCCCCAGCTGGCAGCGGGCCGCTCCACCGTTGAGGGAGCATTTCAGTTCCTTTTTGGGGGCATGTTTTGTTTTAGGAGCCAGCGCGCTCCGACACTTGGGGGGCAGTTTCTTTTATGAAGGAAAGAGCCCCAGAGGGCTCCAGTGACTTGGGGCATATCGAGGCACATTGTCGGTGCCTGGGCGGTCCCGCCAGAGAGCGGGCCGCCCCAACGATGGGGGCATGTGTTGAGTGCCATGTGGGGGTCCAGAGGGCACAGAGGTGCCGGGCCCCCTTGATGAGAAGTGCCACAGCTGCACCGCACCAGCGCGGGCAGCAGCAACCCTTGGGCACAATTAATTCAGAGTCCCTGAGTGGGACCGGAGGCACAGAGGTGCCAGGCCTTCACGTGATTCCCAGCTGCCCAGCAAGTAGTGGGCAGCTGCAGCGTTTAGGCCACAGTTCTTTGGGGGCAGGTTTGGAGAGAAAGGAGTGAGATGCACTCCTTGGCCCCAGCGCAATTGCGCACATGGATTCCGCTGCATAGGCATCAGCCCTGACATTCTGGAGACAGGGCGTTTGAGCCCCTTGAGAAGGCCAGTTGGCCAGGGGGTCCCTGTTTATGTGATATTAGGAAATGTGATGCTCTACAATCATTTATGCGTAATATGTTTATGCTAATGAGATTATTGCATACTGCGTGTATGCTGGTGAGGACTAATGCGTAATATGTTTATGCTAATGAGATTATTGCATACCGCGTGTATGCTGGTGAGGACTAATGCGTAATATGTTTATGCTGGTGAGGTTATGGTCTAATGCGTTTAGGCTTATGAGGTTGGCGCAGAATGTATTTCGCGCCTAATGTGATACTGTGCCTAATGTGGTTTATGTTACAGGATGATGCTGAGTACAGTGGTTACCGGTGATTACTGGTTGTACGTTTATGATATGTGCTACATTTACTAAGTTCACTTTGTGCTGGTCCTGACAGTGGTCCAGTTGGCCCTGTCAGGTGTAAATAATCCCTTGTAAATATGACCTAGTGCCAGGTGGCACCATGTATATTATGTGAGTACTATTCTAATGTGTTATGAGAATACAAAGGCTATTTTTGATATGACCTTGTGTGGAGTTCCTTTTGTAGTGTGCCTGGGATGTTGTTGCTAGGTGCATGCGCAAACGCTTTACACATTGCCTCCGGGATAAGCCTGACTGCTCGTGCCAAGCTACCAAGGGGGTGAGCAGGGGTTATCTTTGGCGTGTAACTCCCTCGCCCTGACTAGAGTGGTGGTCTCTGCCTGGCTTTGGCGCACGCCTTAGCCAACCAGAGATCCCATTTCTAACAACCTCCTATCACCTTAGTACCCAAAATCCCAACCGACTAGCAATAGTGTCTCATTCGGTCTCCTACAAATATCAAGAAGCTACAAATGTTTAGACAACCCAGAACACGAGCACTCCCGACTCACCTCAGAGTTGCGGGAACAAGACACTCTTTCACTCTCACGTACTTGTCCACAATAAAAATAATCAGAGTCACTAAATAAGTTTAAATGGTTTTTTTTACCATAGTGATCCATGATACAGTATGAGAACCACAACTAGCAGCAAAATGCATAAAGCAAGAATCATTAGCATTGTTATAATACCATAGAATATAAAAGGAGTCGTCATTTTATAAAGACTGTGAAAAGGCTAAATAACTGGGCCTAATCACCCTCCCCAAGGCAGTAAGAAGTTATTTTATATAACAGAAGATCTCTAGGCGTTATTAGCAGACCCCTACCTGAAAGCCTAAACCCAAGGGTTTACATCATAGGAACAGCAGCGTTCAGCTCCATGTAACGGCTTTCTTCGAGTGAGTGTCAAAAACATGCAACAACGTTATATCAAAGCACGATTCTTCCGCATTGCAGCTGTTGGTTACATGTTTTGTCTAGGTAAGAGGGACTGACCAGAACAGAATAACAAGAGACATTGTTGACCAACCTTGCACATTATGTTCAGACAGAATTGGAGGGAAGGCTGAGAACGTGAAAAACAATCTGTATCATGTACAGGGCAGAGGCAAGGTGTCGCGAAAACAAACGCTTAGCAGAGGCGTGCGCAAAAGCAGCAGCATAGGGCAAGCAAAACTCATGCTAACTTAGCAATGTCGACAATGTGTCTTAGGGCCATATAACCCCATATAACACCAGGGGGGGTGCCGGGCCGCCACCGCAGCTCACCGATGCTGCCGAGCCACCGGGCAGCAGAGCAAGGAAGCGCCACCCTGCTGCTTCCACAGTGCGGCACGGGGATCCGCTCTACGGCACCACGCCAAGGCTCGTCCGGCTCCGCCCACACGCAAGGCCAGGGATGGCTAGGCCGCAGATCGCCACCGGGCGCAAGAGGCCCCCGGTCCACAGAACGGGTCGCAATCGAGGTGATGGGATCTGTTCAGCTAGCGGATCTCTTGCCCACGCAGCGAGGCAGGTGAGAGCCAGGAAAAAGGCAGGATTTTGGCCGGAATAATGAGGGCTTACGGGAGCCCGCCTAGAGCATGTCCACCATGCTGAACTGCTTGGCCACGCCCCCCTGGAAGTGTTTCTAAGCGGAACTAACTGCGAGAACGCTTTAAGTGGATCTCTCATATGCCAGGATATTATGCTACACGGGGCTTGTAATGGGTCTGTGGCGAACTTGTCCTGTCACTTGAGGGGTACCCCGGCAGCTGTGATTAATCCGGTATTCAGGCTTCTCTCGAATGGGAGTTACTTGATGCTGAATGATCAAGGTTGTTGTGGGATGCTTCCGGGCATCGCATATCTAGTCACCATGAGCTCCAGGGTTACTTGCTGTATGCAAGTATTGTTTCCACCAACACATATAGTAAGGGAGGTGCCGTTATGGCCTTCGCTAAATGTTTCCTTTATACGGTTTGATACTCTGAGCAGAATGAAAGCCATGCTTTTACAATGAACCGTGCCCTTAACCTCCGCCCGGGAGACTTTTGATCTCCAGATTGCAAGGTCCTCGGCTGAGATACAGGCACTTATACGTACAAACTGCCCCTTCCATTTCACAGAAATGGTAAGTCGTATCTTTAACATGTCTGATACGACGGGTATTGTACACCTATTTAAGACCATAGATTCTGGACTGTTAAGCACCTTTCAGACGGTCCTCGGAGTTATACCGAACTTTATACACTCCGTCTTTGGAAGCATTTTTGGAGGGCTTCCGCTGATCCTGTTTCTAATAGCAGAAATCCTGATTGTTACCTTTCTGCTACGCAATGGATGTCCCAGCCACCAAGGAGATAGCAACAGCTCTCCTGGAGCGTAAATACAGTGAACGCATGGTACAACATCTGGGCACACCTCGCCTACGGGAACTGAGCGCCTTTTGGTTCCTGTCATTTAGACCAGTCTGGATGAACTGTGTCCTACCTGTTCTCCGATGCCTGTTCTGCGGAGAAGAATGCATGTTGTACCTCTGTCTGACACTTCCATTGGTTGCACCACAGACGTTGATACTTTACTGAACCCGATAACGGCCCATGTTCTGCAGTGTCCTCAGCGCATTCCCATGTTGTTGGCAGCATTCTTACAGCCACCACAGGTAGTTTCTGCTCCTGTTGGTATGGACACCGGCTCCTCCAACACTCAGGCCTTGGATGTAGCACAGGCTGCCCCGGCACCTGCTGCAGGCAGTACGGAAGATCTCTTGCTTCTCTGCATTGGCTTCCAATTCAGGAGAGGATTCAGTTGAAGGCTATGTGCATTGCACATAAAGCACTTTCCGGAAAAGGATCCCCGATGATTCGGGTGATGATCCATCCCTACCAGCCCAAAAGAGCTTTAAGATCAGAAAGTAAACATCTGATGACAGTTCTAAAAATTAAATGAATGAGAAGTGGAGGTCGCCTTTTTTCATATAACGTTGCTAAAACTTGGAATCACATCCCCCTCCACACTCGTTCACAACTAAACTACATGAACTTCCGTAAGCAGCTAAAAACCTTTCTTTTCCCGTGATATGTCTTGAATCAGGTATCTGCGTAACTTTCAGCGCTGGGATGCCTTCGGGTAACCAGGCGCTTTACAAGTGCTACCTCATTCATTCATTCATCTGTGCTCAATTGACATTCTTTGTGAGGTTTTACAGGGATCGTCAGCTGCATATGCAGACAGCAGCAATGTTGCATCTACCAGCAAGGACACATAAACATTTGGCACGTGGCATGCTGGGAAGATTTGGCTTTAACTTTTTTCGAAATTCCAAATTGAAACCTTTTGACCTGCATGGCTTTCAAATGCTTGTAGTTGTTCGGGCTATATAAACGGACACCTTAGAGCCACTACTTAAATGATTTTTTTTTAATAGAATACTTTTAAAGGTTTTTTTTTAATGCTTTTAACCTTCTCTTAAAAAATGTTTTTATTATTTGTTGCATCCAAACCTCTTGACACCTTGGTAGTACGCTAGATCTTAGTAATGTCATCCAGTCGGATGAGGAGTGGGTGTTATATTTCATATAGGTACCCGGATATAGGTCTAGGTAACATCATAACCCTTCACCTACATTCTCTCGTATACTACATACATAACGGATTTGAAGGACTGACCTTTTACCCAGGTACAATACTACACACAAGTATGGAGGGTTTTTCCCTGGACACTGGCCTCATAAATTATGCATGAGGATTCTTAGTTTCTTGGAATCACAGCAGGACCATCATCTCCTGCATAATAACTGTGTATAAAGTTCATTCCCGACGTCATCCTAAGTCCGACACTGACACAGCAAGGTAGAACCCCTGGGGATACCTTAGGGTATATAAACACCACATCTTGCTGAGATAGTTAGAGGAGATCAGGACTTCCTGGCCGACACACTGACGCCAGACGCTGAGGTTCCTACATGCAGATACTCCAGCTCGCAGTGGTCTGACATCCCTTGCGGGGTGTTCAGCTCGAGGCCAGAATGGGGTCCCGCAGTCCCACATCAGGTAATGGAGTTGGCTTTATCCTAGAGGGATTCTTGGCTTTACACCTACTCACATGCTAGGTACACTTAGGTACATCTAGTTAGGGTGCATCGTAGGAGTACGCATTTTAGTGCCATGTATTTTATATACTTGCCTATATTTATGATTTTAGCAAAATGGTAGAAACCTACCATCTGTTTACTTTCTTGGTGCTGCTACTCATTTATATATGCTACTGTCTACTGGTGATTTCAGTGCACTTATTTTACACTAGAATAACAACTGTTCAATAAATACTTATTGAAAACGTCCCAACCGTTTATTCTGTGTATCTCTCTGAGAACAAGTGAGCACGAGTGACTGAGCGAAAAGTAAGTTACTGTTTCCACGGTCCTGAGGAATCAGGGTTGTCATGTTCGATAGTTGCCAAGAACTATTCTCCCCTTGGTAAGAGGAGGTTATAGTGGCATTGCAAGCTAGCTGGTACACAGGCCAACACACCCGGTGGGGGTGTCTGGAATTAGTCTGGACACCAGTCCCGCAGTGTATGTTGTCTAAACGCACAGATCCTATATAGATCTTATAGGAACTACACGACAATACACTCCTATTATGCTTTAGCGCAACTGCAGATCCTGAATGAATGGTGGTACGGGCCTAGGGATGAACCCGCATACAAGATTGAATAGTGGATTATGGGAGAACCATCCCTATACCCACTTCTGTACAGCAGATCAGCCCCTAAGGGCCTCCCCCCTCAACACAGGTGGTGATCATGACCTGGTGACAGACTCTTTGCCAGATTATGGCGTGCGGGGCTGATTGCCTCCCCTCAGTGCCTTCGCTGGCACTCCGGGGATGGCACCTTCCTGCACACAGTATGGACGTGTCCCACTCTCTATCGTTTTTTGCGGGGGTGCTTCAAAGCCTATCTGCAGTTCTAGCATGGGACATCCCCCGGTCTCCCAAACTTACGCTATTGCATTGTACAGATGAAATCGAGGATAATCATTACAAAAGACATCTGTTATTTTTGGGCCTTACCCTTGCAAAATGGGACGTAGCCAAACATTCGAAAGGCCAATAACCCTCCTTGGGTATCGACGTGGAAGGGGGGCATGGACTATGCTATGGAGTTAGAACGACCTGTATTCATAGCCCGTGGATGTCCATCAAAGCACACTAAAATATGGAAGACGGAGGCCACATATCGGAATATTCCCCTGGAGACACACAACACAGAGGATGGTCAACTAATGAATGAAGTCATAGCATTTCAATAGGGATTGAGAGATTATACCAACACTACACCCACGTATTAGAGACGCAAATAGCCAAGACTAGAATATATGTGATCAGGCGCAGAGTTAAGATTTGTTTGACGCAGTTGTTGTTGTTATATGATTGTAATCCTACAATACATGATAAGATATGGCTGTAATTTCCTTCCTAGTTATTCATTTGACGATTTATATGTCTATCATCGCATGGAAGCTTTGTATTGATCTTTATAAACTCAATAAAATATGTTTAAAAAAACCTACACAAGCATAAGATAAATCTACTGATCTCATTTTCTACAATTCAAAAATTACTGAATGTCATTCTTCATAAAGATAGACTGCTGTGAGTACTTTATGATCCCCTTCACCTTCTACTTATCCAGCAATCCCTCTGCTTTCTGAATTTGTTTTAAAAAGATCATTGAAACAGATGTCCTATAAAATATGTATAAAAGGAACTAATTACTTCAACACTATATAGAATAATCTGACAGCATGAACCCAATTTTTTGCAATCTGGAAGTTACAATCTCTCAGAAACTAGAGTTGATTGCACCTCTACATAGGACTAAATGTACAGACAAAATGCTCGGTCCCCAAGTGGTTCATAAGAAGGACGGACAAATCTCGGTAATCTGGACAGAACCTTGCACTCAGGTCTCCCTACTCAGAATATTCGAAACTACGAGGAGAAAATGCACTTCTGACATATTCACACAAAATTGTGTGTGTGTTTGCAAGACAAAATAAATGTCCAATCAATGACCATCACTAAATGCCATCCAATGGAACACCTTCTCAGTGATCTCTGAAGATAATCTAACATATAGCATTTGGGAACTAAAGCCAACTGTTCAGCCCATTACCTCTTGTATTCTCAAAGAGACATGCCATCTACTATTATTACCTTGTACTATCACGTAGTGAACTCCTCCCTCAAAGTGTCTTTCCTGACTCACACAAAATGGGCCGTATTACCCCCTCCCAAAAGGCAGAATCAAACAATCTAGTAAACCTTTGACCTCTGACCAACCTTCCCTCGTTTGGAATGATTCTTGAAAAGTGTGCAGTTATACAGCTCAATAAACAGATAGAAGAAACTAATTTACTGGCTTCACACCAATCTGGTTTCAGGAGCAGCTGTAGCACTGAAAATGCTACTCTTAAAATTCTAAATGCTATCCTCTCCATCTAGGTGATGGTGTTGCCTGTTGCTCATGCTGTTAGACCTAATGGCGATGTTTGACATAATTTATCACTAAAGGCTTCAGGAGAATCTAGAATCATGGTTGGGTCATGGTGGTATTGTACTTAAATGGTTTGCTTCCTTTCAGATGAACCAAAGATAATTGGTTAGGATTGTGAATCATTCATCCAAAGATGCAGTGGTAATGGGCAGTGTTCCTAAAGGAACGATCTTAGCTCTGGTGCTGTTCAATCTCTACATTAAGAATAATGATGGACATTACAGATTTGGCCATTCATAAATATGCTGACAAAACAGAGATCTACCTGAAAATCTCAACAAATGAAGATATGGCCTTCGTAAAATAATATTTTCAAAAAATCTAAAATTGAATGTCCCATAATATCGTGAAGCTTAATCCTGAGAAACCTGAGTATCTCCTTATGAAAAGTCTACAGAGACAAGGAATAAATGAGATGTGGGTGGGTGAACTCAGAAATTATGAATTCTCCCCACCATTGCTTCCGAGTGGAAATTCTTGGGAATCTGGCTAGACTCTAACCTCTCCATGACTTATCACGTGTTAAAACTGCTAACAAAGATAGAGAAAAGCTGTATGCCATCAACAAACTTAGGGCCTCGTTATATGTTTGGCGGTGCAGGAGTGGAACCGCCCTGCTCCAGCACTGCCAAACCCATTTACAAATGGCCCACCAGATCAGGAGTTTTCTCCTGTCTGGCGGGAGATTCTTTGACGCACCGCCATGAAAAGTGTGGCAGTGAGGAATCTCGTAATATGCTTGGCTGGGCCGCAGCTGCAGTAATTCGCTGTGCGGCCAGAATGATCTCTGGTATACACTTGCTCCTGCTTGAGGCCAGAATATAATTTAATTTTTCATGCATTACCTTCAAAGCACTAAACTTCAGCGATGCTGTGTATTTATTCTCTAGCATCAAAAAACTTGGTGGTAATAAGAATATAAGGTGTTCACAGTATCTCACCCTGGAAATCTAGCTCTTTAATACTCAGAAAGCATCCTCATAATCATTCTCTGGTGCAACAACTGCATTGCAGAACTCTTTACCCGTTGACCTAAGGACCTCAGAAACTGTAGATTTTTAAACGACATGTAATCTAAAGCCTGTTTTCTTCTCTCCATCAATTGTATTTTCAACTGAAGAACCCAATCATCCCCTCTCTCCCTTTTCACTCACTTTTCCTTACTGTCTACTTCCTCCCTTTTCTTAATCTCATTAAGCTTTAGCGCTAGTGGCACCTGGTGTGTCAATATTTTTTGGCTCTCCCTAGCCTCCTGACCTCCTCCTCAGATTCCCTCACTACCAGTCGGCAAAATTGCCCCTCATCTCTTCAAAGCCTCTCTCTCACGTGCATTTCATTTGTTTTAACGTGCTAGTAAAGGCTGGCTTTACTAATCTACTCAGCTAGCCACATAACATGCAGATCTGTTCTTTGCAGCAGGCGTATTAACCCTCTGCGCTACTTTATGGTGACTCAAAACTGCCACAAGACAAATCTCCGATCTCTCTCTCTAGCAGGAACATTAATCACAAGAGTTATTGTGACATTTTTATTGCTGCCTGAATTTTGGAAGCACAATGAGCTCTGCAGCAGGTGCTTTTAAAATGTAATTAATTGCTGAACACAGCGCCCCCCCCTGTGGTTAGTGCCCCCTCCAGGTTAGTGCCCCCCTCCAGTTCAGCACCCAGTGTGGCCGCACCCCTCGCACTGCCTTAAAGCCAGCACTGTTCATCTTTCTCTCTAGTTTCTTGGAAAAACACAGCTTCAGAAGGAGCTCGATGATGAAATATATGACTTCAAGGGACCCTTACCATCCAAAGCCTTCTTGAGGTTTTAACTTACTCTTCAGATATTAGGCCAATATATCTTTGCTGCACATATACTCTGCCGCGACGGACTATACATACTGCCAAGATAATAGTCCGCCTGTCACATTTAAAATCAGGCAGACCTTAGTTTTAATGACGGCAGACACTATTCCGTCTCTGCCGTGATTAAACCCCTGACGAGTAAGGGCCATTGGAGGCAGACCTCTAATTCTGACCACCTAATTTAGATGGGTGGAATTAGAGGTCAGTTTTCACTTCCCTTCACTGCCAGGAAATCCCTGGTGGTAAGGCGCAGTGAAAACTGCTGAATACTCCCCTTTCCAGGGGAGGGTACTCCCATGCTGAGGAGAGCATTATATTTTTTATTTTCAGAAAGTAAATCCCACTTTGGGATTTTCTTTTTAAAAAGGAAAAAGAAAACAGTTTGGTGCAGGGCTACTGATGGAGAACCAGACCGTTATATAAATTAGGCCCAAAGTCTGTAGGTAAAACTTTGTCTGCGATGTCTCACTTGGTGTATCCAACCCCTCCTTCACAGTCACCATGAAATTGTGCATGGGTCATGGTTGTCAACAAACCTATTTTTCAATGGTGCTTTGCCTATGGTAAGAGCTTTTTTGCCTTAGCCAGTTTTAATAATCTTGGTGTCATTTTCCTCATTACATTTGTCTGCAGTTTTTTTAATTGGTTTGGGAATGTTATTGTGTTGTGTTCTTTACTTTATAATTGTTGATACTGCTTGAACTTTCACAACACTTCTCTGGGTATTGCCTGCTGCATGTACTGTGGGTACAAGGGGTTGAGCAGAAAGTCTGTCAGAATTCAGTTTTACCTGACCAGATGCACTTTATTAAGTTGGTAGGTTCACCCCTTATTATTAAGCCTATTTCGGACATTACTAATACTTTGTTTTTAAATAGCACACTTCTGCCATTTTAAGTGCTCTAATGCACTGTAGCTCATCTAAGTCAATTCAATAGTAGTCAGTTACTGACCTTGGAAGAATAAGTTTTTCATGCAATGATTCACTTATGACTTGTGACATGCAGAACACAACAGTGAGCAATAACACACCATTTTGCCAACACCTTGTTGCTAGGCATCTTAGGCCTGGGACTTTGAGGCAAACTGGGTACTTTATAGGTATGCCACCTTGTCTGTAGCATGTAGTTTTATTTCTCACTATCAGCTGAAGGTCAGAGAAAGTGTAGCATTGAGAGAAAAAATAGCATTGAACTCTGACATTTCTAATCTTGCTTCTGTTGTTAAGGTGGGTGTTAGCGTGTCTGATGTTCCTCTATATATACTTTCAGTTCATTAAAATGGATGCTTTGGCATGCAAGCATTGAGCGGTGCAAGGTGATTTAAGTGGGATCCATTGGGAAAAATGGAAGCCATGGTCCTGTGGTATAGCTCCATAAAAAGTACAGACCTGAGAACACTGCAGGAATTAGTAGGTATTTCTAAGTCCTTCCCAGTAACCTTCTTTACTCTGATTCTCCCTTCTTCATCCCAGCCCTTACAGGCCTTCCTTCAACTAGCATATTTTTCGTCTCAATTCCTGGGAGTTTTGGGTAGGTATGCAGGTAATGCTGAGGATGAGTCCTCCCTTTCTGAACCTTCAACGTGCAAAGGGAGGGACCCAGATTCAACAAGGGCTCTCCGCAGCAGAGTAAATCTGGAATAACGCAAGGCAGCGCCAGTCGCTGCCTTGCATTACTCTGCCCTGGGAAGGCATTCCATGGGTGGAGAGTGGGTGTTCTCATGCATCCACCCAAGGTTTGTGGCACATTCGCAGATTTACTAACACTAATAAACCTGGGAATGCATCAAAATGCTACGCCTTCCCAGGTGAGGCTTCGTTTTTCCTCTTTCTACGTGCGCTGCATTCTGCAACATACCTAGGAAGAGGAAAAAGCTCCAGAGGATTGGTTTTGTGCAGGAAGGTGTTCCTTGCCATGGTGCAAGAGTGCCTGTGTTGGGCCTTGGCAGCCACAAGTGCGCCAGCGTGGAGAGAGAGCAAGAATGTGCTGTATCTTAGCAGCTATGGTGCATCCATTCTCATTGTGTTGCGCCAAATATAAGTAAATCTGCCCTCTGTAGAATACGTTTGTCAAGAAGAAGGGTTAGTAGCAGTTATTGTTGTTAAACAGCATTTGCATAGCATAAATAACAGTTTTTCCATTTGCTGATGTGGAGGTGAGCCCCAGAATTAATCTGCCTTTTTTGAGGAGCTGTTTTGCAAAATGCACTGAAAAAATGCAACAGTGGTGGAATCTACAGTTAGTCCTTGGACTCTGGTCAGGGTCCTCCATATGAGCCAGAGGAAGACTGGCTGACAGCGGCCAATCCAAATGTTTCTAAAACAGGGCACCATTCTGATTTGTTGAAAGCGTAGACAATCAAGAAATACTGATTCATCGCCCTTTTTTCAAGCAATAAGAATAGGTCTCTTTTTTTAGATGCATTCTGATTGGCTGCTGTCAGATTATGAATGAATGAATGATGAACTATATTTGTAAAGCGCAAAACAGCTGCTCCAAAAAGGAGCGTTCCGGTGCTAGGTGACAGCAAGACACAGTTAAGATAAGTAAACAGAAGATGGACTGACAGGCATTAAATCTCCCTGAAAAAGTGGGTCTTCTGAGAGCGCCTGAATGCATTTTCTGATGTAGCGTATCTAATATAATCCGGTGACTGATTCCAGAGTTTCAGGGCTAAAAAAGAGAAGGAGTGCTCTCCAGCTCTGGTCTTCTGAATCTTGGGAATGCAAAGCAGGTTGTGGTTGGTTGAGCGTAACGCTCTGTGAGGAAGGTGTCTTTTATTTTTGTCACAAATATACATTAAGCCCTTCAATTGAGTTATCAGAATGCATGTGGCGTTAAGGCCAGAGCTGCCGATTTTGGAACTAGAGTACTAGGTTTGAGGCCTCACGTCTGCTCAACATCATGTGATTCTGGGCAAATCGCTTAATCTCCCCATGCCAAAATGAATGTGTCCTTGTGTAATGTTACTGGTGCTCATGTGACGCTCTCCAATATTTTCGGGGCGAGTTCCCGCTATATTTAAAAAAATCTGCAAAAAAAAACAATATGTGGGATGTCCATGCCTCCCTGCACCAGATTTTATAGTCCAGGGAGATATATGGGGCTCAACACATTTTTCTGTGTTTGGGCACAGAGTATGCCCTTTTCTGTAATCCAATGATTGTGGGGATGCTGGTGGGTTACCAAAACAAATTCCAGTGAACACTTTTGCTTGCGCCTAGTTAAAATGGGATACATTTCCTTAGATGTGGACACAACGCATAGAAAGGACTGTGACACGGAAGGAAGAGGAGAATTAAGATTAACAATAAAATACTCATCGTATTATACCATCACCAACTCTCTCTCCCTTCGAGGCACTACAGAGATTTCACTGAGCATCTACAGAGACTCACATTTGAGAGCTAGACATGTCTGTACCTTGCAGGGGCATAACGCAAGCCCCAGCGGTGTAGAGTAGGGGTGGGCGATAAATTCCCCTCCGCCGATGGAGTTTGCAGAACTTTGGCCTCTCCGGGCAAATTCCACCAACCACCGTGTGACATCGTTTTTTCTTGTGCGTGGCTCACCAACGGTAATTTGACGCATGCAAGTGAGATTTGGCGTCCCCTAGCACAATTGTCGGTCGCTAGGGGGGCACCCGGTGAGTTTTCCCCAACATGGGCGGTCGCGGCTGTTTGCAGTCAGAAAGCTGCAGCTCGAGTAGAAATCCACTCGAGCTACAGCGAAATCAGCTCGAGAAGCAGCGCTCTCAGTTTGCGCTGATTTGTCAACATGGAAAGGGCTCCTGGCGCTAAAAATCAGCGTGAGCAGTGCAACGTGCCTATTTCCGCCCATTCGCTGAACTCTGCAGAATCTCGTGAAGTTTTCGTGAAACTCCGTGGAATTCTGCAGAGTGAAACTCCGCGAGTTCCGCCCATCCCTAGTGACGGGGGACCCCAACCCTCCAGGGGGCCCAACCACTTCAAGAGGGCCCCATTATGCCCAAGGGCAAAGCATATCCGTGATAAATTGGAGCCTCAGGGGTCTCTCATCATATATTGCAGGAGGGACCCACATTTTGCATTATGCCAATGGTACCTTGTGGAAAATGTTTTAAAGAAAACACAGTACAGAAGTGATAATTCATGCTATTTATATGTTCAGACTGGTCTTCCACATCAAATAAATATAAAATAATTTAAACTCACACCAAACAATGTCTTTTGAGTATTTGATCCATTGTACTGCATTTCTCAAGGCTTTTTATCATTTTCTTTTATCAGACGTAATCTTTTGTTTTGCTCAGGAGACTGGCCCTGCTCACGCTACCCCTGTGATGTACAGAGAAACGCGGCATCTGGAGAAAAAAACACAGAATCTCACAGCTGCAGACAAGGGTATGGTAATTCTGCTGTTCAGAACAAATCCGGTACAGCAGGAATACAAAACAGAGTGTTACAAACAAAGGCTGGGACAAAAGATGCCCCGTTTTCAGCGGTGATTCTTCCAGACTCAGCAGGGCTGCGCAGCAGGATGGATGTAGCTTTCTTCCTGTCCCAGCATGAGTGCGATTAGCAGAACATCTCCCTCCAGTAAATTAACACCACAAAACATTTCGAACGATCAGACAAAGAGTATTGTAATTTATATGTCTGACACATTATTAGAGAGTGAACTATCTTTTCTGCCAAGCCTTCACCTAAGTGTTGTGGTGCAGCGGCCAGGGCAGCTGACTTCGGAGCACAGGGTTCACGGTTCGATCCCCGGCTCCGGCGGCAGCTCAGCTCAGCATCATGTGACTCTGGGCAATAGCTCACTTAATTTCCACTCCGGCCCCCAGCGCCTTGAGACACATAAGGGTGAGTAGCTGCGCTATATAAAAACGGACTTACACATTGGAGCCGAATTGAGGCTTATACCCATCCTGCAACAAGAACTTGTCTTTATATGGCGCATTATACCACACTTCTGTTCTTTCCAAGCGCTCCATATGACTCGTGCCATTACCCGCTTTCATGGCACTATGATTTAACAAAATCAGAATGATGTAAGGCTGAATTGGTCTTGTGTGGACTCGAGCCAGTGAAATGCAGACAACATAATAACTTGTTTTGTATATAGCGCTTCATACTTCACTTATGCCATTTTTAAGCACTGTAAATAATAGGTGTTACTATTACATAAGTTGAGGCCAGATGTACTAAAGCGTTTCTGATTCGCAAAATCGAACCAATTGCAAACGCAAAATGGATGTTTTGCATGTACCAAACCCAAATTGCAATTTGATAATACATCAGCGTTTTGCAATTCGGGTTTGTGACTACATACCGAATCGGTATTTGGATGTGGCATGTTTAGATCATATCTTACTAAAAGCAATTCGGAATGGGATATTTTAGTGCTTTGCAACCGATATCCAGTCACAAAACATTCAGGGGCTTATTTACAAGCCCAGTGCGCCCCCGGAATGTCACTTTTAATGAAGTTCCTGCAGTGCACTGGCTTTACCCATATCTACGAGGCCACCTAAAGCCACCCTGCGCTGCTTTTCATGGCCTCGTAGATATGGTGTGAGGCAACACAGCGCAAGCCGCTACATTGCCTCACACTGAGATGGGGAGGTGTGCCATGGGCATTACGGTCGGTGTTCCCACGTAACACCCATGGCATTTTACACATTCCCAGATTTACAACAAGTTGTAAACCTGGGAATGCGTCAAAAGCCTGCGCCTCCCCAGGGGTGGCGTAAGGGTTGTGTTTGTGAGGGGAGGTGTCCCTTCCCCCTCAAAAACAACCTGATTTCAACACAGCCACCCTTGCACCCTGGTGCAGGGGTGCCTGCATTGGCGCATGGCAGCCATTTCTGCACCAGCACTGTGGAAGAGGACAGGAATGCGATACAGCGCATTCCTGCCCTTTTCTTTTGACTTGGGGCTGTGCCGCAGGAAGGCTTGAGGAGCTGCCAAAATATAGTAAATGAGGCCCTCATATTTTACTTACTAGTGAACGGTAGTAGTAAACCATTTGCAAACGGAAAGGGTCCCCAAAAACCCTTTCCCCTTTGTGAATGTTGGCAAAAACATTTTTAAGGGTAGGGAGTGGTCCCAGGGACCACTGGCTACTCTTAAAAAAATGTTTCTTAAACGTTTCTTTTTTTTTTTAACACATCCAATTTTCATTTTAGGAAAACACCGTGCCATTAAAAAAAATTACTGCTTTATCTAAAAGCAATTACAGACATGGTGCTCTGCTGACCTGTGATAGCAGCGAATCATAGTGAGTTACAATTTGCAACTTATGTCTTAATATACTTGAGGTAGGTCGAACTGGACCCACTATGGTTCTGTATTTTGCGATCTAACCTAGTAGTATGTAGGTCGGATATCAAAATAATACACTGGTCACAAAAATACTGGTTGCACATTGTGACCAGTGTTTTGCAACCATTTTTGAGTATATCTGGGGCCAGATGTACTAACATTGGGAATAGCGATTTTCGAATTGTGATTTTCTCTGAATCGCAATTAGGAAACCGCTATTCCTAATGTATGAAACTTTTATTTTTACATTAGTGACTCCTAGTGGGTCGCAAATTGACCTACCTCATGAATAATATTAAGGTAGGTTGCACTTTGCGACCTATTAGGAATGACAGCTATCACAGGGATAGTGGCCTGTTGGGGTGAGCAGACCTCCATGTCTTATATTGCTTTTAAAAAAGGCAATTTGTTTTGGGAAATGCAACAGTTAAAAAAAATGAACTTTTTAACTTTCATTTTTTAAGAGTAGGCAGTGGTCCATGGCACCACTACCTACTCTTAAAAATATTTTTTTAACATTCTCAAAGAAAAAGGGGTCCCTTGGGGACCCTTTGCTGTTTGCAAATGGCTTACAATCTCCTTTGAGGAGGTGGTAAAGTATTAATGTTTTGCGTCCGGACTTTAGTCGCAAAATATTAATACATATGATAAGGAATTGCTGTTTGGAAGAGATGCCCTAAACACGCACCTTCCAAATAGTGATTCCTCATGATTCCCTCAGTCCAATTAGTGATTTGGTAGTATCTTACGGAAAAGCTATTTAGTGGTCGCTAAGCCTGCGATTCGCGTAATCACAGGATTTGCGACCCCTAAATGGCTTGTACAATATTTATGAAACTCATTTAGCATTTCCATAAGATACTACCAAATCACTAATTGGACTGAGGAAATCATGAGGAGTCACTATTTGGAAGGTGCGTGTTTAGGGCATCTCTTCCAAACAGCAATTCCTTATCATATGTATTAATATTTTGCGGCTAAAGTCCGGACGCAAAACATTAATACTTTATCACCTCCTCAAAGGAGATTGTAAGCCATTTGCAAACAGCAAAGGGTACTCAAGTGACCCCTTTTCCTTTGAGAATGTTAAAAAAATATTTTTAAGAGTAGGTAGTGGTGCCATGGACCACTGCCTACTCTTAAAAAATGAAAGTTAAAAAGTTCATTTTTTTTAACTGTTGCATTTCCCAAAACAAATATATTTGTATACAAGCCATTTAGGGGTCGCAAATCCTGTGATTTTGCGAATCGCAGGCTTAGCGACCACTAAATAGCTTAGTTCATCTGGAACTTGGTTTTACATCTGCAGATTAGTACCAACATATTCAGATAGTAGGAGACTACAATTTCTGGGGCAATGCGCCTTCCATACACATGGTTTAAATCCTACTGCAAACAACGCCCTCCTTGATCACACATAAAACCAGCCATCAGCTTGATTTGTTTATTATTTCTGCTGGGCTTGTAGCCTTACATTTGTCTTACCACCTTTTCATCTCTTTCTCGATTAACTCCAAGCCAACTCGCAGCACCACTAAATCTAGCTATCCCTATGTACATAGCAGGCTGTGGTAAGGTTCCAATATAGCTAGTTTTGCTAGCTGCTTTGCAAATTTGAATGATGCTGTTGTTTCCTTTTCAGACCCCAAAAATCTCTCACTTTTAGAGGAATCATTTCATGGATGTATTAAGACAGTCTTGGACCAAACATGTATGCTCTTACCTTTCAGCCGCTTTTACCATAGACATTACCATATTGCTCCAATGCCTCAGTTGCTTTGGCCTTGGGTGGCTCCACTCTGCGATGGATTTCCTTCTTTTAGAGAACAGATCTGAATAAATTCAAATTGAGCACTTTCACTCTTCCCATAAACCTCTACACCGGGGAGTTCCTCAAAGTGCAATCCTATCCCCACTGTGCTTTAACCTTTATCTCAGTCCTCTTGCCTCTCTTCTACAGCAGTTCAGCATTGTTTCCTCTTTATATGCAGATGACACTTGGCTCGTCTTCCGCCTCTCCCCTCGAATAAATAAATAAATACCTTTCTGAACTCTCATCACTTGATGAAAGCCAATTTGTTTAAACCCAAACCTGGTAAGACCAAAATTCCCCCAATTTCCAATAATGTTAATGGATGGGATCCTTCTCTCTGGCCCGAAGAAATAGGTAATTGCTCTCCTCCTGTCGAGACTGCTCTCAATTTTGGTATAATTCTGGGCAGTAAAATTTCATTTGATCACCAGATCTTGGCTGTCTCCAAATCTTGTCTTTTTCATCTCAGCCAGTTTAAGACAATTTTTCCCTTCCTGCCTTCCCACACAAGGTTATTCTCACTAATGCTTTCATCCAAAGTAAATTGTTCTATTGGAACTTAGTTTATTTAGGACTTCTGAAGAAAGTCTTACCTGTAGACAAAAAGTAAAAAATGCCATGATAAGAATGTAGGAAATTGAGGTTTTGATTGAGTGATGGATTTTTCTTGTGCTGTGTTTTTACCTTATTACTGTTTGAGTGCTGCATACATACTTTACACATTGTCTCTAAGCTAAACCTGACTGCTTTTGTGCCAAGCTACTAGAGGGTTAAGCACAAGTTACTTTAGTGACTTTTGTAGTTCACCCTTGCGAGGATTGTGGGTGTTGCTCGAGAAGGGTCTTCACCCCTTCAATCAATAACCCAGTTTCCTACATCCTGTCTGCCGGTTGTGTATAAAAGTGGGATCCAAACTACCCCACTGTGTTCCAATTCAAAGTCCTCTGTTACCAAGAAAGGGAGTGCTCCGCAGAGTACTCACAGGAATGCTGTGCAACCAAGGCTGGTGTAGGCCTGGCTAACAGTCTCCTAAAGCTGTGTTTCATAAGTGCCTAGAAGACTGTTTGCCTGCTGGGCAGGAGTGTACCACTGGCCCTGCAGCCCCTGTGGAGTACGAGGCTCCAACCTTTCAGGGACCCCCATCCCTTGAAATGCCCCCACTCAGCCCCAGGCCAATGAATATCTGTTAGATAAGGGATACTTCACATTTTCCCCACCATTCCACAAGGGTCCCCACCATGTTCTGTTACTCTACTGCTGCTGAGAGAAAGAAACCCTACTGGACGACATGCTATCCAGAAAGGAAGGGGACGTCCAGTGCACTCCTAGTTATTTTAGGACATCCAGAAGAAACAGACTTGTAGAGAGTGATCTAGGAGTACCCATGTGTGAAAGCCCCCGGAAGTGAGCCAAGCACAGTGTTAGAGGAGAAAG
This sequence comes from Calotriton arnoldi, assembly GCA_963921515.1. Lineage (NCBI taxonomy): Eukaryota > Metazoa > Chordata > Amphibia > Caudata > Salamandridae > Calotriton > Calotriton arnoldi. Next base: position 229,823 of record CAWUFW010002907.1, read on the forward strand.
GAGAATAGCAGAGCCCCTGAGCTCTTCACTGAACCAACCAAAAGCTTTAAAAATGGCCCATCTGGGGTCATCTGAAGATGGGCAACATAAAAAGGAAGCACAAGCTCAGTGATGCTGAATTAGGAATCCTGATGTAGAAGAGTGACAAGCTTTCTAGGAACTCATCTCTAAATGCACAGCAAAAATTATTATGGGTACCCATCAGAGATCACCTCAATGCTGTGGGGGTGACAAACAGAACCACAGATGAAATGTGAAACCCTTGGTTAATTTAAGATCTTAAACTAAGGAGAGAGTGGCAGCAAAACAGTGAAGGCTGCTGGCACTGGAGGTGGCCCTAGTATTGAGCCCCCCCACATCCATGGAACACATGATTGCTACATTTCGCCAAGAGACAAGCACAGATGTCAGTAACATTGACACTTTAGCCCCAATGGCCACCACAACAGATAAGGCACCTTTGTAGTGTGTTGTCAGCGGAGGGGTGGGGGGGGTAAGATGAATAGCATGCAAAATCTAGGCTACTGGAAAGTTACACACTCATGCATACACAAGTACCTACGTTTACATTACAAAGGTAACAAACATGCAGCAGAAAATCCATGTGCATACCCATATTAGCAAGCATGAAGTTAAACTCAGTTGTCTCAACTTCCATTCAAAGGTTCTCATCTTTCAGTCATATTAATTTTTCTTAAGAATGCTTCTCCTGTTACATTTCATGCCACTTTGGCAAAATGATAGCACTCACCTTTACTGCCCTGTCACCACACAGATTCATCTACATAAAGAGGCACATGAGGAAAGGCCAGAGACTTTGCATAACTCACAACCCAGCACAAATGGAGAGAGTACACCAGATTATAAAATAAGCTATACATGCTAGGTAGTGGATACAGAAGTAACAGAGGGAGTGACCGAGACACCAAGAAAAACTGACGCCACTTTGGCAGCAACCACAACCCCAACTGCCAGAGTTAGTGACACTCAATGTTACAGTCTTTAACAACCTCTGCTAAAGCCTTCTTTTAGAGGCCCTCTGGGAATGGAAAGCCAATGAGAACAATCAGCAGTATTGGCATATATTTTTAAAAAAAAATCGAAAATCTAGGCTGGGAGTTTATAAAAACACAGCATAAGGCCATTTGTGAACTGAACGGTGGGGTGGGGTAAATTACAAAAAATTGAGCAAAATGGCTTTGACTTCATGACACGTAGTAAGACTGAGATATCAGATGCTGTGTAAACACCATGTAGAAGTATTATAAAAGAAGGGAAAGCAGAAAGTCGATGACAATGCCACACTGACAATCGCCTTCTGGCAATTGGTCAACTTGTAGAGTTTGAAGCAGCAGATAATTCTACCAGGAGTAATCACTCATTAAAGCTACAAAGCAAGGTAACGCGCCACACTGGGACCTAACAAGCAGACTGGTGCAGGTTACCAGTGTTTTAGAAAAATTAAAAAACTATAATGATAGTAGTAGGGCTTCTCTACCAGTTCCTGAAAGCAAAGAAGGTCCACGCGCAAGTAGAGTGGCAGTGCAAGACGGTACCACTCGTACATGCAGCAGGAGTGGTGAATTAACAGAGGGAGTGAGAAAAGTAGGGCTGACTGCGCTAACTTCTACAGGAACAAAAAATAAGAGATATATATTCATTGATGACATATATGCCAAGTTAATTTGGTTTTTATTTTTACAAAAATAGACAGGTTAATTTGAAGGTTTATGGCAGGTGTTGTAATCCAATTATGTTGAAATTCCCAACAGGAATTGTTAACTTCGAAAACAAAATCGTTCTTTGTGTAATAATTCAGAAAAAATATAGAAGTAACTTACCTGAAAAATAACTGTAATTTGTGCTCTACATCCCCTAACCTCTGTAGCATGTACATTCTCATGTCCAGGTAGACGATGATGGAGAAGGGATCCTCTTCCTCCTCAGGATCATCACCAATGGATTCTTCTGGCAAACTCTTGTGCATGCCAATACTGTGTAATATTGCACAAGCTGCTGTCATTTCACAACAGGTGTCAGCGTTGTACTTTAAAGCACAACCACTTTTGCGTAAACACTGAAATATACACTTTAAAATGCCAAAGGTTTTATCAGTGACTGCTCCTGTTTGGTTTTATGCTGTATTGTGCCAACGCTCACTCTGGGCCTGATTATGAGTTTGGCGGTGCAGCGCCGGTTCCGCTTTGCCGCCGCACTGTCAAACCCGTGGTCAGGCCGCCCACCAGATTACGAGTATTTCTCGTGTTTGGTGGGCTTTTCTTTTGTGTTGCCATTTGTGTTGCCACGGCGGTGCCCTGAAAATGAGCACCGCAAAGGGAATGCCAAAAACAGTTCCTGCATGGCATGGACTTTAAAGTCCATGCCATGCCATGGAGGAACTGTGGTGCATGCACTTAGGGGGGCACCTGTTGTGCCCCCCTGCATGCACCCCAGTGCGCAGAGGCACAAGGGGGCCCTGTAGGGCCTCCTTTGTTTCCTCTCCACCACAGTTTTCATGGAGGAAGAACCACCATTAAAACCATGGCAGAGAAGGGGCGTGGCCTGAGGCGTCAAGATGGCGGACGCACTCTAAGAGTGCTCCGGACCCCCTCCGTCATCCGCCTTGCATCCGCCGCCAACAGCTACCACTAACCTCTCTCATCTGCCCACGAAGCCTCCCTGCATCGTTGGCTCAGCTTCGATCCCTTTCCCAGGCGGAACGGTGCTCCGGCGGCCCGGGGGTGCTATCCTTCAGCCAGCGGCCTCGGATCTCCAAGATGGCGGACACGCTAGTGCCCCGATCCCGGGCCTGACGACCTCCCTGGCCGGCCCGGCTCCCCCGGCTGTGGTGCGGTGGCGGCGGTGTCTGGGGCCCATCTGCTCGCCCCCAACGTCTGAGATCACTTGGTGGTGAGCCCTCGGCGCGGGAGTCCCTCCCGGCCACGCCGGCACCGGACGCTGTGTGTGGCGATCTGTTGACCGGGGCTCGCGTGGTCTCAGGGTTCGGCCTGCTGCCCCCCGGAGATTTTTTCAGAGCGCCCCCCCTGGACCCGCCTCCGAGCCTCGGCCGCCATTGTCGGGCGGCGGCGCAGGGACCAGGGCCTTCCGTAAGCCTCCCCACATGTCTCCCCCCCGGGACTGCTCCCCACGGGCCGGCTGCAGACACCCTCTGGATCCGGAGAGGGGTGCGGCCTCTGGGCCTTCCCAGGGCCGCCCGGGGAGCTGTGACCCCTCGACGTTGTGCCTCTGGTGGAGCCTCTCCCGTTGTGGACGCGTGGGCCGCCCTGGGCCTGGGCGTCTTGGGCCTGGGCCCACCCACTATCTCGCGCCGACACGGGCTCGGCGGTGATGGCCTTGGGGACCTCCGGGACTTTCCAGCGGAGCACTACAGCGAGGCACCGGTGAGTGGGGTCTGGGGTTGGGGACCGGCCACCTTGTCGGGTGGCAGGGCGGTGGGGTAATCTGGTGCCCCGGCCCCCCCTTCCTCCATCATTCTCCTGATTCCCCGTGCAGTTCTGGGCCTGCTCCTCCGGGTCACCATCGCTGTCGGCCACGGGCCTATAGTTATTGGGCCACCTGGTGGCATATGTGGGGCAGTGGGCTGTGGGCCCCTCACCAATACGGCCTCTGGTGGGTCCCCCCTGAGGCGGATGCTTGAACTGTCCTGGACACGAACCCTCCCACCACTGTAACTCTACGAGGGTGCAGCGACCTCGATGCTGCGTTCGGGGCGACTGGGCCCGGGGACATATGAGACTCTCTTGTCGCCCCTACCACCACGACACCGGTGAGTGGGGTCTGGGATTGGGGATCGGCCACCAGGTCGGGTGGCGGCATGGAGGGCTAACATCGGTGCCTCAGCCCCCCCTCCCCTTTCGTTGCTTCATCTCACTCCTTCATACACCATGCGTCTCATCGGGGGGGTGCTTCCCTGTGTTCGGCGGACGCGATCGGTTGGGGCCCCATCTGCTACGGCCGGCCGGTGTCGGCGACGGAGCTCATCACAGAGCTTGGCTTCTCCCTGGCCCTTGTCCGACCCAAGCTACCCTCTGCTGGGCGGGGGGTGCAGGCTGTGGAACTGTCGCTGTCGTTGCTGACTGACCTGGCCTAGCCGCCTTCCACTGGAATGTTCCACGCGGACCCGACACCGACCCCGGGGCACTGAATCAGTCCTGCTCCTCACGTGGGGCCAGAAGGGGTGGACCTGGGCACCCGGACCTGAGTATCGACAGTCTGGGTCACTGGGGGCCCCCCTCCTCTGCGGGACTGCTGTGTCTCCCCCCCCTGCCCGTGTGGGTGCCGGACCCCGTCCTTGGTGGCGATGGGCAGGAATCGCACCCTCCAGAACCCTGCCCCTCCAACCCAAACTAAAATGGATCAATTTACCACGTCGGACCGGGATCCTGGAGGTGGGACATCTAACACCCCTGTCCCCACCGGGGACGATCTCTCCACCATCCTTCAGGCGATAGGCGCATCGCAGGCCTCAGTCAAAAACAAGATTGGCGAGGTGAGGGTAGACGTGGCTCTCATTCGCCAAGACCTGCGCAACGCCACGGCACGAATCACGGAGGAGGAATCCCGTATCTCCACGGCAGAAGACGACATTGGCCAGCTTAAAGAAGACACAAGTGGCCCGCCTCCAGACCCAAACCTCGGAGCTCCACCGACGAGCGGAGGACGCCGAACACAGATCGAGAAGAAACAATCTACGCCTTATAGGTTTTCCCGAAGGAATTGAGCAAGGCCATTCTGACACGTTTGTGGAAAACTGGGTGCGTTCCTGGATGCCCAAAGAGTCCCTTTCGCCCTGGTTCGCCGTTGAGTGGGCCCACCGCTCCCTGGCCCCCAAGCCTCCACCCGGGGCCCCTGCCAGACCCATAATACTGAGGGTCTTTAACTTCCGGGACAGAGACGCCATCCTCGGGGCGGCCAGGGCGCAGGGTCCACTGTTGTTTCAAAACAAAAAGATCTTCGTCTTCCCGGATTACACCAGGGAGGTACAGGCCCAACGTCGAACCTATGACGAGGTTAAACAGAAGCTCCGCAGCCTGGGTCTTCGCTATGGTCTTCTCTTCCCGGCCCAGCTCAGAGTGTTCTTTCAGGACAGGACATTCTTCTTCGACACCCCCCAGGCAGCATGGACCTGGCTCACGGAAGAACAGCCCCTCCTGAACCGGCCGGTTCCTTCCCCTACCCGGCGAGTCCCCCCGCAGGCCCACCCAACCTTGCCTAAAACCCAAAGATGCCGGACCAGGTTCCGTAAGAAAAACGACCGTCGGGGGGAGGCATCCCGCTCACCAGGTGGACAGTCCCAGCGACCTCCCTCACATGCCTCAACTCAGAGGTCCGCCACGCCCAGCCCGACTAATTCTCTGATTAACTTGAGCCATATCCCGGACCCCTCCGAGACCTTACGCCCGTCCATATCTGCTTCCGACCTGTCTAGGAGCCCTGCGCTTCGTGGATCCGAAGAAGATGAGGGAGCTTGAACTGAGGCCTAAAACAGGGACTTCCCAATTTGTTTCCCAGATGGCTCCTACATTTACGATTGTTATCTAATTCATATATTGGGAGCGATCCATCTTCATTGTAACCACAGCTTGGCGAACTGTTTCCTATTTCAGTTCCTGGACTTACTTGTACTCCTTGTTGCATATCAGTCCTAAAAGTAATTGCAGCTGTTGACGAATCTCTTATCCGGCTATATGGATGGGGGTCCACCTCTGCCATGTCCCTGTTCAGCTAACCGTTTTAGCTTAGCATCTAGACTCATTGGTGGGTTGTTGTTTTGAATTGGTTTTCCTTTTCAGGGCGACAGATACTTCGTCTTCAGAAGTGTAGGGTGGGGGGAGTTGGGGGGCGAGGGAGGGTGGGTAGACCGTTGTCTCCCGATTGTTTGTTATTTTCAGCCGCCTACGGGCCGCTGTTCCTTGTTTTTCTTGGTAGCTATCTACGCACGTATGCCACTGATGACGACATGAGACTTACCAGACCGCACAACTTATACCCGAAGACCCCGGCCACGGAACGCTACTTCCCTTGGGACCCGGGCCTGCTTGCGCTTGCGTCACTTCCTCCTCACACTTTCCGCCCCGATGACGTCCACCCTAAATAGACCACTCCATATCCTGTCGTGGAATGTCAACGGCCTCTTAGACCGCATAAAACGTACTGCTGTTCTTCGTAGCGCTCAGCGACACGCGCCTGATATCTTGTTCCTACAAGAAACACACCTTCTGGGTACTCAATGCAACTTCCTCGCCCGACACGGGTTCGACAGGGTCTGGCATTCAGGTTTCACGCGGGGTTCCCGGGGGGTTGCCATACTGCTTCGGAAGGGCCTTCCCTTTACCCTGGCGCAGGCCGAAACAGATGCACAAGGCCGATACGTGGCCCTGATGGGTAAGATCGAGGGATGCCCCTTTAATCTCTTGTGTACTTACATCCCCCCCAACATCATGGCCTCTGCCCTTCGCCGTCTCACACTTGTGGTCTCCTCCTTTCCACAGGGGTTGACGGTTATTGGAGGTGATTTCAACGCCGTTCTGCAACCCTCTCACGACACAACGGGTACTCCCTCAGCAGCCCGCCTTGCCTCTGCCAAACGCTTATCTGACTGGTCCGCTGCCTTGGGTCTCTGCGATGCTTGGAGGGTGTGGAACCCCCGCAGAAAACAATATACCCACACATCGGCGGCCCAACATACCCACTCCTGCATCGATCTGTTTCTGCTACCTGCCCCAGACTGTCAACTGATGTCCAGGGCCACTGTCTTGCCCAGAGGCATCTCGGATCACTCCCCCGTCTCCCTCCACCTCGGTTACCCCCTTAACGGTACCAGTACGGCGTGGTGGATGAATGCCTGGTTTCTGCAGGATGCAGAATACGTTGAGTCCCTCGGGCAGGAACTGAGGCACTATTTTTCCACTAATACGGACTCAGTCTCCTCGCCGGGAATACTATGGGAGGCCAGCAAGGCCACAATGCGAGGGGTGGCTAGAGGTTTGGTCCACGCGAAGCGCACGGAACAGACCGCCCGACTCGTACAGCTGGAGGCCCAGGTGGCACAATTGGAGGGAGCCCAGGCGTGCTCTGACAGCGACGACTCCGGTCGACAGCGCACACTGATCCATGAAGAGATCTGCCAGATCTCGCTGGAGTCCGCTAAAATGCTTTGGCGCTCCTCTGTGGCACGCGTGTTTGGCTGGGGCGATAAAAATGGCAAATTACTTCACAATTTAGTGTCCTACCCCAAAGCCAACCGCATTATTCCTGAGATCCGTGACGAGACCGGGGCTCACCATGCCACCTCCCAAGCCATCGGCCAAACTTTTGCGGGCTACTACGCTGCCCTTTACGCGGCCCGACCTCCCAGAACCTCTCTGGCTGGGTTGCTGTCCGAGACCGGGACTCATCTGCCCTGCCTCTCCCAGACGGTTTCGGAGACTTTGGATCTTCCCTTCACCCCGGAAGAGATACACGGGCCCATTACACTGTTGCACTCCGGCAAGACGTCCGGGCCCGACGGTTACCCCCAAGAATACTACGCGACTTACCGGGACACACTGGTCCCACATTTAGTGGAACTGTTCAAGCATGTAGTAGACACGGGGTCCTTCCCACCTGAGACCGATGTGGCCACAATTGTGGTCCTCCCAAAGACGCAGCCGCCCTCCCTTGCCTGCGCGGACTACCGCCCAACGGCTCCGCCCCCATTTGCAAGATTTGGTTCACCCAGATAAATGCGTCTTTATGCCTGCCCGGGGCAACCGGCACTGCATACGCCGCCTTCACCTTGCCCTTGCACACCGTCACCACCTCACCCCGTATCTGGCCCTGCTTTTCGTAGATTTTGAAAAAGCATTTGATACGGTAGATTGGAGCTACCTTGGGGACGTGTTGGAGAGGATGGGTTTCGGCCCCCCGTTTCGACGCCTCATCCGGGTCCTATACTCCAACCCTAGGGCAAGGGTCCTCAATAATGGCGTGCTTTCGGAGACGTTTCCCATTCGGAGGGGTACTTGCCAGGGCTGTCCGCTCTCGCCGCTCCTATTTGCGTTAGCAATGGAGCCCCTGGCCTCCCTCGTCCGCCAGGATCCCCTCATCCGCGGTTGGGCTTGGGACTCATACCAGGTCGATAAGATCGCCCTGTATGCCGATGACGTCCTCCTTTTCCTGGCGGACCCAGAGAGCTCAGGCCCGAGATGCCTGGATGCCCTCCTTGCTTTTGAACGGGTCTCTGGCCTCCGGCTCAACCCGGCGAAATCCACACTGGTTCCCCTGCACCGATCCTAGGCGTGCTTCGACTGGCAAACGACCATTCCCCTGCGCAGGCATTCATTTAAGTACTTGGGGGTGTGGGTCGCCCTCCTTCCGGAACTCGAATGGGCCCTGAACATCACGCCCCTGGTCACCAAGGCCAAGGCGGACCTCAGAAAATGGCAATCCCTCCCTCTCAATCCCCTTGGCAGGAGCGCCCTTTTTAAAATGATGGTCCTACCCCGCTTTCTATACATTTTACAAAATACCACCCTTCACCTCCCAGGGAGTTGGTTTCGAGAAATAGACAGTGCCCTCACCCGGTTTCTGTGGGGAGGCGGGAGGCCCCGACTGTCCCTGGCGCACTGTCGCATACCTCCCTACGATGGGGGCATGGGGGTAACCAATCTCCACCTCTACTACCTGGCCACGAGGCTCATTGTGATCCACGACTGGTTCGCGGGCGGCTGGTCCGACCCGGCGTACCGGGGGGAGCTCCGGTCACTGGACTTCCCACAGCTCCAAGCCTACCTTTATGGGGCCCCAGTGCCGCAGGCCCTCCCCCCCATCACCCGAACGGTACTCTTGGCCTGGCGTACGGCCTTACGCCACACGAAATGGGATCGGAAACTCACCAGGCAGACGCCTCTGTGGAGTGGTGTTTGGCTGGAGGAGGTCTCGTCTCTCCGAGACTTCCGTTGATGGGACCACATCGGGATCTCGCTGTTGGGAGACGTCTGGGTAGGGGACCACATCAGATCATTTGCTGACTTACAGCAGCGCTACTCCCTCCACTCCTCCCAATTTTATAAATATTTACAGCTAAGGCATGCCCTCCGAGTACATATTCCATCTCCCGCCTCTTTCCCGGAATTCAGCCCTCTGGAGGCCCAAGTAATGATGGGGAACCTCGGCAGAGGGGTGGTGTCGCAGATTTACCGCTCCTTAGTAAACAATGGCCCCGCATCCCTGGACCTGCTGCGTGCCCGCTGGGAGGGGTGGCTGGGCCCCCTAGAGGACGCGGACTGGAGGGACGCTCTCATGGCTCCCAAGACCCTGAAGACCTCCTCCAAGTTGCGTCTAGTCCAACTCTATTACCTCCACGCGGCATACCTCACCCCAGCGCGACTATATAGCGCCCGTATGCGGCCTTCCCCGTCCTGCACGCGATGCAGCCACGCTCCTGCGGACTTCTACCACATGACATGGCAATGCCCCGTCCTTGCATCATTCTGGGCGGGGGTGGAGCTAGAACTTACACAGACCTTGGGGTGGGAGGTTCCTCACGACCCACCACGCCTGATCCTGGGTGTGTTTGACGGCCTCGATGGTTCCCGGGCCGATAAGCGCTTCCTCGGAACGGTGGTGGCGGTAGCGAAACGCGATATAGCGGCACTTTGGTCTCAGGCCAAGCCACCTACTATGCGGAAATGGAGACGGGGAGTGGATTGGTGTGAAACTCAGGAGGAACCCCTCTTTGAGGCCCGGGGCTGTCCCGAGCTTTTTGGCAAGATATGGGGCAAATGGTTCAACTTAATGCCCTGAGGGGCGCGAGTGCGTCTTGTATAAGAATGTTTATAAACAAATGTGTTATCCATTCCAAGAGTGCCGTACAAGTCTCTGTCGTCCTTCTTTCCAATGTACTTCATCTGTATAATGTGCCTGATTCTGCTGCCAATGTTTCTTGTGATTTGTTCTCTGAAAAACCAATAAACTTGATTATCAAAAAAAAAAACCATGGCAGAGAGGAAACTCGTAGTATGTTTGGCGGGACCGCGGCAGTCCTGCCAAGCATATTGCGGCCTCCTGACCACCACAACATTACCCAGGAACAGCAGTTCCCTGGTGGCTGCGTTGGGGCTATGGCGGTCCAATCACCCTAATTGTAATAGGGCGGTCAGAAGACCGGCACTGCCGCCCTCCAATGACTCTGGCGGTCCGTGGACCGCCAGACTCGTAATAGAGCCCTCTGTGTTGATGGATTTCAATATAGGGCCTTAGTACAACTTTGGCGGTCCTCCAGCATGTGTCGTTATCCGCTGGAGAATTGCCAAGGCCGTGGTGAGCCCACCTGCCGCATTACGATTGTAATCCATGGAGGGAAGGCAGTGCAGCAGCAGTCTGACGGCGTTGGTCTGTCAGGCTCATGGAAGAGCCTAACATGTAGACCACCGCCATGGGAGCTCCGACTGCATGTACCTGCACGGTGTGGCATGCATGCCACACAGTGCAGGCACTGAGGGTTCAAATCCAGGGGGGCACAGCATGTGCCCTTTTGCATGCACCCCCAGGCCCAGGGGTGGCCTCTCCACCACCCTTTTCATGGTAGGCTCACCGCCATGAAATGGGCGGGTGAAAGCCAACTCATAATATGCTCGGCAGTGCTGCAACGGCACCGCTAGCATATTGTTGCTCCTGACTGCTGCGCAACCGCCACCGGATCCTGGATCCCCAGCGGACGCATCTGTCTTGTGGCGGTCTGACCACCACACTCGTAATACTGCTGGCGAGCCCGCAGTGTGGCAGTGGTCGGACCACCACCGTGAGTACGGCGGTCCTATAAGGCCCATAGTCTGAGGATTAATGAGTCCTGAGACAGGGTCACCTGAGACATATTCACATGAGCAAGAATGATATGTGCTAAGATGCTTGACGAGTTACACAGCGCTATGAGATATGACACTCATCTAACAAACAACCATCTCCCATGTCTCTTTTGAAAATTTATTGCAAAGTGCACAATGAAAAAAATATGAAGGAGTCCTGTTCATTTATAGGGTAATGGTCAACTCTGTCAGTAACAATGCATTCAGCATTGCACACCTCCTGGAAGCTTAGTGAGTATTGTTTTTTCCAATTCCTGGAGATATTTTGTAGGCTTTTAGTGTGTGGTGGACCATCAAAATATCCTGTGATGTTTGGAAAATGTGCAGTTTGGTAAAACTGCCATTAAATGAGCTGGACTAGTTGGACAAGTGATATGTATATTGATTGGTTAGCATTGCATGTAGGAAATTTCTAAATACCCTTGAAATGACACTGTAATATGCCCACGTCTCCTTCAATAGTGTCTTGTTAACTCCCTGATGCTGGGACATGTAGGGAGCAAAAAACCCGAACATGTACAGGTATGGCCTGGCTGCACAGAGTCTGTCTTGCTAGCATAGGCTTCTACTTATTAAGTCAAGTATTACTGTTTTCCTAACCCTCTATCTGGCATACCTCCTATTCTAACTGGGTAAATGTCTAAAAATGCCCTCCTATCCTGTCTTTTTCCAGTGCAGGGCTCCCACTGCATGCATCCACACAACCATTGCACAGAGCGAATGGTAATTTGCACATGCAGTTTGGCTATTTTCCAGCTATTTGCTATGTGCGATCTTTTTCCCTAGGGATTATGACTTCACTATTACCGATTTGCATTTTCAGAACTGTAAAAAGTAGTCAAGTTTTTGTGAACTCATTTCGTTGGTACACTGTGCTTTTTAACAATTTACTATTTCTGCCTTTTTTTGAGATTTGAAACTGGTTTATAAGTGACTTGAGACTTGCAAACATTTCACACATGAAGGCCTAAATATCTATTTAATGACATTTGATGATGTTATGTTGGTATTTGCCAGTACACTTGAAGAAGAAAATAATAATCTTGGGAAAGTTTCAGGTATTTTTCTGGATAGTAGTATCACCCAGTACTTAAAATTATTTGGTGCGATGGATAGAGCACCTCAGACATAAAGGGTCCGATTACGATGTTGGCCGGACGAGTCTCCGACCGCCATCGTTGTGGGAATGGGACTGACCGTCAGGTAGTCGATGGTCCCACCCGCCAACTTAGGATCTGATCGCCGTGGAGGCGGTCGGAAACATGCCTCTTTGTATTGAGGCTTGTGCTGCGGCTTGGAAAAGGGCCGCAGTACAACCCCCAATGCAAAGAGGCATGTTTTCAAACATTCCTGCACCTTGTGGCAGGCACCATGCTGGATGTTTAGGGGGACCACAGCTGCACCCAGGGCCCATAACGGAGGGCTACAGGGGACAGGGGCCCTGCTAAGGGCCTCACAAACGCTTTTCTGCCATCCTTTTCACATTGGAAGAACCGAGATGAAATGGCTGGCGGAAAGGTGGATCGTAATCCCCCTAGCGGTGCCTTAGAAGGCACTGCCTCAATTGTGGGGAATGCGATCGGACCCACCGCCCGATGGGCTCCTTGAGCCCTCGGAAGCTGTCGGTTGGTCCCTGGGCCAATGCGGTCCAACCAACCGCATACTAATGCGGCGGTCTGACCGCGGTTAGAGATGTCGGTGGGACTGACACTGACGGCATCGTAATGGACCTCCAAATTTCTTCTGGAGTATTAAAGCAGCAGAGTTCCTTCGAGCAACTGAAGAAGCAGTTGCCACGACATTTAAACCTTAGTTATTCTTTTCCTCTAGATGAGCATTACTCATTATTTGTTAGCAGTTTTGCTGAGTTAATCTATAATAATATATAATAATTTGTGAAACCGAAGAGTACTACTACTTGTGCATTGCTGCGTTGAACAGTTTTGTTGTTTTTCTGAATGTATTGTTACAGTTTACACAGTGGTGTGGTTTGGGTGCTGTCTTGACTCAAGTGATGAAGGGAAAACAGAGGAAATTTTTATTTGTATCAAGAATTTCAAGACCTCCTTAGAAAAAAATACTCTAAAATAAAAAAAAACAAGAGGCTTAAGACTGTTCATGAGCAGTAGAGCATTTTACAATATTTCTGTGGGTAAATTGTTTACCATTGACACTGACCTCAAGCCATAAATTGATATGTCAACAAGTAATAGTACAGGGTAAACAATTTCAAGACTTAAGCATATTTTGGCAAATATTTTGGCAAATTTGTAGGAGTGTACCTTTAAAGTCAAATATATACCTAGATCTAAAAGCCAGAGAGCGGCTTCCATGAGGCAGTGACCAGGTTGTCTTTGAAGAGAATTTAGATGCCTGTGTTCTACTGTTAGTGGACCACAAATATTGTGGTTCAGTAAGTTGAAGAATCAGAGCAGAGACTGGCAATGTTTGAGGATGTTATTTGTTGAAGTGAAATCGTGTAGTGTTAATCCTGGAATTACAAGTACATGTCAAGGGTAAGGAGGGATTGTTGGTGGAGGATATGTTTATATGAAAGGTGACAAGTTATTCCACTGGGAGTAGTGAGAGAATGATGCTAAGAAATTGGCAAGGACTATGTGTTGATCACCATACATGGGTTAAAGCCCTCCATTGGCTTCCTATAAAAAAGGATTCTGTTTAAATCCATTGTCCTGGTACATAAAGCATTGCATGGCTCGGGTGCCAGATATCTGAGAGGGAGGATTCATGAATAAGTCCCTTCCAGAACTTTACGTTCATCTTCTGATTGTTTGGCAAGAGTTTCACACAATTTGTCGACTCAGAACAGGTGGCAGATCCTTCTCCTATCTTGGGCAGGTTACGTGGAATAAACTCCCTTCTGAGCTACATACTACAATTGATTTCCCTACTTTTAAGAAAAAGTTAAAGACACGGCTCTTTCGACACTCTTTATAGGTCAATCATTGCTGGTGCCGTTATGCCTGTTTTAAGCCCCGGGACACTCTTCAAGTAGCTGCGCGCTGTATGAATCTCATTAACATAAAATAACATAACAAAGCAGAGTTCTCCAATGTCAATCCTGGGGATCGGATCCATGCCAGATTTTTAGCATATCCACATTTAGATAATTGTAGTAATCGTGAAAATCTGGCATGGATCCGGCCTTCCAGGACCGATATTGGAGAGCCCTGGGTTACAGGATTAGAGACTTTGCTAAATTGTGCAACAATTGTAGTAACTATGACCATAGGTGGAAAAGTCATGTTGCACTTCCTGTTGGGCCGTTGTAAAATATCGTCCCTGATTTTATTGGCCCCGTTGAAGTGTTCAAAAGAAGTGCAAAATACAATATTGTACGGATGGACTGTTTTTGAAAATGAGTTCAGATAAAATATGTAAGTAATCAAAAATTTGGAAGGTGCTTTTTTCAGAGCAGATTTGCGATATCCATTAATATCGATAACGAAGTAGAGTTTACTTCATTTAAGATGAAGGATTTTTTTTGAGGAAGAGAAGCATTAACCAAAAAAAACCACCTCTTTGCTCACCTTGAATTAATGGCTTAGTTGAGACAGTTGTGTAAACGCCATTGTTTTGCTGTTTTGATGTCAGGGAATACTGAAAGAAGAATGTACAAGGATATCATTGGACCAAGTTTCCCTTCACTGAAATATATTACCTGTTTTAATATCAATTCTAATTGGCTAACCAAATATGGAGGTAAGACATGCACATTATGTAGGAAACTGCAAAAGATCTTGCTTAACGGAGGGTGGAAAAGTAAGAAATAGCTTGTAAAGAAAATTCGGTATAAGTTGTTCTCATATAGGCCGGTGATTCAGTAAAAGTAAGAAAGCCTGCTTGAATCAGGAAAGAGAAATTAGTGTTTACAGAACCTCAGATTGCTTAAGGGCCTCATTACGAGTAGCGGGGGTGCGGCAGTCTTCCCTATTATGACCAAGGCGGTCGGGCCACCCTGGAACTGCTGCAACTGCCAGGGATCAGAGATCCCTGGCGGTGGCGCAGCGGTCTTGAGTCCGCAATATGCTGGGTGGGGCCGCTGAGGCCCCGCCAAGCATAATACAAGTTTCCTCACTGCCGCACTTTTCATGGTGGTGCAACCGCCATGAAAAGTGTGGCGGTGAGGAAACAAAGGGGCCCTGCAGGGCCCCCTTGTGCCTCTGCACCATGGGGTGCATGCAGGGGGCACATGTTGTGCCCCCCTGTCTGTATGCACCCCCAGTTCCTGCAGGTCATGGACTTGGCAGTCCATGCCCTGTAGGAACTGCATTTGACCCTCCCATTGCAGTGCTGTTTTCAAACACACCGCTGTGGGACCGCAAAAGAAGTGCCCGCCAGAGACTTTGAAAGTTGTACCCTGGTGGGCTGTGTTTTATGGCTTTGGCAGTCTCGGAGAAGGGCGGTGGCGTGGCGGCCCCCCTCCGAAACCGCCAATGTATAAGGCCCAAAGCTTGCAAGAGCATCAGTAAGGATAGAGGCTGGTTCTTGGTGGGTGATGAACATAGTGGTTAATCAATCTACAAACTTTAAAAGGTCTGGACTATCCTTCCATTGTAATTGGAACAATTTTCTGATCCCTCTCTGGATGATGTTCCAGCTATTGCTGAGGGGGGTGGTCCCTGTTGCTAGTGAGACATATGTGCCCATTTCAGTGTAACTGAAGTTGTGTTAAGGTCTTCAGAAATCTTTGCAGGGTCTTTAGTAGGCCTGGGCATTGAATTCCGCTCCGCTCGCGGAATTTGCGGAAAATGGACAATTTCGCGTTCCGCGGAGAGCGCGGAACTGCCATCAATTCCGCGATCCGCGGCGAAGCGGAATTATTTTCTTGTTCGCGCTTTAAAAATGCATTCTAGCGTGCGCGATTATGACTTACCGGGATTCCTGCGTTCGCCGACGGGTTTTCCTATTCGTTCGCGGGCGCCACGAGATTTCGGTAGCCGGCCGCGCGATCCTGCGAGAGTTTGCGATCGCGAACACGTCATTCGATGCGCCATCGGACAACGCGAGAGTGTGCGATCGCGAACACGTCATTCGTATGCGCCATCGTGCACCACGAGAGAGATTGCGGTCGCGAACACGTCATTCGGGCGCGCCATCGGATTTCCGGCGGGATCTTTGTAAACCTGCGATCCCGAACACGCAAAATTTTCAATCTGGAGAAGAATAATATCGCGAGCAGCATAAAACCTTCTATAAACTGATGATTTCCATGGGAAAAAAACCTCAGATTGATATTTGGGTGTGTTTTTTTTCATTTTGTGGGCGGGGGGAGAGGGAGGAAGTGCCACAGAGTCTACTACTTCCTGTTCCTTTCCAGCAGGCTCCTCCCAGTGCTTTCTCCATCTCTTGTTCATTTTTCACTTGGATTTGAGCTGGAAGGATCACTGTTTGTGTCTGCTGCATCATTATCATTTGATTTGATTTGAGGATTTTTCGATTTGAGATTTTACAAGTAAGTTGGTGTTGTTTGATTGGGTCATTGCAGTTGCTGCAATTACAATTTTTTAATTTTCATCATTTTTAAAAATAAATATAGTGGTGGGTAGCCACTGTAGCCAGTAGGCCCAGAGCTAGTCATGGGTTGGTGCATGATGAAACATGATGAAACAACTGTTCCTTTGCTGTGTGATGTATTTTTTAATTTCAAACATCATTTAGGGGGCATGGATGGCGTTGGATTGAATTGCAAAATGTGTATTTTTGGGTGTATTTCCGTTTTTGTGCTGTGTGCTAAATGCATGCCTTAGTTGTGTGTGGTGTGCTGCAGGCCTTCTTTAGCCCTGTGGATTTTCGTTTTTGCATTTTATTGCATTACAGGCAAAGCAGTGTTGTTTACCATGCATCCTTTGCATGGCTATTATAGGTCTGTTTTCAGTACATTGTTTTCCAGGCCTCCTGCTTGTTGCTTCTGATTTGTGAGTGTCCATGTGGCTGGTAGCCATTTCTGGTGGGAGTATTAAGTGTGCTGCTTTTTTGCCATATAGGCCTGCATGTGTTTCCTTTGTGACCTAGGCTTCTTGTTGTTGTGTGCCTGGCCATGAGGCTGGCGGCCATTTTGAAGCCAGGCAGTGTGCTTTTTTGCCATAGGCCTGCATTGTCCGTCTTCAGTTTCTTGTTGTTGTGGGCCTGGCCATGAGGCTGGCGGCCATTTTGAAGCCAGGCATAGTGCTTTTTGCCATAGGCCTGCATTGTCTGTCTTCAGTTTCTTGTTGTTGTGGGCCTGGCCATGAGGCTGGCGGCCATTTTGAAGCCAGGTAGTGTGCTTTTTGCCATAGGCCTGCAAGCTTGTAGCCTAGTCTGCCAACAGGCCTTTCATCCAGTGGGCCCAGAGGTAGTCAGGGGTGCACGAAACAACTGTTTCTGTGTGTTCTGTTGAATATAAACATCATTTAGGGCACATGCATGGCATTGGATTGAATTGCAAAAAGTGGATTTATTTTTGGGGTGTATTTCAGTTTTTGGGGGTGTTACATGCCTTAGTTGTGTGTGGTGTGTTGCAGGCCTTGTTTAGCCCTGTGTATTTTCGTTTTTTCATTTTATTGCATTACAGGCAAAGCAGTGTGGTTTAGCATGCATCCTTTGCCTGGCTATCGTAGGCCTGTTTTCAGTACATTGTTTTCCAGGCCTCCTGCTTGTTGCTTCTGATTTGTGAGTGTCCATGTGGCTGGTAGCCATTTCTGGTGGGAGTATTAAGTGTGCTGCTTTTTTTGCCATATAGGCCTGCATGTGTTTCCTTTGTGACCTAGGCTTCTTGTTGTTGTGTGCCTGGCCATGAGGCTGGCGGCCATTTTGAAGCCAGGCAGTGTGCTTTTTTGCCATAGGCCTGCATTGTCCGTCTTCAGTTTCTTGTTGTTGTGGGCCTGGCCATGAGGCTGGCGGCCATTTTGAAGCCAGGCATAGTGCTTTTTGCCATAGGCCTGCATTGTCTGTCTTCAGTTTCTTGTTGTTGTGGGCCTGGCCATGAGGCTGGCGGCCATTTTGAAGCCAGGTAGTGTGCTTTTTGCCATAGGCCTGCAAGCTTGTAGCCTAGTCTGCCAACAGGCCTTTCATCCAGTGGGCCCAGAGGTAGTCAGGGGTGCACGAAACAACTGTTTCTGTGTGTTCTGTTGAATATAAACATCATTTAGGGCACATGCATGGCATTGGATTGAATTGCAAAAAGTGGATTTATTTTTGGGGTGTATTTCAGTTTTTGGGGGTGTTACATGCCTTAGTTGTGTGTGGTGTGTTGCAGGCCTTGTTTAGCCCTGTGTATTTTCGTTTTTTCATTTTATTGCATTACAGGCAAAGCAGTGTGGTTTAGCATGCATCCTTTGCCTGGCTATCGTAGGCCTGTTTTCAGTACATTGTTTTCCAGGCCTCCTGCTTGTTGCTTCTGATTTGTGAGTGTCCATGTGGCTGGTAGCCATTTCTGGTGGGAGTATTAAGTGT
This sequence comes from Calotriton arnoldi, assembly GCA_963921515.1. Classification (NCBI taxonomy): domain Eukaryota; kingdom Metazoa; phylum Chordata; class Amphibia; order Caudata; family Salamandridae; genus Calotriton; species Calotriton arnoldi. Next base: position 248,146 of record CAWUFW010002907.1, read on the forward strand.
GCTGCTTTTTTTGCCATATAGGCCTGCATGTGTTTCCTTTGTGACCTAGGCTTCTTGTTGTTGTGTGCCTGGCCATGAGGCTGGCGGCCATTTTGAAGCCAGGCAGTGTGCTTTTTGCCATAGGCCTGCATTGTCCGTCTTCAGTTTCTTGTTGTTGTGGGCCTGGCCATGAGGCTGGCGGCCATTTTGAAGCCAGGCATAGTGCTTTTTGCCATAGGCCTGCATTGTCTGTCTTCAGTTTCTTGTTGTTGTGGGCCTGGCCATGAGGCTGGCGGCCATTTTGAAGCCAGGTAGTGTGCTTTTTGCCATAGGCCTGCAAGCTTGTAGCCTAGTCTGCCAACAGGCCTTTCATCCAGTGGGCCCAGAGGTAGTCAGGGGTGCACGAAACAACTGTTTCTGTGTGTTCTGTTGAATATAAACATCATTTAGGGCACATGCATGGCATTGGATTGAATTGCAAAAAGTGGATTTATTTTTGGGGTGTATTTCAGTTTTTGGGGGTGTTACATGCCTTAGTTGTGTGTGGTGTGTTGCAGGCCTTGTTTAGCCCTGTGTATTTTCGTTTTTTCATTTTATTGCATTACAGGCAAAGCAGTGTGGTTTAGCATGCATCCTTTGCCTGGCTATCGTAGGCCTGTTTTCAGTACATTGTTTTCCAGGCCTCCTGCTTGTTGCTTCTGATTTGTGAGTGTCCATGTGGCTGGTAGCCATTTCTGGTGGGAGTATTAAGTGTGCTGCTTTTTTTGCCATATAGGCCTGCATGTGTTTCCTTTGTGACCTAGGCTTCTTGTTGTTGTGTGCCTGGCCATGAGGCTGGCGGCCATTTTGAAGCCAGGCAGTGTGCTTTTTTGCCATAGGCCTGCATTGTCCGTCTTCAGTTTCTTGTTGTTGTGGGCCTGGCCATGAGGCTGGCGGCCATTTTGAAGCCAGGCATAGTGCTTTTTGCCATAGGCCTGCATTGTCTGTCTTCAGTTTCTTGTTGTTGTGGGCCTGGCCATGAGGCTGGCGGCCATTTTGAAGCCAGGTAGTGTGCTTTTTGCCATAGGCCTGCAAGCTTGTAGCCTAGTCTGCCAACAGGCCTTTCATCCAGTGGGCCCAGAGGTAGTCAGGGGTGCACGAAACAACTGTTTCTGTGTGTTCTGTTGAATATAAACATCATTTAGGGCACATGCATGGCATTGGATTGAATTGCAAAAAGTGGATTTATTTTTGGGGTGTATTTCAGTTTTTGGGGGTGTTACATGCCTTAGTTGTGTGTGGTGTGTTGCAGGCCTTGTTTAGCCCTGTGTATTTTCGTTTTTTCATTTTATTGCATTACAGGCAAAGCAGTGTGGTTTAGCATGCATCCTTTGCCTGGCTATCGTAGGCCTGTTTTCAGTACATTGTTTTCCAGGCCTCCTGCTTGTTGCTTCTGATTTGTGAGTGTCCATGTGGCTGGTAGCCATTTCTGGTGGGAGTATTAAGTGTGCTGCTTTTTTGCCATATAGGCCTGCATGTGTTTCCTTTGTGACCTAGGCTTCTTGTTGTTGTGTGCCTGGCCATGAGGCTGGCGGCCATTTTGAAGCCAGGCAGTGTGCTTTTTGCCATAGGCCTGCATTGTCTGTCTTCAGTTTCTTGTTGTTGTGGGCCTGGCCATGAGGCTGGCGGCCATTTTGAAGCCAGGCATAGTGCTTTTTGCCATAGGCCTGCATTGTCTGTCTTCAGTTTCTTGTTGTTGTGGGCCTGGCCATGAGGCTGCCGGCCATTTTGAAGCCAGGTAGTGTGCTTTTTGCCATAGGCCTGCAAGCTTGTAGCCTAGTCTGCCAACAGGCCTTTCATCCAGTGGGCCCAGAGGTAGTCAGGGGTGCACGAAACAACTGTTTCTGTGTGTTCTGTTGAATATAAACATCATTTAGGGCACATGCATGGCATTGGATTGAATTGCAAAAAGTGGATTTATTTTTGGGGTGTATTTCAGTTTTTGGGGGTGTTACATGCCTTAGTTGTGTGTGGTGTGTTGCAGGCCTTGTTTAGCCCTGTGTATTTTCGTGTTTGCATTTTATTGCATTACATTACAGACAAAGCAGTGTGGTTTACCATGCAGCCTTTGCCTGGCTATCGTAGGCCTGTTTCAGTACATTGTTTTCCAGGCCTCATGCTTGTTGCTTGTGATTTGTGAGTTTCCATGTGGCTGGTGGCCATTTCTGGTGGGAGTTATAAGTGTGCTGCTTTTGCCATTTAGGCCTGCATGGTTTTCCTCTTGGCTTACTGCTTGCATCCATCCCCTTTGCCAGCTGCAGCTCCCTGAATGATGTGATGAGCAAATAATTTATTGCCAAACAGGGTCCACTTGTATTACATTTGTATTTTGGTTGTCCTGACAGTGTACACAGTATACCAGGAAAGCCCTTGTTGACAGTCTCACAAATGGCTACACTAATTTATATCTTTTATTTGTTTGTTTGTACTACTAGTAATTGAACCACAACAACAAATGCAACGTTTCACTGATGTTCTTCTCCTGGCTTCTTTGCTTTTAGGTGCACAAAAAGACAGAGGAGGAGGTGTCATCATCAACATCACCCGTTGTACTGCCAGGCTGAAGTCCTGCTGCGCGTCACGTCCACGTGTGACCACAGACATCTCTGCAACTTGTGCACCTGCGTCCTGCTGACATCTGAAGAAGATGGCCCCAAAGAAAGATACAAGGTCCTCCAGTAGCAATAAAGTTGCCAGTCAGAAGGGAGAGAAGAAGGAAGTGGCACTTGCCAAGACTGGGGTGCCGGCCGATGTGTTTTTTGGGAAAAAAAACGTACGCCTGCAGCAGCGGTGTCCAGCGGGGACCAAGCTGGGAGCAGCACCTCTGCATCAGTGGCCCCACCCCAGCAACCTAGGCCCAAGCCCATGACTGTGGCAGAGGTAGCCAGTCTACTAACGACCAGTGATGTTGAAATGTCATTATCGCAAAGTAGTACCCAATCCACGCACTCGCAGGCGCAAACTCAGGAGATAAGTGGGCAACCCCAGCCGCAACCCGAACCGCAGCTGGAACTGCAACCACAGCCGCAACCCCAGCCGGAAACGCAACCCCAGCCGGAAACGCAACCCCAGCCGGAAACGCAACCACAGCCGGAACCACAGCCCACAATAGTAGCTGTTCCACCTGAAGTAGGGGCAGTTCAGGAAATCGAGCTTTTGCAGGCGGAGAGGAGCAAGCCACTGTTCCAGAAGATCCAGTGTCTTCCATACCCCCAGCAAGGAAAAGGAGGCTTAGTACATCAACTTCTTCTTCAAGCCCCGCTTCTGATGATCTAGATGCCACTTGGAAGCCACCAGCTCAGCCTGAGAGTGATGCACACCACAAGACAAGGCTAGTGAAAAGGAAGGTTCCCGAAAGCCTTACAGTTATGGAGGTCGATTTAGACGAGGGGGTGATGATGATGAAGAGCCAGTCATCACGAACATCACTCCTGGGCCTGCGGAGATGGAGACCAACATTATTAGACTATCCCAAATCGCTGCGAGGGATGTAGCACGGATACCACCAACACAGGTAACGCCAACACGACCTCCAGCTTCCATATTTGCCTTTGCAAAGGCCCGGCAGGGACCTACATCAAGCTCAACCACCACCTCAGTAGGTGGTGGTAATGTAAGTGCACAGAGTCAAATTCCATGCACACCCTCCATTTCATCTGGTATTGAAAGTGGCACCTACAGCAGTGCCAGAAAGTTCTCCTCCCCAGTTTGGGACTTCTTTTCGGTTAGCAGTAAGGAGGAGAACATTGCTATATGCTCAATTTGTCGGCAGGCTGTTAGGCGGGGTAAGCTTGGTACAAACTATGGTACCGGAGGACAAACAAGTCATCTCAAAAAACACCACACTATCAGGTGGGAGGCTCACCTACTTCACTTACAAAAAAGTAAAACTGGACCCATTGCTGTTGTTGTGGATGAAGAAGTAGGGGAAGATATGATCGCGGAGGAAGGTCAACAAGAGGGAGACATTTATAGCCCTACCCCCAGCAGTGTACTGGCAACGCCCGCATCCTCAGCAACATCTCAGTGGCACAGTAGTAAGAGTCAACATGAGACAGCAAGGCAACCGGGCACTGCAATGAGCAAAAGTGCAGCGTCGTTGAGCCTAGCTGGGTTAAAGAAGAAAGGTGCAGCAGTAAGGAAAATATTCCAGCCTACCATTGACAGCATGCTTTGGTCGGAGGGGCAGTACCAACGCAACCACCCAACGGCACGGTTGTACAATGCGAAGCTCGCTAAAATGTTAGCGCTGGACCTTCTCCCTTTTTCATTTGTGGAAGGGGTGGGTTTCCTTGAATTTGTGTCGGCCATCTGCCCTAAATGGAAGGTTCCCAGCCGTTCCTATTTTGCCCGAGTTGCTGTTCCAGCACTACATCATGATGTGCTTGAATTGGTTGGACAAGCTTTGCAGCAGAGTGCTGTTCACAAAATCCACCTGACAACAGACATGTGGACCAGTTGCCAAGCCACTGATTACATGTGCATCACTGCACACTGGGTCTCTTTTGTGGGGGTTAGAGACAAGCTATCTGAAGTAGGTGCTGTTGACACAGCTGCAATTTTTAATGCTTCTCGGAAACATGCAACTATAGCCATGTTCGCCATGGAGAAATCTCATACTGCTGAAAACCTTTTGGAAGAGTTTAACAACAAGGTCTTTGAATGGCTGCGCCCCAGAGGGCTTCACATTGGTTTTGTTGCCACGGATAATGGCAGTAATATACTTAAGGCCATGACGCTTGGTAAGTATTTCAGGGTCCCGTGTTTGGCGCACTGCATTAACATTATAGTTCAAGACTTTCTGAAAAAAGAACCCATAGTCAGCAACTTACTGACCACCTGCCGCAGAATATGCACGCATTTCAGCCATTCTTTTAAAGCCCGGAAGCAGCTGCGGATCATTCAACGTGACTATAGAATGCCAGTCAAAGCACTGATCCAGGAGGTGGCAACACGTTGGAACTCAACGTATTACATGCTTGACCGTCTGTTTGAGCAGTACAGACCAATCAATGAATATGTCATGCAAAGGGCGGATGCTGCTGTGAAAGGCATGACCCTTCAGGTGGACCAATGGTGCCTAGTTAAATCTCTTACAGAGATGCTTCTTCCTTTCGAGGTCTTCACACGTGAAGTCAGCAAGGAGGACTGTACTATGGGCCAAGCTATCCCATTGTTGCACATGCTAGAGCAAGAGCTGAAGAGGGTGTGTGAAGCGTACATAGGTGTGGAGGAAAAAAAGAAGCATACCAGTTGGCGGAGAGCTTATCATGTCGCTTAAGTGAAAATGCAAGGGTGCAAAATAAGATTCTGTCACAACAACATTACATTTGTGCCACAATTCTGGATCCACGGTACAAAGCGGCACTGCACAGTAAGACATTACTCCCTTTTTCAGAAGTGGATGTTGCCCGGTACAAAACTTGGATAGCTGAGGCAGCCAGTACATTGGAAAATGAACGGCTGGTAATTAAAGGCCTCAAACCCACATCAAGTACTGCAGCAGGGCATCCTGCGTCAAGTTCAAGTTCAACTTCAGAGCCTGTGGGCAGTGCATTTGGTTCACAGCTGTCACCAACACTATCGACAACAGCAAGAACCGGATCATCTTCAGCCCCAGTACAAACGGCACAGAATTGGTATTTACAGCAAGGACTTGCTAGGTCCAGTGCTGATGCAAAGACAAAAGAGGGCGCACTAAGTTTAGCACCCCTGAACATTGACCGAATGGTCCAGGCCTACCTGGATGACCCAACAGAGGTCTTCATTGATCAAAACCCATTGCGGTATTGGTATGGCAAAAGGGGCCAATGGCCAGTGCTCAGCAGGCTGGCGATCAACTATCTGGCTTGCCCTATCGCAAGTGTCTCTTCTGAACGTGTTTTCAGTGCTGCTGGTTCCATTGTAACAGTGAAAAGGACCAGTCTCTCACCCATAAACGTGGAGAGGTTAACCATGATCAAAATGAATCAGCAATTTATACCACCTAATTATACAATACATGAATCACCGCAGGAAGATGAGGACAGCGGCTCAGGTGATGGAAGTAGCGTGTTGGATGCTGATTACCTACTTCTGGTTGAACCTCCAGAGTTTGAGGATGAGCTATACTTCCCTGACGGTGACAACTAGGCTTCCAGTTCTTACTGTGGTTCTCCCTTATTTACTTCTATTTCTGTGTCTGTCTTTCTGTTTGGAAACTTCAAATCACAACAAATCCATCACCACCGTCTTCTTATTTTATTGCCTTATGAGTTTCAGCTCTCTGCATTTCAGTCCACTCCTCCGAGTCCTGCTCCTCCATCCTCCTGAATCGACCTAAATGTATTGCCCTCAAGCCAGATGATTATTGGATGTAGCATAATCGAAGAAAACCAAATCTTGCCTCGTTGAGTCTCGCCAAAAGAAGTGGAACATGATGATGACTACTATAGCTATCACCCTTTCAGAGCCGATACAGACTGCCCATTAACTGAAGATGAGAAGGAACAGGTAATGAATGATGACATGCATTGGACGCTGACTGAGTGATTTGTGTTGTTGTTGTTTGTACTGTAGTGCATGAAGGTAATTCATTGTGTACTATTATCTAATCTACACACTAAAAGTAACCCAATGCAATGTTTCTTCCCAATATGGTTTTTCAATAACAATTTTCTACTTCTACTGCAGGCCGATCCATTGCATTTTGAATATGGAAAGGGGACTCAATCTGTACACTACTGCACACTGAGTTGGACAACACACCATGATGATGATGACCACAGTGACATTATCTCTTCGCACTCCAGTCACTCAGTACGATCCGAGATGATTGATGGAATAACTCAGTGCGTTTAATGAGTGCATTACAACAAGGTAACCAAGTCAACAACAACCACTGCAGACCTACATGTCTGTGTAGTGGTGGAGTCGAGTGTGGTGGTATGGTATGACTGACAGCGGGGCATTGATTTAGTCACTTAGTTTGTAAAATGCTATGTTGCTGTATATCTGCCTTGTCTGCCTCTGTCCAAAAAGGTACGCTAAATGGAGGATGTGTCACGGGTGCCGTGGGCCTGCTCAGTCCTGTTGTTGTTGGAGGTTAATGTTGGAAACAGACTAAGTTAGACATGATGTATCCAAATCCATGCCGCCTCTGAAAGTGTTCTTGTTGCACTCCACCGTAATTTTGGCATTTTTTTTATACTTGATTTTTCAATATCCCTTTGGTTTTCCCATCTGCAATTACAGGCCGGCCCTTACCCTGTGCTAGACTGGGAAAAACAACTTTCACTTACCTTACCAATGAATCTACATGTGCCAGGCAGGCAGTGGCGTCACGCAAGATTGATGGCCGGAGCGTCCATGGGATGGAGGAGCAAGACGAATGCCGAGATGCAACTCCCCATTTTGACCAGGATAACATACAGTGACAGTATCAACTTTCATCATCTTTTACATTTCGATTCTTTTTTTTGTCTTCAATCATTACTACTGTGTGTAGTTGTTTTTATGTTTGCTCTCTGCTTATATAATTCAATTCATCCCTACAGCATTTTTGGACTTTTCTTTGCTATCTTTAAGCCCGGGCGGGTACAAAAGAACAGAAACTGTATGTAATTCGGGTCTCTCTGAGGGCAGACAGGCAAGGCAAATAGCATAATATACTGCTGCCCTGTACTGTCTAATTGTCTAGTAGTAGTAGTTAGTAATATCATTAACCATCAAGTTATCATCATCATGCATGCATTTCCTTTTTCTCCCTTAACTGATTTATGGATATGGTTCTCTGCCAATATTGTGTTTTGTTGTTGTCCATGCGTACTGTTTTTCTTTCTCAAACCTTTCCCAAAACACCCCCTTCCCAACCATTCTTCAAACCCTAATCCTCTTCCCCCGGGCTGTGTGGCTTATTGAGGTGTGACTAAATTAAATGTACACCAATAATTTATCACACGCTTGCTGGGGCGGATGTGGCTAAAGCAACATAAATGCATTTTCAAGGCAGGGCGCAGATCTTCTTCTGCTTGCCCACCCTCCTATGAGCAGTATATTTGGGTTTTTTGTACCAAAGGAACCGAATCCATCAGCATTAAATGCCATCATAGATTGGATTTGTCATCATCCGAAACAGCACTAACGGTTACGCTTGTGTCGAGTCACGGACCACGGTGTACTGTAGGCCTAGTCGAGTGACTCGACACAGCTAGAGTTTGTAACTCTATGTACTAGGCTATCCCCGCAACCATTATGTTTCCTTGTATTTTGGCATATTATTGTTTGGCAGTAAGTTCCGTACTGTACTTTGTTCTACTACTCCTCCCACAGTCTCTCTCAGGCGACTGACTGTCTCATTTTCTTTTATTTGCAAGTGCTACTGCCAGGGTCTACTACTACTACACCACACCCATGGCATGTTGGGAAAGAAAACCATCACCACCATGCAGCCATCGCCGTGCCCAAGTTAAACATCAAGCACAGGTAAGAGAAGAGGTTTGGCTGAGGCATAATTAATAACTGATTTTTTTTCATTAATTCTATTTCACACACCCCTTTGAGTCCAGTTGCAGAATGCATAGATTATCAGGGGAGACTGACAGTACTAGTAGGACAAGTCCCTCAGTGACGGGTACCGCATCTGTCTGTTTGTGTCTTAGTAACTCAGCCAATTATTAAAATCAAACACTGGCTGTGGCACTGCACCAGCAAGGAAACCGTGTGACGTAAAACAGTAACCCCACCCACAAAACATTAACCACATCGTATATTAAGTCTAAATATGTAATTTAATACCCTAACAAAAATAAACTATGTAAAAAAATCCCACAACACCTGACCCACCCCCTCCCTAACCCCAACCAATGTTCATGTCCCGCAACGAAAAAGTCCAACAAATGTCCAAGTCCAAAACCCAACGCCCGATTCCCACCCACCCAAATAAGAACTAAAAAAGGGGCAATAAATTAACGGGGTCTCAGCGGGCTCGCCTCTCCAGGACACGGATGCGCTCCTCCAGCCGGGCCACGCGGCGCTTCAGCGCGCGGCAGTTGCATCCACAGTGGGGGTGGGCAGCAGTGCTTCTTCCTGTGTGGCGGAGGGTGGCTGACAGGCGGTGACGCCGTAAGACTGGGGTGGGGTGTCTGGGGCCCGGGGCATTGGAGGAGGCTGCAGCTGCTGCCGCCTCCTCCTCCTCCTCCTCTAGAACAACGAGGCGCCGGTATTCGGCCTGTATGGCCTCCAGCTTACGGCGCCGGGCCTTGGCTGCCAACTCCTTCCGGTTGACTTTAGGAGTAGCTATATCAAGAAGAAAAAACAAGACTATTGTAAAATATACTCTTAGCAAAGCAGTCAGACAAATACATTCTACACATAGTGGCACAGTAGCACTAGCAAGCACAGTACGTAACATTTGTGGTATGTATCTATCCTCCCACTACCTCAGCCTCGAACATTTGGGAGAGTTTCAGGCATTCCGCCACCCATGCATCTGATTCATATCACACACCTATGCATGCATGCCACGTATCCTTCTCTGCCAGTCATAAACATAAAATCTCGCCCGTCCTGCCTCCTTCCACCCTTCTTTCCCTTTTAGTTCAACTCATCCATCAAGGTCATCTGATCAGACTTTTATTCGTCTCCATAAAAATTTCACAGCTGAGTTGAAGTCCGATAGAGGCCATTGGTTACTCTCAGACTCCTGTCGCTAATGCTATTGCTAATGCTGCTAAGTAAAGGGTGTCTTCTTCAAACGGCGTTCACAACTACTTCTTACTTAAGTCTCAACAGTACAGTATACATTACACCCTTGCAGCGAGTGTAATGTCAATAAGTAAGGATTAGGAATATAACTTACCACCGCCCGCCACTGGTGCTGGCTCACCCCCTGCAGCTACTCCAACTGCCGCATCGCCTGCACCCTCAGCGGCCGCGTCACCTTCACCGCTGGCCCCGGTACTGGTGGTCGGTAGTACGCCTAGAAAAAACATTACACATTTTTCAGATGCCATATACACCTCCCCCTATTTTTCAATAGCATGAATGAAAAAAAAGTTAATAGATATACAACATACATCACTAGTATAAATCAGGTAGTAGACTAGACACTAGTAGTGTTATATGGTCCCTAGGGTCATTTTAGTCTTTGCTAAGTTACCCCGAGCCATGCAACCATTTTAGCTCTGTCTTTTATTTTTGCGCAAGTTACCTCGCAGCTTGTTGTGAAATACGCCTTTGAGGCCACATGAGCTCATACTGCTACTGTCTGAGCACTGCGTACAAGGTCGAGAAACAAGCGACTTTGTTATGGAGTTATGGTGTTAGTCCATATTGCTTATCCATAAAAAATAAATTACAGTTTTTGGCACGACTGAGAAATGCTTGCACTATACTAACGCGCACCATTTTTCTCATTACAGACGGAAGATTCACTTATAAGAAGAACCAGAGCTTTGCAGAGCTTATGATGTCACCACTACTAGGTTATTCTAAGGTGAGGGCTCCCCAGAATTCTCACATCTCCATTTAGAATTTTATATAAACTCGATTCCTACCAAGGGGAGGGTGGTTCGCCCACCACTGTTCAGTTATCATGATCTCGCCTTTTGGCTTCTATGGACTTTTAGTTGTAAGTAACTTGTAAGTCTAACTGTAACAATGTTTATTGTTTTAATCTTATACATTTTGCTGTTGCTGCTGCATTATACAACATACAGAGCTTGTCAGTTGGAAATAAAAAGAAACCTTTTGAACTTACATAGACTCGGTGGTATTTGGTGTGGACTTACACAAGAGTGAGCAAAAGGGTGTGCATTGCTTCCGCGACACAGGTTGGGAGTGTTATGTTGTCTGGGTTGTCTACTCATTGGGTATTTTGGGGGTGGGGGGGCCTTTCGGAGTAATGAGACACTATAACAAGTCGGTCAGGGGATTGTGGTGGCTTCCGATTGAGGTGTGAGGAAGGTCCAACCTCCCATCACCAACGACCTATTTTCTTGTGCAAAGTTCAGTATGTGCAGAATCCCTACAACAGTAGTAGTATGTCCTATCCTATCTAAACTTCTAAAATTTGGTTGGGCATTTTCTTGGTGGGAATTGTCAAAAAGCCTCAAGAATAAGAAGACTAGAAGTAGTAGAAGAGGACAACCGAAACTCAATGGCTATAGCTATTGGTGAATGAGTTTAATTTAAAATTTTTGAAATAAAGAGTGGGCAACTGGGCAAGCTTGGCTACAGACAGACTAATAGTAGTAGTACAGAGAGTCATAGATGCAGTTAGAGGCAGGGATAACAATAATTTAGAAACAGATAGTATAGAGCAAAGAAGATTTTGTAAAAATGCGAATCAGGATACCGAAATAATAGTTCGGAAAAAATAAGGTGCAGGAAAAGTTTAGGAAATATAATTATTAATATTAACCACTGGTGGACTTACTGGGGCCAGCAGCAGAGCCCTCCATAGAGGAGCGGTCCTGTCCCTGGGAGGCATCGTCCAGATCTTGTGGGCCCACCGCCTGCGACCCCGTCTTCTTGTCCCTGGGTGCTGCTGATCATGTAAGATTCCATAAAGAAAGAGACAAAAATTAAAGTTTGGTGTGAAATAAATAAAAAATTTGAAAATAGGCACCAAAAACATTTTTGGTTACAAAAATTGCAATAAAATTGACCTATCTGATCGACTGGTAGTATTGTGAGATTCACGGACCGTCTAGCAAGCCTAACTACCACCTGACCTAGCCCACCAATTCCAATCCAGACGGGCCAATTGTTCAGTAAGTCTGCATTTCCATTTATTTTAGTCCTCAAAAATGCATAGATGGAGGACACATGCATACATTTTTGCATACACCAAATTGTTGGCTGGTTGCTGCTAATGTTCTGCTAGTGATGATATAAGCCTATTAACACTCAGTAAACAAACTACAAAAGGTTCTGCTAAGGACTGGGGTAAGCATCACTCAGCAGCCCGTGACGTGACAGAGGATGCGTCACGCACACAACTTAGAAATTACCAACTAATAAGTAACTAAACCTAGCAATCCACCACTATCCCTTCTTAGTGGCACGAGGACAAAGGAAGGACTACTCTCTCTAGCATTACATCACTTAAGTTCTCTAAAGTAAACTCTTACATAATCATCAGGCCAAGCGAGCGCAAAGTTGCAAACAAGTAAGATTAGTAGCGTCGAGCGCCTGTGTCATAACAATCACCGATTTTTAAACGTCATTTACCTGCAATGTAAGCAGCAGCATTCTTGCTGGTCGGAGAAAAAAAATTATTCGCAATATATAACACAGAGCAGAAGAACACAAAGTAGTAATATTAAATAGCTACTCACCAAGCCCCGGGACCTCCACTCCTAGCAGGTCCAGCAGGTCCTGCTCCCGGTCCAGAATATCGGACCACCGGTGCGTCAACTGATTCTGGGTGCGCCGGACACCAGAGCAGCGAAACACTGCCCGACGCACCTTGCCCCACCGCTGACGACGCTCCCGGAGACCGTACCCGGACCCAGGCCTGCCGCCTGCTGCCAGGGTTAAGGGGAGGTGGCGCTGAACGAAAAAAACCAGTGCGGCCACCTCCGCCTCATTAAATAAGGCCCGTGCCTGCACCCCTCTTTGGCGCCGTCTTCCGCAAGGAAGGCGGTCGCGGCTCTGGCTCCGACTTCGAGCCCTGTGTCCCTTTGCCATGGTTCTGGGTAGGCGGGGGCGGAAAAGAAAAGGTAGGAATTAAATAAAGTAAGTAAAAGAAATGAAAAAGCAGGTAATAGAAAATGTGTGAAAAAGTAGTTAAAAACACACAAAAAGTAGAGGAAAACTCAAAATATAGAATCAGGAAAATAGAGAGATAGATAATAAACAAAAAAGACCCAAAATAAGTTTACAGAAACAAAGGATTGAAAAGATAGAGGGAGGATTGAAAAGCAGGCCCAGAACCATAGAAATAGAGTGAAAAACAAGATGGCCGCGCCCATTGCGACCGCATGGGAAAGTTTGCGCGATATTTCCCCCCGAGCACGCAAAAGCGTCGCGAACACGTAATACGCGTTCCCGAACAGGAAACCCTTATCGCGAACGGGCGGGAGCATGCAATACGCGACCCGGAACAGGAAATACCATCGCGAGCGGGCGGGACAAGTGAAAACAAGATGGCCGCGCCCATTAGCGACCGCATGGGCAAGTTAGCGATATATTTCCCCGCGAGCACGCAAAAACACATCGCGAACGGACGGCACAAGCAATTCCGCGATTTCGCGGAAGTTCCGCGAGCTCGCGGAATTTGTTAGCAATTTCGCGAGGATTTGCGTAACGCGACTACGCAAATTCCGCCCACCCCTGGTCTTTAGAAACATTTGCCTTAAAGAGGCTGGTGATTATAATCACATTTCTGTAGAGATTCATGATAACAAAAAAAATGTGAATGATGTTTTACACAGTTCAACAGTGGTGCATAGTCATGTCTCTTTTAATTAACTCTTTTCTTTGTTAAAGGTGATGATTTGTTGTAGGTTCACTGGGTTACTTTAAAGAAAATGCATGAATGCTCAAGTATATTACCTGCATTACCTATGAATGCATAGGTGTTTTCCCATCCTCTTCACTTGCAACCACAATGCCTTCTTTTCTAGTGTTTATGTTTGTTCTTTAAGATTCTGGGAATTAAAGTCTTGGGGGCATATTACCAAGCCCCTATCGCCACCTCAACGTCACTTTTTGTGACTTAGTGGTGGCGATAGGGTCAGCGCCCTATTACCAAGGCAGCGTTAAACCACATAACATGGCTAAAAGCCACGTTAAGTGGCTTAACGCTGCCTTGGTAATAGTGCCCCTTTTACGCTAAACTTAGCGTGAAAGGGGCGTGCAGTGGGTGTTGCGGTGGGCGTTCCACCGCAACACCCATTCACTTTGACGCTGCCACCTATTATCAAGAGAGGCGATAATAGGTGGCAGCGCCGAACTTAAGACCAGGACAATCCTGGTCTTAAGGTGGTGATACGAGGAGAAATGCTTCATTTCTCCTCGTTTTTGCTTTTTCTATGTGTGCTGCCTTGTGCAGCACACATGGAAAAAGCAAAATGCCAAGGTATGTTTATGTACAGGAAGGTGTCCCTTCCTGTACATAAATGACTTAACGCCAACGCAGGCACCCTTGCACCAGAGTGCAAGGGTGTCTGCGAGCAGGGAGGTATGTTTATGTACAGGAAGGTGTGCCTTCCTGTACATAAACAAACCTTTTTTTAAAATGCCATTTTGTAACTTACATGTGTGCTGCATGAAGCAGCACACATGTAAGTTACAAAATGGCATTTTAGGTTTGTTTATGTACAGGAAGGGACACCTTCCTGTACATAAACAAACCTCCCTGCTCGCAGACACCCTTGCACTCTGGTGCAAGGGTGCCTGCGTTGGCGTTAAGTCGTTAGACTTAGCGCCATCACAGGGGGAAACGCCAGGCTGCACCATATCCTTGGTAATACGGTGCAGCCTTGCGTTTCCGAAGTGGCGATGAGAGGCGTTAAGCCAAGGAGGCTGACGCCTCTCACCGCCACTTCCTAGATGATATGCCCCTTGGAGTCCCTCAAACTCATCTTTCTTCTACTGCACTACAGGATGAGGGCCCAAATTATGGTCTCCCAAATCTTAGGGTACAACAAGGGATCCAAAATGAGGACTAGAACTGCATTTGGAAGGCATCAGAGGGCCCTCACACTGTGCCAAAGAATGGCAAAATAGACTTGAACATCCAGGACGCACAGAAATGGGCAGGATGGCATAGAGGCAGAGCTGATTAAAGACATTCATCCATACATCATTTCATGGATGCTGATTTACCATAAAACAAGTGTTTTGCACAAATTACATTATGCACTCTTTGACTCCAGATGACATCATATGTTTGACTCCTTGTCCCAACCTAAAGTTAGGGTGAATGGCAAGGACTAGGAAGTGCAGGGTGTACTTAGGGTCCTGTTCCTCAATTATCTCTGAGACTGTAGGAAGCAAGAGTAGTGCAATGGATACCAAAGAGCAAGCTACAAATGCATGCCTCTACCCTTGCAGTTGCATATCAAAATGTTGCTTACATGTCCCATTGTTATACATCTTTTGCTAATAACACCAATGTCATAATCGTTTTGAGAACAATATTTAGAACGCAATAGTTATGTCAGACAATATTCTGACAAAGATATTCTGGTCCGTACCTCCTAGCTGTCCCTAATTCATGTCCACATAAGCATTGACATTTTAGTTTCAGTTTTTTTGGAAAGCATGGGCTTCACAGGCCAGATGGCATCTCACATCTGCAAAATAAAGTTTACATAAATTAAAGGGTGTTAAAAGCCCATGAAAGAAGAATGCTTTGTTGCAATACAAGGTGTATTGTTACCATGGCACAATGATGAAAATGTGTGTAGAAATAGGAGTTATAAATTATTTAATTTGTATTGATACTTCAATAATTTAGCTAATTTTAGTGATTTTTTTACATTACACATGATTGTAGGGGTATGCAAAACTGATTGTCTTGCAACTGTGCAGAGTATTATTTGTAAACTTTGCAAGATTTCCAAAAATTGAGGATTTTGCAATTTAAAAATATAAAGTATGAAGTATTCACGGGTCTTCACAGGTAGTGTATAACCATTACCAAGGTATGGTACCAGAATATTGTTGTTAGAACATTGTTTGACATAAATATTGTGTCCTGAATATTATGTACAAACATTTAGCTCCATTCGAGTTAAAATAGAAAATAAGCAACCAGCAGGATATCTTGGTAAACAATATTTAAGACACCATATTTCGGTTAAACGTATTTCTGACAATTTTCTGACACACAACCCATTCCCACATCCAGTAAGTGCAGTAGCTGGAATTAGGGGTGTTTGGATAAAATATTGAGAAAAAAATATTGTGATACAAATTATTGTGTCAAGAATATCAGGATGTCAAAAATATCATTGACAGGAATATTGTAAAAAAATATTGATTTAGAAAATATTGCTGTTTTAATATCGTTTCTAAGTGCTTAATAATATCTAATTTATTGTAGTGTGTTTGATTGTACATATTTCTTATTTTTTATTTGTGTTTTAGTAAGTCCCATTGGACCTGGGAGCTGAAATATATCAGGGACAACCAAGTGCCATGCATGTGTAGGCAATGGGTCAGTGAAACGTATGAAAGCAAACACAGCACTAACAGCATGTGGCACACAACTAAATGAAGTAGCTGTTAGGTACACATTGCAACATGGACACATGTCCATGCAGAACTACACAAAGGTATGACAAGTTGACACCTTGCATGTGTGGATACACAAATATCTAACTTCAACACATCAAACACATATCCAACCTACATCATAGGGAGAAGATCGACCTAAATGATGTGGACAGTGGCCAGGCCAAGCTGAAATACTTACCACATAACATGACACCCAATGCAATGTCTGCCCCATTTGAATGTCATCCCACATAGACACCCAGCCAACATTTCCCCTTGTCTTGTCTAACTCCAGCATTGGCTCTAAGGGCACATCATATTAACCACAACAACTGGATCAGCAATAAGGGATCAAAGAAACACAACTGTACTCACACATCACTAACTATACAATAACAATTAATAGTTAGAAAAGTAATGGCTGGACCAATGTCTTCCAAACTAGGAAAAGTTTTAACGATAGTATAAAAAAAACATTAAGGGAAGCAAACGCCAAAGGCCAGTCCATTGTTATATCATGTGCCACAGCACAAGGCTGTGCCACCAAACATGCCCTTGCTGACACTGCCATTGAACCTCTTCACAAAGGAGCATTTATTGGGCATAGTAGGCACCTTGAGGATGGCACTTGGGAAAGGGGGGCAGAGGTTTAGGGAGGGGTGGGTTGGTCTTTGGGAGGGATCTTTTTGGGTTTGGATGGTTTTGGGGTGGGTTTAGTTTTAGGAGATTTTTTTTATCTTTTTCTGTTTTGGGCTGGGTTCAGCGGGGTGGGAAGGCTGCGTTTCAGGGGTGGAGTGGGAAGTGGAAGGAATGGGTTTGGGTGTGGGAGGGGTTTTTGGGACTTTGGGCGGGGGTCACATTTCACAGGGGTTAGGGAAAACATGTCATTCAGAGGGAAAACGGGTAGGGTGTTTGGTATGGAGTTCGGTCTGGGAGGAAGAGGGAGTGGAAGTGTGAGAAGGGTCTTCTGTCTGTTGTGTTGGTGGCTGTTGTTTGGGTGACTGTGAGCATTTGCGTTTTTTAGGTGGGAGTGTTGTGGATGTGCTGGGTGTTGCTGAGGGGTCAGTGTGTGTTGTTATGATGCCTGTGGGTATTGTTTTGTCTGCGGAGGGGGCAGCATGTGTTTCTGTGTTGTCTGTGGGTATGGTTGTGTCTGTGGAGGGGCAGTATGTGTTGGTGTGATGTCTGTGGGTATGGCTGTATCTGTGGAGGGGGCAGTGTGTGTTGCTGTGATGTCTGCGGGTATGCTGGGAATGGTGAGGGTGGCAAGGAAGGTGAGTGTCTGCTGAGTACATGTATGTTTGAGTTTCTTGGATGTCTTGTGTTTTCTTGTGCTGCTTGTGTCTGTTGAAGTGTGTGCATGCTTAAGGGTGTGTGTGCTTGGGATAAGATTAGGAAGAAGGAATTTGGATTGGGAAGGGGCAGGAGGGGGGTGGAAGGTTGGGATGGGCGGAGGTCTGCAGTGAGGGAGGAAGCCAGAGCCTGAAAAGATCTCTGTAGGCCAGACAATGTGAATGCCTTCTAAGCAGGCAACCACCTGGGTCAGCTTGTTGCCTTGCTCCTAGTTGGCATTCAGCTTTGCAGTCTGACCCACAGAGATGCTCCCAGGAGGTCAATAGCCTCCTCACTCAAGGCAGCAGGGCTAGCAGGGGCAGGGGCTGAGGTGCCTGAAGTGAAGGGGATGCCTCCCTTCTTAGGGGAGAGGGAACGGCCAACTTGTGAGGGGACAACAGGGAGGGTGGCGATGGCGCAGGGGGAGGTGGACAAGGATGAAGGTAGAACTGATCCAGTTGGGTCCGCCACCACTCAGGAGTGTCCACCGAAGGATGACTCAGATGATGATCAGCTTTGGCTGATGTCCTCCGGGGCTTTCCCCACGTGCTCCTGGTCACTGGGTACCTCAGTGTCTAATGTTTCACGTCCAGAACCACAATGATCAGCTGTGTCCCCACTGAAGTTGGTCCCTTCTCCTCCGCTTGCCCTGGATGTATCTGAAATGACATGGAACATGGGCTTATTGCAACAGCGTTTCCACACCTGACCACCACACATCCACAGAAAACATTGATGAAGTCTACGTATCACACCACCTTCATGGTTCACTCCATAGGCTTCTGCAAGGATATTTGATCACCTTGCATACTTTGGGACTTGTTCCATACCATTGTAAAGAGAAGTAACCGAATAGGATGAATCTAAGTGTGAGATTTACACATTTTTCACACAAGGCCCAGAATAAAACAAATCCAACTATTACTCATGACACATTAGGATGTCATGAAGGTCAAGTAGTACACTGGTGTACCATTATTTACTGTTGTGGCAGACATCATGTCACATGCAAATCCTTGTTGCACACTGATGACACTTTGCAGTGCAAATTACATCATATGTCCACTACCTGAAAAGTCACATGGCAGCTGTACACTTGTAGTTTATCTATGTATCACATTTAACAGCGAAAGTTCCCTGAAAACATTTAGGCCCAAACATTTGAGAGATAGATACTCTGAATTCACACAGTACATGAAACCATATAGCCATATGAATCCCCAATCCTGCTTGATACAGGTGATGACGTCAGTCATAGATTGTATATCCACAAGCCATTACACCTATGAAGGTTTTGGGTGTCCCTGAACACCTATGACATGATGATGTGGGATCACTAGAGTCCCAATGAGCAGGCACATCAAACCACACCACTCATACTCAGATTGCCTTGTAAGGATCAGTGTAGACAATCACATAGGATCCCACAGTTCAACATCTCAATCCCTCATGAATGTCACCAGTCAGTGAATGACTGTTTTGAAACACTATTGCAGATGAACCATCAACTGCCAAATGCACACTGGCCAACATGTAGGCACTAATGCTGATGGCACCAGTGATGTTTGCACTCTTATTTCACTGTATGACCAGTACTTACCAGTGGAAACTGTTGTACAGTCCCTGCATGTACTGTGAACTCTATGTCATGTCACAGGCAATAAGCCTACCATCACATGAGAGACAGTAGTGAGGGTACATCACTTCTCACACAAGCAAGATCAGTTGCCTGTGTGGTACAATTGTAACCCAGATTTACTGAGAACATGAGATGATTACTCATTTCATTCAGCCAGGTGTCTGCTCAAAAGGAGAGAATTGGATATGGACAGGTCTCTGCTGTCTTCCAGGTCAGAAAGACAATAGGCACAGCACAGAAGCAAGCACCTACTACCACACTTACACTAACAATGACGCATCTTGTGTGTGGCACATGAGCCACCACACTCAAAGTTGGCAATATGACATGTATGACTCTGGCCAGGACTCGTCCCCTTGTTGCTGCTGTTTAGTCCTCAACTGCCCATCAAGGTCTTAGGCCACTGCCAGTATGCAGGCCATTAGGGGGGTCAGGGTCCGGCACGTGCCCTTTCCACATTGGGAGGACTTCCCCAGCTGGACCTCCATGATCTTCCGTGTCCAGCGCCGCAGGTCCTCCCACCTCTTCCTGCAGTGGGCTCTATGCCTGTTGTAGATCCCCAGGGTCCGCACCTTCCAGGCGATGGCTCTCAAAAGGGACTTCTTCTGATGGGCGTTGACCTGTATGGATGCAATAGATGTAGAAACAGATTGTAACTGGAAGTTTGACGAGAACTGTCAGCTTGATACACATTACGGTGACATCTAGCACAAGCCTTCATCAAGAGTCAACATATTACATGTGTCCATATCACATGCTATGCACAACTAAAGCATGGATACACACATTTATGGTCACCTGATGACTAACCTTAACCCTGGTCATGACCTACACTGACTGAGCCAGCCCACTACCATAATGTAGGCCAGGCCCATCCTACATGGAATGTGATGTGAGGTACCATGACACACAGCACACCATTTTGGTCTTCTGAAGGGTAAACTACCTGTGCATGCCTGCCAAGACACATTTCCTGCCAGGCCCATTGCATTGATGCATATTGTCCATAGAGGCAAGTACCATTGTATACAAAACATCTTAAAACTAAGGTCACAAGGAAAGGGCTGGTATGCGCATCACTGAGAAATATCTCTCTGGTGGCTGTGTGGGCATGTGGACTACTTATTTGAGTATCCTAATAAGTCAACATAAGTTTATGTTGTTTGTAGAGCCATCACAGGACACCCCTTTTGCCATTTGAGGCACTGTAACAGGGATGACAATCAACATACCATTGTATGTGTTGTTTGATAGGGAATATTGTAGCCAAGCAGATGATTCACATTTCTAAATCTCTAAAAAATAACCCACTATCTACACTGCTCATGTCTCAGATGTGCAATAGGTCTGTACAGTGGAAGCAACACTATTAGAAAAGTGTAAACAGACCTGTGTGAGTAAGGGGACAGTCATTAGTGACAGACACACATTGACACTGTGGGCCAATGGAAACAAGTATCAGGTCAGGGGGTCACCTCAGTCACCATGCCTCATATTATCCATTTAACAGCTATCAGGGCTACTAATGTGACAGATATCTCTTTCTGGGAACATCTATGGATCAGCAGGTCTACAGGGACATTACTTTAAGCATTTAGTTCTCCCGCCATAATGACTCTTGCCAAGGCTGGGCCATGGCCCAGACTGCCCACATATCAACGTCAGGCCTTGCTCGCTGCAGGCTAAGCCTACTTATCCCACATAAACCTCACATTTCCACCAATTCAATACGGAAAAGTCAAACTTCTGGCCATTCCATATGTGAACATATGGTTGTCTGGCACTCTGAAGGGGTCTGTGAGGTATAGCTACCTCCCAGAAAACTGTTTTACAAAGTCTGATGTGGGCTGAGTGATCAGTGGGATGGTACACTGGATAATATCATTCTCAAATGTGTCTAACAGTATACCGTCATGGCTCACGGTGTGAAGCGTAAACATAACAGTGCACATATACCAGGATGTGATTTGAAAACTAACTGTAGCTACTATGAACCTGAGCCCTACATAGAGATATGCGTGTAAAACAAGTAGAAATCACCCTCATCACACATTCCAATGGTGGCCTTCTCTCCACAAAGTCCAGGGGCCCAATATCCATTACATGTTTGCCCAATGTAGGGGCAACTCAATGTATGCAAGCAACATAATGATTGCACTCTGACACTCAGAGGCACATTGAAGCCTATGGGAATAGAAAGGAAGCAGTGAAATGGGCAAATATGTATTTGAGAAACTTACCTGTTCCTCTGGTGAGCCATAAAGCTGAGAATACAGGGGAAGGACCTCATCTACAAGGGTGTCCAGCTCCACTGGAGTGACGGGAGGGGCCCTCTCCTCTGAAGTCTGTGCCATGATTGCTCCCAGAGTTGGCAAATGGTAGCTAAAATGGAGGAGGTGTTGATAGCAGCAGTGTCAGGGGGCAAGTGAGTTTTTTTTCCAACCGCCGCACACATGTATGTCACGTACACGGTCATCAGCGTCAGCGCACACAGCCATTTCCCCCCAACCGTCTCTATCCCCACCGTGCGGCCGACTACCTCCAGCGGCATGCTTTCGACATATCCTATTAGTGAAGTCAGGCATCAGCCATGTTACTGCTTGGAAAAACTGTACATCGGCAAAATGTGCACGGTACACTGTACACTGCGGTTGGCGGTAATACATGTTATGCTGCCCTTACTATAGTGACAATTTAAATTCTTTGAATTGATGATGTGCACAGTTCTGTGAAGGCCAGCTTGGGGATGACAGGTAGATGTTCAAGATCTGACAATGATGATGTTAAATGTGTACTGCTTCATGAAGCTCTGATGTTCAGACACATGACTTTAGCCTTCCTCTTCACATATGTTTCACTGCACACTGTGACCAATATACATTTTTGTGTTACTCCTTACACAGGTACCGTTGGAGAGGGAGGAGACGCCAGCCTCCAGTCTACCGCCCATTTCCTTACCTACACACCATAGAAGAATGACATACCATCATGTAGTTCCCTTTAAATAAGCAAACAATCCTGGATCTATGTCATCCGTTGGAGCCTGACCTCCTACCTCACCTCAATAATCCTACATCAATACCACCACTAGTTAAACTCATGTCAGTTTTGCATTTTTTGGCCACAGGCTCACTTCAATTCACTGTTGCTATTTCTGGTGGAATGTCACAAACTATGTTCAGTTTGGTCCTCATAGAGGTGCTAGCAGCACTTTTGAGACACATAGGCAGCTACATCCAGTTCCCCAGACGTCAGGATTTAGCCACTGTGAAGACGGATTTCTATGGATTTGGTCACATCCCACATGTAATTGGATCTATTAATACCCATATTGGCTTAGTACCACTACACTACAGGATGCAAGTCTACCGGAACAGGCAGCATTTCCATTCCATCAACATGCAAGTTGTCTGTTTACCGGATTTGTACATCTCAAACGTCTGTGCCAAGTTCCCAGGATCTGCACATGATTCCTTCATACTGCGGAACAGCACCATAACCCAGCTGATGTCACAACTACTACCGGAGAGGGCCTGGCTTGTAGGTAAGTGTGATCTGTCCTACCTTTGTGTGGGAAATCCCAGATAGCATGATATAAAAGTATGTAACTAGAGATTTTTAACTGTTCAATTAAAACAGGTACTATCCCGCCAGGTTGGAAGGTAGCATGCGTACGTCCCATTCTAAAGAAACCTATGCTGGACCAAAAATCTCTGAGTAACTATCGCCCCATATCTTTGTTACCTCTTCTGGGCAAACAGCTTGAAGGTCTTATTAATATACAATTAAGTTCCTATCTTGAACTTAATCATATCCTTGATCCCTCCCAATTCGGCTTCCGCCCAGGCCATAGCACAGAGATGGCGCTCTTGGCAGTGACAGACTCTCTGCGCCTGGGGGTGGATGCAGGAAACCCAGTGATATTTGTATTTATAGACCTGTCTTCAGCCTTTGATACCATTTCCCATATGAAATTGATGGAAAGACTACAAGAAATCGGCATACAGGGCCTGGCACTCAAATGGCTCCACCATTTTCTGACAGACAGACATCAATCTGTCATCCTAGGCCCTTACTCCTCACACAAGACAATCTTAGACAAGGGTGTTCCGCAGGGCTTATGCCTGAGCCCTACCTTGTTTAATATTTACATGGCTCCTTTGGCTGGGATTGCAGAGCGCTTTGGCTTTGATATAATCTTATATGCGGATGACACCCAGCTGATGTTTACACCGGGCCATGACCTGACGGCAGCAAAAAAGCGTTTTTCCTCAGGCATGCTAGCTATCTCAGACTGGATGAATGAGAACTATCTTCAGTTAAATTCAGATAAGACTGAGATTATGCTGTTTGGCAAAGCCCCCTCTATCTGGACAGATGACTGGTGGCCTCACCAACTGGGTACCACTCCTGTGCCCAAGCAAGCAGTAAAGAATCTGGGGATAAAATTGGATCAAGCCCTAACAATGAGAGAGCACATCTTGGCCACTACTGGCGCTTGCTATTACAACTTACGCCTATTGCACAGACTTTTTCCCTGCCTCCCTATTTCTGCCCGTAGAACTCTGGTCCAGGCCATAGTAATAAGCAGACTGGACTATGGCAATGCCCTTCTGGCAGACATCAGTGAAACGTTGATCTCTAAACTTCAGGTTGTTCAAAATACGGCAGCCAGGCTTGTCCTTAACTGCCCTTCTGGCACTTCCTCGGCGCCTCTGTTGAAAAAACTACACTGGTTGCCAGTGAAGAAACGCTCTTATTTTAAGATATGCTGCCTTACATACAACGCCGAAAAAGGGTAAAGGCCCGCTCTATCTTCGGGACAGAATAAAAGCTTATGCTCCTGGCTGTAATCTAAGATCCTGCTCCCAAGCCCTGTTGTGTGTCCCCCGCTTTCAGCTAACACGTAGTGGTGGAAAGGCATTTTCCTATCTTGCCCCCGTGTACTGGAACAAGCTTCCTCTTCACGTTCGTTCCTGCCTCAATTACTGTAAATTCAGGAAACACCTTAAAGCTTTTAGCACCCTTCCCGTCTCTTGATTTTGTTCCGAAACAGCGCCGAGATGCCCCGGGGTGATTTGTGCGCTATATCAAGTCAAATTAACATAACATAACATAACTAATTGTTCCCCTTCTGTCTATCTTCCATCTAGGAGACTCAGCGTATCCCAACCGGCCATGGTTGTTGGCACCGCGGAGGAATCCTACAACACCAGGGGAAGTCTGCTTCAATGAGCCTCATGGAAGAACACAGCGGCCAATGGAAAGGGCTTTTGGGCTCCTGAAAACTAGATTCATATCTCTGGACCAGACTGGGGGAGCCCTGCTCTACTCACCCGGGAAGGCGTGTGAGATCACTGTGGCCTGCTGCATACTCCACAACATTGCCCTGCGACGGAACATATCTTACATCGCAAAGGATGCAGGCCATGAAGACCCATCGGGTGGGGACCCTGAAATGGCAAATGAAGATGATGATAGTGGTGAAGAAGGAGGACCTGACTTGCATCAGGATCTCATTCAGAACTACTTCTCCTGAGTGTAAGTATGGTGTGAGATGTGATGACTTTGACTAGTCTTGCAACTCGTGTTATGTGTCTAGGAATATCTGGGAAAAGGTGTTTGTTTTGTAAGTGTAGCTTTGTTCAGCTGTAAATGTTGTTTTGGACAGTGTTCTCCAGAAGTGGACAATGTGATGTGTGTCATATGTATGTTTTCTTAGCTAATCTCTCTGTCTTGGTCTGTTTTAGGTACCTTCACCATGGCATCTTCATTTGGACATTTTATAGTTGTAACATTAGCAGGTTTTTGATGCTGTTCAGATGTACGAAGTGGACATGGATTGGTCCTGGGAATGTCTGTCGCAGAATTTGTGTGTACGAAGCTGGTACCAAGACAGCATGCACAGCGATAGAATGGAAGCTACCTGGCATCCATTGGACTAGTTCCTTGTGGTGCGTTGGTCCTAATGCAATATGTGTGCCATCATGGGATCCAACACAATGGTGTTGTGTGCCCAATTCATGCTATCCTGCCTTCACATTGGCTAATTCCTAATTGTGTATGAACGGGATGTAGCTGTTGATGTGTATCCTCATTGTAGTCCAAAGTGCTTGTAGCGCATCACTGACATTTGTTTGTGACATTCCACCAGATGCAAGCAACACTGGATTAAAATGACCCTGTGGTCAGAAACTGTTGTACTGACATGTGGCTGTTTTTTTCTTTATTTGATGTAGGATTGCTTTTGTGAGGTAGGCAATATGGCTCCAGCTGATGATGTAGACCTATGTTGCCTATTGTGTAGGATATTGTCAGATGTATCCCCTCCTTCCATGTTGTGAAAGTCTGCAAGTGATTATGTGATCACTGACCCAGAATAACTGAGTCATGTCTTATTTGCTAGGACATCATGTCAGCCAATGATTTGAACAATGGAATAAAGATGTTCTCAGCCCAGACATTTGAATGTATGTGTTGTTGTGACATGGTAGTGATCCTGAGTTGAACATTTTTTACATACAACATATCCATGCTTCCAGAAGTCCCTAGTTTTAACATTGCAAAGTTCACCTGGTAGTACATTCTTATTGTTATTTGTGAGAATTACAACAGAAGACAATGCCAAGGTGAAGTGTGTTTTTAATGAAGCGAACAAGGATTATATAAAGAAATTTAACTCAAAATTCAACAGTGCAAACAAAAAGTCTTCAGTCATGGCGGATGAAACTATTGTAGTAGAGTCCAAATGGTCAGGAGTCCAAAGTCCAACATATTCCTCCCATCAGATATGGAAAAGTGGGCAGGAATAGTCCAACAGAGTGAATGTGTAGTACACACAGGAGGACATATGGGTCGAGGTCTCTTACTGGCGGTTGTGGGTTACTTGCCATGCTGATCTCCTGGGTTTTTGCATGGACGCCCACTCTTTTTGCCAGAGGAGGGATCTGGAGCTGTTGAGAAAGGGGTGTGTGCATGCAAGAAGGGGTAGATACAGGTGGAAAAGCCCTGCAGAGGGTAGTGTTAATGTCCCGCAGCACCCCAACCAGAGAGGCCACCTCAGTGCAGATGCCGGCCACCTCTGTGTTAATGCCTGCCACCTTGGTGTGGACGCCGGCCACCTCAGTGTTGATATCAGCAACCTCCTGGTGTGTGTCCCTCTACAGTTCCTTCATTTCCTGGATTTCAGCCAATACCTGGCCCATGACACTTTGGGAGTCCTGGTAGACTCCCAGGACTTGGGTGATGGCAGTCTGGGTGTCCGTGGCCTCAATGGGCTCACTCTGGGGGCCCACAGTTACATCCACTATGCCTACCCCCACAGCCCTGTGCCCTTAGCACAGACTGACCCCTCCCACTGGGTCCTGGTTCCTCAGTGACTGGGGTGGTGTTAGTCATCGCAGAATGCAAGACTGGGGGGCACTGGATCGTACTGACTGTGCTAGGTGCACAGGTTGTGGGGGCAGTGGTTGGCTGTGATGTTACAACAGTGGTGGGAGGTGTTGTAGTGGGCACAGTGATCCCCACTGTTTCCGTCTGCCCAGGCTGAGCAGTTGGGCCAGGACCGTCATCCACATACACCTCTTCAGGAGCGTTGTCATCACTGAGGGCTTCGTCCTGGGATGGAGCGAAACTCTGTTTGGTTTCCAACATCTGTACAGGTGCAGTGGTGGATCGACCTGTTGAGAGATAGATAACATTGGTAATGGTAGAAGTGAGGTATCTACATCCACGTTGTCTAAGTCAAGATATATGGGGACCTAGAATGGCACAAAATAGATAGAGATTAGTATTGTCATCTATTTGCTTGATGTTGAAGTTGGCTACTAGACATTTGTATACATTCAATAGATTTAGTAGATTTCACCACCTCGTTATCTGTGCAGATATGTGGCTTTTTGGCTTTCGGGATAGACATGACATCTACAAAACTCTGCTACACACACAATGTAGTCATAACCTCTATTTGTCCATTCCAAGGCCTAGTTGTGTCTAATACAGGCAAACACCCAGCTTGGTTGTATATTTAGCATTGTTCATCAGAAGTGCAGAGTCAAGGGGCCACCTGGCACTGCTAATCAGCTGAGTTCCCTTTATGGCAGACATATATTAGGGGTACACTGTTGTTATGGTGTCACTCATGCCATCAATAGTTTGAGTTGATGGGTCCAGGACACCAGCAAGCAAAGTATTCAGATGTATATCTGAGTGGCGCACTGTCTGTACATTGCACAGTCCATGTACAGTGTATATCAGTAGTGAAATCGCAGACGAGTGAGAAGGGGCAAAAGGAGTGTAGCATCTTGGTTATAGTTGGATTGACAAGGCTTCATGGTAGTTGTAGTCACTTCAAAGTCACTTTACCAACACTTGACAAATGGTAACCTGCATAATAATTTAACATCAGTAGTAACATGGCAGACAAATGAGAAGGGGCAAAAGAAGTGTAGCATCTTAGTGAGAGTTAATGTGACAAGGCCTCATAGTAGTTGTAGTCACATCAATGTTACTTTACAAGTACTTGACAAATGGTAACCTGCATAATAAGTTAACATCAGTAGTAACATGGCAGACAAATGAGAAGGGGCAAAAGGATTGTAGCATCTTGGTTATAGTTGGAGTGACAAGGCCTCATGGTAGCTGTAGTCACTTCAATATCACTTTACCAACACTTGGCAAATGGTAACCTGCATAATAAGTTAATATCAGTAGTAACATGGCAGACAAGTGAGAAGGGGCAAAAGGAGTGTAGCATCTTGGCTAGAGTTGGAGTGACAGAGCCTCATGGTAGTTGTAGTCACTTCGATGTCACTTTCGCAGCACTTGAGTAATGGTAACCTGCATGACTAGTGAACTTGAGTAGTGATATGGCAGACGAGTGGGAAGGGACAAAAGGAGTGTAGCATCATGGTTAATATTGGATTGACAAGGCCTCATGGCAGTTTTAGTTACTTCAATCTCACTTTACTAACACTTGAGAAATGGTAACCTGCTTGACTAGCGTAGATCAGTTGTAATATGACACACAAGTGAGAAGGGGCAAAAGGAGTGTAGCATCTTGGTTATAGTTGGAGTGACAAGGCCTCATGGTAGTTGTAGTACCTTCAATCTCACTTTAGCAACACTTGCCAAATGATCAATATACCATAGCTGTTGGCAACATGCATTTAGGATGGACCATACTTTTACTTTTTCACACATATCATGGGTCCCAGATTGATATTTTGATGGTAATGCACTTACAGACAGCATTGCAACATGTGGCATGTCATGGAGTTGGATACATATGCAACAATACACATTGCCACAGACAAACCAACATCTCAGATACTTTGAGTATTGCATGTTAGGAAAGTAGATAGAGAACACAATAGAAAAAGCAGAGTTGAGAACAAACATGACATTGTGATCTTGTGGCAGATATTAAAGTGTAACTTATCAGAGTCCACTCCCCACTCTATTTCTGTCAAGCCTTCAGCATGCAGGATGGCCAAGACCTTTTCCTCCCAGGGTAAGAGTTGGAATGGTGCACTGGGAGGGCCACCGCCAGTCCTCTGAGTGTCCAAGAGGTGGTTGTTGTACTTGGTATGTACTGTCAGCCTGAGGTCGTTCCATCTCTTCTTAATGTTGCCCTGTGTGCGCAGGGTGGTACCAACAGCATTCACTCTGTTGATTATCCTGTCTCTCAGTTCATGTTTGCTACTGAGAGGAGTTAGCTTGACTTGGGACCCTAACTGTGTAGCTCTACTCTAATGATTTCATCCGCCATGAATGTCAACTGTTGTTCAGTGAAGCTTGTTTTTTTCCCAGGCATAGTGAAAAAAAATGTGAGTGAGTATATGAATGAAAAAGTGATAGAGGTAAAAAGGTGCAAAATAAAAATTGCAGGCGTGGAGAGTGCTAAATGGGAAGATGAAAAAAGGGGTGCCTTATCTAAAAATGTAGAAAATGCTGGCGCCTGTCTTCTTGTGCTGCAGTTTCCACATGCCAAAGCACATCAGGTGTGTAGTTTTTAAATCCTTCCAATGATCACTGTCAACTCATAATACGGCGGCCGGTAGATCGACGGGGCAGCGGTGATGATGATGCAGATGGGCTTCTTGGTCGGTCGGACCGCCAAACTCGTAATCAGACCTTAAGTGTGATGAAGATGTATGTTTGAGAATGTAATGTGTTTTGCGGGTGAGCTTTTTTGTTTACTTTACAGGTTTTTATCTACAAATGTGTCCTATAAGCATTGGGAGTTACTGTTTTCTTTTTAAAAAGAAATCACTTTTGGTTTATAATAAACCAATATTCTTTACTTTGATTTCCTTTTCTTTCAGGTTTCCAGGAGCATTTTCTTTTTTTTTTTTTTTAAATGTTTGCGCTTTTTCTATGGTTCATAGATACTTTGGATTGCTTCAAGGGATAGTCATTGGATTTGTTTTATTTTTGCATTTTTTTTACCTTTTGTACATTTTTCTCTTTTTTGGTGGATTATTATTTTTGACTACATGGATACAGAGGAAGATTTGCGGCTACAGAACATTAAATCTTAATAATTTCCATTTCCATTTCCATTTCCAAGCTTTATTTCGATCTTTGTAGACCATAAAAGCAAAAAATAAAATACATACATCACTAAATTTGAGCAATAAAAACATCAATAAACATTACAGAGTATAACCATGTACAGTAAACTGAACAAATTTCATGGCAGTTAAAAAAATATTAAAATTTAAAAATGCAAATTAAACAAAGATTTCATATATTAGTAAGATCAAAACAGTAGGAAATGGGAAAGGAACATTTATCATGTGCGAGGGGAGGTTAAAAACTTGCGGCGCCTATGCCACATAGAATTAAGAAAACGGGACTTAATAATTTCATTTCTTTTGCGTGGGAAATGCTATATTTTATCATTTGTGTAAATACTGTGTGATTGTTATTTGAAGATGTGTGGTTTATGTGTTGCATTTATTTTACGAGATGGATTGAACTTGTTTTGTGAGATTTTTGGTTGGCGAGGTTTACATTTTTTGTATAAATAATTGATAGATTATTTTATTATCTCTGTCTTAATTAACATTGGTGTTTTATTTAATGTTCAGATTGAGGTAATAAAATAGCATGTTTATTAATCACATAAAAATGATTTGTCATATTGGTTTAGATTTTGGGACTTTTGTAGGTTACTATTTATTTTAGAATATGGTTTTAGCTATTATTGCAATGTAGTCTATGTTGTTTATGAAGACTTTGACTTTAAATTGAGGCATGTCATGCATTCCTGTGGTTTGTTTGATACATTTAGGTGCAATTTGGCTAACATTTTGTTCCATTCATAGTTGTTCTTTGCTCTTCTTGTAATGCTTCTATAAATTTACAGATTGGTTTCTGTCTAGTGTGGATTGGAAGGCATTATACAATCCTTTCACTGCATTGTTTGTTTTGGATTCCTGTACCAAGGTGCTGTCATAGACATTCCACAATGGTATTTGGAATTTGGGTTGACATCTGAGTCTGGTGCAATGCAGTCTGCCAACCCAAGTGTCTTCGAAATAATCTATTGGGGGGCTGAGTTTGTATTTGTTTTGTTGGTAGAAAGGACTTT
Organism: Calotriton arnoldi; assembly: GCA_963921515.1. Classification (NCBI taxonomy): domain Eukaryota; kingdom Metazoa; phylum Chordata; class Amphibia; order Caudata; family Salamandridae; genus Calotriton; species Calotriton arnoldi. The sequence continues at coordinate 278,940 of CAWUFW010002907.1, forward strand.
CTGTTAGTACATTGTAGTGGTTAGCTACCTCTGTGACAGGCTAGTGCTATCATTTTTTTTTACCTCAAATGCAAATTGGCTTTTAGTAGAATATTGTACACTTAGGTCCAGATTATGAGTCTGTCGGTCTGAGGACCGGCAGACTCGTAGTGGCACGGCGGTGGCGTTCCAGCCACCGCTGCACCGGAGGTCTGACCGCGCCATTAAGACTTGGGCGGTCAGGCTGCCATGGGACCGCCGATGCTGCCAGGGAACCGCTGTGCGTGACACGGCTGTGCTGAGGCCACAATATGCTTGTTGGGATGCGGTCCTGGCAAGCATATTGCGGCCTCAGCACCTACATGAAATCTTTGGCAGAGAGGAAACCCCCCTGGTGCCTCACGCCATGTGGATGCACAATATGTGCTCCCCTGTGTGCATGCACACCAGTTTCTGCACGGCATGGACTTTACAGTCCTTGCCGTGCAGGAACTGTTTTTGGCGTTCCCATTGTGGTGCCCATTTTAGAGGCAGTGCCGTGGGAACACCAAAAACCAGCCTGCCAGACATGAGGAAACTCCTAATCTGAGGACCATGGCTTTGGCGCAGCGGCAGCATGGAGGTGGTGTAACGCCCGCTCCTGCTGCGTCAAAAGTCATAATGAGGCCCTTAGTGTAGGTTGTTGGAGATGTTTCCATATGTTTGGCTTGAAATGATAGTAACAGTCTTGCATGGGTATGTGGGGGTAAATTTTGAAAATTGTTTGAATCATGGTTATTTTTTGTGGGTAGTAGTTATTTGTTTTCTGTTTAATATGGTTTAAGAGTTTGTAGTAAGTGCTGCTTTGTTTATTTGGTAGTAGGGCATATCATCATCATCATCATCTAGATAGCTTTATTCGACTGAGCAAGTCATAAAAGCGCATACAGATAAAACAAATGGATTAAAATAGCTCCGCAATACAACATTTAAGATCAAAGTAAAAATCTAAAATCAATACATTTGTGCAAAAAAGCAGACAGTGCCATCTTTTCAAAAATTGCATACTAGAACAAGGCTAAGAAATAACACATTAAATGGAATCGATCTCATGCACCAGGATTGGGCTTGAATAAACCCACTTTGTCTAATTTGCCCCCATATTCGTGTTGGGTAGTAGATGGTTTCATTGGGGACAACTGCTAGCCTGAGCTAATTTAGAGCGGATCTGCCACATCCACCTTAAAAACATGGCCAGTGGAATTGCATACCTGGGAGATGAGTCGGAACGTAAAATTCGCAGGGCTACTTTATGTAAACGTGTGCCCATATTCTTACAGAGCTGGGCCAGCCAAACTTTCCGCGGGCTCGCGTAAGCAGGGCAGGCAAAGAGCACATGGGAATATGATTCTACTTGTTTAATGCAGACAGGGCATTTATTGTCCCCGGTACAAGACCATTTGGATGAGAAAGACTTCAGAGGCAATGTGCCAGATCTAAATTGGAAGTAAAGTTTCCGATCCAAAGGCTTTGTAATTTTGTCCCAGTATAGCTCTTGGCTCGGGCATGGTTTGATTTGTAAGAAGAGCCCCACGAGTGAGGATGGATCATACGATCTAAATTCTTCGTGTGCGACCATTTCCCAGTAAATCTCTTTAAGAATGTTTTTTGAGGGGAATGTCGAAGTGGAGGGGAGATCCCACAAGTGTGATAGACCCACTTTATAAAACGTGTCTCTCAAATCTTGCAGCCAGCTTATCTTATGAAATTGATCTAAATTAATAACATCCCTTAAGCCCTCAGTATATACTGACAATTCCTGAGTTACCCATAGTCGTCGCCAGGATAGGATTGGGCGAAGCCTAGCATGGTCCTTTAGAGCTTTCCTACCCAGATCATTCCTTAAAGGGAGGGTGGGTGTGCTCTGTGGGAGGTTAGTGATTGCGCGTAAAAACGCGTTCTCTGCTAGTGTGAGCTGGTTCAGGTTTTCTAAGCCCCACAGCTCCGCACCGTAGAGGACTGAGCTCACCACTTTACTATCATAAATTTGAAGAGCCGGGCTAATGGGCTTCGTCAGTGAGGTTTTGACTTCCTTTCTAAGGGTGCCAGCTAGCTGTCGATGCTTTAATGCCATAACTTCAATATGAGGCTTCCACCTCATGTCCTTATGAAGTTTGATGCCCAGATAGACAAAAGCGTCCATCTGCTCCAGGGTGAGCCCATCCATCATTATTTTCTCCCTGAAAGATCTATGCTGGTTAAATGCCATAAGTTTTGTCTTTGCGGGGTTGATCTTAAGGCCTCTCATAAGACAGAACTCTTCATAGCGGTTAAGGGCACGCTGCAATCCACTGGGTGTTTTGGAGATTATCAGCGTGTCATCCACAAACATGAGAATGGGAATTTTCCTACCACCTAAAACAGGGGCATCAGTGTGAATGGCATCAAAAAAATTTGCAACACCATTTATAAAAAGAGAAAACAGAGTCGGTGCTAGCACACATCCCTGACGAACGCCCTTGCACACAGGGAAAGGGTCAGTCCTATTTCCTGCTGCCCCCCACCGTATTTGTGCGTAATTGTCCTCGTGGAGGCGGACGATTAGGGAGAGCAGATCTGGAGGCAGCCCCATCTCCCTTAGGACCTCCCACAATTTGTTCCCAGATACCATGTCAAAGGCGGATTTAAGGTCGACAAAGGCAGCATACATGCTGCCCTTGCCTAGGATGACTGTACGCCAGTAAATGAGAACAAAGTGGAACACCTGATCTATGGTGCTAATGCGAGCCCTGAAACCTGCCTGTAGAGGGGAGAGAGCAGCAATATCATCAATACAGTCCTGGACCTTGATCAAAACAAACCTAGCCACCACTTTCTGCATGCAATCTATAAGACTGATTGGTCTATAATTACTAGGCAAGGATTTATCTCCCTTTTTGTAAATGGGTATTATCTCCGCCCCTCGCCAGGTATGCGGAATAGGTGCTCCTTGGGCTATGGCGTTAGCAAGTAAAAGTATGTAAATAGACCATTTGGGCTTGCCATGCAAAAAAATGTCTGCGGGAATGCAATCTAGGCCCGGTGCCCTGCCACCAGTTAGGGCCCCTAGGGCATATATAAAAGGGATATTTATGTTTTGATATTCACCATGTATGGTGTATATCTGAGTGAATGGTTTGGGACACATTTTGAAGGTCCATCCATCAACCAGGTTTGAAAATGGCTAATTTTTAGTAAGTTATTTCTTGTAGAGAATATTAGGATTAATTTATCATTGTTTAGGTTGTCATGTAAAAGGAAACGTTTCTAGTTAGGTGTCATTGTTAAATGTTCAGGTATTTCTATGTCTTGGTATCTTCTAGGGGCAGAAGGAGTATCTCTGGTGGCTTGTTTTTAGTTTGTGCAATTAAATGTTTTCAAGTGGGTATAGGTGGTAGTTGGCCTGCAATGTGTTTGGGGACTTTAGGCAGTACATCTTTTCGGAGTTTGGTTGTGGGCTCCTGGTAGCTGGTGCTTGCCTCTCCTACATCCTGTAATACCTCCCTTACTTCTATTCCCGTCACATTGGGAGGGTGTCTTTTACATGAATTAAAACATCATCTTTTGTAGTTGCCCTCCCATTGCATGCATTAGAATACTATTTGGTACATTTCCAATCCACATTTCTGCTGATGCCCCTTCATGGTTGTAGGTGTAGCCCATTTGACTTAGTAACTGTTTTCCTTTCTGCGATGTTATATATTTAACTCTCTCTGTCATTGTAACTTAAAGTAGTGTAATAGAATATATAAATTCAATATTTTAAAGTTTGTATTTTTGTTATTTACATTTAAAATAATGCAACTACTTCTGTTTTGTATGCTTACATGTATGTTCTTTTTAGATTTTTCACACTGTTTTGCAGATTTTCCATTGGGGCTGTTCGAATCTGGAGCAGGTGCTTTCTTTCCTGCTGGAAAAAAAGTCAGTTGCATTTTAAATGTTTATTTGTTGGTAGTTTGTAGAGAATGAGGCCGTTAGGGGTATTTTCACTCGCTTCTGGCGTGATTTTATATTTTTTAATAATTTATGTATGCTTACTTTGGTATATCTTTTTGCCAGTTTGTGATAGTTGTTTTTTCTGGCAGGTTATACATTTTCCAAGTTGTAGTGTTTTCTTTTAGGAAGTACATGTAAAGAGATAGAAGTTGGAGAGTGTTTTATTAGTTATTTGCTAAATTACATTTTTAAGTTTATTTACAGGCAAGTTTTAGTTTAAATATATGTTTTACTTCCTTGGTTTAGTAGTTGTTGAGATGTATACATTTCTTCTTTAAGTGTCTGGTTAGAGAATACTGGCAGAGTTTCCTTGTTTTGCAGCATTTGCCATTTTTTAAGTATACAGTTGATTAAATTGATGTGCCTTTTAAATTGTTGATTTAATTGCTTTTCTGATAGAATTTGATAAAGTTGTTTATGGTTTGATTTATTGGTTGGTTTAGTTTTAGTTTGATTCATTTTTTAATCAGTTATGTCCCTCTATGTTAAACGCTAATTTAGGATTCATTTATAATGTATGATATACAGTCTGATAGTTTTTAATATTCATTTATTTCTATATATATTTATAAATTTGTATGTTGTTGTCTAAGTGTTGCAAATATTCTTTTTGGTTGTATGGCTATGATTTTAGTTATATAATTTATTGGGATGAATTGTAGTAATTTTGGTGATTTATTATATTTATATTTAATTTAAACGTGTGTAAAATATTTTTAATAAATGTTTTTTGTAAAAAAGGGTTTTTTATATATATTAATGATAATGTCATTATTTTGTTGATATTATTGTAATCGATAATGTGCGAGTCAATATTTTTGACATATTCTATGTTTATTTAAAGGTAGCGATATTTTCCTTTCCAATATTTGTGTTTTCGATGTCAGTAAAACTCGATATTTTTAACAACAATATTTGGGTTCTTGATGATTGTGGTTTTACTAGTTAAGTACTAGTTACTCAATACGCTAAAACAGAGCTTCTGTTTCGGAAAGAGCTTAAAACATGGGGGCATATTATCAAGGAAGTGCGATATTTATCGCTAACCGCGCTTAGCGCGTTTTTTTTTAACGCCGCCTATCGCTGGAAATTATCACTGAGATAACACCCTATTAGTAAGGTTTATCTCCATAGCGATAATATTTCCAGCAATAGCGGCAAAATGCGAAAATAGCGCTGGAAAACCAGCGATATTCTCGCATTAACGCAAGGATGGATTTAGCCTGACAATCCACCCCCTATGCTACAAACAGGTAAGTCACCCTCAGTAGCAGGTGTAAAAATCTAGCGATAAACGCGCTTAGCGCGAATTATTTTATCGCTTCGCCTGCCTTGCTAATAGGGGTTAGTTGTGTTAGCGACTGTTTTCAGTCGCTTTTAGTGGGGAACGCCTACCTTGCATGTCATTAGCGATAATTATCGCTGACATGCAAGGCAATAGAAATACCGGCCGCTAACGCATGAAAGCTGTCGCTAACGCCTGTTAGCGACAGCTTGCTAATAGGGTGATAAAAATATCGCCGCTTTAGCGGCAAAAAGTGCCGCTAAAGCGGCGATAAAGCCCTTGATAATATGCCCCACGGTTTTTTAGGTCGCTTTTTCTTTCCTTTTAGCCTTGTTTCATTTTGGCAGCTAGTTCGCATTAGCGCTGGGACACTTCAGTGGAAGTAGCTATGCGCTTTATAAATTGTTTATTATTATTATTAAGTATAGAAAGTCAATATTTTTGTAAATGATATTTCCGATATTTTTGTGTTTCGATATTGTATGTATTGATATTATGTCACTGATCCGAATTATGTGAACTGCCAGAGCTGAGGAGTTAATTCCTCTTCATAGACACCATTTTCCTGATGCATGATGGGGAAGGCCAGCCTCAGTAGTAAATGATGCCGTGCACCAGAACGAGTCGCTATTGGGACGGAAATGTCTTCTGCATGGTAATGGACATGCATCCCTGCTCTAAGTGCCCCAACAGTACTCATGTCTGGATCCCTAATGCTGATTTTTGTTGTAATAGGCAAACACGGATCATGTGTGTGCGCCATGACAGGTTCCTTTCTCATGGATTGCGGTCTTGTTGGACCGGGAGGGGCGCCCAAAGCACTACCCTCATAGTGGTTAAAGGTTACTGCCTTTAACAGGAGTTAAGCAGCACAAGCGCTGTGGTTGCAGCATACCAAGTAATGATCAGTAGGAGTGAACAGGTCCTTTTTACCTGTGTCACTGGAGTGAGGCATACAGGCTCACTCAATTAAATTTCCACTGCTGTGTGCTTAACTAACCCTTGGCCTACATCGATTTGGTGTGTAGTGCTGTGCAGTGCTTGTATGGTGTACATGTGCTGGATTTATGTGTGCCTGTGAATGGTACAATACAGGGTTAATGCAGTACTGGGCAGTGTATGTATACTAAATGCATGCGATGATGCATGTGTCCCTGTAATTGGTATAATACATGAAGGATGTAGTGTTGTGTAGTGCGTGTATGTTGTATACATGCCCTGGCTGTAGGTGTGCCTGTGAAGGGTACAATACAGGGATAATGCAGTGCTGTGCAGTTGTGGTAGAAAACAACAACGTCTCAACAGGTAATACTTGAAGGACAATTAAACAAATGTAAGCAAATATATCAGGGAGACAAAAAAAGGAGAGACACCAAAAATGAATATCACGATCAGTATTAGATGTAGCGGAAAGTCATTAATTTCAGAAAGCAATAATCTTTCTTCAATGTAAGCGTAATCACAAAGGTTCACACATAGTGCTCGTGAAAGGGTGAGTGGCGCAGTGAGGCACGTGATATGGTTTGATATGAACCTGTTTGTTTTGTAGGATGCCATTCTTGTGTTGCCAGTGGTTATTTTGGCCGGTGTTTGCAGGTTTTGAGCACCAGAGCCCCCTTTTAAAGAGCTAAATCTTGAGGTGTTTGCAGTATGACGTACAAGACTGGCTCACAAGTAAATGTTTTTCCTTATTTTCCTGAGGTACTGTTGGCTCAGGCTGCACGTGGTGTGTACATCCTGTGGATAATGACAAGATTTTCAACACATGAAGCCACATCGTAACACTTTTTGGTGCTGCTGTGGCTGGATCAGCAATCTCTTCAAGGCTTGCTTAGCCACAACCAAGCAGGAGAGTTGCATATGCTGCCCATGCACTCCTTGGCTGATTTGATCTCTGATGGGCCGGTCAGTGCAGTTTGCACTCTTTCCTTCTTTTGAAGGTGTTCGTGCTCCAGACCTTGTTGCACTGTGAACACCTCTACCTGCAGGTTGGGGCACTACATAACCTGTTACCTGTGCCCTTCCACACAGAATCTTGAGCCTTGCTGTCTTGGGCTTTCTGTTGCCTTCCTAAAGACTGGTGCTGTTTATGTTAACACATAGCACAGTTATTGTGTTACCTGTCAATTAGATGCCAGAGTCCTCGCTACCGGTCCTGTCCCATTTGAGTGCCAGGGTCTCCAGGCAGTCCAGAGCCTGGCTGTGACTTTATCTGAGACAACACAACCATCACTACCCACGAGGAACTAAGAAACCTATAACCAAACCAATGGAGGCTCGCATTTAATTCTGGTTCTAGCTGCCGACCTGGCCAGAGGTAGCTGTTGTGCCAGGCTATGGCTGCAATTACCTGAGACTGGTGGTCCTGACATTTTTCATGCAGGCTAGCTTTTGGTGACACCTGGTGGAAGCAGAAGGTTAGTCACAGTGTCACTGCCAAAGCATGAGCTAGCCAGCCCAGGACCATTTGACATGGGCCTAAGGAAGCCCTGACCTCAGAACTGCAACAGGAGAGACACATTACAGCAGCTTCAGGCTGGTCCAGACAGACTGAGCAGAATGCAGAGATAGGGGTGCGCATCACAGGCCTGCTCGGAACTGAAGACATATATACTCTTGTCACTTACAGCTAGCCATGTAAGAAGATGAAGTTTATCTGTCACCACTTGCATTAAAACATAGCTCCCCTGAAGGGACCAGGTTGTAGACAATTATTTGCCGCTAAAAATGTAGCTAAGATGATGAGCTATAAATTTCAGATATTATCAGCCAGTGCAGACTTTGTTCAAATTTGTCAGCGGAGCACAGCTCCAGGACCTCGAATTGAAAGCAAAAAAAAAAGGGAATAAAAACTGGTCCACGCTTGACCATTTAGTCGTTCAGACTGTGTGGACTGTGCTAGACAGGAAGGTCCTTGCAAACATGACCCACTGCTCTCTAATGGACTGCTGTTCAGAAGCACCTCTTCCCCAATGGCAGCTTCCGACATCACTTACAGTGTGACTGACAGTGGCCATCTGCTTTCAATTACACTTCTGCTTTCAATTACTTTGTGTTAAATGCGACCAGACAAAACTAGACCATCAAGCCAGAGGGAAGGACATGAAGCAGCCTGAGTGAGACTGTAGCGTGTCAGCAGATGGTAAGTAAAAAACACGACTCCAATGCTGTTTGCTGCGTGTTTGTGTGCTGATGAGTTTGCATCTCTGTATGCCTATGTGAGTGGGTGTGCAAGCATTTATGTGTATGCATGCATGGGGGTGTGCTTGCCCAGGCATATTCTTGGTAATTCTTGGCATATTGGGTACATCTGTTGCATACTAACTAGCAGAAACCTTCAGCAAAAAGCTTGCCCTGGTATTTTGGTGGTAATTCTTGGCATATTATGGGCATGTATAGCCTGATGGTGCCCACCCGACCAAAAAATGCTGGGCTTGGCATGTTGATGGTAATGTTTGGCATTTTGGGGATATCAATGCCATCATAATGCTTACTCCTGGCAAAGTCTGAGTCCTGCCATAATGATGGCAATTCCTAGCTGGTTGTTGCATTTATGGCATGATGATGCCCATCCAAGTATAATGGAGTCCCAGAATAATGGTGGTATTTCCTGGATTGCTTTGGATATCCATGGCATGGAATGGCAATACATGGGCATGCAATGCAGAATCTATTCATGCTATGTTATGTTATGTGATGTGCTGATATGTTATTTTACTAGAATTTGTATGGTGCAGCTAATCACCCGTGAGTGTATCCAGTTACATGAGCAGGCATGTAGGTGTAGGAGTAGGGTGTAGGGTGTCTGCCCCCCAGAGTTAGTTGAAGAGCCAAGTCTTCAGCTTCTTGTGGAACTCAAGATGTGTTGAAGAAGGTCGTTCTAGGTTTTGGGTGCGATGTATGGTAATGCTCGACCTCCCGGTCTGCTTTTGTGGATGCGGGGTGTGTGTGAGTCAGAGTGCGGATAAGCGCAAGTGTCTGGTGGGCTGGTGAAAGTGAAGGTGTTTACCATCACTTTCGGACAAATACATCTGTATGCTGGTCCGATGTTATGCAGTGCCTTGTATGTGTGCATGAGGAGTTTGAATTTGCTGCATTTGTGGACGGGGAGCCAGTGGAGCTTCCTGAGGTATGGTGAGATGTGGGTATGTCGTGGGAGGTCAAGGATGAGTCGAGCTGTGGTGTTCTGGATGGTTTGGAGTCAGTGTAGGAGATGGTTGGAAATCCTGGCATAAAGTGCATTGCCGTAGTCTAATCTGCTTGTGATGAGGGCTTGTGTGACGGTGCCCCTGGTGCTCAGAGGTAGCCATTTCAAAATCTTGCAGAGCAGGTGGAGAATGTGGAAGCAGGATGTAATAAAGTACATCCGTGGTACACTGGTGTAGGTTGAAGGAAGATCTTTATTCAAGTACAGCAGGTATCTACTTGTAAGACGTCCTATTCACACAACGTTGGCAGTAACTGAATTCACAGAGTTCTAGAGCAACTTAAACATATGAAAGCTCTAGAATGAGGAACTCTGATCACAGTGGCAAGCATGAGACAGGATGACTTGGCATAAATAATAATGACACGCAGGTCATTACACACCTTCCCTCTTTACACAAGGAAACAGAAAGAAAGAAACTAAAAGATAAATGCAGAAGCAAATAGAGAATCAAGAAAAATATTAATGCATAACAAAATCATGAAATTTTGCTGGAATCTTCCCAGCACGAGAACTCTTTCGTAATACAGGTAACTCATCTAGATTTTCTCCTTAACATACAAATCAGATTGAACCTTGGTGCGCATGGGAGCAATCCTATTTAAGTTCCAAATCAACCATCATTTAATTTCACTGCATTTTGGAAGAGTTTCTTTACAACAAAAGGTGTGGAGAACTTAGAGATCCCACTTGATCTTAGGGGAAGACGTACCCTGACTCTGTCACCCACACGCACACCAGTGTGAGAGACAGCGTGCCTGGCGTCAAAATATTCCTTTCTCTTGCTAATTTTCACATTTTGATCTTCTCGCCAGGACGCCATGTCCGAAACTTGATTAGGGAGCCTCACACCAGCATCAGCATCCAAGCCCACACTCACACTTCTGTCCCTCATCCATGCTTGGAACATATGGGTGTTGGGACTCCATCCCTGAAACAGCTCAAAGGGAACTTTACCCGTGGTGGAGTGGGGCGTGAGGTGGTAGACCGTCACACGTTCTACAACTTCCATTTTCCAATCCTTATTCTGAGCTTTGACTAGTTGAATGGATTCTTTCAAGACACGGTTAAATCTCTCCACCATGCCATTGGTTTCGGGATGGTAGAGGGAGCAACGTTTGTGTCTAATACCTCTTTTTGTTAAATATTCCTCCATTTCTCTTGAGACCAGTTGGACTCCGTTGTTGGTTAAAAGACAGTCCGGGAGTCCTTCACGCGAGAAAATTTCATCTAAAAACTTAGTGACATCCTTAGTCTCGATGTTACGTGTGATCTTAATCTCTGGCCACCTAGAAAACATGTCTATCAATACCAGGACATAGGACTGACCAGAACTGTTTGCAATGGGACCCAGAAGATCTAAAGCCACCTCTTGCCAACAACGATCAGGGGTCTCTCGCACAATCATGGGTTGGACTCTGGTGTTGTAGACTTTATCCCATGCATTACATTCGGTACAATCTCTCAGTAAGCGCTCAACGAGAAGATCGATGCCAGGCCACCAGAAGTGCAATCGAATCCTCTCTTTAGTCTTGGAGATGCCCTGAAGTCCCTGATGAGCTTGGTGAACAATTCTTTGCCTGACGGAGAGAGGAGGAATAAGTTTTGTACCCCTCCAAAGCAGGCCAGAGGAAACAGACAATTCATGACGGACATTCCAAAATTTGCGCGTCTCCTCACTCAGATTTTTTATACCTCCCCACCCTTCAGTTACTAACTTGCAAACTTCAATAACTGTGGAGTCACTTTCCATGGAAGATTTCCACTCACCTTCACTCAAGACATCAGTCATGACCTCACACACTTTATAATCGTCATCCTCCCACTAGTCCCCTGAGGTGACAATTTCAGAATCAGAATTGCTCTGGACAAGTCGGGAAAGACAATCTGAGACCTTGTTATGAGCCCCAGGTATGTAGTTAAACACAAAATCATAATCTGGGAGGGCGACTATCCATCTGGCGATTCTTGAGGATACAGCATCCAGACTCTTTTTTGTGAATAAGTCTTTCAAGGGTTTATGGTCAGACTGCACAACAAATGAACTCCCCCAAAGAAACTTCTTAAGTTTCTTGATCGCCCAAAAGATGCACAGGGTCGCTTTCTCTATGACAGAGTATTGAATTTCTGGTCCCACCAGTGCTCTCGAGAGAAACATGATAGTAATCTCCCTTCCACCCTTCACGTGCTTAAGAACAGCGCCGAGGCCCTTGGAGCTAGCATCAGTGACAAGAATGGAATGGGCATTAGCATCAAAACTCTGGAGAGAGGGTGCCTCATTCAAGGCTTCTTTAACATCATCAAATTCCACTTGGCATTGCAGTGACCACATAAATCTTACACCTTTATTCAGGAGTGACCTCAGGGTGAAGGTGCGGGAAGCAAATTGTGGGACGAATTTGCTGTAATATTCGGCCATGCCGAGAAAGGTAACCAACTCGTCTCTGGATTGGGGCATGGGAAGTTTCTCAATGGTCTTGACTAAATGGTCTCTCGGTTTTACACCCTCCTTGGATAACTTATGTCCCAAATAGTCAATTTCAGGAAGGTTAAACTTACACTTGTTCTCGCGTAAGGTCAATCCACGCACCTTAAAACGTTCTAGAACAGACCTAAGCCTTTCGTCATGTAGTTTCTGAGAAGAGCCATATACAAGAACGTTGTCCTGATATATCTTAACACCCGGTAACCCCTGGAGAACATATTCCATAGCTCGCTGGAAGACAGAGGCAGCAGATTTCAAGCCAAAGGGAAGTCTTGTAAATTTATATGTCCCAAAAGGCGTTATGAACGCAGTGAGATTCATGGAGTCGGGGTCAATCTTAATTTGGTGGTACGCGGCCCTGAGGTCTAATGTATAGAAGACCTCAGCCCCACCTAGCTGTGTCAGCATCTCTGCAATATTGGGGAGAGGGTACTTGTCAGCTATGACCCTCGGTTGAGGGCACGCAAGTCTACACATAGTCTTACCTCACCAGAGGCTTTGCGAGCGAGAACCACTGGGGCTAGCCAATCACTCGCTTCAGTCTCGACTATAATCCCTTCTTTCTGTAACTTTAGTAATTCCTTCTGCATGGATTCTCTCAGAGCTAATGGAACGTTACGCACTTTGCACGTGATAGGGGTGGCACCAGGCTTCAGAGTAATCTTATGTGTGTAGCCAGACAAACAACCTAATTTCTTGCTGAAGACCTGTCCAAACTCAGTGCGTAAGTCATCTACTTGGACAATGTCGGCAGACTCGTGTGAACCAGTAGTAACAGGAAGTGATGAAGGTAGATCTCCCTTCAGAACAATACATGGATCTCCTCCAGGAATCAGCATCACACCAAGATCAGCCTGGTGAACCCAGCTTATAATGCTGTCACCTCTGGAGGAGATGTAGATCTTCCCAGCGGTGAGTTTACCTCTGTATTCGATCTCACCTTCAAAGTAGCCGAACAGCTTTATAGGTTGGCCACCGTAGGCAAGCGGCCTTATATCTGGTTTGAACTTTTTGACTTTTCCTAATAAGGATGTGTTGTAGAAGCTCATTGGAACCAACATGATTTTTGCCCCGGAATCAAAAAGCATTTTGACAGAGTGACCATTTACTCGAACACTGTCGATGGGACTTTTCCGCTTGCATTGACTGATCTGAGCCAAGATCTCACCACAATGCAATTCATCAGGATCAGAGTCCGACTCATTTTGAACCCAAACTTCTTTGACACGCTTGTTCTTTTTGAATTTTAATGTTCTACAAGCTTTTGCAACATGGCCAACTTTACCACATTTAAGGCATTTGGAGTTCAAAGCTGGGCAAGACTTGTCATTGGCCAGGTGACCTACCATGTCACAACGGTAACACTTTCCAGAGAAGCTTTTATTGTATTTTGAAGGTTGAGGTTCAATTTGCTTAAAAGTTTTTGGGGGATATTCTCAAGAATGTGTGATAATTATCGCAAAATTAGCTTAACGCAACTTTGCACATCGCAGTCTATCGCGGGAAAATAACACCGTGTTAACATTGTATTCTCAACCCGGCGGCACCATGCGATAGTCTCACGATAACGTGCCAAATGACCGCGTTAAAATTAACGCGACGCCGAAAAAATGCGAAACACGAACGCGAAAAAGTTGCAATGCCCCAAATCGCGATAAAAAATCAGCGATAACCAGTGACAGGCCTGCAATTCCCACGCGTCATGCGGGAAAATGCATTATAAAAGCAGAAAAATAAAAAAGACAAAAAAAAATAAACTGCGTAGCACCATGGATGCACCCGGACCGAGTGCAGAGGACAACGTGAACCCCACAAGCCCCACAGACGACCAGCAAGGAACCTCGGGGTCGGGAAGGACAAGGAGAAGAGGAAGAGGAAGACGGGGTTCAGTCCGCAGGAAAACCGGATCATCGTCACGGAGGTGATAGAACACTACCAACAACTGTTTGTTACCTCCACTGTGTCATTGGCAACACAAACGGAAATATGGCAGTCGATCGTGAACAACGTGAATGCAGTCGGAGTGTTGAGGAAGTCAATGGAGGAGGTCAAGAGGCGCTGGCATGATGTGAATAGCCAAACCAAGCAGAAACTCGCTGCCAACCGGAAGGCAACAACGGCGACTGGAGGTGGGAGTCCCGCGCCACAGGAGGAGCAAATGAGCTGGAGGAAATGGTGGCCACAGTTATCAGTGTGGAGACGGTGCAAGGAGTTGGGGGTCCGAACACAGCTCGATATGACCTGACCCAACAGCAACAGGGTGAGTAACGACCAGGGACTGGGGGACGGGGGAGATGGGCACAATGGCACAGATGCACAATTATGTGTAGCACACTGCACACCCACAATGATTGTGGAACATGTCCCTGATACCCTTGGCACCCTGCAGCACACATAGAAACACCAAGTAGGCCCCCGTCCACTATGTGCACAAAGGGGCCCCCTCCCTATCACCAATCTCACAACCTACCCATGCACATGTGCTGAATCCAGCAAAGCAGCGGCTCTGTGAGCCACACTGACAATGCAAGTGACACTGCATGACCAATAGCATGGCTGCAGTCAAAATACATGACATGGTGCACAACACGACACTGAAGTGGCCCAGTGTGGATCACATCCTCAAAGGAGCAGGTCACACTCTGACACATCCACGTGCACATACAACCCCTGACGTCAACAACAAATCTGCAGACAAACAATGCACAAGAGTACAAAAACCGTCCAAGAGCACAAATGACCCAAGTCGCCAACATCTCAGCACCTTAAAAGCACACAAGTCAAAGGCACACCGTCTCAAAGGGATAAAGGGCCGCTTAATCAGAGCTGCAGGGGCGACTCTCCCACAATGCAGCTCACACACATAGCAATCACAGCACATCAACATTGACGACAATGTGGTACAAAGTGCAACACTTTCACTACAGAACAGAGGACACAACTGGTGCCGCTTGTGCGTAGAAACTGGCCAATCACATCTGGCATAGCAGGGAACTGTGAGATGATAATGTACGAGTACAACCTCACATCCGTCATGTAGTCGAAATGTCCACTGTCTCCCATCAAATAGCCAGCTCATCCAAAACAGTCACAATGTACATTGTCATGCAATCTGTATGTAAACATGGACAATGCGTCAACATACATGGAACACACTGTTAACCTGCATCTCCCCTTTACATTGCAGAGGGACAATCAACACCTCCTGCAGAGCAGACCAGACATCTCTTCAGTGATGATGAGGAGGACCCCCTGGCCATCTGCTCCGACACCCTCCAACGGCTCGTGGACAGCCTCCGCACCCCACCTCCAGGAGCAGGGCAGCCCAGCTGCATCGAGGTGACCCCACCACTTGCACAGCCCACACAGCAGGAATCACCCACCACCACGGCTGGCTCCCAGCACCTCACGGAAAGACACATGGCATTCCAACGCCGTGTGTCAGACTGCCAGTCTGTTCCATGCTCTACATCAATCCTTGGCTGACCTCGCTGGAGCCATTACTCGGATACAAGAACTGTCTAGTCAGACATGCTCCAGCGATGACAGCACAGAGTTGGCACAGATGCGGAGGACAATGCAGAACATGGAGAGGATGCAGGCTGGAAGGATGGCTGCCACGGCTGTACACCAGCGAGATGTAGCTGGGATCTTCCATGCCCTGCAGAACCTCATCTTGCCATTGCGGCCACAGAGCCTGTCCCAGATGACTGCTGCAGGAACTTCGACACACACATCTCTGCCCCCTGATGTGTCAGTGGCACACAGTGATGCAGCCATACCACCTCCGCCACCTGATGTGTTAGTGGCACACAATGATGCAGCCATAACACCACCACACACACCTGACACACCTGACACAGAAGACATATCAGAGGACTAAGATGTGGATGGCAATGACTCTGTGTGAGAAAGGAGGTTGTAGCATTCATCCCCGCCATATTGCCTGTTCCTGCTTGGTTCAGCCCTCTGCATCATGCCCGGGAACAACACCTTCCACTGTCCCCCGAAACACTCTGCGACATTCACCTGGACCCCGACGTGGACTGCCATATCTGCTCTGGTTACCAATGACACAGCAATCAGGCTGCCGACTGAACTCTTCCTCTTCCGATTAAATTGTCATTCCCCAAAGGACTCTGGTTGGCCCTCCACTGGGCAACCATGTAATGTGGGGTTTGCATGGCCATGTACTGCTCCAGCTCCGACACTCCACAGAATGTGAAAAAAACATTCCAAAGCACACAGATGTGTCATGTCTATGTTCAATAAAGTATAAAAGTATGGATGAATGTAGGGACATTGATTGCACAAAAAGGTACACCCTGGGAAATGACATCAATGCGCATGTTTGACCCTGACCCACATGGCCAATTAGATGACTGTGAAGGTGTGAACTAGCTGTGGCCTCATTGCTCATGAACAACAATCTCGCAACCCCCCAACGTAGCCCCACGTCCATGTATTAAATGGGGCTGTGTGTAAAAATGTCTAATTCGGTAGCAGGCCTAAAGTAGTGTCCCCCATCACATGTGACAACAGAACATCTCTTCGCATACCTACTCACTCTCAACTGTGTGGACACAGCCTGTTTTGATGGATCACATTGATCCACATGGCAAGAAGTTGGACACCATACTCACATTGCTGAAGACACGTAAGAGCACAGGTCTACCAGCAACTATCCCAACCACAATGTCTGGCTCACAGAGGTGGAGCTGGCAATAGGGACTCACCCCTAAGTGAAATGCGTCAGTCAGTCCCTCCCTGTGTACGGACAATGCTCATTGAGGCACACGATTTGTCATTCTAATCAACACTCATCACAGTTGAACACTAGTGAAGTGGTGTAGACTTTATTAGCATGTGCATGTCAGTACGGGCAAGACAAGGGCCACAACATGCAGACCAATGCTTCAGACACTAACAGGCAGCATGGGAACATGTAGAGGTGCAAGAAATGGGGAGGCAAAAATGAACACCAATCATTACGGATGGCAACGGTCTCAGCCCACCTTGCCTTGTTGGACGAGTCATGTGATGTCTGGCGTATGCTCATTGCCCTGTTTCAGGGGACATGACTCACAGCCCATGGGATCTGCATAGTGCTGTACCACCGGACTGCGCAGACTGTCTGCTCTGCTGACAGTGAGCAGGTGAAAGGGTCCAACAAGGTCACATGTAGTACTACATTGCCATGTGTGTACTTTCCCTCCAGCAGTATGTCAGATTTAGGAACCTTGCCAGCGACGCTGTGCAGCTCCGCCCATGGGACTGCCTCACCTTGCACAGGTGTGTGTCAACACGCGTAGGTGCACGCACATGCATTCTGAGTCCAGGCGAATGCAGCCATGTCCACTGTTGTGGTGGGATATGTGACCATTTCTCCAAGATGCAACAAGGTGTTGGGACCTGTGCTCTGGGTTACAAGCAGTTGTGGCTGCAGGAACGTAGTTACTCGTCCATGAATGCAAGCGCAGCTTCCTGGGCAATCAGTTCCAAGAGTACTTCAACGACCACGAGTGCGAGCCAATCCATTAACTGGTCCGGACAGATGTGCTCCGTCCATGCCGTTTCACCAATCCGCAACACAGCCCAATAGGGGAGCGCTTCGATGTGGTCACTGCACACGAGGACTTGTGCAATCTCCCATGCCCAACTGCCAGCACATACACCAAATATCAAGGCATCCCATGAACGAGTATCACGGTTACACTCCTGGTCGTGGGCCAACAGGGGGCGCACACACAAGTCATAATCCAGTTCAGCTACTGTTGTGTTGGATAGGCAGACATACATGGGCCACTCGAATATGCATGATCGACAGTGGAACCAGGGCTGGACGCAGGTGACGTACGCAAGACGGAAGCTCAGACGGTAACTGATGCGCAACACTGCCAGTGGCAGTGCCCCCAACAAATGCAGCATACGTGCATGGTACAGTTCCACGTGACAGGGGTTGTGCATGTGCCCGGGATGTTCTGCCATTGCGATGGTGGCTCTCGTAGAACCGGCACTCTTCTGACCTGCGGCAGTTATGTGGATGATATGCCACAGCTCGGAGCAATGAGTCGTATGTGTGTGCAACGTTTGGACATATGGGTTGTTGTGTACGTAAGTGTCAAGGGCATTCCATGCAAGAGTACCTCGAGCAAGGACTTCTGTGTGTGGGGTGTGGATACATTGGTCTTTCATTAGCGCTGTGCGTAGTGTGGGAGTCGTCATCATCTGCTATGGTATCTCTCTCAGGGGGTGCCTGCCGCACGCAAGACCAAGGTCGGAGGTGCAGATGTCCTTCCGCCTTATGTATTGAGACAAAGGAGCTTTCATCCCTAATGTTAGTCTGACTACTGCTTGCATTCTGGAAATGTGATGTGGCTTTCGCGCTGCATTTGGGGCTAGGCCTTAGGCTTATGGTGCACCAATAGCGATACACACAACAGTTGGCATGTATGTGCCAAGAGCCTTCCTTTCACTGTCTCTCTCTCCCTCTCTTTCTCTCTCTTTCTCTCTCTTTCACTCTCTCTCTCTCTTTCTCTCTCTTTCTCTCTCTCTCTCTCTCCCTCTCTTCCTTTCACTGTCTCTCTCTCTCCCTCTCTTTCTCTCTCTCCCTCTCTTTCACTCTCTCTCTCCCTCTCCCTTTCTTTCTCTCTCTCTCTGTCCTTTGATGAGCGCATGACACACCTTCTTATCTTGAATTTTGTCTTGCAGGCTGTGACTTACAGATTGTCCAGAGAAGACCCGCCATGACTCTTCCAAATAGTTGTTTTGATTTAAATTTGAATAAATTGATTTGTTTGGAAATAATTCAGAGATGAATGAATGATTCTCCTTTTTCGGACCACACATGAATGTTAATTGTTGTAATTGTGCGACATCAGGTGAATTGTTCTGTTCATGATTTCGTAAAGTTGGTGTAAAATATCTTTGTCCTGGGGGGGTGCCCGGGGTAGGGCACCGGGGGAGGGTCCTAGGGGTGGTGGTGGTGGTGGTTGTTGTGGCCCTCTTGGGTGTCCGAGCTGCATGATCAGTAGCTCCATGGCATCTGTTGTTCTTCTGGTGTGGCTGTGGGCTGGGCTCCCATTTCTGGTGCAGGTTATCGTCCGACTTAATACCAGGAAAGAGCAGGTGTTAATTCCCGCTGCTAACGCGCCTTATTGCATGTTTTGTGATCTTATCGCCGATCTGGCTGGTCGTTGAGAATGTTGCGAAGTGGTGTTGTCGCGGCTTTTTGCACGGAAACGCCTACTCTGCATCTCATTAGCGTTAGTTGCCGGTGTCATCCGTGGCAATGTTTTTTGCGCCTGCTATCGCAGGAAAACTGGCGATATCGGCTGTTAGCACCAGCTTGTGAATAGGGCGATAAATCTATCGCCACTTTGGCTGCGATAAAGTGCCGCTTACTCTGCGATAAGTCATTGAGAATATGCCCCTTTGTTTTTACTTTGGTTACAGTTTGTACTTTATCATCTGCAATAGTGTCAACAGAGCCATTCTCCTTCTTTATCACTTCAACGCAAGCAAGGGAGTGTTCAATGCGCTTGGCAATCGAGATGACCTCATCCAATTTGGGGTAATCTTTTTGCCAAAGTTCATCTTTGACTTTCTCTAAACTGCAACCCAACATAAACTGGTTGCGAATACGTTGCTCAAGTGCGCTCTCAAATTTACAGGTGGAAGCCAGTTTGTGCAAGTGAGTTACATATACCTCGACAGACTCTTGAGCTTGTTGTACACGCTTCCCAAAGTGGTAACGCTCTAAGATGGTGCTGACTTTGGGTAGGTAATGTTTGTCTAATTTCTTCAAACAAATCTCAAATTCGTTGAGGCCTTTAGATTCTGTGTCGTTAAGGTCTGGTAGGTGTTCGAAAACGTCTTGCCCCTCAGTGCCAAGACAGTGTAAAAGTAAAGAAGACTTCCTCTCAGCACTCAGTGAAACACCACACACCCTTGCATAATTAAGGAAGACCTTTTTCCACTTGGACCAGCGAATTGAGGGCTCACCAGGATTAGAAAGGAAAAAAGGTGGTGGTGTTACCATTTGCATATTGAAAGTAGAAGGTATCAGATAGTAACGTGGTGTGCCAGTCAGTTAAAGTACTTTAACTAGTAGTGTGCTTATTACTGTAGTAGGTTGAATACATAGCAGGCATAGAGGTAGTAGCGTAATAGGCTCAAAGATTTATTAATAGTAAGCTGTGCCTGTCAGCGAAACAGGCTCGAAAAATTAATTAATGAATGCACAAAATATACAGCTGTGCCTGCCAGCGAAATAGTGATGTAGGTTGCTAAAGTGGATGAAGAATGCAGGCAGAATGAACTGCTGTGCCTGCCAGCGAAGAAGCAATGAGGCGGTGTATGGCTGAAGGATGGCAAGCAAGAGGTTAAACAGTGCAGCAGAGACTCATTCACGGCAGGATGTAGGCTGCTAGATTGAATGAAGAATGCAGGCAGAATGAACCGCTGTGCCTGCCAGCGAAGGAACAATGAGGCGGCAAATGGTTGAAGAATGGCAGGCAAGAGGTTAACTAGTGCAGCTGAGATGCATTTACGGCAGGAGAAACCCTTCATTAAAGGAGGATGTCGCGCAGGAACTGAACGAAGGCTTGGGTGCGTCTTTAGTTGCTTAGCAACGATGAGCGCAGCTGTGTGTAGCCCGTGTGTCTTTCAGGCAGAGGAGAGTTAATGGTTGCTAGGCAACGTTATGTTGAATCTGCCGCCCGAAGAGTGGTTAGTTGCTTGGCAACAACGCGCGTGTCTGCGTATAGGCCGTATAACTTTTCGCTAATGTAGAGTCTATGGTCGCCGGGCAGCGGATTGTTGGAGTTGCGTAGCTCCGTGGAAGATAGTACGCAGCAGGAAGACGTCAGCAAAGAGGCGTGCGTGAGGGGTGCTGGCGCGAGGAGTGCGCATGCAAAACGGCAATTTTAAAGGTAAAATTAGTCTTAAAACAAGCGTTTTACAGGGAAACGCTGGGCTGACAGCGAGCGCACACAGTACCTTGCGGTTGAATCGCAGTGTAGATGAAAGAGATCACTGTAGTCTTGATCGATGTGTTAGGACGTCTGTAATTAAGTAGAGTAGATGGCTACTGGATCTAAGTAGAGTAGATGTCTGTGGGTCCGTTTCTAGATCGTCGCCTGTGTAATAAAGTACATCCGTGGTACACTGGTGTAGGTTGAAGGAAGATCTTTATTCAAGTACAGCAGGTATCTACTTGTAAGACGTCCTATCCACAGAAAGTTGGCAGTAACTGAATTCACAGAGTTCTAGAGCAACTTAAACAGATGAAAGCTCTAGAATGAGGAACTCTGATCACAGTGGCAAGCATGAGACAGGATGGCTTGGCATAAATAATGACACGCAGGTCATTACACAGGAGTTGCTGACCGAGGTGGCGTGTGCTGTCATGCTGAGCTTGTCGTCCAAGATGATTCCCAGGTTTCTAGGGGTGTTCAGTGGGTGTGGGCCCAAGCTTTGCTGGCCACCAGGTGGAGTCTCATTGAGAGCTCTTGCTCGCAAAGATCAGCACTTCTGTCTTGACCAAGGTGAGTTTCAGGCAGTTAGAGCTCATCCAGTCTGCTACCTTGAGTATGCACCTGAAGAATTTTGTTCTGGTGGTGGTGGACTTGTCGGACAGAGAAAGGATGAGTTGGGTTTCATCGGTATAGGATATGATGGTGATGGCTTGGGATCTGATGATGTTGGCAAGCGTGGTCATGTAGATGTTGAACACTGTTGGGCAAAGTGATGAGCCTTAAGGGACTCAGCAGATCAGATCCTTGGATTCAGATGTGTAGGCTGGTAGTTTGACTTATTGTGTTCTTCCTTTAAGGAAGAAGCTTATCCCGTTGAGGGCTAGACCTTGAATGCCTATGTTATGCAGTCTTCTGATGAATGTGTGGTGGGAGACTGTTTCGAATGCTGCGGAGAGGTCGAGAAGGATGAGGACTGCGGTTTCTCCATGGTTTAGTATTGTGCAGATGTTGTCTGTGGCCACGATGAGTGGTGTTTTTTAGCTGTGGTTGCTCTGAAATCCTGACTAGGTGGCCCAGTAGGTTGTGGAGGTCAAGGTGGCTGGTGAGTTGTTTGTTGATGGCCTTTCTCCATTACCTTGGCAGGATATGGAAACAGAGCGATGTGTCGGAAGTTGCTGAGCTCGCTGGGGCCGGTCAAGGGTTTTTTGAAGAGGGCATTGACTGTGGCAGGTTTCCTGGTTTCTGAGAAGGTGGCGGATTTGATGGAGGTATTGATGATGTTGGTGAGGGTGTTGCTGATTAGTGGTCCTCCCATGTTGAAGATGTGGTAGGGGCATGAGTCTGTTGGGGCCCCGGAGTGTATTGTTTTCATAATCGCTGATGTGTGTTTCTCTGTGAGTGTTTTTCATTCAGTCAGGTATCTGGCCTGGTAGGTGGTGGACAGGTAAGCAATGAGATCTTTAGGGTCTGGTCGTTGATCAAAGTTTGCTGTAGATCTTTTCTATTTTGCTGTGGAAGAAGTTAGATACGTTGTTGCAGAGTTCCTGTGATGGGGTGAAGGTGTTGCCTCGTGGGTGATGAAATATTTGACTATTGAGACGATCTGCTTGCTGCTGTTTGAGTGTGCCTATTTCGGTGTCTTGGTGGTAGTGTCTGAGTTGCAGCCTTGTAGGTGGTTCTAGCATTGGCATTGTGACTGGATCTCCATTTTATTTCCAGCAGCTTGCAGTAGTGTTTGGATTCCCAGAGATCGTCCATATACCAGCTGGCTTGTTTGTTGGTTCTACTTTGTCTGTTTATTTTGATAGGCACGAGAGAGTCCTCGCAGTTCTTGATCCATTCATTGAAGTTTGTGATGTTCTTGTTAAGGTCATTGGTGGTATTGGGTTGGCTGGACCTAGGCACCTGCTCAATGGGGTAATTCAGAAGCTGCCATTAAGTAGGTCCTGGGAGTGGGAGGGGCGTTTGACAGTGGACAGGGCTTCTAGGAGTGGAAAAAAAAGGTGGGAGTGATGCAGGAGGAGCAGGTAAGGAGCCGGGAGGTGGAAAAATGAGCGGGATGGGGAGGGGGATTGAGGGGACCTGAAACGGGGGAAAGCGGGAAGGAGAAAATGGCACAAAGGAAAAACTGCACAAAAATAGAAAAGAGGCACAATGAGAGGCCTGCAATAAAATAGAAAAGAGGCACAATGGGAAAGCTGCACAAAACTAGTAAAA
This sequence comes from Calotriton arnoldi, assembly GCA_963921515.1. NCBI lineage: Eukaryota > Metazoa > Chordata > Amphibia > Caudata > Salamandridae > Calotriton > Calotriton arnoldi. The sequence goes on from CAWUFW010002907.1 coordinate 302,108, forward strand.
GAGGCAGAAAGAGAAAGGTTCACAAAATAGAAAAGGGCATCAAAGAGAAAGCTGCACAAAATTGAAAAAGGAACAAAGACAAGGCACAAAAGAGAGAAGGGCACAAAGGTGAAAGTGGTAAAAGAGAGCCAAAAACAGGCACAAGAGTGAAGATGGCAGAGGTGGAGTGAGAGAGAGAGAGAGAGAGAGAGAGAGAGAGGAGAATGTGGCTGAGTGAGAAGGAAGAAAGAGGAGAGAGTGCAGAGAGGGTAAGGCGGGAACCTCTAGGTGAAGGTCGAATCCAAAAGTGCCTAGACTGATCTGAGTACCAGTGCTAGGTAAACGGTTGGGGGGGTTGGGCCTATGCACCTGCCAGTTAACCAGTAGGACAATTATAAATTAAACATTAGTAAATATGTATTTAATAATATTGGTATCCAGCACAAAAAAGGTGATTTATGTTAAGCATGTGTTGAGTTTATTTTTTTGGAGATGAAAAGCATTATTTGAAAGCAACATTGGCATATTTTCTTGAACTGATGAGCTGATGCTTGGTGTAAAAGTATTATATTTCCAAATATGTAAGAAAATATATTTAAGGGATACCCATTAATGTTGTCTGAAAGATTAGTGTCACCTCCATGGCAAGTTCTACTTCATTGCCTGTGATTGTATTTTTTATTTTTGCACTCCCCCTTTCAAAGCAGATTCTCGGTCATAACTTATGACTAGGGCTCCCTGTTTTATGGTATTTATTTTTTTAACACTTTCGTCTGTATTTATCCATATTTTATTTTTGGCCATCTTATCAACATTTATTCCTATTTATTTTGTGGTCTGTCAATAAATGAAGTTGTAAAAGGGTATATTTCCCTCATTTATTAAACTAATAAATGTGTAATCACACTTTGACGTCTGTCGTGTTTCAGCAAACTAAGCAAACAAAATTGCATGACAATACACCCACATGTAAATATTAGCATTATACTACAAATAGATACTGGCATGTGTCGTTATTTAAGGAAATCTCATCCTGTTATTTAACTCCCTTGCCATCTATCTGCGTAGCTGTTGTCCTGCAATTGATGAAAGACAGTATGGAAACTCACTCAAACGAATCCCAATTTTCCAAATTTTTCCATAAAAAAATAAATACAGACAGGAAACAGGCTGTTTTCTGTCTGTATTTATCTGTACAAATCAGTAAAAATGGAAAACTGGGAACCTTACTTATGAATGAGAAACTTTTTGTTAGGTGTTGGATCGAAAAGGAGGGTAGTGAAATGTAGATAAAAGCTATAGCAAAGATAGGTCATTTTAAATTGCATTTTCTGAATTTATGGACTATCTATTGATTACAGATATTTTTTATGGAAATTGATTGAGCTGATGTGATTGATCTATTAGCTGAGGGAAATAACTGTGTGACTGGCATGAGCTGCTTGAAGTGATTTAAATTTATGGTTGGAGAGAGAAAGAAAGTTTTTTGTGGAGCTTTCCATCGGGCATACTAGAGTAGAAGGACTTTCCCTTTTCTACCTAGCTCCCTATGCTTGAAATACACTTCCTTTCTGTATTCGTTCAGCCGGATCTCTCAGAATTAAAAAAAAAACTTAAACCCTATACTGAAGTATACAATAAAGTGTAAAAAATTGATGGATGGAATGTTTGGATTAATCCCAGCCACTGGCAATTTCTTGGGTCGCATCCCAGTCCATCATTACTTTGCGCACCATGCAACCTCAGTTTGGACCCAGATATATGCAAATCTGTCTTTACCCTGCTGCAATTGGAGCAGTCCAGTTACTCGGGCTGAATCCCGAGTAACGGCAGAGTATGCAAATCAGTCTTGACCCTGCACCAATGGGAGCAGTTCAACCAGGCCAGGTCCTCCCTGAACTGGAACACAAGCAATACAGGACCAGGTTCTCTCTTACTAGGGCTCATCAGTGGCTGTGGAAATTTGATAGAGATCCTGGGGAGTCATTGTCCAGCTGGATAATCAGCAGTGTGACACATGAATACAATGTGCTTTGCAGCCTATAGATCTCATGGCAGAGACTGGTGAGACATCCACAACGAACAACATTGGCTATAGTGAGGATCCTTGTTAAGCACCAGATGGCACCGAGGTGCTCTTTCGACAGTGAGTCACCTGCAAGGAAAGATATAAACACTTGCGGGGTGATACCATCCATTCCCATCTCTCTCAAGCATTGTCTCAGAACGGTGTGGTTCTTTGCATAAAATGCATTGAGGTGACCCAAGAGCAGCACTCCTCCTCTTGTAAGAAAGCATGGGGCAAAGGCCTTCCATTACTGGGACGGCTTTAGGGTAGTGCGACCGGTGCCACCTCACTGGGCACCGCGCTCGGGCACTGTGTTTAGAAATCTTTTATGACTTTAAAAGCACCTGCTGCAGTGTTCCTTGTGTGTCCAGCAATTTTCAGACAACAATAAGGATGTCCAGATTACTCTGGTGATCAGTGTACTTGCTGGAGGGAGACTGGAGTTTTGTCTAGTGGCAGGTTTGACTCATAATAAGGCACTGCAAAGGGTTAATATGCCTGCTGTGAAGAATGTGGATCATGCTGATCACAGAATTCTATTTTATGTAGATAGCTCAATGCCTGGCTGCTTTTGTGACAGAGATCCTTTTGTTGCTTGAATTTCATAAGTTACAATCCTAATGTTGCACAGTGAGCTATGAACTGTCATCATAGAGCTGCATGTAAACTGCATGGTATAGGTGAGAACGTTATGTTTTTATTCCCCGGTCTTTTATTATCATTTGGGTGTGACCACATATTTATTAGTAAAGTCAACCTCAACCCCTGTGTTTATGTTTTAAATCCTAAGTTTGTGCTTCTCCAACCCAAGCACTCCTAAAATACACTGACTACCAGTATGGATGACACAACCCCTACACTTTGTAGTCCTCATTTTCTTATGTAACATTTACTAATCACTGATTTACAAACATAGGATTCACTATCTCTGCGTATCCTGTGTGTAATGTAAAGTGCTCTGACACCCTACACTGGTATGAGTAGCTCCATAAAACAAATTAAAAGCATGCAAGATAGGGGCAATGGAGAGATGAGGGGCCTGCTAGTGAGAGAATCTGTGGAGAAAGATCTTTGAGGAGCACAAACAAATATTATCGACCAGGCGCCACCAGCGCTAAAGCCAGGCCTGTTCTATTACATGTCCCATTGATAATGAAAGTGTCCACCTTCCTTCAGAAAGGTCATATCATCTAGCCCTGAGCATTACAGGAAGAATTCAAGGGAGGGGAAATGCAAGGGAGGATCCATTTTTGTAGAAAGTACGCTGTTGATTCGAGGTAATTAGGCCAATATGTATCTGTAGGTTTAGTGTCGCCCTTGCACCATGCAAAGGGGTGCAAGGGTGATGCAAAACTTGAATAAAAGTTATCAAGCCACACAAGACCACCTTGCATGGCCCTGTGTGGCTTGAAAAATATAGAGTAACACAAGGCAGCGCAAATCTCTGCCTTGCATTACTCTGCAGCAGCTGCGGTCCAGCAGGTAACAGCTGTGGGGCGGTGGGGCCGGGTAAGGGGGGATTTCGAGGGACGATGCCAAGGGAAAATTAATTATTTATTTAACTTTCCCGTGGCATCGTCCTCGAAATACCCTCTTACCCTGCCCCACCGCCCAACCGCTGTTGCCTGCACGGATCGGGCTGCTCTCCAGCAGGGACACGTTCCATGGGTGTAGCTTGGGTATTCAATGCATCCACCGATGGATTATGACACATTCCCAGATTTCCAACCCTGGTAGACCTGGGAATGCATCAGAATTGTATGCCTTCCCACCAGAGGCACAACGAGGGGAGGTATCTTTATTTCTCCTCGCTGTTTCCTCTATCTAAGTGAGCTTAATTCTGCAGCACTCTTAGAAAGAGGAAAATGCCTCTAAGGATTGTATTTGTGCAGGAAGGTGCTTCTTCACCATTGCGACATGATGCAAGTGTGCCTGCATTGGCACTTGGCAGCCAAAAATGCACCAACACTAAGAAAGGACAGGAATGCGCTGTATAATGGTAAATACGGCAAATTACAGCCCTTTCTTCTTTTACGCAATGCAGCTCAGCAAGGTGGCTTGCTGCGTTGCGTGAATTTTTTTATAAATATGGGCCAAACTCTAACTCTGTGCTTTGTGAGTTAACAATTGCACTGCAGATAGCACAGCCCAGAAACACTGAATTGTGTGTTTTCCAAGATGTAAGCTCTGAGCTCATGAATTAACTCGCAGAGTTACTCAGTTATTGCACTGCTCCTTCTACCTTTGCTTACAGGCATAAAACGAGCTACTATATGCCCCCTGGGCCATGTTTACTCATATCACAAGCAATGTCCAATGTGGTTTGCACACCTCTGCTTTCACAGTCGCAGTTCAGTTTCTGTGATTTATGGTTCTAATCATGAGTCTGCGCACAAGGCCTCGGTCGTGATTAGTACAGATGCTCACCTTTCATTTTTAGTGCACATTTTTTGAAGTTGTTCCTAAGAATATGACAAAAGACGAGTTGTTTCTCTTGTTATTCTAATTATGTAGTTATTCTTGTTATTCTAAATTGGACAAACTGATGACAAATGTAATCCTTGCATCTGCTCTAATTACAACAATGAGTAGGTGCAAAAATCACAAAAAACACCAGGACCTGTGCAGCCGACAGTGCACAAACCCAGTCGCGGCTACTGCCACTATGGAGTGGCGGGCGGCCGGGCAGCAGGAGCGTCAGACAGGAGGGGGGTTGGAGGGTATTGAAGTAAAAAAATTAAAAACAAACTTACCTGTTCCTGCGGCCACCTCACACTTTGGTGCTCCTCTGTTCTACTGCTCCCGGCAGTCCTTGGGACAACAGTCTCCCCATCCAATCCAGACGCTGCTCTGGTACTATGAGAGCAGCGTGGGGATTGGCCTCAGTGGCCTGGTGTTGTGCTCCGCTCAGGCACAGGGAGTCTGTGCCTTTCTCTAAGCTGGGTTACAGAAACCTAGTTGCGCATGTCTGTTTGGCCGGCTGAGGAAGGCCGGCCAAACAGACATGCGCACTTTGAAGTGCACAACGCTCCTCCTCCCCCCTTCTAATGACCTGGCCTGCCCCTCCGTACACGCGATGGCTCAGAGCCAGCAGCTGAAAAATGAAACAATAGTAAAATATCATTTTATTTTTCAGCTGCTGGCTCTGAGCCAGTGGGACGATGCTTCTCCGCCATTGCGGAGGAGCCCCCGCTGCACAAAACAATTTTTGCACAGGCGACATTGTTTATGATATGGTCCAAAATCCTCTATCATGATGTCCGACAATGGGGAGCACAGATGTAGACAGGATCTGTTATTTGGATTTTTTACACTACAGCACATATATTAAATAGCAAAATCTGTGAGGTAGTGCACAGGCTGCAGACGGAAGAGTTCGGAAAAGTGGCAAGTCATTTGCTTACTGCTCTACATTTCTGAGGTGTGTTGTTTGTAACCCATGGTTTTCTGCTTAATATATGCTCTGGAGACAGTGCAAGTTTGAGAAAAGCAAGCACAGATACCCTTTCTGCATGGGCGCTTTGCACTGAATGGTATGATATGGTCCCTTATATTCTGTAGACAGAGGATCAAGGAATGTTGTATCTGCTCTCCACAAGGACAGATTCTTCACATGTAAAAGTTACAACAGTTTGGAAGGAAACGGTAAGTTCAAGAGAAGGGAGGGTACGGATAGGAAATTTGATCGGTTAATAAAGTTTTTTTTTACAATATCTTTATTGGCATTTTGTACGCACAAAAAAGACATTATCCAATCTGTACATAAATTTAGAATCACAGCAAACTTGGGAGCCTGTTTTTCTTCTTCCTACTATACATATTACCAAAGCAGGACTGTGATTCCATTGCCAATCCCTAAATTATGACTTTAATTAACAAAAATACCCCCCTTTCCCTCTTAACTCCCCCTCCCTGCCTGCCCAGACCTGTGTCTTAGTCCCAGCGTCACAGCCCTCCTAGGATCTCCGCTTGCCCATTTAATGTCTACACATCTCATATCTCCTTATTATTTGACGTTTTCTTACTGTCTGTGGGTTGTTATTAGTGTGGGGTGTTCATGTTGGGTGTTGCCATTGTTGTCTGCTAACATCGCCGACCATGCACGTATATATCGTCTTCCAGTATTTCGTCATGTCTTACCCGTTTCATACGTATTGCTTCCGCAGCTGCCCATTCGCCTATATCATTCAGCCACATCTTTATGCGAGGTAGGATAGAGCTCATCCAGGATATGGCAATTCGTCTTTTTGCCAATACAAGCCCCAGCAGTACAAATATCCTACTTAATTTTTTGTTTTTGGGGTTGGATAATAATCCTAGCAATACTGTACGTAACTCTTTGGGCACCACCCATCCTGTAGCTTCCTTCAATTTGTCTAAAATTTCCGTCCAGAAGATAGTTATGGCTGGGCAAGTCCATACCATGTGTAAAAAGTCTGCTTCTGGAGTCCTACAATGGGGGCACCTATCAGAACGAGTCAGAAATATTTTAGTTAACGTTTTAGGGGAGAAATAGGTTTAGTGTATAAAATTATATTGGGCCAATTTGAACCGCATGTTTGAATTGACTTATTTGACTGGTTCGTGTACTTTGATCTATTCCCGTTCTGTCAGGGGTTTCCCCATGGCTTCTTCCTGTCGTGTTTGAACTGGCAAAGTTTGGACAATTAAATCTTCCCGGAGTGCTCGATATAAGTGCGAAATGAAGCATCCTCCCTGCGCCATGTACAGCATAACTTGGAGCACATTTGCTACTGGTGGCTCCTCTGGGAAGGACGCTCATATTTCTCTGGTCACCTGTGATATCTTCCTGTATTGTAAAAACTGCCCTCTTCACAATTCAAACAAAGACTCCGCGTTTTCGCGGGTGATAAATTGTTTATTTGAAAAAAGATCTCCCATTGTCAAACAACTGCCTTCCTTCCATTTATGGACTGACATGGAGTCTGCTATTTTTGAGAAGGGTTGTATCACCCATAGCGGCATATCCGGGGCCTACGGGGCGTGACCTATCACTTTTTTAACTGTGCGTTCCCATATCCGTGCCATGTGTTGAATTATGTAGGTGCAGGCGTGGGAAACTCCTGTCCCCATCTCAAGAGTCCCAGTTATCATTTTCGTCTAGCCAATGAATTTCATGTTGAAGCTGGGAAGCCATATAATACATTTCCAGATGGGGAACTTCCAGCTCCCCCTTTTGCCAGTTCTCTGCAGTGTCGTAAAACTCACCCTTTTACATTTAGATCCCCACAGCAGTTCTATTATCAATCTATTTAGTGTTTTAAAAAAGTGGTTAGGGATCTCGTAGAACGAGTGTTGTAACACGTATAAACACCGTGATAGAATAATCATTTTTATAATAGCAATTCTATCCATAAGTGACACCGGTAACCCCTGCCAAAAGCGCACCGAGCCTGTTACACCTTCCATCACTTTCCCCATGTTGAGTTCCAAATGACTCTCGGGTGAACCCACTAATCTGATTCCCAGATATTTAGGGTCAGTTTCCGCCCATGGAAGTCCCACAGTCGGTAATGACTCCCTAGGCCCCTGGGCTAGCTGGAGTATTGGAAGTAATTTTGATTTATTGGGATTACTTTTTAGCCCGATATTTCACTGAATTTACGCAATATATCTAATAATCTAGGGACCGCTTGTATTGGTTGCTGAATATATATTAAGGTATCGTCTGCATACATAGAGACCACATGGTTAGTGTCCCCCAATTTGACCCCCCCGACCTGTTTATGTTTATGTTTTATAAAGCGCATGGCTACCCTAAGGCTTCCTCGCGCTGGTGAGTACTGTGCTGAGAGTAGGGCCTCTGGTACATTAACAGGAAAACAACCATGTCTTAAGTTTCTTCCTGAAGGAAAGTTCATTTTCCAGTTCTCTGAGACTGGGTGGAAGATCGTACCACAACTTCAGTACTACGTGTGCAAACGATCTTCCTACCCATCTCATCCTTTTTACCCTGGTTGTACTGAGGAAATGAAGATGTGAGGATCTCATGTGTTTAGTTAGAACATAAGTGGTTACCAACTCTCTGAGCTTTACTGGGCCCTTGTTATTTATGGCCCTATGAGCAATACAGAGAGATTTAAATCTTAATCTTTGCCTCAATTGGGAGCCATTGCAGCTGTTTGAGGGGTTCTCTTGTGGAGACATAACTAGGAACCTTTAGAGGGAGCCTTGCTGCTGCATTTTGCACAATCTGAAGTCTCTTTATTACATAAAGTGAGTTGCCATAATCCAGACGGGAAACTATGAGGGATTGAATGACCGTTTTCCTTAGATGCTCTGGGATCAATACCAGTATCTTCCTGAGCATTCGGAGTAAAGAGAAACAGATGCCAGACAGTTTATTTGCTTGGTGGTCCATTGCTAGCAAATTGTCCAACCAGATTCCCAAATTTTTTATCACCAGTTTGGGAACGGGGGGGGGGCATGTCAACAGGCCAGCTGATCAGAGATCTGTGTATGGCCTGGTTTCCAAGGATCATTAATTCCGTCTTATGACCATTCAGCTTTAGGCAGCAGCTTGACATCCAGCGGCGCAGTTTATCCAAACAGGGTGCCAAATGTTTATTTCTTGCATTAGGGCCTTCTGTAAAAGAAACAACCAGCTGGCTGTTATCCGCATAGGAGACCGCTGACAAGTTAAAGTCCTGCACTAAGGTGGAAAGCTGGCGCACATATATATTGAACAACGTGGGGCTGAGAGACGATCCCTGAGGGACACCACAAATCGTTGGAAAGCTGTCCATGACTTGGTAGGATCTGTTTTCCAGATACAAGGTGAGCCAATCTAATGATTTGCCCTGAATTCCCACCTCGCAAAGTCTATCTCTTAGGATCTTGTGATCCACTGTGTTGAAAGCTGCACTTAAATCCAGTAGTAGGATGGCGGCTGAGCCTCCATTATCCAGTATAGCTTTGAGCTCCTCTGTTATCACCAGAAGTGCTGCTTCCGTGCTATGGTGGGTACGGAAGCCCATCTGGGTTGAATGAAGAATGCTTTTATTTTCCAGAAACTTTGCTAATGTCCGATTGACATGTTTCTCTAGTACTTTTCCTAGAAAAGGGAGTAATGAGATGGGTCGTAGATTGGCAAGGATTTCCGGATCTAGCTGAGGTTTTTTCAATAGTGGCCTAATTACTGCATGCTTCCACTGCTTAGGGACCAAGCCCACCTCTAGTGAAAAATTAAGAAGCTCCATAAGTGAAGGTAATATGACCTCTGCCACTTTGGATACGGCATGTGGGGAAGTGGGATCAAATGGAGAGCCGGATTTGGTTGCCTTTATAAGATTATGGATTGTCTCTTTGTCAAGCGTAGGGAATTTTGCTAGAATTGGAGGTGGTGGCAAATCCCTGCCCTTAGTTACCTCCCCTAGCACAGGTTCAGGATTGATCTGGAATTGATCATAAATATCGGTCACTTTTTTGTGGAAGAAGGATGCTATATCGTTGCATCTTTCTTTTGTGGCTTGGGGAACAGTGTTACTATCAATAGGAGTGGATAGGGGTTTAACCACTCTAAATAGTTCTTTTGGGGAGTTTAAAGCCTGAGTGATTTTTTCCTCATAGAATTTGGCCTGCACTTTCTTTATTTCGTTGTGATAGGATCTGATTGAAGCTTTATATTTTAATTTAAGTGCTGGGTCAAATTCTTTTCTCCAGTTTCTTTTTAATTTCTTGCAATGTTTTTGTATTGCAAAGAGGTCGTCATTGTACCAAGGGGCTTGTTTTGTATGTGTTTTAGGTCTGGAGTTAGTTTTGGGAATGCATGCATCTAGTGACTGGGTGATCCAATTTTTCCATTGCTGACAATCCTCTTCTAGATTACCTACAAATTTAGGGGTTGTATCCTTCAGGACGGTTTCCCACGTCCTAGGATCTAGCTTCAACCATCTTCTTATGGCCGTCACCTGGGTCCTTCCCTTGATCTGTTGGGCAGGTTTGGGAAGTTTAAAGAGAATAAGACAATGATCGGACCAGGGGACCAGGATTATTCTAGAAAGAGTAACCAGAGGGTCATTGGAAAAAATGAGGTCGAAAGTAGGCCCTTGCTCATGTGTGGGGGTTGATACAAGTTGGGTTCGTTGTAATGCCTCAAGATCTGCTTTTAGCTTTTTGACGGAGGGGTCGTCCTGTATGTCGAAGTGCAGGTTAAAGTGTTATATGGCCATTAGGGTCATTGTCGACATTGCTAAGTTAGCATGAGCTCTGCTGCCATGATGCTGCTTTTGCGCACGTTACTACATGACTTTGTTTTACAAGACTCTGGGGCATATTATCAAGGGCTGGCGATAACATTAGTGCCGCTTTAGCGTCCATTTTCGGGCGAAAAGCGGCGATAATTCTATCGCTTTATTAACAAGGACACGCTAGCGCGTGTTTCCTTGCCTTAGCGCCCGGTTTCCTATTGCCTCGCATCGCTAATAAGATACAAGGTAGGCGTGCCCCTTACAACTACATTCGCACTGGATCAAGGAAAGATGGCAGTGCTGATTCTGTTGGATCTCTTGGCCGCATTCGACCCTGTTTCCCATGTTGTTCTGGGTAAACAGCTAAGAAGAGCAGGGATCTCACAGAAAGCATTGGCTTGGCTAACATCATTCCTGGGGAACAGAAGACAATCAGTAACACTCGGCAATTTCTCTTCAACAGAGAAGCCGCTGCTCTCGGGTGTGTCCCAAGGCTCAATTTTGAGCCCCACACTTTTTAACATATATATGGTGCCCTTGCTAGACCTGGTGTCATCTTTTGACATCGAGACTGTGTCTTACGCTGATGATACACAGCTCATCCTTACCCTGGATAAAGAATCCACAGCAGCAGAAGACAATTTCCAACAATGTCTCTCTGCTGTCTTTGAATCGATGAAGACCAATCACCTTAAGTGCAACAGCCAAAAGACGGAGATTCTGTTGCTGGGAAAATGTAATATCTTCACACCCAAACTGTGGTGGCCAACAGATGTAGCCCCACCCCCTAATACAGTGGACACTGCCAAAAACCTAGGAGTCCGATTTGATACTTCCCTCTCCTTTCATTGGCAGGCATTGTCGGTAGCAGGAACCTGTTTTCATTGGATAAAAACTCTGAAAAAATTCTTTGACCTCCTTCCAGCCATAGCTTGCAAATCCGTGGCAGTGGCTTTGATCTTATCACGTTTAGATTATTGTAACAGTCTCTATGCAGGAGTAAAGAAGAGTACTCTGAAAAAGCTGCAGACTGTACAAAATGCAGCAGCCCGAATGGTACTGAAATTACCAAAGGGGTCATCTGCCTCGGAGGCCCTCCAAATTCTCCACTGGCTGCCAATACACAAGAGAATTCTCTTCAAAATCCTAGTGATAACTTTCAGAGCTGTAAAACAAAGCAGCCCCAAATACCTCAGGACCAGATTAAAAGCCTATGTACCTGCACGAAATCTGAGATCCTCCACGGAAAATCTGCTAGTACCCCCTCATTTCCGTCTGAAGTCCAGAGGAGGAAAATCTATGGCTGTACTGGGAACAAAAGCTTGGAACTTCTTACCCACCCAACTGAGACTTATACAGATGGAGTCCATGTTTAAGAAAAAATTGAAAACTTGGATCTTCACAGTACCAGATAATCTTGCCCTGTCACTTATTTGACCACGGCGATATCAGAGATCACACTCCTTGACACTCAGTCTACCTGCTTCCAGCGCCAAGATGCTCCATTGGAGTGAAAGCCAGCACTTTATAAATGACATCATTCATTCATTCATTCATTCATTATAAAATATCGCTGACGGTGCTTCGCTGTATTTACAACAAAGCCCCGTCCGGTTTAGCGCTGATTTTTTTCGCGCTAACTGGGCCTTAACGCTGGAATTTAACGTCTGTTAAATTCCAGACTAAGGCATACTTAACATGGGAGGTGGATTGTGTGGCTAAGACCACAGGCCCTATCATCAAGGATATCGCCGTTTTCCATGGAACATCGCTGGAAAACCAGCGTTGTTCCATGGAAAACGGCGATATCCCCGCTATCGCTGGAATTTTAATCGCCTCGGAGATACGCGTTGTTAATAACGCGCTAACCGGGCGATAAATTCCAGCGATATACGGCGATAAATAAAAAAGCGCTAAGCGCGCTTTGCGATATTTATCGCCGTCTATTGATAATATGCCCCTCTGTTTGTGCCTTTCACATGAGAACTGTTTGCTTTCTGCATTCTCTGCTTGTTCCTGGAGTTTAGTCTGAATACGGTGTGCAAGGTCGATAAACAATGCCCCTTGTTATTCTGTTCTGGTCAGTCCCTAGCATCTAGACAAAACATGCTAACACAGCTGCGCTGCTGGAAGCTCGTGCTTTGATATTACGGGGATGCATGTTGTTGTGAAAAACACTTGGAGAGGGTCCTTTCTAGGGAGAAGAGCTATGCTGTTCCTATGATGTAAAACTTCCATCTAGGCACTAAGGTATGTGGTCTGCTGACAAAGCCCAGAGATCTTCCTTTATATAATAAACTTCACCTTACCAAGGGGAGGGTGGTTAGGCCTTATAGTCCTTTTTCCACTGTCTGTATATGATGACATCCCCCTTTATATTCTATGGAATTGTAACAATGCTAATTGTTCTAAGTTTATGCATTTTGCTGCTGATAGTGGCTCGTATACTGCCTTATAGAGCACGATAGTTAAAATAAACATTTTGAACTATAACAGTGACTCTGACCATTCTTATTGTGGACAAGTACGAGTGAGCGAGCGAAAGGGTATGTCTTGCTTCTGCGATTCCTGAGAGAGTTGGGAGTGTTGTGTTCTGGGTTGTCTAATCATTTGTAGCTTTGTGATTAATGGGCAAGCACGGCTGGAGTAAAAAATCTGTGACTGTAGTACCCAGCGAACTAAGGACATTTATCAATACTACTATTATCAATCCAGATTCTGATTTTAGATTGCAAGGAACCTTCCTTACCTCTGGTAGTACCAAGCGAATTAAGGACATATATTAATACCACTATTATTAACTCTGATTTTAGAATGTAAGGAACCTCCCTACCTCTGGGTTTTAACTGGTTTTATTAGAAGATTTTCGTTTTATAATTACAGTGCTTAAAAAGGTAGCAAAGGTGGATGAAACTACATTGAATGTTCGGCTAAATTTTTTATTCTTTTAAGTGCTAATATTGCAATGGTTTTAGTTAACTATGCAGAAATAAAGAAACTTGAACTTGAGAGAGTCGGGAGCGTTGTGTTCTGGGTTGTCTAATCATTTGTAGCTTCGTGATTTTTGAGGAGAATGAATGAGACACTATAGCTAGTCGGTTTTGGGTACTAAGGTGGTAGGTTGGTACACCCCTATACACCGAGGTCCTGTTTTCCTGCGCATAGTTCTGTGTATGTGCAGAATCCCCGCAACATGGCGCCGCCAACGTTTGGTCTGGTTCTTATCTGTGAGACTCCTGAGTAGTGCTTGTGCTTGTCCACAATCCCCTCACATCTGTTTCCGGAGACAGTTGTGACGGAGTAGCCTCCTATATTGATGTTTTATAGGTTTTTCAAGCTTGAATTTTAAAAGGTCTTTCTCTTTCTTACTAACCCGTTATTCCGCTGCCACACATAGGTTGTTATTCTCTGCTATTGATTATGGCAGTTGTCATTGCACCGCCTAACCGAGCTTCAGTCAAAGCTTATTTGACTCAACATGGGGTGCCTAATGCTGGTGTTGCGCTAATTTTTGTTGTAGAAGCGAATGCAGCTTACTGCTTCGAGGTGTTTTATTCTAGGGTCACCTTTCCGGCGGTAGATGGAACGGATAATTTGTTTCACGAATATACTGCCACGGCCCTTCCTCAGAATTATCGGCCTTATAGGTCTCTTGAAGTTCCACTAACAGCTTGGCAACACCAAATATGGTTTAATGGCGCCCTTCCTCACCCAATAACGCTGGTCCGTTTAGGCCCTTTATTGATAGATGGGGCTACGTGGCCCGTTTTGGCTGGGTATACCCCGCACCCAAATTATCTCACTGCTACAGTCGCAGAGCTCCACGTATTACATACTTTGTTGATACGTGTGCATAGAGCTGTTATACAGTTCACGTCGCGCAACTTCCAGGTGGGACCACCTGGCGTTGCTGCGCAACCACCTGGACCTGGTGGTGTAACCATCAGTCTTGTCATGGTTAATTCAGTGATGGGCAAGCGTCCGCAAAATAAGGATGAATTTCCTTATTGGCTTGCTGAAAAATTTGGACAACTAGAAGCGGTTTTTCCAAATACCACTCCTGTGGAGAAACACAGGATCCTGACCATAAGTTTACCAAAAGGCCTAGTTCCTGAATTAGCTGACTGTAACACTTAGAGTGGTAGAGTGTTTGCAGCGGTATATTCGATGTGTTTCGGCACCCCCTCAATGACTGTACTCCATTCCATGATAAAGCGTGTTCTTGATGAACACGGAGCCGAGGCGGCTCTGGAGTTAGGGATGAGACTGGTGGGGGTGTTCAAAATTGTTTCCGATATGATCCTTGCTAATGTTAAGGGTGATGCTGTAAGCTTGCAAGTGGCGCAACGCTTGGAGGCTGTAGCAGACGCAGACAAAGGGGCGAACTGCCGAAAATTATTGCTAAAGCATATAAAACCATAGGGCACAATAGTCTGGGAATTAAGCACTTTACTCAAACGCAAACTTAATCTCAAACTCAGCAAAAAGCCCAGACTGATAAAAATGGGCGCCCGTTCTTTCCTAAAAGGAACTGGAGAAATAAAAAACAGGAGCAGCAACAGCAGAAGCAAGGTTTGCGTGCTGGTTCACCGACACCTGAGTCTTCTGAGCGTACTTATGACTTGCACGATCGCGTGAAAATTAAGACTCCTGATAGATTTCAAGTCCCTGATCAGCACTCTCCTTTACAGGACACATCGGACTCTCAAGTCGGTGGTGGGGAGCACCAGGATCGTGGCAAAGGTCTGATTAAACAACAGGGACGAGATCAACCTCGACAGTTTAACGTTAAAGCCAAACAAGAGGATCTGCCTCGTTTTCGACCCCTGTATCAGAAGAAAAAAGTTGCCGCCTTAACAGCGAAGTATGCCTCAGACGGTGAGAACGCAACTCCTAGCCTGGACATGGGCAGTGACTGATACATTCATTACAGTAGAAACAGCAGATACCCGGGTTGCCCCCCCCGGATAGACTCTATGAGATCGTTTTCCAAATTGAAGTGATATACAGCGTACAATCACTGCGGTTTTCTGGGAAAATCTTACCTCCTCATATGACATTTTATTGGCGGAGGTGGATTGGCCTCCACCATTTGTGCAAGCCGTTTCTAGGGGGGAGGACGTGATACTTCCGAGTTTTTCGCGTTACGTCCCTGAGGAACATGCAAAGGCTTACGCAGCTGAGTGGGCTTTGGCCCTTGCCCCAACGGTGTACCGTAATCAGGTAGGCTGGGATATTGATTCACCGGCATATGAGATACCATTACGGTCTATACAATCAATCAATCAATCAATCAATCAATCAATCAATCAGGGGTTTGTTAAAGCGCGACTACTCACCCGTAAGGGTCTCATGGCGCTATATATACCACAACCGCAACCGCAGTATCCAATCAGACGTGAGGCTAAGACTCCCGTTTGTGACATTCTAGCTCAGTTGGAGTATCAAGGAGTGATTGAATCCTGTGTATCACCGAGGAATAATCCTCTTTTTCCGGTATCAAAACCTGATGGTTCATATCGCATTGTATTGGATTATCGAAATTTGAATAGTCATTGTCGTACCTTTGCGGTACAGAACACACACAGCTCTGCGCTGGTGCACAACCTTGTTCGTAAAAAATACAAAACTACACTGGACATATCCAATGGTTTCTACAGTCATAATCTGGCTCCTGAGAGCCGTGACTTGACAGCATTCACCGCCATCGGAAATCAGAAAAAATGTACGCGCTTGCCTATGGGGTATAAGAACAGCCCCGGGGCTTTTGCTGTGCGTGTTGTGTCTTTGTTGCACGACATAGATCCAGATGCGTTTTCGTACGTGGAAGATATTTATCTGACGGACGACGAACTAATGCCGCATCTTGTCCGAGTCGACCGCATCATTTTATCGTTTGCCGACTATGGATACAAATTCAATTTTGTTAAATCACACATCGCTCATTTTGCAGTTCTCTTTTTGGGCTATGAGCTCAATAATGAAGGTAGGGGCTAGCCCCCCACTTTCTGGAGAAATGTGCACAATTGCAACCTCCCTCTACGCTGAAGAAACTTCAGTCTTTGCTGGGATTTTTAAATTTCGGAAGGACATACATTCCCGATTATGCCAGCGTATCAAACCGCTTTATGCGTTGATACATACAACCAACATATTCTTCTGCCAGCTGGCTTCTGGAACATATCACTATTCTACAATCTTTGCAATCTGATATGCTTGCAACTAACTACTTGTTGACGCGTGATAATACCACGAACCTGCTGATACGTATAGTACCGGGGACGGTGGGTTTCACTTACTTGACGTTCAATGAGGGGGACTCAGTACCAATTGCATACAAATCACATTTGTACACACCGGCTGAAATGCATTTTTCGAATGTTGAAAAGGTTTTGACGGCGGTCCAGATGGCGATTCTGAAAGAACGCTCGCTGGCACAGGGAAAACGCATTCTTATGGTCACGCCTTTCCCTGCTTTAGAAGCGGTGACTAAGGCAAGTGTACCCAATTCTAAGGCACTACATCCCCGTTGGATACAATGGGCTAGTTCTTTGATATCGTCTGATGTCACGTTTGCCTTTGATCCTGCTCTTCAGACACAGGAGTTTTTACAGTATGAACACGTTCATCCTCCTCCATTGTCGTTGCTTCCTTTGGATGGTTACAACTGTATCATTTATGCCGATGGCTCGGCTCAACCGGCCACCGGTTCAAAACACGCTTATTCAGCGGCTTGCGCTATTGTGGCTGGTTCAATTGTAAATGGAGAATTTAAGTCTTCCATAGTGCATACTCAGGCACTTGGAGACTGTACAGCACAATTGGCGGAGCTGCGTGCTCTTATTCTAGCCCTTGAGTTTGCTGATCCTAATGTGAATACTCTTATTGTATGCAATTATTTCTACTGTGTTCAGTCTTTTAATGACAACTTATTCTTTTGGTCTCAAAATGACTATCGAGACTCTAAAGGCAGCGCAATCAAGCATAAAACACTTTGGGTTTGAGTGGCAGACCTTAAATAGCGTCTGCCCCTCAAACAAGTTATACATACTCATGGCCATCAGCGTGTGGGAGCACATGCTCCTTGGTAATTCTTTGGCTGATGAGGTGGCCAAATCTAAAGTAGCCACGTGTTCCGTTGCAGCAGTTACAAGGTCCATGACTAAGATAGATAATGACATTCTGGCAGCTGTAGCTGCTACGAAGGATGGGACTGCTTATCCGCGGGGCTTCCCTTCGAAGTATTCTTATCATTTATCTCCCGAACAAGTTCCTTATGCTCAAATTCCATCAGTTGGGGATCGGCTGATTTCCAACATGGACTGCAGACTTGCTTTGATCATAGCCGCACATGAGGGCATGGCTTCTGCACATGCCGGAGTGTCTGCGACTGTCTCTATTTTAGTGCAACGTTATTGGTGGTGTGGTTTATATAAACAAACCTTAATTATGTACTTTCTTGTGACATTTGTCAGCAGATCAAACCGTCTACGGTCTCACACCCACCACAAACACAGCTATGTATTTCTAATCAGCCATTTGGCTGTGTATATCTTGATCACTGCGGTCCATTGTCTTCTGATACTGCATATAAATACATCTTTGTTGCAGTTGGTTCGTGCACCAGATTCCTTTGGGTTTGGCCACAACGCAGTGCTGACGCTCGAAATGACATCATAGATGAGAGTGTCTTTGTCGGGATGTTTGCCTGTGGCACCTTCCATTCAGACCAAGGTCCTGCGTTCGCCTCTAAGGCGTACAAGGATGCGATGAAGTCGATGGGGGTGCTGGTGCAGTTTTCATCTCCATACAGGCCAGAGGGCAATTCTATAGTGGAGCGAATGAACCGTGACTTAAAGCAATCTTTGACAGCTAGGGTCTTAGGTACTGGCAGGAACTGACTGGCCCATTTGTATGGAGTTCAAGGTGCACTCAATATTCTCCCTAGAAGATCTCTGGGTGGGCGGACCCCATACAAAATGCTCTTTGGCATTAAAATGTTTGTGCCAGACCTTGATGGTCTAGACGTTGTGGCGGCTGCCGCAACCTTTGACGTAGATAATCATTCTACTATGTTACAGGACCTACAAAATACATGTGACATCTACGCAACTAAACATTTGCCCTCTTCCAATGACACAGCGATGCTGATTCCGGTTGCCGGCTGGCTTCCTAAGATTGGAAATCTGGTACGAGAAAAGCTGGAGAACAAGAAAGAATGTGGTCCCTCTTATCGTGCACCGGTCCCGGTTCTTGGATTGAAGGGTACTCGTACAGTGATTCTACCACCTTTACCTGGTTGCAAAGACAACATTTCAGTGGACAATGTCAAGTTACACCGTCTGGCCGATTCTGAATAGTGTAACTCCTGCAGTTTCATGCAACGCTATCTCAATGAATACGATGAATTCATCCGCTTCGACTCATCCTCGTATCGCTGAGGGTGAGACGGAAACTACCATTGACCTTTTACCTGTACTGAACCCCTCCTGTTCCACCGCCAAAGTCGAGTATACTTATCCTGCGGAAGAGTCCCAGAGTGAAGTGCTGAACAGTCCACGTCAACATCAAACTGATGCCGCCCTACCGCCTTTGATGAATATGGGTGCAAGCGGTTATTTTGGGGATCGTGCGAGCTTCTCCTATGACTCTTCCTCCTCGTCTTCCATGTTGGCACTTCCACCGACAAAAATAAGTATTTTCATCTCTTGGTTCAAAAAGACTTACTTGGTCCCGCCCTGGACTTACATCTGGTTGGTACTTATCCTGATTTTCCTCTTCATGTCAATCGGATTTGTGACTGTATTTTTCTTACTCTTCAATGGTCATTATTTGCCAGAACGCTCTGCTGTAAAATTGGTCGATGGAATTCTGGCCCCTCATACATCGTCCCATATAATGAAACGTGATCAAGCCCTCATGAACATTTCGGCTTTCCCTGTTGCAGATGGCATCCTTTGGGATAAAGTAGCTTTCGAAATCCATGGTCCGACGGAAGTCCTCAGCATACCATACGTGTTTCGCGTTTCTTTAGGAGACGTGGTAACACCGGACATACATTCCGATGATTGGGATGTACAAGGAGTACATTCATTGTTTTCAGATTTAAAGTATTATGCTGCTTTTGATGCTGAAGATTTATATTTAAATTCTGCCAGTTATGCTGATTTATTCTGTTATCAACATTATGGACATCATTACTTACACAAAACAAACACGTTAAGACCTGTTTTTAATGACACGCAATGGGAACATTGTCCAACTCCTTTATAGGGGAGTTCTATAACGCTTAGGGATAGGTTCACCTACTTCATAGATTATGACACGTCCAATCCTGAATCCTATTTCTTTAAATTACAACTGACGTCGCAATCGAAATTTATTCTGACCCACACTAAATTAATCTATTCCAATTCCTTTAGATCCGAATTGGCCACACAGGGTTATGATCACTGGAGTGCTACCATTGATTTAAAAACAGTTTGGGGCACTAAGGCTTGGCAGGTTCAGGGATCTGAAGCTTTATATGGTGCCTGCCTGATATCGGCGCAGATCTTATTTCTAAATGATACAGTATATCAAACTACTTGCTCTGGCCTGGCAACTGCAAAAAAATTAAATAACCCGTCCATTCCATCATTGGCGGAGTATGATAATTGGCGCACACACACAAATTATTCAATCGATGTTTTGCAGACTCTGTTTTGAAATGGCACTTTCAATATCTCTGATGTTGACCCTAGCGGTTGGTTACTGTGGCAAACCAGTTCAAATTCATGCCAACTGCGTTTTTATAATATAACACCTGGTTTCACACACTAGGCCGGATCCACGTTTTTTGCACTCACATTCAGTCACCATATATTCGGTGGGTAAATTGTGCCAACAATGGTTGGAACACTCTACGTTATCCTCAGTTAAACAACACATGTCACTCTTGTCGAGTGACATCAATTTGGCTGATTTTCTTCTAGGTCCTAGGACACAGAGAACAAAAAGATTTTTCTATGGTGCTTACCATGAAATATGGAAACTTTCGCAGATTGAGGCTGTGGTTCGTCTGTGTCAAATTGACAAAGCGAATTTAGAAAAAGTCCTTGCAGTGGTCGACAATAGCATTAATACACTGTCTTCACGCATTTATACCTTGGATAATATTGTTTCGTCTGTTATTGATATTGTTCATAATGATGTATCTGTGTTATATTAAGGTCAAAATCAATTACGATCTGTAATGCAGTTTGCATGGACGTTACAGACTCTTAAAATGGGAAAAGTACCGTGGGATTATTTAAATGCTTCTGCTTTGTTTTTGCCAATTAATCTAACTGTTAAACAGAGATTTATGTCCATGAAAGATGCTACATACACACTATTACACATTGAACAATTAGAACACTTGCCATTCTCTGTGGCGGAGACAGATTCAGCTGTATGGTTAATTCATGGGGTTATCTCTCTCCCTTTTTTGCTGTTTTAATTTAAATCCTGCATGAAACATTTCCCAATTGGCCGCTTTGAACCCCTGGGAAGTACGTTTCTTCATGAATTGTGGTCCCTACCTTTCACTTACAGATGTCATCGGGAGGATAAGGAGGTTTTCCTAACAGGGGAGGACTGTGATTCCACAGTGGGACACTCCCTAGTTTGCTAACACGTTAAGTTGCACGGCGCTTGTAATGTTTCCGCACCTAATCTTGCTTGTTTTTTGAAAGGGAGTCCTGTCCCAGCAATAATTTCTGCATTTACATTGCTTACTAACAGCAGTTATCTTATTTTGAATAACCACGACTGCTGTGGTTTACGGGCAGGAATCCCGTATATAGTAACAGTTTCACAACGTGTTACTTGTTGTAGCAATGTGCTTTTTCTGCCCCCGCATGAGAAAGTAGATATTTCGATTTGGCCTTCCATTCCGACTTTGAAAACAGATTTCAATAAATTAAGCAGGCTCAAAGCGCGATTGTTTCAACAAGAAGTGGCTCTCACTTCAGCTCGAGAGACCTTCGAATTGCAGGTGGCTAGAACTTCTATCGAGATTCAGTCACTTCTGAACACGAATCTCCCACTGCATTTTGGGGAGCTAATACATCAAATATTTAATGTGTCTGACACCGAAGGCCTTGCTCATTTTTTTAAACTGGTGGGATCCAGCCTTGTGACTTCTTTTCAGACGATATTTGGTGTAATACTTCCCTTTATTCATTCTATTTTTTCCAGCGTCTTCGGTGGATTCCTATTAATACTGGTACTAGCTGGTGGAATCCTGCTGCTTCTGTTCCTGCTACGCGATGGCTGTTCATCTTGTGGTACTGCACAGACCAGGCCAATTGCAACTGTACCGTGACCGAATGCAACAGCTTTTTGGATGCTTGCCACTAGCGATGCTTAGCGTGAGTTATGGACTAACTTTTCGCTTTGCCTACTTCACTTGCGTACAACCTGTATTCTACTGTCAGCGGTGCCCCTTTTACTGGGCTTGGGATTTTTGCCTCTCCAATACGTCATGTTCGGACCCGGATTATGACCAGTTAATGGGTCCCTTCGTGGCCCATGAGCAGGCCTGTTCTAGGGATGGACGTATGGTGCGTGCGGCTGCACTTGGAGTCTTGGCTGAATGGGATATCTGTGCGGCTGCGCAGAACCTATTGCGACGGAGCTTGATCGAATATCACGCAAGTTGCCTGGTTATGCTTTTGGAAGCATCTGATTATGAGGAACACGTCTGTTCCTTCGGTCTACTTGATTGGATGGCATCCCTTTTTTCTACTAACGATAACGATGGTCTTTTGGAACGTCTTACATTGTTAAGTTCACGTACTTTGATGGATACACCACCTCCATGTTAGGCACGTTTTTCGTGCAACAAATATATATATTTTTTTTAATCAACATCACAATTTTTTTTTTTTTGAATTTTTTCCAGTCTGGTTTTTTCGTGCATATTTGAACGCTGCTTATCCTTGAAATCTGTTTTGGTCTATTGTCCATATACTATGACCTTACCAAGGAGAGGGTGTTATATGGCCATTAGGGTCATTGTCGACATTGCTAAGTTAGCATGAGCTCTGCTGCCATGATGCTGCTTTTGCGCACGTTACTACATGACTTTGTTTTACAAGACTCTGTTTGTGCCTTTCACATGAGAACTGTTTGCTTTCTGCGTTCTCTGCTTGTTCCTGGAGTTTAGTCTGAACACGGTGTGCAAGGTCGATAAACAATGCCCCTTGTTATTCTGTTCTGGTCAGTCCCTAGCATCTAGACAAAACATGCTAACACAGCTGCGCTGCTGGAAGCTCGTGCTTTGATATTATGGGGATGCATGTTGTTCTGACAAACACTTGGAGAGGGTCCTTCCCAGGGAGAAGAGCTATGCTGTTCCTATGATGTAAAACTTCTATCTAGGCACTAAGGTATGGGGTCTGCTGACAAAGCCCAGAGATCTTCCTTTGTATAATAAACTTCACCTTACCAAGGGGAGGGTGGTTAGGCCTTATAGTCCTTTTTCCACTGTCTGTATATGATGACATCCCCCTTTATGTTCTATGGAATTGTGACAATGCTAATTGTTCTAAGTTTATGCATTTCGCTGCTGGTAGTGGCTCGTATACTGCATTATTGAGCACAATAGTTAAAATAAACATTTTGAACTATAACAGTGACTCTGACCATTCTTATTGTGGACAAGTACGAGTGAGCGAGCGAAAGGGTATGTCTTGCTACCGCGATTCCTGAGAGAGTCGGGAGTGTTGTGTTCTGGGTTGTCTAATCATTTGTAGCTTTGTGATTTTGGAGGAGAACGAATGAGACACTATAGCTAGTCGGTTTTGGGATTTTTTTGTACTAAGGTGGTAGGTTGGTATACCCCTATACACCGAGGTCCTGTTTTCCTGCGCATAGTTCTGTGTATGTGCAGAATCCCCGCAACAAAAGTTGCCCAAAATAGTCATGTGGGTTTTTTGTAGAACTAGGCTGGCCAGTATGTCTGGGATTGCCTCCAAGAATTTGGAGCTCCAATTGTTTTCGTTAGGCCTCCGCTAGTGGTTCCATTGCTGCCGCAAAAAGAAGCGGCGACGTATGACATCCCTGTCTGGTGTCACGGTGCAGCCTAAAGGCCCTTAAAATTAGCCCCCCCGGGCGCACTCAGGCCTGAGGGGCCATGTATAACAATTGCAGCCATCTGAGGAATCCCGAACCCACCCCCATTGCCCTTAGTGTTGCCCATATATACGACCAGTCTACCGAGTCAAAAGCTTGTTCTATATCTTGGTTTTGCTTTGTTCGCCCTAAGTTGGCAGGGTATGCCCAGACGTGGGTCCCTTGCTCACTTTGCCACTGGATTCAAGATAGCCTGGCTGATGAGGGCTGTGAGCCCGAAACCGGTCCCAGGATGCTTGTTTCCGGTCCAGGGAAAACATGGCTTGGCAGTTCGGGCTGGCCTGTTCCCATGAGGCACAGGGTCAGACTGATTTGCATATAGCCATGTCTGAACTGGGGTGGCGGAGTGAGCTAAAGAATGATGATGGATTAAACCCAGATCAGTTGACTGGGGGTGAGTGCTTGCAATGTTCAACACTCCGTCCATCATCCCCTTTAGTTTTGCTTTGTTCGCCCTAAGTTGGCAGGGTATGCCCAGACATGGGTCCCTTGCTCACTTTGCCACTGGATTCAAGATAGCCTGGCTGATGAGGGCTGTGAGCCCGAAACCAGTCCCAGGATGCTTGTTTCTGGTCCAGGGTAGACATGGCTTGGCAGTTCGGGCTGGACTGTTCCCATGAGGCACAGGGTCAGACTGATTTGCATATAGCCATGTCTGAACTGGGGTAGCGGAGTGAGCTAAAGAATGATGATGGATTAAACCCAGATCAGTTGACTGGGGGTGAGTGCTTGCAATGTTCAACACTCCGTCCATCATCCCCTTTGGTTTTGCTTTGTTCACCCTAAGTTGGCAGGGTATGCCCAGACGTGGGTCCCTTGCTCACTTTGCCACTGGATTCAAGATACGCCTGGCTGATGAGGGCTGTGAGCCCG
The DNA here is from genome assembly GCA_963921515.1 of Calotriton arnoldi. Lineage (NCBI taxonomy): Eukaryota > Metazoa > Chordata > Amphibia > Caudata > Salamandridae > Calotriton > Calotriton arnoldi. The sequence continues at coordinate 326,396 of CAWUFW010002907.1, forward strand.
AAACCGGTCCCAGGATGCTTGTTTCTGGTCCAGGGAAGACATGGCTTGGCAGTTCGGGCTGGACTGTTCCCATGAGGCACAGGGTCAGACTGATTTGCATATAGCCATGTCTGAACTGGGGTGGCGGAGTGAGCTAAAGAATGATGATGGATTAAACCCAGATCAGTTGACTGGGGGTGAGTGCTTGCAATGTTCACCACTCCGTCCATCATCCCCTTTGGTTTTGCTATATCAAGCAATGCCAGGGCGTGGTGGCTCTCTTTCCATGGGTGGCGCATGCCATACATTTGCTAACCGTCTTAAATTATGGGCAGTGCTGCGCTTGGGGATGAATCCTGATTGGGGTTTATCAGGTATGGCATGTGGAGTAAGAGTCGATTAGTCAGCACCCCGCTTAGAATTTTCATGTCCAGATTTAAAAGCGAAATCAGTCTATATGAACTCAGCGCTTGAGGATTTCTATCTGGTTTAGGAATCATGATGCCCATGGCCTCCCTCATAGAGGCCGGTAAGGACTGCAGGTGTAAAGCCTCATTATATACTTCTAACAAGCTATCTACTAACGTTGGTGCAAACTTCTTATAAAACTCAGACGGAAAGCCGTCGCTGCCTGGACTTTTGGCTGGTTTTAGTCTCTGGATGGTTTCTAATACTTCCTCTCTTGTAATCGGGGCATCTAGTCTCTCACTCATATCTTTCTCCATCTGGGGCAGACCCAGAGAGTTCAGAAATTCTCCTATCACTTCCAGGTGTGGGGAAAATTGTTTTGTATAAACCTCAACCATGTGCTCTGTCAAAATGTCAAGAATCGCCATCTGATCATACACTGCGGTCCCATCAGCCGCCTCCATCTGTACTATAGGCGATAATGGTTTCTCATTCCTTATTAACTTAGCTAGCAAAGCCCCTGATCTGTCCCCCACCATGTGTAGGCATTGTCTATATGTTACATAATTAAATTTCTTCAGCTGATGTAGGGACTGCAATAGGTCTCTATGGATGGTACACCATTCCTCAATATGCTGGAGGTTTGTGTGAAGATGTGGCTCCATCCCCTCTAATTTCTTTTCCTGTGATTTTATATCTCTCTCAAGTTGTTGTTGTACTCCATACGAGGTCTTTATACAGACCCCTCTAATCAACGCTTTCATTGCCTCCCATTCTGTTCCCCTTGTGGCCCTCATCCCCCAGTTTTCCTCGAAGTAGGTAGAGAGCTCCTCTGTAATTATTTTTGTGAAGGGTGGATCCGAAAACCCCCTGAACCCGCAATCTCCATGTAGGTATTGCCGGTCCAGGGCATCTGACACCAAGTGTAAGCAACTCTAGGGAGTGATCCGAAAGATATCTGGGTAAGTAGGTTATGTCCAGTATGTCAGGGGTCAGGTCGCTTGATAGAAAACATTGGTCTAATCGGCTAAATGTATTAGTCGCCGGTTTATGGCAGGAAAAGGATCTTTTATCTGGGTTCCACACCCTCCATATATCCCATAACCCCATTCCTGATAGAGTATCTCTGAATGTCCCAGTCAACCTCGGTTTAGTATTTTGTCTGGGGGGTTCCATGTCCAATGTTCCATCCAAAACGCAGTTGACGTCTCCCATCATAATCACTCCAACCTCTAAATATGGTGTCGCCGCAGCTACCACGGCAGGGAAGAAGTCAGGGCAGTCAGAGTTTGGAGCATATACATTAATGACGCATATCTCACATCCATCTATCCTGCCATGCAGATTCACATATCGTCCCTCAGGGACGGTTACATGATGGAGGTGCTGGAATGGAACTCCCGGGGCTATCCAAATAAGGGCCCCTTGAGCAAACCCGGAATAGGAAGTGGCATAAATCTGCCCTCTCCATCTGCGTTTTATGCATGGTAATGTATCTCACCAGACATGAGTTTCCTGTAGACATGCTATCGATATTCTATATCTCTTTAGATAGGCAAACACCTGTCTCCTTTTTTCAAACATCGCTCTTCCCCGTACATTACAGGTGTGTAATTTCGTTACGGGGGAAACCATGTCAACCATCCTGAAAAAAACTCTTCCTGTTTCAATCGCTCTTTCTTTAACTCAAATAAATGCTGTAACGCTGGGTCAATCTTCCAGCACGGAATCCCTGACCACCCCCCAAACCCATTTAAACTCCAGTGATACGAGTCCCAATCCCCCTTGGTAGAGATTTAGGATCTGTTTCCCCCGCCCCAATCCCTCCCTCCCATTTTCTTTTAGAGCAATAGTCATCCACATTATAATCAACCATAACATTGGATTAACTATATTTTGACATTTTGTTGTATAGCAATGATGCCCCAAGCAGTAGTTGCTTTGCCAGTGGTTAAGCCATCACCGGGTGTGAGGTCAGGGCCTCCAGCTCCCCGTGCAAGTCTCAACCTCTATGAGGGGCGGGAACTCCCCGCCAGCCACAGAGAATGAATACATTATATAGTGTCCCACATTATATGTACCACATGATCAAAACCCCCAATGGACTTATCTGGGTATTCCATGAAATGGTCCTGTTTCATCTCTCCGAGCGTGAAGTGTCTTATTAAGGGGCAGTAGAAGTCAGAAGCAAGTCTTGCATGGCAGTACTCAGAGGAAGGATCAGCCAGTTGCAATGTCCTGCCCGGGCACACCCGGACCCGGCTTGAATTGTCTGTCCCTTTCCGTGGTGTCCTTAGGGGGGGGGTCTGTCTCGTCCCCTCCTGTGTTCCGTAGACCTCGCTGATCCCGGCCTTCCCGAGCCTTCGTCTCGGTGTGTGTTGTTCCAACCCATGGAATCCAACCATTCAGATGCCTCCAATGCCGAAAAAATGAATATAGCATTGCCGTGTGTTCGATCCGCAGTTTGGCCGGGAATAAAAGGCTGTACTTCACCCCAGCTTCCCAAAGTCCATGTATGTTCTTCGCTGGTCTTGTATTCTTTGCGAGTAATCGGGATAAATTGCGATATGGTGGCCCTCATATAACGGCACTTCTCTATTGCGAGTGGCCTGCAGGATTACATCCCTAGCTCGGTAATTGAAGAAGCGAGCTATAATGGCTCGTTGTGGATCCCCAGGTCGGGGGGGGCAGAGCTCTGTGAGCCCTTTCAATATTAAAGAACTTTGATAATCTCTTGGGGGCAAGAACCTTAGTGATCCAGTCCTCCAGAAGCAGTTCCACTGAAGGGCCCTCCTCCCATTCCGGGAAGCCCACAAATCTCAGGTTATTTCTTCTGGACCGCCCCTCCTGGTCTTCTGCCCGGTCATCGGGCAGTGGTTACTCTTTTTTGTAGGTCCTTGATCATCTTCCTCAGGGATTGGATATCCGTCTGGAGGACTCCAACGTTTTGTTCATTCGTGGTGACCCTGTCTGTAACTTGGCGTAAGTCACATCTCAACAAGTTGACACCGATGGCTACCGCATCAATCCTATTTACCATGTCATTCCTGGTAGACTGGATCGCCAGCATGATATCCACCAAAGAAGGCTCTGGCATTGCCGAGCTTACATCCTCCTCATCTTGTTCTCCTGCATTCGCTGCCTGACAGTCCGGTTCCTGGGGGCAAGGTTGCACATAATTTGATTTCTTATTTGCCTGCACTCGGTTGCCTTTATCCTTCACCATGCTAGCGTGAGGTTTACACGTGCTTCCGGGTCTTGTACAGTCCCACACTGGATTGAGACCTCCCTTCCTTCCAGTGTTTCAAGCGACCATTGTGTTTCACCTGGGGGTTCCCTGTCCCTCAAGCCTGCTATGTTTCTTCTCTGGGTCTCCAATTCCCCCGTATTGGTCCAGTATAATATTCCGCCAGCTACCAGTTCTCCAGGTTACTCTCTCCCGGGGTTCAGAGGTCGATAACACCCTCTCTTTTGTCGTGTTCTGTGCTCATTAGCAATACACCGTTAACCAGGGTGGCAGGCTCCGGGTGAGCAAGCTTTAAGCCTCTGTTCCGGTGGTCTCTCACGAGCTTGTCCTCCTGTGCTATCCTCAATAGTACTCCTTGCTCTTACCCCAGGATATCACGCCTTGTTAACTGTCCATTGAATTAGACATATGCCGGCAAACCCGACAATATCCAGCGGTCTAATTTGCGTTGTGTCTTATTTCAGGTAGGTCGTATATGCGTTGCTGGGCTCAATGGGATCTTGCTTCACCCTCAAGTAGAGCCTCCCAATCCTCCACATTGGTGCTTATCCACTTCGCTTGGCTGGGCTGGGCCGGGCCGCAGGCCGAGTCATCCGCACCCGTCTGCCACCTCGGGTCTTCGGCACACACCACCTCCCTATCGCCTGTACAGTCTCTAGGCTCCCAGCAAATTCCGGGATTGTAGCCAAGCCGCTCAAAACGCCACCAGGTAAGTATTCGCCCTGCGCAGCTCACCTCTGATTTTCTCATCTATGCCTGGTTGTCCCCGCCTCAGCTGCCACTCTTCCAGACTCGATCGGAGCAGCCCAGCCCTCGACCTGTTCCCGCGGTCCCGTCGGACCCGAACTCCATCTGATCCCCTGCTTATGTTCACGGTCGGAGCTGGGGCCTCCAGGCAAGGTGAGGCTCAGTTTCCCAGCTGAGCCTCCAGAGCTCGCCGTCTCTCCTCCACCGGCGTTACGGCTGTAGTCACTTCGCCCAAGATGCCGCCGCCTCGCCGGAGCCGTGATATGTTTTTTCGTTGTCTGGTGCCAGGGATAGTTAATTCCCCGTTTCTAGTTCGTCCGGATGACACCACTCGGTGAGGACCCCTTTTTGTGGGGTTGGTGTAGGATCTACACCACAGTATTCTGCCGGATCTCCCTGTCGCTAGCGGGAGCACCAAAGAGCACGACTATTCGGCCATCTTATCAGGCCACGCCCCCGATCGGTTAATAAAGTGACACAGTTATGGAGATTATCAGGTGTGGGTGGAACTTGCAGTTTCACTCTGCGGAATTCACCGGGTTACAGTAAAAACGCCACAAGATTCAGCCAAGTTCCACCAATGGGTAGAAAATATGCATGTCACCAATGCATGCAATTTAACTCCAGTAGCGTCAGTGTGAACAGCACCCTGTGGTGCGCATGAGTGCATGGCCACTCAAGTTGATTTTGCTGCTACTTGAGTAGAAAATCATTTCTTGAGCCTCTCAGGGAAAAAGTCTGCCACACAGTAATTGAAGTAATTTGTATGAAACTCTGTGTTACAAGATTATGGCAGAGTCGCCAAATTCCATCAATTTTGCGAGCGGAATGAAACATTCCCCCTATCCCTAAAGATTATGGGGTGTCTGGTGTGAGAATGTGGTGCATGCCGAGCGCAAGTGGTGGCTGCCATTAACAAAGTGTGGGGGGAGCATGGGGTGGGGTGGGAGAGCAAGCACTGGAGGAAAGGAGGGAGGGGTTAATAATAATTTTTAAAACTTACCTGACGCCGCCGGCCGCCTCCCGCCTCCTACGCCACGTCGCTCCTGCTTGCCTCTTCCTGGGTCGCAGCAGCTCCTGGGACAGACTCCCAGCCAATCCCTGTGCTGCAAAGCAGCGCAGGGATTGGTCTGAGTGGGCTAAAAAGACGCCCTGCTCTGACCAGGGAGTCTGTGGGGGTTTCTCCAGCTTGGCTGCTGAATGCAACTGGGCTGTTGAAACCTAAGTGCGCATGTGTGTTTTGGTCAGCCTGAGACGGCCGGCCAAACACACATGAGCACTTAGGGAGTGCACAAGCACTGCTCTTCCACCCTCCCATGCCCGCACCTCCATGCAAAAGCTGGCAAATGAAAAATAAAACGATGCTAGAGCATCGTTTTATTTTTCGTTAACTGGCTGTACGCCAGGCAGTGGGGCGATGCTCCTCCGCCATTGCGGAGGAGCTGCCATTGCGGAGGAGCCACCACTGCAGAGCGCGCTCTGTATACACGATTCACCAGTGACAAATTGGACTGCAGAGTTTAGCATAAGGATTACTGCACAATAAATTCGAAGTAAGTTGTCTTAAATAAAGCTGTGCAACATTTACAGCCCATGCCTCATTTGAGTCTCCCTGCAGTATTCACGCTTCAGCGGTCACTTTCTTACTGTGAAATTACTGTGTCTTCATCACAGATTGAAAACTGCACATTGATCCTCTTCACCATCCACGCTTTGGACTGTGTAAAAAGGTGAGCAGAGTGAACAAGTGCACATAACCTGGCAGTGGGAGAAACCCTGTAAGTGCACAACTGTGTACAACTCTGGAAACGGTCTGTTTACATGTTTAGTGTTGTTAACAAAGTAAACAATCATTGACAAAGTCATTAGCTCTGGCCTCATTTAGTTCGAGTAATGGTTACTTTTCTGTTTTAATTTTATTGGAGCTATGCCGAAAAAATAAAAAGAAGAAGAAAAGAAAGCAAGCTGCTGGATAAATGTGGCAAAATGTGGAAGCAATAAACAATTTGAAATTAAAACGAAATAATCATAGCATATAAATTCAATAGAACAGTACAAGTGCTTCCTAACAGTCAGCTTTACTTAGGATACTTAAAGAATCAGAATCATTTTAATGCACTTCACAGGAAAATATGATTATTATGGTGCAAGAAACAGGTACTTTTAACTTTGAATCGCTGTAATCTATAGGCATCGTTTAACACACATATGACTAAAAAGTAAAATTTTTAAAGAACAGAAAGGGAAACAAATTGCAAAGTATTATCAACCAACATTGCCACAGTAGTGCTCTTCTTTTTATGTTGATGTGCACATGTGATTAGGGAAAAGATGATGTCACTCATCGTCCAAGAGAGCTAATAGCCGAAGTGAGCTTATACACTGGCCCAAATTGTATGCTGTGGTGGGTGAAAACAAAAGGTTAATGACTGCCTAACATACCAATGGGTGAAGATGGCTGACTGTAAGCCCTCTATGTATTTTTTTTATTATATAGAACTGGCAAGAAAATAACGCTATCTCTAGCAAAGATCTAAAAACTAGTGCCCAGGTGCATAATAGCAGTGACCATGGCATAGTGCCAGCCAGAGATCCCACTACTCGTCACTAACATTTCCCAGTCTTATGATGAGTCCTGATTTCATTGGTTGTACCGAATCACCAGCATGGTGGGTGTATTCATAAAAAGTCCGACCTGCTGTCTTTGTCATCACATTAATGATTCAAGACAAAATTATAGAATCAAATCATAGGGCCTTATTATGATGTCGGGCGGAAGGCCATCTGACAGCTTGTCGGTGGCGGTCCGCCCGACATCTGAGGAATCAGTCCGACTGCCGTATTATGGTTATGTGACGTTACAACGCATGCCATTACCACGCATGCTGTTGCAACGCCAAACTTTACCCCAATTTGCTGTCGGGGGAGCGCTGGAAGTTGGAATAGATTAATTTTCTATTCCAACTCCAGTGTGTGCAACAGTAGGGAAGGTGTTGGAGTTAAATCCACCTTCTACCCACTGCTACACACCTTTTTCGTTGCAACGGCATGCGGAGTAATTGCACGTGTTGTAACAGTTGCGGTTTAAAGGCTGTTTCCCCCGTATTATGAAACAGGTGGTCCGACTGATGCCTGTGGAGGGAATCTGCTCCGCCTCTAACAGGCTAAAGAACCCGTCAGGCGGAGGGCGGACCGTAATCCCCAAAATGAAGGCGGTGCCTACTAAGGCACCGCCGTGGGGATTACGATGCACGTTTCCGACAGCCTTTTCATGTCAGTCCTTCTGCCATGAAAAGGCTGGCAGAAAGTGTCTTTTGGGTCCCATAGCAGGGCCCCTGTGGCCCTCAGCTATGGGCCCTGGGTGGCACCTGTGGTGCCCCCCTAAACATCCATGCATGGATGTTAAAAAAGTGTATTTTTCCTATTGCGGCTTGTGCTGTGGCCCGAAGCACAAGCCGCAATAGAAAAAATACACTTTCTGACCGCCATGAAGTAGGTCGCACTGTAATTTGGGAGCGTGACCGCCTACTCCTTGTCGGGCGGTCCTCTTTCCGACACAATGCCAGTCCAATGCTCGTCCGACCTGTATCGCAATGAGGCCCATAGCGTAATTGAGAAATAAAAACATTTCTCTTTGTTAGCGCCTGCTCCAAGGAGATGTTATTCTTTGATGCAAGGTCCAGTTTGACTATCTTAGTAGATCGTACTTTGCATCAAAAACTGTGTGTGTTTGCACTGTAACTGCTCAGTAATTCCACCTTGACATTAGGTGAAGTAAAGCAACACACATTGGTACTTCCTTCGAGAAAAAGGCACCTTGCCAGCACAAAATACCTGTTGCGCTGGAAGATAATATAGCTTGCAACAATTGCTCACAAGGACCTCATTCTAAGAAAATTACACTTTGGCGAGTATATACTTTTGCAAATATTCAATCATAAATCTGAAAGGTAAGTATAGAATTTAATACACTTGATATACCTAAATCAATTAGATGCCTGTAGTACCATCAGCTTATATAGTGATGTTCCATCTAGGATAGGTGGGCGGGGGAGTATTATGATTGTGGAGCACATAACACACTAGGGTGAATGTGATGTCAGTGGGTCACAAGAGGTATTTCCATCTACCAGAAGGTATATATGTGTAATTTAATGCATAGCATTTAGTAGTGTGTGTAATTTATATAGGTATAAAATGCTTATATAAATATACTTTTCCTTTTCAAAAGAAAAGGCAACGACTGGGCAATAATTTCCTTTAAGTTAGTAATACTTTATTGTTGCATCTTTTTTTGCTCGAAACGAGGATTTCCTAAAAAATGGTAATAAATATATGCTGTGGATGTCACTGAAGCGATGGCAGAGACAAAGAATATGCGCCAAACTTTTATCAAATTCATTACAGACCCTACATACAGAGCTCAGTTAGGCAATATTCCAAGGGGCATATTATCAAGAACGGCGGTAAAAATTATCGCCGCTTTAGCGGCAGCAAACTGCCGCTAAAATGGCGATAATGGGCTTGATAATATGCTCTTGAGAATTCCAATAGAAGCCCATGTTCTGTTGTGAACATGGGCTTCTATTGAATTTCTCCAGGGCATATTATCAAGCCCATTATCGCCGCTTTAGCGGCAGTTTTCTGCCGCTAAAGCGGCGATAATTTTATCGCCGTTCTTGATAATATGCCCCCAAGTTCCCTCAAACTGCTTCAGGGAAATGTAAAGAAGGTGAAACCTTAAACATTTTTGCTTAGTAACAGATTTCAGATTTGAGTCAATATAGTATTGCCTGGGTAAGAGATGATATTCCGAAATAAACTCTGTGGGCCTGATCCACAAAGGGACTTACGACTCGTACAGTTACGAGTGCGGAGTGTCCACAGTTGGGGCAGAATCTCCGCACTGAGCACTGTAGTTCAGAGACTCCACCACGAGTGAGGAAATTCCACACTCGGAACTTTACGAGTCGTAAGTCCCTTTGTGAATCGGGCCCACTATTTTTTTATTTTTTTTTATTTTAAATATCTTTATTGGTATTTTCTGTTTTTAACATGAATATCATCACGATTTTATACAGAATGCTCAAATATGAAAAGCAAAAATATAAAACACATATATAAAAGAACATTATCCAGTGCAGCAACATAAAAGTGACATTAGTGTGTCATTCCCAATCACAGGTCCACGCATCTTGCGAGCTTATGTCCTGAAGTCACGTTGCGTCCTTACACACATTTTTTTCTTTTTCTCTTCCCCTCTTCCCGCTATATCAGATATTACACATTACAATTATCACTGTCTGCATCTTATTAATGACATTTCCAGACTGTACTGTTATGACAGAAACTTATTGTTATACAACTTACTTATTAAAAAGAAAATAACGTGCCAGTCAGACCTGGTCAATCAGGCACTGCGAGAGAGGAATGTATGATTTACATGATGATAGGACATGAAAAAAAAAAAAGAGAGAAAAAAAAATATTTTTCTCCTTTTTTTTACTCTGGAATGCACCAATAAGACATATGCTTAAACACACATCAACCAAACTGAACCGTATAATATAAAAAAAAAAGGGAAAGAAAAAATAAAAGGCCATCTATAAAGTTCGAACAAAAGCAGTAGGTACTAAGCTGTATCATCAGTGCAGTGTCATGTGAACAGCATACCCGGCCAAAGGGCGGAGCAGTGCCCATATTAAGGCGCAGTTGCCGACAAGCAGGGAGGTTCTCTATATCCGAAAACGGGGGGGGTGTAGGCAATTATCTATAACGATCCAGGGGTGTAGTGATGTGTTCTACTGTGTGCGTTGAGGTGCCGCTGCAACCCTTAACTAAGCGATGAGGGATCAGTGCACCTGACTTAGGTCGGCAGTTCGAGTATCGTTTGCCTTCGCTGCGTGACCTGTCCGCAGGGCGGTAAGTAAGGCGCCCCAGCTTTGCGCAATGGGAAATTTGCGGAGCCCCGCTGTTTCCTCTCTATGCAGCGCTATGCTCTCCGCTTGCGCCCATATTGTAAGGGAACGTCTCCAACTGCGTGTCTCTGGAGGGTTAGTATTTTTCCAGTTCTTGGTTATTAAGCGCTTTGCCGTAATGAGACCTAAATCACGGTACCTGGAGGTGACCTTATTCTTTTTGGACCTGGTATAAAACCCTAGGACACATACTTCCCATGACAATGGTAACGATGTGTCTGTGCATGAAGCTAATAGTGTGACCACCTCCTGCCAATAATGTTGAAGGGACACACAATTCCACAGCATATGAAGCAGGTCAGCATCAGGATGTTGGCAGCGCGGACATACAGAGGTAGAGATGTGGAAATATCTATTTATCATGTCAGGCGAGAGGTATGCCCTCTGTGTGATGTATGTTTGTATGAGCTTAAACCTAGAGTTCCTTGGTATATGTTTAGCGCTCGCTAATATAATGTCCCATTCCTTATCGGACCAGGGCCGACCTCTATCTGTCTCCCATCTTACTCAGAGATTTTGCATCGGTTTCAGCGTATGTGCAAGTAGTGCACCCACCAGCCACCACCTAGTCACGGCACGAGGAGGCACCCCTATGATGAAGCATGACACCCTCGGGTGTGTGAGGGGAGTTGTCCTTTAAAAGGGATATTCCCAGCTTTGTCCTGTCTATTGTTGGTTATTGTGGTTTACATCATCTTTTGACTGCGCTTTTGGACCCGTGGGTTCTTTGTGTATTCATGTTTCAAAGTGGGGAGTATACCCACGCTGGCCCTTAAATCTCCTCCTGCCCTCCTACGTGTATGATACCTCTTGGTGTTCCCATCAATGGCAAAATCGGGGCGTATGGGAGTGTCGTGCGAGTGTCGTGCGAGTGAGGTATAGGCTTCTTTTATAGCACCTATGAGCTAAACCCAAATACAACGGTGGTGGTCGCGGAAGTTTGGCGATGGGATGAAACAGATAGCAAATTTGAGAGTGGATCCAGGGCGGATGCATAGACGCCGTGTCTTCCAGACACTTGACGTCTAACCATTTCGTCGCCCATTGAAGCTGGGCTGCCAAATAATACAGTTCCATATTGGGGACAGCTAGCCCACCCTGACTAATAGGAGCATACATTTTCCACAGAGCAACTCGCGGCCTCCCCTTGTTCCATATTAACTCCCGGAATAGTCGTTCCAGGTCCCTGAAAGTCTTAGGTGAAATATAAAGTGGGAGATTTGAGAAATAATACAACAGTTTGGGGAGCACAATCATTTTTAGCAGGGTTACGCGGCTCATTACATTCAGCGGAAGCGTTTTCCAGAAGTGCATTTGAGCCCGTATGGCCGAGATTGCTCTCACCAAATTGCCCTCCAACAAGTCATCAGGCGATCGGTATATGAAGATGCCAAGATATCTGAATGTTGTGGGATACCACGTAAGAGGCGCGCCGTTTAGAGACACATTCACCTCAACTGAGTCAGCGCGAAACGAGTAAATCCCCGATTTGGCCCAGTTGACCCGGAGCCCCGATTTCTCCTCAAACGTTACGAGAATATCCGCTATGGACGTCGGTATTGCTGTAACATCTCGGAGGTATAAAAGCAAGTCATCAGCGTACAAGGAGACAGTATGCAGTCCATCTCCCAGTCTTATCCCCCACTCCTCACCATCTTTCCGGAGCAGCATTGCCAAAGGTTCCATAGCTAGGGAGAACAATAACGGAGACAGCGGACAGCCCTGACGTGTCCCTCGTCTCACTCCAATGTAGTCCGAAACTAGCTTGCCAGTACGGACTCGAACAGTGGGTCGCTGATACAACAGACGGACCATGTTTAAATAGTTGTCCCCTAGAACGTATTTTCCTAACACAGATGCCAAATAGGGCCATTCCAAGGAATCAAAGGCTTTCTCTGAGTCTAATACTAGGCAGCCTGATCGGGGCCACCTATGTGTTGCATCCTGTTGCACTCTGAACAGCCTGCGTATATTGAGAGAAGTGCAGCGTGTGGGAACAAAACCGTTCTGATCGGGATGTATCAGTGTTTTCACTATGGATGAAAGACGCCTGGCCAGGAGTGATGCAAAAATCTTATAGTCCGTATTGAGGAGCGCAAGTGGACGGTAGGAGCCTAGGAGGTCGGGATTTTTATCAGCTTTAAGGAGGGAGACCAACAGGGCCTCATTCTGCGTGGCAGTGAGAGTAGATTCATCTAGCGCAGTCTCGTACACTTTTAGCAACTGCGGCACTAGGATATGTGTATATGCCTTATAAAATTCGGTCGGTGGACCATCCGGCCCTGGCGTCTTCCCATTAGATAGCGAAAAAATACTTTCTCGGATTTTCTCAGGGAGAAGAGGGGCATTTAGTTCTTCACTTTGGGCGCGCGTGAGCCGCGGTAGATCTAAGTCCGCCAAGTACGTCTGTAATGTCAGGGGCATGACCTGCACACGCGATTTATATAGATCTTGGTAATGCGCTACAAACACATCATGAATGTCTCGCTGTGTGTATGCAATTTCCCCATTCGCCTTTCTCACCGAAACTATGGGTGCTGATTCCTCATTCTGACGAATGAGCCACGTTAATAACTTGCCTGCCTTATTGCCCATTTGGTGTGTCCTCGCCGAGTGTGCCGCATAGTTAATACATCGCAGCCGCTCTAACAATTGCGCATGCTCGTCCTTGCGGCGGGCCAGCTGTCCCCGAACACCGTCCGCGCCCGCCTGTTCGCTAGTGGCCAGTCTCCGCTCTAAAGCGGTAAGCTCTTTTTCTATTTGCGCCCGCATGCCCGCCTGCGTCCCTAAACAGTGCCCCCTAACAAACACCTTAAGGGCGTCCCACTCTATCAAAGGTGATGTGGCAGTGCCCGCATTTTCTTTGAAATATTGCGCCACAGTGGTGGCCAGTAAGTCTCGGAAGGGCGCATCCAGGAGGACATCCGGCTGGAGGCGCCAGATCGGGATCGGCGGCAACTCTACCTCCCATTGCAACTCTATGGTGTGTGGGTTGTGATCTGAGTGTGTGCGCCCCATGTAAATGGAGTTGGGAATGCATGGCAAGAGGTCAGTCGACACCATGAATCGGTCCAGGCGGACATGAAGTTTATGGGCCCCAGAGTAATAGGAATACACCCTATCTAGTGGGTTTTTATGCCGCCACGCATCAGAAAAGTGCCACTGCGCTGCCCAGTTCACCAATGCCTGCGCAGCTGTGTATGTGGCAGTGCCAGGTAGGGGAGGAAAGGACCGGTCTAAGGAGACATCTAGTACACAATTGTAGTCTCCGCCTAGAATCATAGGGATGTCGTGCCATATTGATAGTTTTTGTGATATCTGATTTAAGAAGACTGCTTGTTCAGTGTTGGGTGCATAAAGGGAGGCTATCACCTCCTGCTTCCCATCAAGTACCACTTTAACTATGACATATCTACCCTCCCCATCTATTATCGTATCCAGCACTCGAAACGGAGTGCCTGGTCTTACCCACACTAAGACCCCACGTGCGTACGCAGAGTAGCTTGTCGCATATAATTGTCCCCTCCAACGCCTGTGAAGACTCGTGACTTCTACCTTAGTTAAATGAGTCTCCTGAAGGAGCGCTATTTGTATATGATGACGCTTTAAATATGAATATATAAGATAACGACGTTCCGGACTATGGATGCCCCTCACATTCCATGTGCCTATCTTAATGGGCGCCATAATCGGTTAATGTTAGGGGTAGAAATGGAGCCATCCCGCTGAGTGGTGAGAATGTCTAACAATAGGTGTGTAGAGGTCACTCTAGCAAGTGTTTCCCTGCACAGTCCAATGGTGCAACAAACATACCTTTGTCAAAAAGTGATGGCATAAAAAACAATAAAACAATAAATAATTGAAAATACCATGAGAGCAGTTTTGCAACAAGCAAGTGCCCAAACCGAGAATGCAATGACACACAACCAACGTCTGGGGGGAGACTATTGCGCGCAGCAATCTAAAGACTAATTGGAGAGTAGGAGAGAATCATCCTGGGTGGCTAGACCTGTCTCTGACCAGACACTTATGGGACAGAGCCGCTGCCAGCGCATTATACATGTAATTCCCATACTTTAAAGAGAAAATAAGGGGGGGAGTTACCAAATTGGGCATGTTAACATGCCCAAAAACTGCCCTACAGGAACGACATCAGCCTGAGCGTTAAACATAAACATTGCGTTTCAAAAATAGCGAAGAGAGTCCATTATACTTGCGTGGCCAAGGAGGTCGTGTATTATTTAGGCCTCAAAGGAGAGGAGAGGCAGATAGCTGGCATACGCATATTCAGGCAATATTGTCAGAAGTCTGCGGGCTGACATGCGGCAACACACAGGAGCTTTGGGAGACAGGAAGATTATCTGAAAGTTCCTTGTCACTGTGCAGCCCCTGTAGATCAGAGTCCGAATTAGATTCTTCCTCCGGCGATCCACTGATATTTGCCACTGCTTGAACTGCCTCGAGTTGTCCACTCAGTATGAATTCCGGCGTTAGGCCTGATGCCTGTGGGGTCGAAGACTGCGACTTCCTTCGCCTTCTACGGCGTCGTCGTAGGGTAGTCTCTGGCAGCGTCTCCTGACGTCTAGCTGGGGATGAGGCATAAGAGTCCAGCCATTCCTCTGCACTTTCCGGGGTAGTGAAGAAATGGGTCTTGCCATTTGCGATAACCCTCAGTTTCGCGGGGAACAGCAGAGAATACTTAAACTCACTTTGTCGTAAGCGCCTCTTCACTGCCAGGTAAGAGTGTCTCCGCTTCTGGACCTGGAAGGTGTAGTCCGGGAAGAACATAACTTTATGATTGTCCACCTGAATTTCTTGCAGCTTTCGAGTTTCTTGGAGGACAGCGTCTCTGTCTCTGTAGTTCAATAAGCGGATGAGGAACGACCTCGGGTTCGAGCCTGGGGGCGGGGGCTTGGCAGGTACCCTGTGTTCTCCTTCAACAACGAAATGTGGAGACAGGGCCTCTCCTGGCAACAGCGAGCGGATCCAGTCTTCCACGTAGCTCACTGCATTTCTCCCTTCCACCCCCTCCGGTAGGCCTACGACGCGGACATTGTTGCGTCGGGCCCGGCCTTCAGCATCCTCCGCCCTGTCTTCCAGGAATTCCACTCGATTCAGCAGGTCCCGGATACTCTTCTCAGCCGTGGATACTCGCGGCGAGACCTCCGCGATGTCCCCCTCAGTGGCGGCAGTGCGGTCCACAAGCTTCCGATGGTCTGCATGCAGGAGCGTAAGATCAAGTGCCACTTTGTCTATTTTGCCTTCTAGAGACGTGCGGATTTGATTCATCGTCTCCCCCAGCTTCTCAACCGCCGCCAGTACTGCGTCGAGTTTGTTCACCATAGGGTCTGCCGTCTCCACCTCTGCCATCTTGTCTGCCTGCGCCCGGGTCTGAGGGTGAGGAGGCGCCACACCCCCAGTGCCAGCTTTCGTGCAACCCCCACGTGACATGGGTCAGTAGTCAGTAAGCACCAGGCCAGGCGTCTTACTTCACAAGTAGCTCAGAAGCGATCCCCGGGTTCCGCACCTTCCGCTTGCGGCAACCAGAGTTGTAGATCAATCTGGTAGGACAGCCGCGCCACACCAGCCCTGTCCGTAGCTTACGTTGCAAGTGCCGCAGTATAGAAGTAAGTAGACGGGATCCACCACTCCTGAGTCCAGTGCTGCAGTCATAAGAGGTAGGGTATATCAGATTCACCAGGCTTTAATGCATAGGCAATTATCTGGCCACCGCTTCATAAATAGGAGAACTCCGGGAAGATAAGCACGCGGGGGCAGAGCAGTCAATTCAGGACACACGGTAATGGGGCTTTGCCAGCACAACTCACCCCAGACCGCTCCGAGCAGATTCACGCTCCTTCACTCCCACAAAGTAGATCTCAGTCCTCCTCAACAGGCCCAGCCCCTGCTGCTCAAGCAGTGCTCAGCAGGGTGTTCAGATCTCCGCGCTGCAGGCCATAGGCGCTGATGAGAGCGGATCATGTAATATTACCTCGTAGTCCAGTAGGGGTTCCTCTTTGCAGGCACAATTAGGGCAGAGCGGCCATGATTAGGGGCAGCAGCTCAGCTGCACAATCTCAGGGGCAGGGCGGTCGTCAGTCCCAGGCGGGCTTCAGGGCTCAGCACCTCCTGATCATCCCACTCGGCAATGGGACAGCATGCCAGACTTGCCTTCAGGTCGCGACCTCCTCTCCACGCAGCTTCGCATCGGAGTCTCCCCGGTGATTTCGATACTCACGCCGTGAATCGCTGCTTCCTCGTAGCTGCGGTCGCATTCCGTTCAGCGAGGCCCAGTGGGCGGAGCCAAGCCCCGGCCTCGCGTGGAACGTCGCAGCCGATTTTGCCTCCTCGTGCCCGGCAGACCAGCAGGTGGCTGAATTCGCCTCAGAATCAGGTAGGGTTGGCACCACTTCGCTTCCCAGTGCCCATCGGTCTAATGTCGGGCCGCCCGCCGTCAGGAACCATCAAGGGAGCGAGACGGGCCGCAGCGGTCGACAGGGCCTAGGGGGAGGAGTCAATCCCCAGCCCCGCGTACCTCACTGCGCCCGATGTCCCGAGGTCGCTCGCGGCGAAGATGCGGGCCGGAGGGTCCGCCTCGATTTCCCCCGACAATTATCCACTCATTTCTGCGCTGGAGCGCCAATGCCGTCTCCGGAGTGTTTCCTTCTGGCAACGACCCCTCCAGCTCATTTTATGCGGATTAAAGAGGCCAGAGAAGGTAGCCAAGGACGGAGCTTCACAGCAACACGTCCGGCTCCATTGCTGGCTGAGCCACGCCCCCGTGAATCGGGCCCACTATGTTTGCAACTTGATACTTTAATTATGTCATTTGTTTGAAGAGATTCCCATAGTTCTTTTCTCATTACATATTGACAGTTTGGTTTTGGGAGTTTCAATATAACTGGTAGTAGATTGTTCTTTTATCAGAACAGCCATATCACTTCCTAAGAAGGCCGAGAGGGTCGATGGCTTCTGCACCAGCTCTTGATAAATTATGCCCCTCATTGAGTCTTCAGATGAGAAAACAGAAACACAAAGAACTCAGGGGTATATGTACAAGAATTGCCGCAAACTGACACTAACGTAAGTTAGTTAGTTAGTTAGTTTTTACAATACGTCGCTACATGGCGATAGTTTCTCACCGCAGCGGGAATTGTCAACGTTAAGACCAGCGTTACAGCGATAACAATCTTGCTGCTAACGTGAAAAAAGTGACGGCCGGCCAGTCAGCAGACAGAAAATGCAAGCAAATCAGCGTGACATCACTTTTTTCACGTTTCGCTGGAAAAATAACCTACAAAAAGCCTGTGAAGTACCAAAAAAATAAAAAAAATATAACCAAGCCCTGAAGAAACATGGAGCAAGCTGGAACAAGTAATGCAGGAGAGAACAATCCCCCTAACCCCTCAAACAGCCAGGAGGGCCAGCCAGAGACCCAGGGGAAGAGGAAGAGGAAAACCAGGTTCAGCCAGCAGGAAAATGAGATACTGATTGCGGAGGTGACAGAGAAACAACACCAGCTTTTTGTCAGCTCCACGGTGTCATTGGGGACCAAAAATGCAATAAGGCAGGCCATCGTAGCCAAGGTGAATGCTGTAGCAGAGGTCAAGAGGACAGTAACTGACTGCAAGAAGCGCTGGCATGATGCTAAGCGCAAGACCAAGCAGAAACTGTCCAACAATCGCCAGTCAGCACTGCAGACCGGAGGTGGGAGTCCAGTGCCACAGGAGGAGCTGGATGCTGTGGAGGAGCAGGTGTCCACGGTCATCTGCGAGGAGTCAGTGGTTGGAGTCCAGGGACAGGATAGTGCTGAACATGACCAGCTACATCAGCAACAGGGTAAGTAACAACCAGGGACTGGGGTAACGGGGGGTGGGGACCAATGTTACTCATGTCCAACTAAATATCCCTCAGTGCACACCTTCACTGACTGCAGATCTCTTTCCAGACACAATGGTCCCTGGGGGTATAGCCACATATCACCTTAGTCATTGAATATATTTAAAGACCCATAATGGTGATGTCACAGACTTGGAATTCTGCACATAAAAATAATCCAATATAGAGCAAACATTATATACATCAGACTACAAAATAAGGGCAACATGAACAAGCAAAGGGGCATATTGACTGGAGAGGTGGCATAGTGTCGCATGGGCCTCCTTGCCTCAACACCACGCCCATACACATTGGCTACACAGGGCTGCATCTCATTGACAACAATATGAAGCAGCCCCATGAACCAGACTGCTCTGGGGCTAAAGTTAGCAGGCCACCACCGATGGCGGCACACATGTGCTATTGTGCAAGGGTGCCTGTGTTGTGTGGAAGAATGTGTATGTGCAGTAAGGTCCCCCTTCATGCACATGTACAATATTCAAAAAAGATTTTACAACTCTAATGTCACATCAGTGATGTTGTATAATGTTTCCCTATCCTGCATGTAATAAGTGTCTCCTCTTAAAGTTTTGGATTAGACATTGTCATGCAGTCTGCTTGTAAACTGATCAAATGCATGATCATACTTGAGACACACATACAACAGCATCTAGCATTTACATTGCAGAGGGAGAAACATCACCTCCTGTACAGCAGCCTGTCCCACTCTTCAATGACGAAGATGAAGACATCTCAACCATCGACCAGGACACCCTCTAAGAGCTGCTCAACTCCATTGGCAGCCCATCCCCAGGAGCAGGGACATCCAGCAGCATCGAGGTAGCTCCACCCCCAGCACAAAACACCCAGCAGCAAGCACCTACCACCACAGCTGTCTCACAGGACCTTGAGGACCCACTTCTAACATTTCAATGCTGTGCGGTAGAGGTCCAGCAGGAGATGGCTGGTCAGGTGCTGGTGCTGTTTGACAGCCTGGCGGCCAAACTAGATGGTGTCCGTGGGTGTCTCAGTCACATTAGGGACCACCTAGAGTCCATCACAGGCGCCCACAGTCTGCTCCATGCTCTCCAGCATTCCATGGCTGACATCGCTGGAGTAATGACTCAGAGACAAGAACAACTGCCCAGTCAAAGTGGCTCCAGCAATGTCACCAAGGAGTTGCGTCAAATGAGAATGATCATGGAGAACATGGAGCGGATGCAGGCTTCTCACTTGGCAGCCCTGGCTGCATACCACAGAGACGTTGCTGGAGTCTTGCAAGCCCTGCAGCTTATCATCACTGCAGTGCTGCCTCAACCTTTGGCACAGATGAATGCTGCTGCACCTTCAACATCCACATCTCACCCCCCTGATGTGTCACAGCCTCACAGTGCTCCAGCCAATCCTCCATCATGCATGGGGGCACATGACACATCATAAGAGGAAGATGTGGATGAATCAACAATCTTGCGAAGAAGTCAGCGGTAGCATTCATTTCTGTCAAATGGACTGTTTCTGCTTGGAACTGTGCCTACCATCATGACCCGGAACATCAGCTTCCACTGTTCCCTGAATTACTCTGCTACACTCACCTTGGACTTTGATATGGATTGCCAATTTTTGTGTAGTTCCCAATGACACTGCAATCAGCCTGCTGACTGAACTCTGCCTCTTCCCCAACATGTCTTTGCACATGCCCCCCCCCACAGGACTCTGTCTGGCTCCCCACTGGGCATTCACACAATGGGGTGTTGTTGCAAAAAGAACTGGGCCAGTCTGCTACCTCAGTTACTGCACATGTAAATAAAAATAATTGAGTCACTAAGATGTGGGTTACCTGTGACCATTTATGTATAAATCTGCCAAAAATGCATGTCCAGGCTAGCCCTTACTACCAATAAAGGGACATTTGGCAAAGGGAATATGCCTACTCTGTGTCCATGATAGGCATTTTGAGGGCCTGACATGTGTGACTCAACCAATGCTCTGATCTGTAAGACAACACTGTCTCACCAACACAAAAATAATCCATGCCCATGATGTTGATTGTGACTTGAAACAATACTCACGTCAGTGTAAATCTACATGAAGTGTCTCAAAAAAATACGTTAACAATATATACTTAGAAGAACTACTTAGAAGTCAATGTGGAGGACAATGTTTGAATAGATGTGTGTTGTTGCATGACACATGTAAAGAAAGTTCCCTCAACATGTCACATATTTGTAATAGTTCCCTCTAGCAGAAAGAAGAGAAATGGCGTAGGCAAGCATAGCTCAAAAATTGTTACTGGTTCAGATACATGCGCATGTTTGCTGTAACGCACATCACAACATCCCTCGCCCAAAACTTGCCAATTTGTTCACAGTGTTGCCCACAATGTACAGTCTGTTTTGTAAAAAAAATTGTCAAAAGCGGATTGATGGTAACCTGTCCCTTGAAGATGCTGTGATTACATTTGGCGACATTCAAATTGATTGTGTGGGGGATGCATCTGGCGTAATCCACTACCAATTCAACAAGATATGTCCACACAGCAAAAATGAATGGGAGCACAAAGCATCAACCATTGGCAATTTATTAATACAAAAAACACTCTTATAAAACTAAACTAATGATACTTACTAATCCTACACTAAACTAACCTAACTTGCACTAATATTAAACTACACTAAACTAACTAGCTTATCTAAGACTATACACATAACAACATATATTAAACATCAACCCACCTCCCCCCTTACGGCACATCAGTGACGGTACAAAGACACCTTAACCTATACATCAACTAACTAAACATACATACTAAACAATTATATATTTTTTATTTTTTTATATTTTTTTATTAACAAGTCCAAAAATACATCAACCCCCTCCCACCGAAAGGAAAAGGAAACTTAACCAAAAGCACTAAAAAGAGAATATCCTAATCTTAAAAAGCTAACTACACCTAACACTATACTAACACTACACTAAATCTACACTTAACACTAACTAACTACTGAATCTATGAAAAGGATGGTAGATTGATAAGGGGAAACATGGGACTGTACATGGTGGGGAAAAAATATACACTGCATATCAATAGGGGAGCTCCAGGGCCCCCTTTATGTCCATGAGGTGGCCCTTAATGCCATCATTGTCCCGTTCAAGTCGGGCCACACGGACATTCAAATTGTACATGATCCTACTCTCACTCTTTGTGAGGACAGACCTCTCTCTGTGTCCTGCATCTCTGGAGGATGTCCCCTGTTGAGCACTCTGTGAGGGGGCTAGACTTTGACTTGAAGATGTGGGTGCCACACGTGGAGCAGCTCCTGATGGTCCAAGTACAGCTGACCTTTAATTTTGTGTCCCCCAATGAATTCCTGATGGGCCAGGTATTGGCTGGGGCTGGCTGTAGTGTGTTGTGGTGGCAGGCAGTGTAGCGTGTTGTTTCCCAGACTTTTTAGTGCTGTCTGTGATGGACTTCCACCTGCCAGAAGCCCTTTCCTCGCTGTACCTCTTAGCCATTGCGTGGAATCCCTTAGCCACATGCCTGATGTTATTGTAACATTCCTTCCGCTGGAGGAACAGACGCTGCTCCTCCGGGGACATGTTGTCTGGAAAAAAATGATACATGTCATGTTTCCTTTCCTGATGGCATCATGCATAATAGCCACACCAAAAACGAATGAGCTATAGGTTCTGTGAACATCATCAATAACAACATGCTACTACACACATAACCTGAAAATTCATAAACACATCATAGCCGGAATCAGAATAAGATGTTCATGACAACATGGTTATTCCTGGTCTTGGTCAAAGCTGGCACAGAGTGCAGTGACAACAGTTGTAGAATTGCTGTTTGGAATTTGGCTGTGCAAATGAACAACGATTGAGTCCAACAGGAGGAGTACAGTAAGTATGAAGTTTAACAGGCCCATAGCAGATCCTGCCATACCGACTACAGAAAGACAGTAGGCTGCACAGTCTGCATCATGTCAGGTGACTAATCACAACAGTGGTTGTCATGTAGTAAAATTTAGGAAATGGAAAATCATCGTATTAGGGAGCCCATGGAGGTGCCACCACAGCTATACAACCAGATTAGATCATGTAGACATGTACTTGCCAATTTGTGGAAGAATGGCTATAATATCACATTCATGCAAGGAAAGAGGGAATATGTTGCATGAAGCATTGTGTACCAGTATTGACCAGCACTGCACATTTCTATGCAATGACCTAATGGGACAGCAAAGCTGGTGCATGTCATCCACACATTTGTCTGCACTGCTCTTCAAACAGTGGCAGTGTGAATACATTTATGCTAGTGCTAAGGAATGCACCCTCTCCCAACAGTGCTATGTTGTCTGATTTGAGTACATGTTAGTCAATGTTACGCAAGTATCACCATCATGCACTTGATCCATCAGTGTACTATTGTGTTTTTCATGTGTGACACATTCTGATAACCAACTAGTAACATGTGATTTTGAGAACTGTTGAGCATGTCACCGTAAAGAGCATAATATAGACATATTTTACACAGAGTCTTAAAATCTGACACTCCACGATATTGAAGGTGTGCCCCTGTGTGAATGGTTCTGTGTGATGATGAATGGGCTTAGCAGTGTAACAATGTAAAACCCTCAACACCTAAATGCAGTGTGAAAGGATGTCTGGTGCATGAGTCGACATTGTCCTACGTTGATTTTCTCATGCCTGCTTCGGCACTGAGTCTGAGATAGTCTGTCCAAGACTATGTTGTGACAACAAACTTTTCTTTTTGTACAGAGGCCTGCTTACTTGCATCAGCATGGAAATGATTCACAGGATTCCTCATCAAATACACAAGTATTTGACGATTTGAAGTATTTATGTACTAACAATCTGTGTTACATTGGAAGAGTTTTCTTGACAAACTTGTTGAAGTTTCATCATGTCAGTCAGCCCTCTGTGACACATACTCATGCTGTCATTGTTGTTATGTGACATGCTCTTTGAACAACTAACTGTCAATGTCAACTGGAACTGCTATTATAGAGGACAATTACCAACATGCACATCAGTGCTGGATGTCAACGTGTTCCAGGTCGGTTCATACACATCAACATCATGACTCAAATGTATCTACTTAAGTGTGTACACTCTGGTATGTACCTACAGTGGCTGGAATGATGTACAAAGTTTGTATTGACGGGCTCTTAATTCAGTTGCTCACTAAGTGCCATATTCACCAGGAAATTAATTCCATGCAAAGGGAACATAATTAACTTGTTGTAGCAGTGGACGTGCAACATGTCGACAAGCTGACCTGTAAACATTACACCATGTCAAGGAGCCAGGATCATTGTGAGTTTTTGATCAGATCATGCACAATATATCACATATGTGTCTGACCATTGTGCCTAAATGACATATCAAATTGAATGTGTTGTGTGTACACACAGACACAGCTTAAGTCAAATCACTGTTTTGTGGTGACACAGTTGATGCCATGTGGCCAAAAATCATATGGTGATGGTAGGACATTCTAGTTAGTTTATAATAAGATTGTATGTGGGTTTTTGTCACTAGTTCATGTCAGAGTGCCACATCACTTTGCAAATGATAATCGACAACAGCTGTGACCTGTTCAGTGGAACAAACTTATCATCATGTACAACAGTCTACAATTTAAATTGGCTGCTGCATATCTGGAACCCTTGCACAATCATGTCAGGGCACATAGATGTTTGTGATGCTGCGGGATCGGCTCTATGATATCGCTATGACATCACCCACATCATGGACTCTAGGCTTGCACATAGATAGGGTTTTGTGAATCATTTTGAGGCGTTGCAACATCAAGTCCGGAAGGGCAGTGCTGTCCTCATGCATCACATGATGCTGCTGTGCATAACTCTTTACTTGATGCAGCATCATCCCACCAGAGGTGAGGTTCATGTGATGCACATCCAGACTGTGTACTACAACATACAGGGCCTGTGGCATTGCTTGCAGATGTCAACACATACAATCCAAAGCTAGGGGCGACACACTCACCTGTGGCATGTGGGTCCATGAGTGCATCCCCATCTCCTTGTGTGATCAAAGGTCTTCCTTCTACAGAAAAAGTGTTGAAAGTACAAATAATGTCATTGACATCACATTTTGCAAGATTTACATACATCATTGATGGTTACATGATTCAATTTCATTAACAGTAATAGTCAGGTGTGGTGCCACGTTAAATACATGCTGCAATATGCTGAGCCTGTCTTACCCACAACACATGTCAATTTCACACTGGTGGCATAATGGACATCCCTGCAATGGTCTGAGTGACATAACATACTACGACCTGTCACACTGCTTCATGAATGAAAAATTTGCTCTCACACATCAATAGACATGACGTTTGTAGGTCAAATCTGTTTTTCCACTACGCACAGGTGTATCACGAGCTTTGACATGTTGGTGACCCACATTGTGTATCTCACAGATATTGTCTGCCAGTTGATCATGTGGAGTGTTCATATATCAAAGCATGTAGGGGTGGCAAAGTATATCATGACAGGCATGCTTTTTTGCCAAATGGCAATTCCCATGATGGGTGCATATATTTTGTGCTCAACCTAATTTGTGTCTTGTGCATTCATCCTCTGATGTGATACGATGTTGGTCATGTACTTACCACTTTGCCTGCCAACGATGATTTCAAGGTGATCCAATAGGTCCCCCTCACGGCCCACAAAGTCCTGCCACCGGTGCTTCCACTGCTGGACAGTCCTGTCCACGCCAAACATGTTGAGCATCTTCTCCCGGATGTGCTCCCATCTCACTTTCCGGACTTTAACATTGTATCCCTGTAAAATACGTCCCCTAGCCTCTACCATCCGGGGCAGGTAAAATTTAACAAGGCCCCCTCCGACATCCTGCCCTCCCTACCCTGACACAACATCCCAAAATACAACCTTGACCCCAGGCAAACCAAAAAAAAACCACAATTAACCCTTATTAACTATAGAAATATACAAAGATACCCCAGAGACGTACACCTGACTAAACAATCAGACAGTCACAAAAAACACGTAGGGACAGAGACACAGGACTCAACATGGAGAGTATGGAGAGTAAACTACACACAGAACTCTCTCAAAAAACACCAAGACCAGCAGACACCTTCCAACACCTCCACAACTCACAAAAAACAATGACAGTGTGGCTCAAAGAGAAAGTGAAAGTGTACTGTACTCCTGCATGGGACGGTATGCAGACTGACATCATTTCCTGCCAGTTTGCGATGAAATTACACACGCCTTGGGGTGAGCGTGAAGATTTCATGTCTATATATGTATTTTGCGAGTATTTTTCGTGCCAGATATGAAAAATATTACCGCAAACGTGGATTTGCGTTGCTTTTTTTAGCGCTTATTGATACTTGATCAGTATATGTGCCATTTCATTAGATGTGTCTGGACTAACAGCACAATATGTATTTGTGACGTGATCTGTGTGTTGTACTTTTGTGTAGTGTATCTGTACAGTGCAGGTATGAGTGGTCCTGAGCTATTAGGTACCACTATTTACTCACATTGATGTCTGTTCATGACTGATCATGTGTGTATGTATAAACGTGCCACAGTGTCACACATTAGGGTTGGCATTGGTGGTATGTGTCACTACATGTGAGCCTTTTACATCACACATTGCTGTGATGTCTGTGTATGTTTGATGGTCTTGCTACACAAATGTACTTGACCAACAGTCAGTCACTACTTGGTCTATGTTATTTGCAAAGCAGCATGCAATGCAAAGCTATGAATGGACATTCACATTTGAGTATATGAATAGCTGGAGACACAGAGGGGGACATTGGTGACAGTCTGTGTTATGGCACTAATGGCTTCATTTTCACAAGATATGTGTTTGCACTTCATGCTGTGCTATGCATGACATGGCCTATGGTTGGTGTGCAATGACCATCTCCATTGTCAACATTACCAGAAAATGCTAACCAAGGCGTAACATGGTGTGAGTATGTTCTTGTGCAAGCAACTTCACAAGATAAGTCCAGCATGTCAGCAATGTGCTAATATTACCTGGTATGTGCAATTATGTGATGCCTGGACAGATACCTTTGTAACTTAGTTTTGGTGTTGTGTTTACACAAGTTATTAGTACCCTGTGGGCTACAAGATCTTCCAGGGACAGCTCAGATAATGCATAGTGAAATGTGTGTGACAAATGGCATAATGGAGCAGAAACCTCAAAATTATGCATTGCTCTACATGCCTCACTCAGCCATGTTTAAGCATGTTGAAGACCCAGATTCACATGTGAACATACCATTGTTACTTTGGAATGGCAAGGCAGCACTTTGCATGTCACAGACCTTGCAACAGCAAAAGTGACGATGCCTGTGAGCACAAGCAGTCCACATGGCCTGAAGATCATGCTGTGCCTTTGTATGAGACCCTGGTGTCTAGACACAGATACTGCTGAGTTTCAGCAGACTGACAGGGATGACAATGCCTGCATTGTGCGTGATATGTTTGGGCCATTTTCTTGCCATTCTTGCGTGAGCAATGAACATTACCTGATGGCAAGGCTTGTCATGTTATTGTTTTAACATCATTGACATGAGAAGTATGCATGGTGCAACTTGTTGTGTTGATCATTGAAGGTGCCACTGGTAATGTACAAATGTAAGTGTGCATTGCTGGACACACACCATGAGGACACTGATATAACAGGGTACACATCATATCTCTTTGAATGTCCTCTGAACCTCATTAAGCAAGAGTAGGTTGCACTGTCCGTCACTGTCGAGGATGAGGCCCATCTACTCTACAAGACTTGTGATGTAGGGGACTTGTGAAAGGGCAAATTAGAGTGTCCACTTGCGTCCCCTGTATCAGTATTTTTAAATGCATAGTTTGCGTATCATGATGTACCCAGGATTGTTTTGTCTGTACTCAGCAATGATTATGCTGGCTGAGTCAGTGAGCCAGAGAGAGTGTTGTGTATTGATGCCTGCTGTTGTATTGAGTTGGTGGAAATGGTTGGTTGTGAAGCAGAGGAGGACCAGGGGTTGTAGCTGCAGAATATCTGGAATAATACTGCTTGTAGCTAACAGTTTTCCATGAACGATATGAGACATGCCATCTGCTTGACAATGTTGCCATTCATGAGGCAAACATGTGGTGCAGCCTATCACCAACACATGTTAGGGAGGACTTTGTTGTATTCTGGATTTCCCTGGATAATATTGGGACAGATATTTATGTAAGGCATACTCCTGACTGTGGTGGAGTGTCTTGGTGTCCACACTGTACTGTTACATGAATCTTACATGATAGCTGGCCAGCTTGCACAAAACCATTTCATGATGTGAATTTGTACATTGCTTGAGAGATGCAACATTGGGTGACATTAACATTTCTTCTTAGAAGCATGCTTGTCTTTGTGTTGAACTGTGCCTGCAGATGTGTTGCAATTTAGATTGTTGTAGTTGTGCTGAAGTTCAAACATACACACATCATACAAATGAGAGGTGTGAACGTGCAATCATAATCCAGATTTAGGTGTTGCCTCTTCTGGGGGCTATGATGAATCATTTCATGACTGTATGACACTAAACAATGTCCATTCCTGTTGTCATGTGTTGCAGGCTGTTGTGATGTTATTGCTGTACTGATTGTATTCCCTGTAGCACTTCACTAATGTGCATGTATCTTCTCTGTTTTGTGTGTGTGAACACACAGCTAGAGTTCTTTGAAGAGGATGTAGCCCGTTCTACCGCTTCATTGCCATGAGGCAAGCTTGTTGTGGTGCATGTGACATAGACAAAACATTGACAGTGCCTTGGCAGGTACATGGTCCTCCAAACACGTAGTTATGTGCTGCTGTCTAGCAATTTGTCCCATGTCTGGCATTTGTGTCATTGTTTGTGCTTATGTGACAATAGCATTGACAGATCATTGCTGTTAGGGAGGACTTTGTTGTATTTTGGATTTCCCTGGATGATATTGGGACAGATATTTATGTTAGGCATACTCCTAACTGTGGTGGAGTGTCTTGGTGTCCACACTGTACGGTTGCATTAATCATATATGATAGCTGGCCAGCTTGCAAAAAAACCATTTCATGATGAGAATTTGTACATTGCTTGAGAGATGCAACATTGTGTGACATTAACATTTCTTCTTGGAAGCATGCTTGTCTTTGTGTTGAACTGTGCCTGCAGATGTGTTGCAATTTAGATTGTTTTAGTTGTGCTGAAGTACAAACATACACATGTCATACAAATGAGATGTGTGAATGTGAAGTCATAATCCAGATCTAGATGGTGCACCTTCTGGGGGCTATGATGAATCATTTCATGACTGTATGACCCTAACCAATGTCCATTCCTGTTGTCATATGTTGCAGGTTGTTGTGATGTTATTGCTGTACTGATTGTATTCCCTGTACCACTTCACTAATGTGCATGTATGCTCTCTGGTTTGTGTGTGTGAACACACAGCTAGAGTTCTTTGAAGAGGATGTAGCCCATTCTACTCCTTCATTGCCATGAGGTAAGCTTGTTGTGGTGCATGTGACATAGAGAAAACATTGACATTGCCTTGGCAGGTACATGGTCCTCCATACACGTAGTTGTGTGGTGCTGTCTCGCAATTTGTCTCATGTTTGGCATTTGTGTCATTGTTTGTGCTTATGTGACAATAGCATTGACAGATCATTGCTGTGTTGTAGAATGATACATGCACAGTGGATGATGCATGTCATGTGACAATTGATCATTACAATGGCACATGTGTCAGCCTTTGAGTTGTTCTCAAATACATTTGTTGTTTCACTGTGTGTGCTTGGTGTTTGGGGCATTCCCATAACTGTGTTGACACACAAGTTGTTGTATCTGTACTATCATCTGTATCTTCATCCTCCACACACAGAAGTGGATGCAGTACAGATCTGCAATGTATATTTGATACTGTTCTCACTCACCTTTATTCTTGTGGCATTGGTTTCACAGATGTGTTTGATTGTACATATTATGATGTTGTCTAGCTATGTGGGCACAACTACAAAGACACATCAGACATACAGTGTTTGTTGTACTACACTCTTGTATATCATCAGACATGTATGTGCTCCCGGAATGACAGAACACACACATATTGATTGTCACTGAGGGATCATGCACATTGATTTGATCATATGCCCAATACGTTGAAACAACCCCAATCTTCATTTGATTTATGTTCTGTCCACTGCTATATGTGATAGCTGTGTGGCACATTTTTTTAGTTACCTTTCACTTAACAGATATAAGAACTTTTGAAGTAATAAACCATGCATACAAGACTTTTGTGTAGTGATATTTTATTTCGCACCCTCACAGGATTACCCAAGATCTCCTTGGCACCTCTAAAAGCCTGCCTCAACGCGGCCGCCAGACTACTCACCGGCACCAGGAAATTCGACCACATCTCTCCACATATGAAAGCGCTGAACTGGCTCCCTCTAGAGGCCAGAATACAGCTGAAACTGGCATGCATCACACACAAGGCTCTACACGCAAACTCCTCTATTTATCTGGCACAGAAACTAGTGGTATCTGGAGGAAGCAGGAACTCCCGTCCGCTAGAAACCTCTTGCTCCAACCTGCCCGTTTTCAGAAAAAAAGAACCTACAATAGGGCTTTCTCCGGGGCAGCACCAAGAATTTGGAACTCTTTCCCCCCCGCCATCAGAAGAATCCCTTCTCTAGCACGTTTCAAGAAGGAGGCCAAAACTTTCCTCATGGGTAAATTCCTCGTCTAAGGCCGCCCTCAACCACCAAAATGTGCCCGACCAATCTAAGGCTATCGCTTCTACCTCAGACCACCAATTCACCCAGCCGAGAAAATGTGGGGCTCTTGTTTTTACTGATTCTGACCATAACTGTAACCATAAACTTGTATCCCCTTTTCCCCCATGTTCCCAGCACCCCTGCCAGCCGTTTTGTATATTTTTGTATACTTCTGTACTTTAGACTTTTTGTTTGTTCACCCCTGTATACCGTCAAGTTCGCGCTCTATAAAACACTAAAATAAATAATAAATAAATAAATAATAACATTAGGTGTGTATTTTTTCAGATGTAAACATGTGATGGCATCTTTGTTTGTTGTCATTATGAAAACAAATGGTTTATGATTTGATCCCTCCTTGCTGTTCCTGCAGCAGAAGCTGTGGTGTGTCTAGCATCTGCCTCTTCGTCCTGGCCATCCGCTGGATTGTCCTGCTCCTCCTGGTCTTTATCCAATGGCGTGTTTGTGCGTACACAAATATTGTGGAAAATGTAACATGCCATTATGATCTTGCAAACAAGTTCAGGACTGTACAGGAGTCTGCCCCCCAATATGTCAAGGCACCCGGAGCCTGGATTTGAGGACTCTCAATGTCCGTTCAACAATGGCCCTTGTGTGTCCCAGTGCAACATTGCAGTCTCTCTCAGTGTGTGTGTGGGTCACTTTGATGGGCGTCATCAGCCATGGCGAGAGTGCATATCCTTGATCACCTGAAACAGATTAAAGAGATATGTATCCATTGGCATATATGCCTGATTAAACATCTACCTTGTCTTTTTGGTGATTAATATGTTGGAACATCACCTAGGTACCTCATTGGGAGTGATTGTGCCAAGGGTAGCTGAGTGTGAAAATCATTGTCTGCCAAACATTTAAATCTTTGTGGGCTCTTTTCATCCAGCTTGCCCCCAAGGTGGGTCAGGGTCTAAGTGACAGTGGCACTGCTAACTGGTGCACCTGACTTACTGGGACATGTGCTAACAACATACATATGCATTGATGTACTTGTGCATGAGTTGACTTAGACTCTGCATGTATGCATGTTGGGGTAATACACATCAATTTTGCCATGTGTGTGTCTGTTCCCTATCGACACACATTATGCATATTTATTTTGTGCATCAGATTGCTACGCATCACCAGGGGAGTCATGTTGATGCACAACATTTGGTGATAATGTGATTTGGATGGTTTGTATGCTCTTGATATGCATGCTCCATTCTGCGACAAGACAGACCTATGTTTAAACAACTTTGTTGCGTATGTGTGTGCATTTGGTGCTCCCTTCATGCTTCACTACTTGCAGACCCATGATGCAGGTACACCCACTGCATGGTGCATGGCTGACTGTGTTTTTGCATGTCAGCTAATTGTGCACTATCACAAGTGAGAGGAGGGTGATCTGTCATCTTGTTGTACATATGGTACATGTGTTGATTTCAAGATGTATGTAGCACAGCAGAAGCATATGTTCTGTGTCATGTACTGCATTGATTATTTTCATTTTTGTCTGAGGAGTTCTGCAAAATCTATGTTCCAAGGGTGCCATAGTGGTTTGTGTGAGATTTTCTTGGCTACTTCCTTGTTGGGCTGTCTTACATATGTCTTGATTATTTTGCATTGTGTGCTTGTGTATATTGTTTGGACCTGTTCCAAGGTATGTCGTATTACATTTTCTACATGTACATTCTCACATATTTGAGCTACATGCTTGTGTACTTGAGGTGTGTGGTGTGTTCAGTTTGAACTTACCAATAAGCAGTCCATTTCCATATGTGCCATTCTCAAAGCGCTGGTTGATGATCGATTGACGAAAGATGTATGAGTCATGCACACACCCAGGGAACTTAGCGACAACATCGATGAACAGCCCGAGTAAATCCACAATTGCCTGTACGTCCATTGAGTGTGTGTGTTTCCTGTTCCTGTATATATGTGCCGTTTCTGCAGGAGGCACAAGTAGAACATGCATGCAGTCAATTGCCCCCAACACATGCGGAGACCCAGCAATGTCATAGAAGCCTTGCTTGTTGTCAAGTTGTTCCCGTGCAGTGTTAGGGAAGTGTAGGTGCCTTGGTATCAGGCTGATAACGGCATCCAAGACATTTGGGAGGAACCTGGAGAAGGCTGACTGTGAGATTCCACCCGCTCTGGCAGTGGTTGGTTGGAAGGTACCAGAGGCCAACATGTGCAGCACAGCAAGTAGCTTTGTCTGCGGAGGGATGTTTGTGCAGCGCTGTGATGGTGCCTGCAGCCTTGGCGATATCTGTGTGAGTATGCGTAAGATGGAGGTTCTTTTCAGCCTGTAGTGGGCTATCATATCCTCTGGCCGGAGGTCTATCAGGGTGATGCGTTGGTGGTAGACCCGCTCTCTTCTTTGGCGCTGCCTCTGTGGTGATACTGGTGTCGGTGGCAGTGGTGGTGGTTGTGGTCTTCATGGGGCTCCAAGCTGCAAGAGTAGTACCTGCATGGCATCCTTAGGTAAGCAAATGAGGGTCTGGAATAGTCTCCCTAATGTACAGGTGTGTTTGCACCATTTTTTAGACCAGCTTTTTTCTGGTCTTAAAAACAAGCCGCTAAGGGGCCTTAGCAGCAGTTTTTTAGAAGTATCGCTGGACTGATAAATCATTGTAAATATCGTGAAGTGGGGTTAGCGGCGATTTTTACACGGGAACGCCCACCTTGCATCTCATTTTCGTTAAGTCCCGATAACAGAAGTGGCGATCCGGAAACCACACGAAGGAAAACTGCAGTTAGCCGCAACTTGTAAATACAGCGATAAAAAGAAGCCGCCGTAGCGTCAAACAATTGACGCTACGGCGGCGTTAACTTCTTGTACATCGTGCTAGAAAGACTGAAGCAGATAGGTGTTCAGGGGATGGCACTGGAGTGGATTGCCTCCTATCTCTATCGCCGTGACCAAGAAGTCCTTCTCTGTCCGTACATCTCCTCTGTGAAATCGCTCAGATTTGGAGTAACCCAAGGCTCAGCCTTAAGCCTGCTGCTTTTTAATATTTACATGACTCCACTGGCAGCTCTCATTACTAGGAGAGGGGTCAAGGTGATCTCCTATGCGGATAACATCCAGCTGGTATTTTCCTTTAAAGATCACTCTGCTGCAGCTATCGATTCTTTCAAAGACTGTTTAAAAGACATAGCAATCTAGATGAACTGAAACTGCTTAAAACTAAACGCTGATAAAACGGAGGTCTTATTTTTTAATCAAGCTTCCCTCCCGCCTGCAGGTCTATGGTGGCCTGGGGAACTCGGCGCACCACCTGTGCCAAAGGACTCGGTCGAAAACCTTGGAGTAAGGTGGGACAAAGGCCTGGTCCTTTAGGCCCAAGTTCATCAAGTCTCGGCTGCCTGAGAACCATCAGAAACTTTCTGAACTTCCTGCGGGAAGAAAGCCGAAGGACCATGGTTCATGCCCTTGTGACCTCCCACCTCCAGTATGCTAAAGGCCTCTACCTGGACTTGCCTAGGCTGCAAATGGTGCAGAACGCTGCAGCTAGGCTTATCTGCAAGGTCCCACTACGCCATTACATCTCCCTGCACCTCAAACAACTCCATTGGCTCTCAGTCGCCAGGAGGATTGAATACAAGGCCCTGACGATTGTGTTTCATGCCTACCAGGCAGGGGGGGAAGGTCTTTCTCGGTGGGGACTGCCCAACTGTGCAATGACTTGCCTCCCCACTCCCAGGAGTTCAGAAAGACACTGAAAACCTTGCTCTTTAAGCAAAGGGATTAGCTGCCCAGTTCTTCTACTCTGCTGTCTTCCGCGCTAGCGCCGGGACACCTCGCCCGAGGTAGCTGTGCACTTTATAAATGTCCTTGCATTTTTATTAGTATTATTATTATTATTGTAAAGTTTAAATTAAAAAACGAAATTCTCATTCTTATTAAAAGTATTTAGGTATATTTTAACACAATGTATTGGTATAATCATTTTTAAATGCAAAAAAGGTTATTAAACTATTTGAGAATTAAATTACACATATGACCTATTTTTATAAATTATTTTTAACATTAAATTGTATTTATTTATATTTGTAACTATTTTAACTATTTCACTTTAATCTAACAACTGCAGTTTTATTTTGAGTCCTTAACTTCAACATTTTCTTTGGGAGGGGATTGTAATAGCAGTGGTTGGCCATCTTTTGTGCTAGACTTACTCCAGTTTTGTGCTGGGAGTACTTTACTACAGTTTTGGGTCCTTTTTGACTATAGTAACTATAAAAGTGCAATTTGTGAATAGCTCTGTGCTAACTCTTTTGGTGATGGGTTACCATCGCTCTCTAATCCCCTTCCTGACCCTCCTTGACACTCCATAAACCCCTCGCTACTCCTCACTTAACCACTCACTTTCTCCGTAAGTATTGCTCATTTTCCACCCACTTCTGTCTCTCTCATTTACTACTAAAATGTATATCTACATGTGCGGAGACTCCACACTCAGGGCGAAGATCTCTCCATCTATATGTGTATGAGAGGCAGAGGAGCAAACTCCACACCAAGAATTGTGAATACAATTTTTAGCATGTTTTGTAGTACTACAAAAGGTACCACAAAATTCACTTTACCATAGAGAGACTACGCAGCCAGGTTAGAGAGCTCTGCATGGTAAATTATAGGGACATTTTAAAAGTTCATTACACAATATATATATATATATATATATATATATCTACTGGCGGTCGCCAGTAGATAGTTATAGTTAGGACCTATTTTCCATAGGAAATCCGCAACATTCTATTCCCAATAACTTTGGCTCCGGTTGACGAATCTTCACGAAATTTTCAAACTCGTGGGGCGCTCCGGTCCGCTCCTATCCTGAAAGTCTTGGGGTGATTCGTCAAGTGGGGGCCGAAAAAAAAGGGGGGTCCCAAAACGTGTTTTCCCCATGCAATTTTCCATAGGAACCTTTAGTCGCAGCTACAGCCCGAACTGCTGAACGGAATTACACCAAATTTGGCAAAAAGGTAGCCCTTGGTTCAGAGTCATGCCTTTTGGTTAAATGGTGTAAATCCGTTCAGTAGTTCCTGAGAAAATCAAAAGTAAAACCACATATATATCTATGGCTGCGGAGGGTCCGCGCACCCTGAGCGCACCTTCCCGATCACGAGCTGTATGCTAATTGGCTGTCAACACTCCAAACCAGGAAGTGTTGGCAGCCATCTTGTTCCTCGGTAGAACCGAGGCACAAGAAACAAGTGCGCAAAACGCAAAAAGGGGGCAGGGTAGAAACACCCTGACCCCCGAGGCCTGCTTAGGGGGTCCCACAAGGACCCCCAGGGCCCAAAAAAGCATTTTTTTTTTTAAATCGGCGGGATGCGCTTAGGGTGCACGGATCCCGCCGTGAAAAAAACGACGCGCGGGCTCCCGCGCTCGAAGGTATTTTGCCCCCGGGTGGGCCAAGTCCCGGGGGCATGCGGGGGTTCATTGAAATAATGTGTGGGGGGCCTCTAAAGCCCCCCCAAGCCCCGGGGACTGCCACCCCCCGGGGCTTTGAATTATAAATGGTGCAGGAGGGCACTCGGCCCTCCCGCAGCCCCGGGGACCGCCACCTCCCCGGGGCACTAAGAATTAGAATGTGGGGGTCCGTTTCGGACCCCCGAGCCCCGGGGACCACCACCTCTCCGTGGCCCCCCTCCTGGAGCCCTTGATGGCCCTGGGGACCACCACCCCCCAGGGCCAGCTCCTGCAGTGTTCCGGGGTGCTCACCCCCGGGACACTGTAGTTTGCTATGGCAGGGTGGGAGACTCGCGGCTCCCGTCCTGTCATAGCAAACTGCTTTGGTTTTTGGAAGAGAGAGCAGGAAACCTGCTCTCTCTTCCAAAAACCAAAGACGATTGCTTTTCCACACGGGGAGCTGCATCTTAGCAGCTCCCCATGTGGAAAAGCAATGCCGGCTCCCGAGGGACGCGGGGAGCCGGCGGGACCATGGGGGGATTGGGGACCCCCCACGGTCCCCAACGGAGAGGGCCAGCCCCCGGGGATGGTGTCCCCGGGGCTACAAGTGGCCCGGGTGGGGGGCCACGCAACCCCACTCCCCAAAATAAAAAAAATAAAAAAGGCTGGCCCCGGGGGATGGGGTCCCCGGGGCCATAAGTGACCTGAGGAGGGGGGCAACGCAGACCCCCTCCAAAAGAATTTAAAAAAAAAAATAAGGCCAAGCCCCGGGGGATGGGGTCCCCGGGGCCGATTAAGGCCTCGGGAGGGGGGCCACGCGGTCCCCTTCCAAATATTTTGAATTTAAAAGAAAAAATTAGGGGGCAGGCCCTGGGGGATGGGGTCCCCAGGGCAAATAAATTACAAAAAGAAGGGGGGCCACACAGCCCCCTTTCTTAAAAAAAAAAAAAAAAAAAGAAGACCAGCATCGCGCCGGGCCACGCCCTCCTGCAGCACTCTGCAAACGCACCCCTGGTGCGTTTGCAGATGGGGAACGAATTCCCCTTGAATACTGGGGGTCCCTGGGGCCAACTAGCCCACCAGGAACCTCCAGTATGCGCCAGGGGCTGCGTTGCAGAGAGGTGTTCTGAGGCCACGCCCATTTTTACACCTCTCTGCAACGCAGCTCTGTGGCGCTTAATGGAGGTAGCTGGTGGGCTAGTTGCACCCCAGGGACCCTCAGGATTCAAGGGGAGTTAATCCTCCGACTTAAAACGCGCCACGGGGCGCGTTTGCACAGTGGTGAAGGGAGGGGCGGGGCCTGAGGTGACATGTGTGCAAACATGCCCTGTGGCGCGTTTTAAGAGGTAGTTTTAATCCCCTGCCCTATTATGTACTAGGGACTTACAGAGGAGGTCATGCTAATCACAGGGGTACCCCAACGCATAGTGTTCCCTAATGTATGTAGGTGTTTTCACTGTATTCTAAGTGTCTTTTAGCATAGCACTGGCTCTGGTTAGTCAGAGTCAGTTACCACCAGTACCCGTCTGAAAAGTTGTGGGCACAGGATGATTTTGCAACAAGGCCTCTTTCTGCTCCTCTGTTGGTTCTTTCTGCACATCTTTTGCTTCTTCCTGCACTTTTCTTCGTCTTTGTGGACTTCTGTTGCTTCTTTCTGCATTTCTATTGCTTCTTTCTGTGCGTTTTTTCTTCTTTCTTCACATGTCCTACCTCTGTAGGCATAGTTAGAAACTAGCATTTAAAAACCTTTGAAATTCACTTAAAAACCATAGGTTTCAGGCACGTTATAGTTAGAAATTAGCATTTAAAAACCTTTGAAATTCAATTAAAAAACCATAGGTTTCAGACACGTTATAGTTAGAAATTAGCATTTAAAAACCTTTGAAATTCACTGAAAAACCATAGGTTTTAGGGAAAGTTATAGTTAGTTGGACATTGCACTCGTACAAAACCTGTGAAATTCCCCGTTATAGTTAGTTCAGCTAACTATAACTCGCGCCCCGCAATGCACTGCTGATGACATCACATATTACATCACTCATGACATGGTCAGTGACATCACTGATGACATCACTCATGACATCTCAAATGACATCACTGATAACATCACTGATGACATCATCCATGTGATAATTTGATGCATCTTCTCACACCCTAATATAACCTTTGATACACCCACTCTAAATTACAGACTGCTATTCTCAAAACCATAGACACTCCAACACCAATAACTACATACCCACTCACTGATTCTTAGGTCTACACACACATCCACTCACTCACCCGTACAGTCACTCATACTTACGGTCACCCAGTATGGGACTATCATATGCACTCATACACCTATATAGACACTCACACACCGCCAGTCATCCATAGAGGTACTCACACACCTAGTCAGTCATGCAAATAATTAATCACACTGCCATTTACTCAGCTATACAGTTATACACACACCAGCTCACTTACTCATACAAATACTAGCACATTCTTACGCTTTTATACAATCACTGATACAAGTACATACTCATCCATACAGCCACTCTCACAATCACACACTCTCACTTATAGCCATTTATATACTCCAACACACATATATACTGCCTTTCACATATGTAGTTACTTACACATGTACCACTGAGATATACATTCACTCACTAACACACCCATACACACACTCACCCACCCAAGCAGTCCATCACAGACGCACTCTTCAAATCATGCACCCAGTGAATCACCCACTCACACATCTATGTACAGAGTCACACACACCCCACCCACACAAACACTCAGGCACCCATACAGATACTCAGAGAACCAATCAATAACCCATATAGACACTCATGTAGCTAATCGCAAATCCATGCATCCACTTACACACCAACAGACAGACGAATACAGACATTCACACAGTTTCGTCACTAACCCAAGCATTCAGTAAGATACGTTTAATCACGCACTTGTAGAGTCAGTCACGCACCTACTCAATCATCCATTCAGACACTTATACACCCACTCATTCTTCAATACGCCTTTGCCTATATATATTAAACATATTTAAACTTTACAGAAACACACAGTCACTGGATGATGTCATCAGTGATGTCATCAGTGATGTCATCAGTGATGTCACTAACCATGTCATGAGTGATGTAATATGTGACGTCATCAGCAGTGCATTGCGGGGGCGCGAGTTATAGTTAGCTGAACTAACTATAACGGGGGAATTTCACGGGTTTTGTACGAGTGCAATGTCCAACTAACTATAACTTTCCTAAAACCTATGGTTTTTTCAGTGAATTTCAAAGGTTTTTTAAATGCTAATTTCTAACTATAACGTGTCTGAAACCTATGGTTTTTTCAGTGAATTTCAAAGGTTTTTTAAATGCTAATTTCTAACTATAATGTGCCTGAAACCTATGGTTTTTTAAGTGAATATATATATATATACAAATATATATATTTATTTATTTATGGTGAATATTAATGCAAAACAATTTTATATATTTATTTTAAATATAGAACTAAATAAATGCTACCACACTATCAACTAATATCGAATAAATGTAAATATAATACATTAAATGTAAATACGTTTTCTGAGGTTGAAATTAAAAAGAATTCCCACCTAAATAAAAAAAAAAATGCCTTAACAATTATTAAAAGTGATGTATAGAATGTATTCAAAGTAATTTAATTATATTTTAATAGCTGTATTCTTTAATATTCATATTAAATGCAAAAAGATTCTTAAAATATTTTAAAATTACATTAATAATGTACAATCTTTATATATTATTATTAATGTTAAATTATATTTATATTTGTAACTATTTTAGATAACTTAATTTAATTTAACATTATTTCCTATGGGTTATTTTCTTTTAAGGAAGGGCTATGAATTTATGCAGCAGTGGAGGATCAAATTAAGTGGCAGGGTTGTATAAATAAAGCAGCAACAAAAGGCAAATCATGCAGTGTGATGCAGCATGTTTTATGATAACATTAATTATTAATCATTATTTTGTCTTTTTTAGACATGGTAACACTGTTTGGACATAGATTTCACCTTATTAGTACCAGTTTAACATCAAGATGCAGCAATAAGCAATTGAAAAATGACCAGCCAGCCTTTGCGCAGGGCTTTCCACGGTGCAGAAACACATGTTGTCACATTTTTAGCCATTTTGAATCAGTTTGAGCTAGAAATATATATTTATTTAAATCTGAAGATTATGTGGCAGATGATGGATTATGTGGCAAATGCAACAAATCCATAATTATGTGGAAAACGCTGATGACACAGAGTTGTATAATTCCAGTGGGCCTGATTTTAAGTTCAGGGTGTTGCACTATCAGGTGCTTACCATGGGTGGTGATAGATTTACTACTTTATTACAAATATTTAGTAGTGATTTACACTAGTAAGTTTGGCCACACCCCCTTTTCCAGAGTGTGGAGACATGTAACTTACACTTTTTGAGTAACTTTATACTAGGATCTTGTGAATAACCAAAAGTTGTAAAGCTACTCAAAGGTGTAAGAGCAATTACACATGTAAATGTACTTACAAGTGTAAGTTACCTTTGTGAATAGCCATGAAAGACTTCCCATCTAAAAGGCAAGAGAAACATAATAACAAATGCATGCAGAATGTTATGAGAAATCCGTTTAAAAATGTAAATTTTGCTTTCTTTTGATCTGAGGTTTGTACCAGGGATTTGTCTCCTGATAGAGTTTGCTAACATTTTTAGGTCGAGCCTAGGCAGCACATGCGCAGCTCTGCGAGGCATGCTGTATTCAGGTAGGGACTTTAAGCTCCGCCCATATTTATCATTGGCTTGTTTCATTGTCCATTGTAAACTGTGGCTTTTTATTGGTCAATAGGCTTAGTAGTCCCTCCTTAGTACCGCCTTGTCTCTTCTTGTAACCTCCCATGGCGACACCCCCTGTTACGTATGTTGTTGCTAGGTAGGCTTTAATTACAGCCTCTGAGTACTATTTTTTCAAATAGCTTTGTACTGTCGGGCTGTTGTAGGCATTACACGCTCTCTCCTAATGCTTTTTTTTAATAGCAGGGTCGCCGAACGCATTTGCAATGCAATAGGTCTCGCATTTGCTCTCGTAAATGTGAGACCTATTGCATTGCAAATGTTTGTAATCCTTAGCCTTCATTCTGTCAGAGGACAGCCGGACACCACGTCAATTCATTTGAAGAGAGACAAACTTCGGTGTGCTGCAGTTAAATGAACAGTCGCCCTGTGTGTGAGGAGCACGCATTGTGAGTCTCTTATTTTGCTCAGCAGTTTGCCCTCTACGTGGAAGAAAAGTGCATGACCTGTACAATTTCTGCGACTCTTAAGTTAACAGAAGCAGCCACCATGGCGGCAGAGCAAGCACAGAGAAATGGTGCAGGGCTGTGGGATGGGCTTGGGATAGGGAACAGTGCATGAGGTTCAATAGCATTGTAATACATTATATATTAAAGCAATATAGTGAGCGCAATGATTCTTACAGAAGGCTGAAGACACTGAATCCCGTGGCGTCATATCGTGCCATCTGTTCCCATGTGTCCTCCGCTCACGTTTGCCATTAATGTAGTTAGTTATCGGATAGGCATGATGTCAGTACCAAAGAATCATGTAAACGTTTCAGAATTATTTATGGTGCTTGGATGTATTGTAAAGCGCACTCGTTGTGTGCTTCAAACGCTGTTGCTCTCTTTTTTCACTGAAACTCTCCACTGTGATTTAACTGAAGGTGTTGATAGGTTCTCCTTGGTAAGGGCTGAAACAACATCAATGACTAATTTTTAGGTTGAGCCTGGGCAGTGCATGCACTGCTCTGTGAGGCATGCTGTATTGAGGTAGGGGCTTGAAGCTCCGCCCACTTTCCGACAAACCCACATTTTTCATTGGCTTGTGTCATTGTACACTGTAAACTGTGGCTGTTCTTTGATCAAAAGGCTTAGTAGCCCCTCCTTAGTACCACCTTGTCTCATTTTGTAACCTCCCATGGAGACACCCCCTGTTACGTGTGTTGTCGCTCTGTAGGCTTTAATTACAGCCTCCAAGCACTATTTCCTCAAATAGCTTTGACCTGCATGACACGCTCTCACCTAATGCTTTGTTTTATTTTTATAGCACGCATTTGCAATGCAATAGGTCGCACATTTGTGAGAGTTTAAGCTATTGGCATTGTAAATGACAATGCCTTTTATTTATCTGTTTTAGAAACAACACATAAATAACAGGCATTGTCATTTACAATGCAAATAGCTCAAACTCTCATAAAAGCGATACCTATTGCCTTGCAAATGCTTGTTCTTTGTTTTGACAGAGATCTAATGTTTTTGGCACATCACAGACAGTAACAAGCATTGGCAATGTATCCCAGAATAAAACCAGGTGGCACATATCTGAAGAGCCGTATTTGTTCTGATAACAGACACAGCCTATGAGATGAACTCTCTTGCATTATGTATTCTTTGAAGAATAGTTTTGCAAGTCAGATGAAAAGGATAGAGTCAGCTGGAGCATAAAAGAGGAGGAGATGGCTGAGTCTCAGGTGG
Organism: Calotriton arnoldi; assembly: GCA_963921515.1. NCBI lineage: Eukaryota > Metazoa > Chordata > Amphibia > Caudata > Salamandridae > Calotriton > Calotriton arnoldi. The sequence continues at coordinate 368,446 of CAWUFW010002907.1, forward strand.
TCTGTGGTAACAGTTGAAAGAAGCCTGTTAAAATGACTCAGGGTGAATATTTCTCTAGGAATTTAAAGCAGGGAAGTATATTTAGGACAGTAAAAAAAACCTGGATTCAAAATCTAAAGTTTCTTCTTCTGAACACTTTAAAAGCAAGATACCTATCAGAGGTGGCAATACATTTTGGGAACACTGTTTAAAAATACAAGCTGCTTCTGTCTATGCTATGTAAGCAGATACATTTGAGGCCATTAGCTGTTAATGTCACAGAGAGATTCATCCTGCTAGCAACAAATCAAACGAATTCTGATCGTCTGATGGGCCATTCAATGCAAACTGAAGAGACTGCATTCAGTCATGAAATGCAAAGGGTTTCCCCCCAGACTAGTGGGGTTTCCACCGCTCTGTCCACAGCCATAGCATTTCTCAGACAACGAGCTAGAGCTGTTTTTTCCATAAACAGCAGTAACTGTAGTGGTAATGTGGTAATATGGCATCTCTGGATTGGGTAAGAACACTCTGGGTTTGTATCCTTAGACTCTTGGTGGGCTTTGTCTTCATAACTATTGTACTAGCGTTCCACCTCCCTCTAGAGGTGTACTTGTTGGGACTGTTGGTCTAATGCATGGCAACAGAGGATCAGCATAGACCATTATTTACAGGGTAAAATCCAGCTTTATTTTAGAAGTCACAGCACTTCATTCAGGCGAGTCTCTTCATTCAAGCACCAGATAGCCCTGTTAACAAATGTCCTTGCATGGGCCTTAAGGGCCTTGGGGTCATTGTCCTCAGAAACTATTCTTGATGAAGTCACATTTATCATCCTTGAATTCCCTGGACAAAAAGGGAAGACAAAACAAAGAATCTTGGGTTAAGTGTAACTCTTCTATGACACAATCTCATCTTTTTGTGGAAGATACTGCATCCACCCCCCTCCCACCTCAGTCTTCAGAGATTGGTTCTTTTCTAACTCATTTTATTGTTGTCGCCTTCTTATATGTAAAATGCTGCGACTAAGGTTTTATGTTGGCACCCCATAGCTTTTTTTAAGGAGATATGTTGAGCCTTTTGGAAGCTAGGCGGCGACCATCTCAGTTAGAACACTCATCAACAGGTCCTTAACAACAGGAGCTTTCCCAGAAGATTTAAAAAAAAACATCATATGCCCGTTATTTAAATAAAAAAAACTAACTTGTACAATCAAGACCTGACAATTAGAGACCCATAGCATATGGACCATTCCTGGGCAAACTGATAGAAAGAGCAGCCTTCATCCAAATGTCACAATTCATTGATGACAATTCCATACTGTTAGAAACTGGGTTACTGGCTGACTGGGGTGTGAGCCCTGGTCAAGCACAAACCGCAATCCTAATAAGGGTTAGGTCACAAGCAAATCCCAAATTAACCTGTGCTCACCCTCTGGTAGCTGGCACACAGCAGTCAGGTTTAACTTGAAGGCAATGTGTAAGGTATTTATGCAACACTTCAAACTGTAATAACAGAGAAAATACCACACAAAATGATCCAACACCCAGTTTAGATGTTCTTGTGCAAGCAACATCACAAGATAAGTCCAGCGTGTCAGCAATGAGCTAATATTACCTGGTATGTGCAATTATGTGATGCCTGGACAGATACCATTGTAACTTAGTTTTGGTGTTGTGTCTACACATGTTATTAGTACCCTATTGGCTACAAGATCTTCCAGGGACAGCTCAGATAATGTATAGTGAAATGTGTGTGACAGATGGCATAATGGAGCAGAAACCTCAAAACTATGCATAGCTCTACATGCCTCACTCAGCCATGTTTAAGCATGTTGAAGACCCAGATTCACATGTGAACATGTCATTGTTACTTTGGAATGGCAAGGCAGCACTTTGTATGTCACAGTCCTTGCAACAGCAAAAGTGATGATGCCTGTGAGCACAAGCAGTCCACATGGTCTGAAAATCATGCTGTGCCTTTGTATGAGACCCTGGTGTCTAGACACAGATACTGCTGATTTTCAGCAGACTGACAGGGATGACAATGCCTGCATTGTGCGTGATATGTTTGGCCCATTTTCTTGCCATTCTTGCGTGAGCAATGAACATTACCTGATGGCAAGGCTTGTCATGTTATTGTTTTAACATCATTGACATGAGAAGTATGCATGGTGCAACTTGTTGTGTTGATCATTGAAGGTGCCACTGGTAATCTACAAATGTTAGTGTGCATTGCTGGACACACACCATGAGGACACTGATGTAACAGGGTACACATCATATCTGTTTGAATGTCCTCTGAACATCATTAAGCAAGAGTAGGTTGCACTGTCCGTCACTGTCGAGGATGAGGCCCATCTACTCTACAAGACTTGTGATGTAGGGGATTTGTGAAAGGGCAAATTAGAGTGTCCACTTGCGTCCCCTGTAGCAGAATTTTTAAATGCATAGTTTGCGTACCATGATGTACCCAGGATTGTTTTGTCTGTACTCAGCAAGGATTATTCTGGCTGAGTCAGTGAGTCAGAGAGAGTGTTGTGTATTGACGCCTGCTGTAGTATTGATTTGGTCAAAATGGTTGGTTGTGAAGCAGAGGAGGTCCAGGGGTTGTATCTGCATAATATCTGGAAAATTACTGCTTGTACCTAACAGTTTTCCATGAACGATATGGGACATGTCATCTGCTTGACAATGTTGCCATTAATGAGGCAAACATGTGGTGCAGCCTATCATCAACACATGTTAGGGAGGACTGTGTTGTATTCTGGATTTCCCAGGATGATATTGGGACAGATATTTATGTAAGGCATACTCCTGACTGTGGTGGAGTGTCTTGGTGTCCACACTGTACTGTTACATGAATCTTACATGATAGCTGGCCAGCTTGCACAAAACCATTTCATGATGAGAATTTGTACATTGCTTGAGAGATGCAACATTGTGTGACATTAACATTTCTTCTTAGAAGCATGCTTGTCTTTGTGTTGAACTGTGCCTGCAGATGTGTTGTGATTTAAATTGTTGTAGTTGTGCTGAAGTTCAAACGTACACACATCATACAAATGAGATGTGTGAACGTGCAGTCATAATCCAGATCCAGGTGATGCACCTTCTGGGGGCTATGATGAATCCTTTCATGACTGTATGACCCCAAACAATGTCCATTCCTGTTGTCATATGTTGCAGGTTGTTGTGATGTTATTGCTGTACTGATTGTATTCCCTGTAGCACTTCACTAATGTGTATGTATGTTCTCTGTTTTGTGTGTGTGAACACACAGCTAGAGTTCTTTGAAGAGGATGTAGCCCATTCTACCCATTCATTGCCATGAGGCAAGCTTGTTGTGGTGCATGTGACATAGACAAAACAGTGACATTGCCTTGGCAGTTACATGGTCCTCCATACACGTAGTTGTGTGCTGCTGTCTCGCAATTTGTCTCATGTCTGGCATTTGTGTCATTGTTTGTGCTTCTGTGACAATAGCATTGACAGATCATTGCTGTGTTGTAGAATGATACATGCACAGTGGATGATGCATGTCATGTGACTATTGATCATTACAATGGCACATGTGTCAGCTTTTGAGTTGTTCTCAAAAACATTTGTTGTTTCACTGTGTGTACTTGGTGTTTGGGGCATTCCCACAACTGTGTTGACACACAAGTTGTTGTATATGTACTATCATCTGTATCTTCATCCTCCACACACAGAAGTGGATGCAGTACAGATCTGCAATGTATATTTGATACTGTTGTCACTCACCTTTATTCCTGTGCCATTGGTTTCACAGATGTGTTTGATTGTACATATTATGATGTTGTCTAGCTATGTGGGCACAACTACAATGACACATCAGACATACAGTGTTTGTTGTACTACAATCTTGTATATCATCAGACATGTATGTGCTCCCGGGACGAGAGACCACTGATTGTCACTGAGGGACCATGCACATTGATTTGATCATATGCCCAATACGTTGTAACAACCCCATACTTGATTTGATTTATGTTCTGTCCACTGCTGTAGCTGTGTGGCACATACTTTTAGTTACCTTTCACTTAACAGATATATGAACTTTTGAAGGAATAAACCATACATACAAGACTTTTGTGTAGTGATATTTTATTTCACAGAGTAACATTAGGTGTGTATTTTTTTCAGTTGTAAACATGTGATGGCATCTTTGTTTGTTGTCATTATGAAAACAAATGGTTTATGATTTGATCCCTCCTTGCTGTTCCTGCAGCAGAAGCTGTGGTGTGTCTAGCATCTGCCTCTTCGTCCTGGCCATCCGCTGGATTGTCCTGCTCCTCCTGGTCTTCATCCAATGGCGTGTTTGTGCGTACACAAATATTGTGGAAAATGCAACATGCCATTATGATCTTGCAGACAAGTTCAGGACTGTACAGGACTCTTCCCCCCAATATGTCTAGGCACCGGAGCCTGGATTTGAGGACTCTCAATGTCCGTTCAACAATGGCCCTTGTGCGTTCCAGTGCAACATTGTAGTCTCTCTCAGCCTGTGTGTGGGTCACTTTGATGGGCGTCATCAGCCATGGCGAGAGTGCATATCCTTGATCACCTGAAACAGATTAAAGAGATATGTATCCATTGGCACATGTGCCTGATTAAGCATCTACCTTGTCTTTTTGGTGATTAATATGTTGGAACATCACCTAGGTACCTCATTGGGAGTGATTGTGCCAAGGGTAGCTGAGAGTGAAAATCACTGTCTGCCAAACGTTGAAATCTTTGTGGGCTCTTTACATCCAGCTTGCCCCCAAGGTGGGTCAGGGTCTAAGTGACAGTGGCACTGCTAACTGGTGCACCTAACTTACTGGGACATGTGTTAACAACATACATATGCATTGATGTACTTGTGCATGAGTTGACTTAGACTCTGCATGTATGCATGTTGGGGTAACACACATCAACTTTGCCATGTGTGTGTCTGTTCCCAATCGACACACATTCTGCATTCTTATTTTGTGCATCAGATTGCTACGCATCACCAGGGGAGTCATGTTGATGCACAACATTTGGTGATAATGTGATTTGGATGGTTTGTATGCTCTTGATATGCATGCTCCATTCTGCGACAACACAAACCTATGTTTAAACATTTTTGTTGATTATGTGTGTGCATTTGGTGCTCCCTTCATGCATCACTACTTGCAGACCCATGATGCAGGTACACCCGCTGCATGGTGCATGGCTGACTGTGTTTTTGCATGTCAGCTAATTGTGCACTATCACAAGTGAGAGGAGGGTGATCTGTCATCTTGTTGTACATATGGTATATGTGTTGATTTCAAGATGTATGTAGCACAGCAGAAGCATATGTTCTGTGTCATGTACTGCATTGATTATTTTCATTTTTGTCTGAGGAGTTCTGCAAAATCTATGTTCCAAGGGTGCCATAGTGGTTTGTGTGAGATTTTCTTGGCTACTCCCTTGTTGGGCTGTCTTACATATGTCTTGATTATTTTGCATTGTGTGCTTGTGTATATTGTTTGGACCTGTTCCAAGGTATGTCGTATTACATTTGCTACATGTGCATTCTCACATATTTGAGCTACATGCTTGTGTACTTAAGGTGTGTGGTGTGTTCAATTTGTACTTACCAACAAGCAGTCCATTTCCATATGTGCCATTCTCAAAGCACTGGTTGATGATCGATTGACGAAAGATGTATGAGTCATGCACACACCCAGGGAACTTAGCGACAACATCGATGAACAGGCCGAGTTGATCCACAATTGCCTGTACGTCCATTGAGTGTGTGTGCTTCCTGTTCCTGTATATATGTGCCATTTCTGCAGGAGGCACAAGTAGAACATGGGTGCAGTCAATTGCCGCCAACACATGCGGAAACCCAGCAATGTCATAGAAGCCTTGCTTGTTGTCAAGTTGTTCCTGTGCAGTGTTAGGGAAGAGTAGGTGCCTTGGCGTCACGCTGATAATGGCATCCAAGACATATGGGAGGAACCTGGAGAAGGCTGACTGTGAGACTCCACCCGCTCTGGCAGTGGTTGGTTGGAAGGTACCAGAGGCCCACATGTGCAGCACTGCAAGTAGCTTTGTCTGCGGAGGGATGTTTGTGCAGCGCTGTGATGGTGCCTGCAGCCTTGGCGATATCTGTGTGAGTATGCGTAAGATGGAGGTCCTTTTCAGCCTGTAGGGGGCTATCACATCCTCTGGCCTGAGGTCTATCAGGGTGATGCGTTGGCAGTAGACCCGCTCTCTTCTTTGGCGCTGCCTCTGTGGTGGCGGTGGTTGTGGTCTTCTTGGGGCTCCAAGCTGCAAGAGTAGTACCTCCATGGCATCCTTAGGTAAGCAAATGAGGGTCTGGGTTAGTCTCCCTAATGAACAGGTGTGTTTGCACCATTTTTTAGACCAGCATTTTTCTGGTCTTAAAAACAAGCCGCTAACGGGCCTTACCGGCAGTTTTTTAGAAGTATCGCTGGACAGATAAATCATTGTAAATATCGTGAAGTGGGGTTAGCGGCGTTTTTTACACGGAAACGCCCACCTTGCATCTCATTTTCGTTAAGTCCCGCTAACAGAAGTGGCGATCCGGAAAACGCACGTTTACGCAGGAAAACTGCGGTTAGTGGCAACTTGTAAATACAGAGATAAAAAGAAGGCGCCGTAGCGTCAAACAATTGACGCTACGGCGGCGTTAACTTTTTGTACATCCTGTTAGAAAGACTGAAGCAGATAAGTGTTCAGGGGTCGGGACTGGAGTGGATTGCCTCCTATCTCTATGGCCGTGACGAACAAGTCCTTCTCTGTCCGTACATCTCCTCTGTGAAATCGCTCAGATGTGGAGTAACCCAAGGCTCAGCCTTAAGCCTGCTGCTTTTTAATATTTACATGACTCCACTGGCAGCTCTCATTCCTAGGAGAGTGGTCAAGGTGATCTCCTATGCGTATAACACCCAGCTGGTATTTTCCTTTAAATATTACTCTGCTGCAGCTATCGATTCTTTCAAAGACTGTTTAAAAGACATAGCAATCTGGATGAACTGAAACTGCTTGAAACTAAACGCTGCTAAAGCAGAGGTCTTATTTTTTAATCAAGCTTCCCTCCCGCCTGCAGGCTTATGGTGGCCTGGGGAACTTGGCACCCCTCCTGTGCCTAAGGACTTGGTCAAAAACCTTGGAGTAAGGTGGGACAGAGACCTGGTACTTTCGGCCTAAGTCCGTCAAGTCTCGGGCTGCCTGTTTCGCAAAGATAAGAACCATCAGAAACTTTCTGGTCTTCCTGCCAGAAGAAAGCCGAAGGACCATGGTTCATGCCCTTGTGACCTCCCACCTCGACTATGCTAAGGGCTTCTCCCTGGACTTGCCTAGGCTGCAAATGGTGCAGAACGCTGCAGCTAGTCTTATCCGCAAGGTCCCACTACACCATTACATCTCCCTGCACCTCAAACAACTCCATTGGCTCCCAGTCGCCAGGAGGATTAAATACAAGGCCCTGACAATTGCGTTTCATGCCTACCAGGCAGGGGGGTAGGTCTTTCTCGGTGGTGACTGCCCAACTGTGCAATGACTTGCCTCCCCACTCCCAGGAGTTCAGAAAGACACTGAAAACCTGGCTCTTTAAGCAAAGGGATTAGCTGGCCGGTTCTTCTACTCTGCTGTCTTACGCGCTAGCGCCGGGACACCTCGCCCGAGGTAGCTGTGTGCTTTATAAAGGCCCTTTATTATTATTATTATTATTATTATTATTGTAAAGTTTAAATTAAAAACGAAATTCTCATTCTTATTAAACGTATTTAGGTATATTTTAATACAATGTATTGGTATAATCATTTTTAAATGCAAAAAGGTTATTAAACTATTTGAGAATTAAATTACACATATGACCTATTTTTATAAATTATTTTTAACATTAAATTGTATTTATTTATATTTGTGACTATTTTAACTATTTCACTTTAATCTAACATCTGCAGTTTTATTTTAAGTCCCTAACTTCAACATTTTCTTTGGGAGGGGATTGTAATAGCAGTGGTTGGCCATCTTTTGTGCTAGACTTACTCCAGTTTTGTGCTGGGAGTACTTTACTACAGTTTTGGGTCCTTTTTTGACTGTAGTAACCATAAAAGTGCAGTTTGTGAATAGCTCTCTGCTAACTCTTTTGGTGATGGGTTAACATCGCTCTCTAATCCCCTTCCTGACCCTCCTTGACCCTCCATAAACCCCTCGCTACTCGTCACTTAACCACTCACTTTCTCCGTAAGTATTGCTCATTTTCCACCCACTTCCGTCTCTCGCATTTACTACTAAAATGTATATCTACATGTGCGGAGACTCCACACTCAGGGCGAAGATCTCTGCATCTATATGTGTATGAGAGGCAGAGGAGCAAACTCCACACCAAGAATTGTGAATACATTTTTTTTGCATGTTTTGTAATACTACAAAAGGTACTACAAAATTCACTTTACCATAGGGAGACTACGCAGCCAAGTTAGAGAGCTCTGCATGGTAAATTATAGGGACATTTTAAAAAGTTCATTACACAATATCTATATATGAATATATATATATTTTTTTATGATGAATATTAATGCAAAACAATTTTATGTATTTATTTTAAATATAGAACTAAATAAATGCTACCACACTATTAACTAATATCGAATTAATGTAAATATAATACATTAAATGTAAATACTTTTTCTGAGGTTGAAATTAAAAATAAATTCCCACCTAAAGTAAAAAACAATGCATTAACAATCATTAAAAGTGATGTATAGAATGTATTCAAAGTAATTTAATTATATTTTAATAGCTGTATTCTTTAATATTTATATTAAATGCAAAACGATGCTTAAAATATTTTAAAATTACATTAATAATGTACAATCTTTATATATTATTATTAATGTTAAATTACATTTATATTTGTAACTATTTTAGATAACTTAATTTAATTTAACATTATTTCCTATGGGTTATTTTCTTTTAAGGAAGGGCTATGAATTTATGCAGCAGTGGAGGATCAAATTAAGTGGCAGGGTTGTCTAAATAAAGCAGCAACAAAAGGCAAATTATACAGTGTGATGCAGCATGTTTTATGATAACATTAATTATTAATCATTATTTTGTCTTTTTTTAGACATGGTAACACTGTTTGGACATAGATTTCACCTCATTAGTACCAGTTTAACATCAAGATGCAGCAATAAGCAATTGAAAAATGACCAGCCAGACTTTGCGCAGGGCTTTCCACGGTGCAGAAACACATGTTGTCACATTGTTAGCCATTTTGAAAAAATTTGAGCTAGAAGTGTATATTTGTTTAAATTTGAAGATTATGTGGCAGATGATGGATTATGTGGCAAATGCAACAAATCCATAATTTTGTGGAAAACGCTGATGCCACAGAGTTGTATAATTCCAGTGGGCCTGATTTTAAGTTCAGGGTGTTGCACTATCAGGTGCTAACAATGGGTGGTGCTGGATTTACTACTTTATTACAAATATTTAGTAGTGATTTACACTAGTAAGTTTGGCCCCACCCCCTTTTCCAGAGTGTGGAGACATGTAACTTACACTTTTTGAGTAACTTTATACCCGAATCTTGTGAATAATCAAAAGTTGTAAAGCTACTCAAAGGTGTAAGAGCAATTACACATGTAAATGTACTTACAAGTGTAAGTTACCTTTGTGAATAGCCATGAAAGACTTCCCATCTAAAAGGCAAGAGAAACATAATAACAAATGCATGCAGAATGTTATGAGAAATCCGTTTAAAAATGTAAATTTTGCTTTCTTTTGATCTGAGGTTTGTACCAGGGATTTGTCTCCTGATAGAGTTTGCTAACATTTTTAGGTCGAGCCTAGGCAGCACATGCGCAGCTCTGCGAGGCATGCTGTATTCAGGTAGGGACTTTAAGCTCCGCCCATATTTATCATTGGCTTGTTTCAAGGTCAAGGAGCGACCCTTGACCTTGCCAGGTAGGTCGCTCCCCCAGGTAGGTCGCTCCCCCACCACACAGCTCCGCCTGTGCTGTCTGCCCGCTGCCCTCATCCTCCTGGACCTCTCCGCGGCGTTCGACACCGTCTGCCACCGCACCCTAGTGAAGCGCCTCAGCAACATCGGAATCCGAGAGAAAGCACTGGAATGGATCATCTCGTTCCTCGCCGGAAGAACCCAGAGAGTCCGCCTCTCCCCGTTCAGATCCGAAGCCACCGAAGTCATCTGCGGCGTTCCACAAGGATCCTCACTCAGCCCGACCCTCTTCAACGTCTACATGAGCCCCCTCGCAGCCATCGCACGCCGACACAACCTCAACATCATCTCCTACGCCGACGACACCCAGCTGATCCTCTCCCTCACCAACGACCCCACTACCGCCAGAGCCAACCTGCACGACGGGATGAGAGACGTCGCCGACTGGATGAGGAACAGCCGCCTTAAACTGAACTCAGACAAGACGGAAGTCCTCATCCTGGGCTCATCACCCTCCGCCTGGGACGACTCCTGGTGGCCCCCGGCCCTGGGCACCGCACCCAAGCCAACGGACCACGCACGCAACCTGGGCTTCATCCTGGACTCCTCCCTATCAATGACCAAACAAGTCAACGCCGTCTCATCTTCATGCTTCAACACCCTGCGCATGCTCCGCAAGATCTTCAGATGGATCCCCACTGAAACCAGGAAGACCGTCACCCAGGCACTCGTCACCAGCCGACTGGACTATGGGAACACCCTCTACGCCGGAACCACAGCCAAACTTCAAAAGAGACTCCAGCGCATCCAGAACGCCTCCGCACGACTCATCCTGGACATCCCCCGACACAGCCACATCACCGTACACCTGAAAGACCTGCACTGGCTCCCCGTCAGCAAGAGAATCACGTTCAGACTCCTCACCCACGCACACAAGGCCCTCCACGACCTGGGCCCAAAGTACCTCAACGACCGCATGTCCTTCTACACGCCCACACGCCAGCTACGATCAACCAGCCACGCCCTCGCCACCGTACCACGCATCCGCAGAACCACCGCCGGAGGAAGATCCTTCTCCTACCTGGCGGCCAAGACCTGGAACTCCCTCCCACTCACCTTCGGCGAACCCAGGACCATCTCGCCTTCAGGAAGCAGCTCAAGACCTGGCTGTTCGAGCAGTAACTTACCCCCTCCCCCAGCGCCTTGAGACCCTCCCGGGTGAGTAGCGCGCTCTATAAATGCCGTGATTGATTGATTGATTGATTGTCCATTGTAAACTGTGGCTTTTTATTGGTCAATTGGCTTAGTAGTCCCTCCTTAGTAACGCCTTGTCTCTTCTTGTAACTTCCCATGGTAACACCCCGTGTTACGTATGTTGTTACTAGGTAGACTTTAATTACAGCCTCTGAGTACTATTTTTTCAAATAGCTTTGTCCTGTCGGGCTGTTGCAGGCAGGAATCACTCTCTCCTAATGCTTTTTTTTAATAGCAGGGGCGCCGAACGCATTTGCAATGCAATTGGTCTCGCATGTGCTCTCGTAAATGTGAGACCTATTGCATTGCAAATGTTTATAATCCTTAGCCTTCATTCTGTCAGAGGACAGCCGGACACCACGTCAATTCATTTGAAGAGAGACAAGCTTCGGTGTGCTGCAGTTAAATGAACAGTCGCCCTGTGTGTGAGGAGCACGCATTGTGAGTCTCTTATTTTGCTCAGTAGTTTGCCCTCCACGTGGAAGAAAAGTGCATGCCCTGTACCATTTCAGCGACACTTAAGTTAACAGAAGCAGCCACCATGGCGGCAGAGCAAGCACAGAGAAATGGTGCAGGGCTGTGGGATGGGCTTGGGATAGGGAACAGTGCATGAGGTTCAATAGCATTGTAATACATTATATATTAAAGCAATATAGTGAGCGCAATGATTCTTACAGGAGGCTGAAGACGCTGAATCCCGTGAGGTTATATTGTGCCATCTGTTCCTATGTGTCCACCGCTCACGTTTGCCATTAATGTAGTTAGTTATCCGATAGGCATGATGTCAGTACCAAAGAATCATGTAAACGTTTCAGAATTATTTATGGTGCTTATATGTATTGTAAAGCGCGCTCGTTGTGTGCTTCAAACACTGTTGCTCTCTTTTTTCATTGAAACTCTCCACTGTGATTTAACTGAAGGTGTAGATAGGTTCTCCTTGGTAAGGGCTGAAACAACATCTATGACAGTAATGTTTAGGTCGAGCCTGGGCAGCGCATGCGCTGCTCTGTGAGGCATGCTGTATTGAGGTAGGGACTTGAAGCTCCGCCCACTTTCCGCCCGCATGCTTTTTTCATTGGCATGTGTCATTGTCCACTGTAAACTGTGGCTGTGCATTGGTCAAAAGGCTTAGTAGCCCCTCCTTAGTACCACCTTGTCTCATTTTGTAACCTCCCATGGAGACACCCCCTGTTACGTGTGTTGTCACTCAGGAGGCTTTAATTACAGCCTCCAAGCACTATTTTCTCAAATAGCTTTGTCCTGCCTGCTTTTGCAGGCAGGACACGCTCTCTCCTAACGCTTTGTTTTATTTTTATAGCACGCATTTGCAATGCAATAGGTCTCGCATTTGTGAGAGTTTAAGCTATTGGCATTGTAAATGACAATGCCTTTTATTTATCTGTTTTAAAAACAACACATAAATAAAAGGCATTGTCATTTACAATGCCAATAGCTCAAACTCTCATAAAAGCGATACCTATTGCATTGCAAATGCTTGTTCTTTGTTTTGACAGAGATCTAATGTTTTTGGCACATCACAGACAGTAACAAGCATTGGCAATGTATCCCAGAATAAAACCAGGTGGCACATATCTGAAGAGCCGTGTTTGTTCTGATAACAGACAAAGCCTATGAGATGAACTCTCTTGCATTATGTATTCTTTGAAGAATAGTTTTGCAAGTCAGATGAAAAGGATAGAGTCAGCTGGAACATAAAAGAGGAGGAGATGGCTGACTCTCAGGTGGTCTGTGGTAACAGTTGAAAGAAGCCTGTTAAAAAGACTCAAGGTGAATATTTCTCTAGGAATTTAAAGCAGGGAAGTATATTTAGGACAGTAAAAAAAAAACTGGATTCAAAATCTAAACTTTCTTCTTCTGAACACTTTAAAAGCAAGATACCTATCAGAGGAGGCAATACATTTTGGGAACACTGTTTAAAAATACAAGCTGCTTCTCTCTATGCTATGTGAGCAGATACATTTGAGGCCATTTGCTGTTAATGTCACAGCGAGATTCATCCTGCTAGGAACGAATCAAACAAACAGCTCCAGGAATTCTGATCGTCTGATGGACCATTCAATGCAAACTGAAGAGACTGCATTCAGTCATGAAATGCGAAGGGTTTTCCCCCCATACTAGTGGGGTTTCCACCGCTCTGTCCACAGCCATAGCATTTCTCAGACAACGAGCTGGAGCAGTTTTTTCCGTAAACAGCAGTAATTGTAGTGGAAATGTGGTAATATGGCATCTCAGGATTGGGTCACAACACCCCTTTTCTAGAGCTCTCAACTTCAGTTTCTAAATTGCTGCACAGATAAGTGGTATCACAGAAGAGGAAGGAGATGGACCACATTGCTCATAAAGGCCTGTCCAGAGTCCACTCTGGGTTTTAATCTTAGACTCTTGGTGGACTTTGTCTTCAGAACTATTGTACTAGCATCCCACCTCACTCTAGAGGTGTACTTGTTGGGACTGTTGGTCTAATGCATGGCAACAGAGGCTCAGCATAGACCATGATTTACAGGGTAAAATCCAGCTTTATTTTAGAAGTCACAGCACTTCATTCAGGCGAGTCGCTTCATTCAAGCACCAGATAGCCCTGTTAACAAATGTCCTTGTATGAGCCTTAAGGGCCTTGGGGTCATTGTCCTCAGAAGCTATTCTTGATTAAGTCACATTTTTCATCCTTGAATTCCCTGGACAAAAAGGGAAGACAAAGCAAAGAATCTTGGGTTAAGTGGAACTCTTCTATGACACAATCTCATCTTTTTGTGGAAGATTCTGCATCCACCCCCCTCCTACCTCAGTCTTCAGAGATTGGTTCTTTCCTATCTCCTTTCATTGTTGTCGCCTTCTTATATGTAAAATGCTGCGACTAAGGTTTTATGTTGGCACCCCATAGCTTTTTTTAAGGAGCTGTGTTGAGCCTTTTGGAAGCTAGGCGGCGACCATCTCAGTTAGAACACTCATCAACAGCTCCTTAACAACAGGAGCTTTACCAGAAGATTTTAAAAAACATCATATGCCCGTTATTTAAATAAAAAAATACTAACTTGTACAATCAAGACCTGACAATTAGAGACCCATAGCATAAGGACTATTCCTGGGCAAACTGATAGAAGGAGCAGCCTTCATCCAAATGTCACAATTCATTGATGACAATTCCATACTGTTAGAAACTGGGTTACTGGTTGACTGGGGTGTGAGCCCTGGTCAAGCACAAACCACAATCCTAATAAGGGTAAGGTCACAAGCAAATCCCAAATTAACCTATGCTAACCCTCTGGTAGCTTGGCACAGAGCAGTCAGGTTTAACTTGAAGGCAATGTGTAAGTTATTTATGCAACACTTCAAACTGTAAAAACTGAGAAAATACCACACAAAATGATCCAACACTCAGTTTAGAAAAATAGAGTAGATTTTAATAAATAAAACAGGACCACAACGACAAAAATCCAATAATTAGAACTTGAGATATTGAATTCCAAAGTTTTTCGGTAAAAAGAGTGGCTAGAATCAAAAGCACTCTTTGGTATATCTAGTCTGCCTGAACCGAAACAACGTTAAAAGTTCAGGCTGACTGCGATGAAGAGCGGGCCGGCTACATATACTGCCGTTAGGACAGCTGAAACAAAGTACCTTAAATCCTGGTTGCAGATCGTTGTGTGGATCCAAGGCAAGAAGCGTCACATGGTCGAAGCGATGCGTCAGTTCCAAGATGCAGAGCGGGGTCCTGTGCGCCGTCGTCAAGGATCCCATCGATGAGGTTTTAAGATGCGATGTCTGAACTTCGAGGATGCAGTGCACAGATGAGGCAATGCGTCGGTTCCGAGGAGCTGTGCGGCTACGATTCAGTGTTGTCGTCGAGCTGCCGTCGATGAGGGATGAAAAGATCTGTGTCAGAGATGCGCCGGTTCAGTGGCAATTTGTTGGTTCCGAAAATGCGAGGGCAATGCGGACCTTCTTCATCAGGCCCAATCCACGCAACAGCAGTGATGCGTCGGTCCTGCACAGGGATGCGCCGCTCAGCCAAGGAGATTGTGTTGATTCGGCTGGAGGATGCACCGCTCAGCAGAGAAGATGCATCGGTTCCACAGGTAAGCACCTTAGATCCACCTCCAGGGGTCCAGGACTGTGGTGGCACCACTTGGGAGGGTCTACTCACAGATGGCAGAGTCCAGGTGCAGATGCAAGGTTGTTGGAAGCCTGTTATGTCCCTGAGGCTTCAGATCAGTAGGCCAACCAACCAGCCCTTGGAGTCACTCTGGGTTCAAGAGATGCATGTCCAGTCCTTCTCACCCAAGCAAGAGGGCAGCAGACAGCAGGTCAGCACAGCAAAGCAGGAGTCCAGCGGAGTAGCAGTCCAGCAGAGGGGCAGTCCTTTCAGCAGCACTGCAGTCCTTCTTCCTGGCAGAGTATCCACAGGTCCAGAAGTGTACTGAAATGGTGGTGTCTGAGGTCCAGTACTTATACCAGTGGTGCCTTTTAAGTTGCCTCTTAAGTTGAAGATACTTCAAAGACAAGCCCTTCCTGCCCTTGCTCTAGACTCACTACAGGGAGAAATGCAGCCCTTTGTGTGGGGACAGGAGGCATCCTATTCAGCTGTAAGTGAGGCTGGGTCCAGCTCCTCCCTCCCATCCTGCCAGGATGGCCCATCAAGTCACACCTAAGCTCTCATTGTGTGTGGCTGTCTAGGAGTAATCCACAACGCCCAGCTGTCACCCATACTAGACATGTGATCAGAGATAGGCAGCAGGCGCCAAAAGGCTAAAGCAAACAAATTTAAACTTTCTAAAAGTGGGATTTTCAGAATGGCAATTTAAAATCCAACTTGACCATAAGTTAGGAATTTAAATTGTGATTCCAGAGACACCAAACTTGAACGGGGTCATCTCTTCCCAATTAGAAATTACTCCTATGAAATGAAACACTGCAACTCCAATGTTATCCTATAGGAGAGACAGGCCTTTCAGTAGTGAAAATTGAAGTTAAGAGTTTTTCACTACCAGGACATGTATATTCTACCAGTACATGCCCTGTATTTTATTTATATTGCACCCTACCCTCTGGGCTGTCCAAGGCCTACCATAGGGGTCTCTTATATGTCTTAAAAAGGAAGGTTTGTGCCTGGAAAGAGGTCTAAATTGCCAGGTCGACATGGCAGTTTAAAACTGCACACAAAGTATCTTCAATGGCAGGCCCAAGACATGTTTTCAGGGCTACTTAAGTGAGTGGCACAGTCAATGCTGCATGCTCTCTGGTAGCATTTAATTTACAGGCCCTGGGCACATGCAGTGCACTTTACATGGGACTTATAAGTAAATTAAATATGCCAATTGAGTATAAGCCAATTCTACCATGTTTTAAGGAGAGAGCACACGCACTTAGCACAGGTCAGCAGTGGTAAAGTGCAAAGAGTCTACAGCCAACAAAAACAAGTTCAGCAAAAAGGGGAGGATGAAGGCAAAAAAACCCATTTGGGAGTGACCCTACTGAAAGGGCCATTTCCAAAACATACTTTCTGACTTCAAGCTGGATTCTGTCTGGGAAAAGGCACAGAATTAGCCCTAACCTCAATCTGGGATGACCTTAACCCTTTGGATGCGTCAGATGGCCCCCGGCCGTCCGACGTCACGGTGGGCGTGTGCGTCGGACGGCCGGGAGCCGTCCAATCTGCGCACGCGTCAAATTTTGGCGCATCGCGGGGGAATTCCGCCCGCATTCAAAGGGTTAAAAGCAGAGTAGGCCAGATCAGGTTTGCTGACCTTCTTCTCTTGTGAACCTTTCAGCTGCCTTTGACACGGTGTATCATGATACAAAATCCGAACACTTGAGAAAGCCAGAATAGAGGGCATAGCTCTCGCTTGGATCGCATTGTACCTATGTAATAGAACAAATACTTTCCATACTCCTCCATTCTCTTTTAAATCCTACAGCATTAAAGCAGGAGTCCCTCTAGGCTCAAACATTGATCCATACTTTTCAACATCTGCACAAACATTACTGGATCTGATCAGTATCATCTACTATAACTACTCAGATGACATCCAAAATCTTCAGCTGCCTCTGGGATGTTACCCAATTGATGACATGGAGCCACCTGAAATTGAATACATCCAAAACTAAAATACTCACTTGCGACGACCGGAAAAATTATGACCTTCTCTGCATCTGTACTGACGATCTAGGAATATCGCCAAGGAAACTCTAAGGAGGTAGTAAACTTGAGAATTACCATGGAAGCTTTCTTACAATAAAAATGCAGTGATGCCTCTTCCCACATGTAGAATTTTCCCACAAGGTTCACGCTACCATCTCTCTTGTCCTATCAAAACTGGATTATCCTAATTGTCTATATTATGGTTCACCTTTATCAACTACAAGAAGTTCACAGAGAATTCAGAACACTGCTCCTAGACCACTCCTACATGAAAAGCCACAAGCACAGATGTCCCCTGCCTTGAGGGCCCTACACTGATTGCTGGTTGCCAGAAGAACTACCTTCAAGCTAATTTGTATCACCCACAAAGAAATACATGGCAAAGGACCACTCTTCATCAGGAAGAAAATCACCAAATACATACAACAAAGGAACCTACACTCAAGAAAGGCTCACAGCCTCAAAATTCCTACATACAAGGAAAAAAACAAGGGTGGAACATCTTTATCTTTAGGAGGAGATACATTATGAAATGTGTTACCCACAAACATAAACTTTTTGACTTTCCTATAACTTTGGCGTTGTTTGACCAATCTGTGTGTCATGGAAAGTTTGGGGGTGATCCGTGCAGTGGGGATCGAGAAATAGGAGTGCGAAATAAGGGTCCGTTTGTATTGTTAATTCCCATAGGAATGCGTTTGTCGAACCTACAGCCCAAACCGCTGGGCGGAGTGACACCACCAAATTTGACAGAAAGGTAGATGTTGTTAAGCAGATTGTGCTTTTATTATTTGGTGCTAATCTGTTCAGAACTTTTTGCAAAATGTAAGCCGAAAATTATAGGGATATCTCTGGTCGCAGATATTTTGCGACGGTTTTGCGCTTAATCGCGATGTGCGCCCCTACGGGAACGCTTGATTGGCTGGACGCAACCTGAACAGAAAGTTGCGGCCACAATTTTATTGATCGGGGATGGTGCCCGGGGGTGAAATTTTCTGTGAAAGCTAAAATAAGGGGTCAGAGTGGAGGTACTCTGACCCCATGTTTGATGTTTGAGAAATGGGAGTATTAGTGACACAAATTATGTGTCCAAAATTGATTTTATTAATCTAGCGATGACGCCATGATCGCCAGTACGGCCCCCCGTGTACCGTCACGGGGACATCGTGAATATAGAGACGTCATTGCGATTATTGGTGAAAATATAAAATATATATATATATATATATATATATATATATATATATATATATATTCCTTCGAATTGCTTGTGTAGCAGCCGCTGCAAACTCCTAACCAGAGGGCGCGTCGTCACAGCAGACCACCCAAGCTCGGTCCGTATTTATAAAATTCACACTCCTCAGCAACCAAGGACTGACGACGCCGTGTTTTGACAAATATAAGGTTTTATTTGTCGTCTGATCGGACGCGTTTCGCCTGTACCCAGCAGGCTTGCTCACCAACCAAGCTTTTGTCAAAATCAACCATTTTTAAATGCCGTGCATGTGACATGTCACGTGTAGAACTACACACACAATACCATAAAAACAGACTCGTAGTTTTTAAAGAATTACAGCAATGCTTGCAAGTGCATACTTAAATTTCAGCCTTTGCTGCAGTTAATAAAACCAATTCCTTGAATCGTCAAAGAAATAAATTCTACCGCATTTTAAGACATTATCAGCATTTTCACGTTATTGTCGTAAAAACATTTCTAATGATACATTGAGTGCCACATGGCATAACTTTGCTCATTGCATAGCCAAAATATATTAGGCATTAATTAACCCATTCAAGTTATGTACTTATCTGCAGTACATGTACCGTAATAATTATACATCAGACCATTATTACATCATTATTCACATATTACCCCGCAATTCATTGCTCAATATTAACTACATCCCAATCGGGGATTTCAGTAACTTTTTCCAATAACGGTTTTTTATCAACAATTCTGCCCCAGTGGGCTTATCTCTTATTGGTTTCTACTCTATACAATTAGACGTATGCTCAATCCTGCCCAAGTGGGCTATTATGTCTTCATAAATTCTTATGATTCAGTTAATTAATTTCTGTATTGTGTCAACATTGTGCCTAAAACTAACAAAAAAGTGCAAGTGTAAACAAAACTTAAGATTATTAAAACCAGAGAATCTGAAGGAGCTTATTGACTATTTCAACCTGTATGGCTAACTAGACTTCCAGAGAGTTCACAGATGTGTATATAGATCTTCTTCCATATTGAGAATGAATGCAGGCGCAAAAATAACAGTAGAGGCGCAATCAGGTTTGAGCAGCGTACAAAGCTCTGAAATCGAAACATCAGCTGATGAAGGCCCGAGTGGGATCGAAAGTAATAAAGTACCCTCAGTATTGGAGGAATTTGGTTTTTTACAAGAAGAGCGGAGGTTCAACCTCCGTCCCAGGGCCATTACAAGCTATGCAGGACCCCTAAGGGAAAGAGGCAAAGGAAACAGAGGCGCAAAGGCGCAAAGCAACGCAAACTCAGAAGGCAAAACCAAGAAGAAGTAAATGATGAAGCAAGCATGGAGAATGAAGCATCAGTCATCATTTTAACAACGATCCCACTATCTGAAAATGAAAAAAAGATCTTACAATTGGGACTTTCCTATTGCAAAACACACAAGATGATGGACGGAATGTTGCACATTGGCAAACATTCACCCCCAGTCACAGATCTGGGTTTAATCCATCGTTATTTTGCTTCACCACGCCACCCCAGTTCAGACATAGCCATATGCAAATCAGTCTTGACCCTGTGCCTCATGGGAACAGTCCAGACCGAACTGCCAAGCCATGTCTTCCTGGACCGGAATCAAGCATCCTAGGACCGGTTTCGGGCTTTCAGCCCTCATCAGCCAGGATAGCTTGACTCCAGTGGCGTAGTGAGCACGGGACCCACGTCTGGGCATACCCCTCCCACTTAGGCGAAATGCAAAACACACAAGGTGATGGACGGAATGTTGCACATTGGCAAACATTCACCCCCAGTCACAGATCTGGGTTTAATCCATCGTTATTTTGCTTCACCACGCCACCCCAGTTCAGACATAGCCATATGCAAATCAGTCTTGACCCTGTGCCTCATGGGAACAGTCCAGACCGAACTGCCAAGCCATGTCTTCCCTGGACCGGAATCAAGCATCCTAGGACCGGTTTCGGGCTTTCAGCCCTCATCAGCCAGGATAGCTTGACTCCGTGCTCACTACGCCACTGGAGTCAAGCTATCCTGGCTGATGAAGGCTGATAGCCTGAAACCGGTCCTAGGATGCTTGATTCTGGTCCAGGGAAGACATGGCTTGGCAGTTCGGTCTGGACTGTTCCCATGAGGCACAGGGTCAAGACTGATTTGCATATGGCTATGTCTGAACTGGGGTGGCGTGGTGAAGCAAAATAACGATGGATTAAACCCAGATCTGTGACTGGGGGTGAATGTTTGCCAATGTGCAGCATTCCGTACATCATCTTGTGTGTTTTGCATTTCGCCCTAAGTGGAAGGGTATGCCCAGACGTGGTCCCGTGCTCACTACGCCACTGGAGTCAAGCTATCCTGGCTGATGAAGGCTGATAGTCTGAAACCGGTCCTAGGATGCTTGATTCTGGTCCAGGGAAGACATGGCTTGGCAGTTCGGTCTGGACTGTTCCCATGAGGCACAGGGTCAAGACTGATTTGCATATGGCTATGTCTGAACTGGGGTGGCGTGGTGAAGCAAAAATAACGATGGATTAAACCCAGATCTGTGACTGGGGGTGAATGTTTGCCAATTTGCAGCATTCCGTCCATCATCTTGTGTGTTTTGCATTTCGCCCTAAGTGGGAAGGGTATGCCCAGACGTGGTCCCGTGCTCACTACGCCACTGGAGTCAAGCTATCCTGGCTGATGAAGGCTGATAGCCTGAAACCGGTCCTAGGATGCTTGATTCTGGTCCAGGGAAGACATGGCTTGGCAGTTCGGTCTGGACTGTTCCCATGAGGCACAGGGTCAAGACTGATTTGCATATGGCTATGTCTGAACTGGGGTGGCGTGGTGAAGCAAAATAACGATGGATTAAACCCAGATCTGTGACTGGGGGTGAATGTTTGCCAATGTGCAGCATTCCGTCCATCATCTTGTGTGTTTTGCACTTTCCTATTGCCCAACATCGGAATTTAATTATGTCAAAACAAGAATAGATACTTTCAAATACACACGGATGCTTAAATTGAAAAAACACTTTGCGTTGAATCTTAGTAAATCCAGAGTAACATCAGCAAGAAATATGCCTGGAATGCAGAATGAATTGAGGAATCTGCAAGTAAGCGACATGGAATTTCTATTAGAGATGAGGCAATTAGAATCTGTAACTAACATCAATGAAGCTGAAGAGGCGGTGTCCAGATTAACTCAAGTTAATGAATTGGCGATAGAACAGGCAATTGATATTGGAGCCAGTGAGACAACGAGCTTTAGACCGAGCTCAAGATTTGTTCCATTGTCCGCAAGAGACTCGGTAGATGTCTTTAATGATCTAGTAGTTAATGATTTAAAAAATCTTGAAAAATGCACCAATGCAACGTATAAAGAGTGGTCAAAGCAGCAGAAAGATTGTATGGCTCTTATTAACAAATTGTCATCCAATAGTGATTGTATAGTTCGAAATGCCGATAAGGGCAGAAATGTAGTCCTGTGGGACAGGCAGAGGTACCTAGATGAAGCATATAAGCAATTGAATAACCGGGGAAGTTATGTTAAAATATCTGCAGATACCATGACTGCCAGTCACCGCCTATACAACACACAACTACAGCATTGGTTTGATCAATGTTTAATCACGCATGAAGAGCTGTTGTTTCTCAAGGTTAATAATCCTGTAGTACCAGTGTTTTATCTAATACCAAAGGTACACAAAGACCTTGTTAATCCTCCAGGTTGGCCTATTATTTCGGCCATAGGCAGTGCCTTGGAAAATACCTCCAGGTTTATTGATTCTTTTCTTTGTCCTCTGGTTAAAATGTTGCCATCTTACATACAAGACACAGGAGACTTCCTAAAAGGTATTTATGATTTACTGTGGGAACAAGACATGCTACTAGTAACTATAGATGTTACCACGCTCTACACGAGCATTAGACACGAAGATGGTCTGAATGCAGTAAGGCATTTCTTAGGAACTAGACCCATATCATTATGGACCCATACACAGATGTTAGTCTCCATGGTTGAAACCTGTCTAAAAACAATTTCTTTCTCTTTAATGGAGAATTATTCCATCAAATCTGCGGCACTGCGATGGGCACCTGCTTCGTCCCCAGCTATGCGAATCTGCTTATGGGCTGGTGGGAGGAGCAGGTGGTCCGGAAGCAGTACCATGAAGAGTGGCATAATAATATCTTACACTGGAGCCGTTTCATAGACGACTTGTTCGTCGTATGGAAGGGCACAGTAGCATCAGCTAAGCAGTTTATTAAAAAACTCCAGGTGAATAATCTGATTCTAAAATTCACGAGTACAATCAGTGATAAATCAGTAAATTTTCTTGACCTAACAGTATATGTGAAAGATGCAAAATTACATATAAGGCTTTACCGTAAACCTACAGCGGGGAACACGTTGCTCCATACAACAAGTTTCCACCCTAATAATCTTATTAGGAGTATACCCTATGGGTAGTGTTTACAAACAATGCGGAATTGCAATGAACCAGAGGTGTTAGATAATGAACTTAAAAATCTACACTCCCGTTTTAAAGCTAGAGGTTATGGAGAAGGGTGTGTGCAAACTGCGATACATAAAGTCAAGAAAAAGACAAGAGAGGAAGTTTTGTTCAAAAAAGGTAAAACTAAAAGGGGAAGAGAAATAAACAGTGATGTGATCCCTAGTAATGAGTGCAGAATGATAACAACCTATAATAAGCAACATGGACAAGTTAGAAATATTTTGTCCAAACATTGGCACTTAATTCGTAATGACCCCATTTGGGGGAAATTAGTGTCAAGGAGACCATTGATAACATTCCGCAGGGCAAAATCATTTAAGCGGATGTTAGTAAGTAATATGGCACCAAAACCTGATAATTCCAGGGTGAATACAACGTGGCTGAAATGCAAGGAAGGCTTCATAAAATGTATGAAGTGTAAAGCGTGCATGCATGGTAAGAATACATCAGCATATTTGCCGGGATTATCTAAAATAGAAAGAAAAATAAAGGGACAGTATAACTGCAAAACCGAATTTGCTGTCTACGTGCTAGGATGTCCTTGTAATCTTCAGTACGTGGGCAGTACAATTCTTCCGGTACACAGGAGAGTGCTGCAACACCTTAGAGCGATCAAAAATGGCGATAAGACTTATCCAGTGGCGCGCCATTTTGTAAAACATCATAATAAAAATGTGCAAGGTTTAACATACTTTGTCATAGACTCCATTCCGCCTCATGTTCGAGGAGGAGACAGAGAGAAGAAATTAAGAAGGCTAGAATCCTGTTACATATTAGAGCTAGATACGAGGGCTCTGGCCGGGCTCAATATGGAAGAAGATCTATATACACATCTGTGAACTCTCTGGAAGTCTAGTTAGCCATAAAGGTTGAAATAGTCAATAAGCTCCTTCAGATTCTCTGGTTTTAATAATCTTAAGTTTTGTTTACACTTGCACTTTTTTGTTAGTTTTAGGCACAATGTTGACACAATACAGAAATTAATTAACTGAATCGTAAGAATTTATGAAGACATAATAGCCCACTTGGGCAGGATTCAGCATACGTCTTATTGTATAGAGTAGAAACCAATAAGAGATAAGCCCACTGGGGCAGAATTGTTGATAAAAACCGTTATTGGAAAAAGTTACTGAAATCCCCGATTGGGATGTAGTTAATATTGAGCAATGAATTGCGGGGTAATATGTGAATAATGATGTAATAATGGTCTGATGTATAATTATTACGGTACATGTACTGCAGATAAGTACATAACTTGAATGGGTTAATTAATGCCTAATATATTTTGGCTATGCAATGAGCAAAGTTATGCCATGTGGCACTCAATGTATCATTAGAAATGTTTTTACGACAATAACGTGAAAATGCTGATAATGTCTTAAAATGCGAAAGAATTTATTTCTTTGACGATTCAAGGAATTGGTTTTATTAGCTGCAACAAAGGCTGAAATGTAAGTATGCACTTGCAATCATTGCTGTAATTCTTTAAAAATCTACGAGTCTGTTTTTTATGGTATTGTGTGTGTAGTTCTACACGTGACATGTCACATGCACGGCATTTAAAAATGGTTGATTTTGACAAAAGCTTGGTTGGTGAGCAAGCCTGCTGGTACAGGCGAAACGCGTCCGATCAGCCGACAAATAAAACCTTATATTTGTCAAAACACGGCGTCGTCAGTCCTTGGTTGCTGAGGAGTGTGAATTTTATATATATATATATATATGTACATACTCGCCGGTCACTGTCACACACACATGTATGCACTCACAAACTCACTCAGACACTTATACACCCATTCACATAACCACTCACCCACTTATACATTCAGTCACATACCCACTCAGATACTCATGCACCCACTCACATACCCATTAAGGTACTCATGCACCCACTTACAGACTCACTGAGAGACTCATGCACCTACTTAGAGACCCACTCATAGACTCATGTGTACAGTCTCATACCCACTTAGAGACTTTTATACCCACTCACAGACCCACGTGGGCACTCATGCACCCACTCACAGACCCACTCAGATACTCATGCACTCACTTACAGACTTACTCCGAGAGTCACACACCCATGTACAGACCCACTCATACAGTCACTACCACACTCAGTCACAGACCATCTCAGAGACTTATGGACTCAGTCACTCACTCATACACTCAGAAATTCACCCACCCACTCACAAACTCACTCAGATATACATACACCCACTCACTCACCCACTCAAAGCTCATGCATCCACTCAAAGACCCACCCAGTCACAGACCCACTCAGGCACTCATGCATGCACCCATTCACTCACCCACTCAGAGACTTATGCTCTTACTCACAGACCCATTGAGACACTCATACACCCCCTCAGAGATCCACTCAGACACTCATACACCCACTCACTGACCCTTCAGACACTCACACACCCATACAGTCATTCACACACCCACTCATAAACCCACTCAGAGACTTATGCACCCAGTCAAGTATACACTCAGAGACCCACACACCCACTGACAGAACCACTCAGACATTCACGCTGCCAGTGATAGACCCACTGAGAGACTTATGCACTCACTCATAGACCCACTTAGACACTCGCACCCACTCACTCACCCACTCAGACGCCCACTTAGACACTCATATATCCACTCACAGATCCAGTCAGACAGTTATATACTTACTTCCAAATGCACAAATGCACAAAGGCACTCATTCACCTACTCACAGATTGAGTGAGAGACTTATGCTACCAATCAGAAACCCATTGCGACACTGATGCACCCACTCATAGATGCACTGAGGCAGTCACACAGTTTGTTACAGAAGCATTGATAGACTGATGCGCCGTCTTACAGATTCACTCAAATACTTATACAATGAATGAGAGACATACTGATACAGTGATGCATGCACTTATAGATTACGTTGAAAAAGTTATGCACTGTGTTATAGAGATATTAAGGGAGTTGTACATGCTATTATACAGTCATTTAGATACTAATGTGTTTAGTCTGCTGGTTATAATCCATTTTGCAGTTATAAGTTTTGCATGTGGTGGTGGCTATTGAATGTCCGCATTTGTTTTGGTATTTTGCAATGTATTTGCGGCGATCGTGGCTACTGATATCATCGCAACACCCGGCGTCACTGCGAAAATGGAAAATCGGTTTGAATGATTGTTTTCATACAAACTCCCTACACAAATATGACTTTAAACAGTGCAGTAATAAACCCCTAGTGTCTAAAATACTGTAAAATGTGCGCATATATGTGTTTTATGGGAAACAGCGTTTACATCGCACGCGCTACAACACATGCGATTACAACGCAAGCCATTACATCGCAAGTCGTTTCCACTACTTGTTGTAGGGGGCACGCTAAACTAAGGAATAGTATAATTTACTATTCCAACACCTTCCCTACTGTTGCACACCCTGGAGTTGGAATAGTAAATTATACTATTCCTAAGTCCAGCGCGCCCCCTACAGCAAGTCCTAGAAACGACTTGCAATGTAATGGTTTGCGTTGAAACAACGTGGTCGTTGTAACGACCGCGCTGTAATCGCATGCGTTGTAGCGCATGCGATGTAACATCGCATATTCGTGTTTTACACCTCTTAAAAAATGTATGTTCTTCGTGGTTACCAAAGTCATCGTGATTCTCGCTGTCATCGTGAAAACAGGAAGTAGGGTTCAAACAGAGTTTTTTTAAAAGTTACTATAAATATATGTGTGCAAACATGTTCTTTAAGTTAGTAATGTGTATATTGTAATAGTTAGAATTAATTTTTTTTTAAGAACATACTTTATTGGATTTTCTTATTGCCAACATCATGCTCCACAAGTCGTTTTATACATGTACAGACAAGATATAGTATTGGCATAAGTAAGCAAAATTGTACTTTTGTATTTTAACAACATAGACAAAAAGGAAAAGAAATAAAAGGAAACAAGCTGCGGTAAAAGAGGAAAGGAGTAATATCCTTAAGAAATGACGATGTCCCCAAATGCTGTCCCGGTACTCCATCCCCGTCATCAACTCAGTGGCAGTACACGTAAACACTACATTAGACGTGGGGCAGAACCTCTTGTCCCAACCATGTGGACTGTGGTGTCGGTGGGGTCAGGACAATTCCTCTGAAATCTGCCCAAGGTTGCCATATGCATGTGTGTTTTTGGGGGCATCCCCGGGCCTGTAATACAGGCTCCTCCCACCCCATGCAAAAATGTAGCCCCCGCTTCCAAACCCCCGATAGTGGTGGGGAGTGTGCTTTCCAAGAGCGGGCTATGTCTTGTTTGGCTAAGGCCAAACTCAAAAACAGTAGATGACGTTTGTATCTGTTTCCCCCGATGTCCTCCGCAATGCGTAATAAAGCTAGTCGTGGTGTACTGTGTATGGTACACCCAGCACCTCAGCTAGGCATCTATTTACACCCTTCCAGAACCTGTCAAGAGCCAGACATGTCCATACTGTGTGAATAAAAGTGGCTTCCTCCACCCTGCAGCGTAGACACATTGGGGAGGTAATAAGTCCAGCCCTATAAAGCCTCAACCGGGTATAGTATAGTCTATGCAGGGATTTTAGCTATATCAAACGCAAACGCGAGGAGACTGCAGCACCCTTGGGGGACTCCAAAGCCTCTCTCCAGTCATCAATGTCAATAGGAACTATATCAGCTTGCAAGGTTTCTCTAAGGGACTCCAGTGTGGATGCACTGTGGGTGACTAGTGTTTGATATATTTTGGAAATTTTATGGTCCGCCAGGTCCCCCATTAGGAGTTTCCCCTCCAATGGACTAAATTCAGGAAGGGCTGTACGGTAACCCTTGGCATAGTGTGCATAGTGGGGCTACGCGGAATGCCACGGAGTTGGCAACAAACTCCATGGGACTCCACGTAGCTCCGCTACGCCGCCCGCCGCCACCCCCTATTAATATATAACTTAAAACTAACTTAAAGCAATTAAAAAACACTTACCTTTTAACCGCGGCGTCCCCGACCTGCCCTCCTCCTCTTCTTCGGTATTAGAAATACTGCTTAAGAAAACTGCGCATGAGCGCACGCCCGCGCATGCGCATTTCTTACGTCTTGGGCGGGTTTGCCCTTATCCTTGTATGTCAGTTCGGCAATCTTTAAGATTTCTTTACATCTTAAAGATTGCCGAACTGACATACAAGGATAATGGCAAACCCGCCCAAGACTTCAGCTCCGTTTTGACCTTAGCGACCATGTCAATATTGCGTGCCCTAAAGACCTCCTGTCTGTCCATTATGAAGACCCCAAATATTTCATGCCTTCCCGAGTCTGGGAGAGATCTGTGACCCATCTATAGTCGCCAGAGGACCCGCACAGAGGCCATAGTGTAAACATATTCACGTTCATAAAGAGCCCCGAGGTCTCGCCGAATATTCGCATGATTTGAAGGATTCGGGGGCCAGACCTAAGGGGTCGGTCATGAAGAAGATAACATCATCTGCGTACAATTCTATTCAATCTGAGGCTTTGGCAGACCATTCAAAGCCCCTGATCTGGGTGTCTATACAAACCCAGGCCGTCAGCGGCTCGATGGCTAAGGCAAACAGTAATGGCAAGAGTGGGCACCCCTGTCTGGTGCCCCGGCCAATTGGGAATGGTGAGGACACCCTGCCGGCTATACGCACTGAAGCAGTCAGCCTGTGTTATAGCATGCATATGTATGATATGAATTTTGGGCCAAAATTTAGACGCTCCAGGAGGATAAATAAGTAGGTCCAGCTGACAGAGTCTGTCGATGTCGGCCAGTAGGAGGGCCGCGGGGTGGCGAAGGCGATCTACAGCAGCGATCGCGTTGTGAACCCGACGTATGTTATGTCGTGTGGCACACCGGGGCATAAATTCCACCTGATCTGGGTGAATCAGGTCGGGAAGATGGACCAGGAGTCTGGTGGCAAGCGCTTTGGACAAGAGCTTTGCTTCTACATTTAAAAGGGAGATTGGCCAATAGGAGGCATGAAGTTCCGGAGGGCGACCCAGTTTCTGGAACACAACTATTTCTATATGCCTCCAGTCGGGGGCATATATGCAGTCTGGGCAGCTTCTTGTATGGCTGCTAAATAAAGAGGGCCTAGCAGGGCCATGAAGGCTGTATAGAATTCACTGGAAAGGCCATTAGGGCTAGACGCCTTTCCCGTATGCAGGTCAGCCAATGCGGTGGTCAATTGCTCTAGGGTCAGGGGGGCCTCAAGAGACTTCCGGGCCTCCTCGGAGAGGGCCCTCGGAGGGATATCATCAAAGAACTGCTCGATCTCGGAGGCATCAAAGACCTCACATGCAGTGTATAAAGATTGGTAGTAGTCCGTGAAACTGACGGCAAGCCCCAAAGGGTCCGTCACTAGTGCATTGTCAGAGTTGCGAAGTCCTGGGAGTGGAGTGGATGTTTGCGCCTGTTGGCATAATCTGAAGAGGAGTCTCCCGGACTTGTCGCCCCATTGATAGATTCTGCTTTGTGTAGCGAGCCACGCATCCCACACCTCGTCCATCAGCACGCTATGATATTGTTGCTGGAAAAAGGAGCAATTGCTGATGCATCATGGCCCCGTCTTCGTCTCGGACCCGGCGTTCTAGTGTCATGATTTGCGCCTCTAACTGGATAAGCGACTGTCTCCGTTGTCTGCGTTCTGCTGTGCAAAAACTGATGTCCACGCCCGCAGTGTAGGCTTCATGGCCTCCCAAAGAGTACAGGCCGAGGACACCGTCCCTTCACTATGTGATATGTATTCAGAGAGCGCGTTATGGATATGAGCGCGATATGCTGGATTTTGTAAGTGCCACACTGAGAGCCGCCACCGAAAGGGGGCCCTGCTCAGGCCTATCAGGAGGTGAATGGCCACGGGAGAGTGGTCTGACAGGCCCCTGGGAAGGATCGCTGCCGTCGGTATTCTGCGAACAAAGGCACGGGGATCAATATGTAGTCAAGCCTGGATTATGAGGTATGGGAGAAGTAACTGTAGCTGACCTCAGTGGGAATATGCATCTGCCAAGTGTCTGCCCACCAGGGTCCGTAGTTTGGAATCAGGAGATCCTGCAGCAGCGCCCGCTGGATGCCACGTGTCTATATTCGGGGACATTACGTTGTTCCAGTAACCACCCATCACTGCAAGCCCATCTGGCAGGGCACCCCAGATCCCCACAAAGTGGTCCAAAAAACTCTGACCAAGGGGCTGGGGGCTTAGATGCTACCAAACACAATGCGCTCCCCAGCCACAATCCCATGTACAAATATATATCGACCATGTATGTCAGCCCACTTTTGTATCAGTGTGCACGCGACCCTGGAGTAAATCAAGATGGCAACACCCCTGGAACCCCACATGAATCCTGCGTGGAACATGTGCACAAATCCATATCAGGCAGGGGGCCTTTGTACCAAGCATGTGCGTCTCTTGCAATAGAAGAATGTCTGCTCCTATGTGTTTGGCTTGACAAAGAACTGTGCCACGCTTGATCTTGTCCAGCATGCCCCTTGTGTTCCAGATCACTATGTGTATCTGCCCAGGGGAATGTACTATGGGTTCTGCCACCATTGTACCATGTGGGAGTGATATGTTGTATCAGATGATCCGGGAAAGTGCGATTCCAGGGACTTTTGAGCTACGCAACAAATACATATCAAAACAAAACAAACAGGAATATGTGCAACACATCTACCCCCTCCCATCCCACCCCAATACCTCAAAACATCTGAAGTATCTATCGTGGGAAGTACCGCATCCCACCGCCAAACGGGGAGGCGGAACACTGTCTCCCCAATGGATCCCTTGAGTACCTATAGTGTCCCAAGTCCTACTGGGGGGACTGGAGAAAACCTGTGGATGTGGCCCATATTTGACCTGAACACCAGCGAAAGTGCATTAAGAGATCCAAGACTACCCTCCCTGGGGGTCCAAACCATGTAACTGGTAATGTTATTTCTTTTGGGGCGGCAAGCTCTCCGGGTCCTGTTTATTGTTCTTAGAACACCATGTGGATCTGGATCTGTGACGTCTCTTGTCTTTAGGTTTCAACTGTGAACGGTTCGAATCTCCGGTCGAGGATTCAGAGTCTCTGAGTATGTGGCTTTAGAGGCTATTGTTCATCAGTCCATGTGAAGACCTCTTCCAGGGTGTCAAAAAAGATGGTGCGAGAGTTGAAGACTACCCTCAGATGGGCCGGGTACAGAAGCATGTAGGAGATCTTGAGATCTCAGAGACGTGCCTTGGCAGCGGTGAAGGACTGACGCTGTTGCTGGACCATTTTCGTATAGTCTGGGAAAATCATAATACGATGGGACTCATCAACAAGATCCGCCTTAAGCCTTGCCCGCTGCAAGATAACATCTCAGTCGTGGAAGTTCAAGGTTCGTGCAATCAGAAACCGTGGCTGGGCCCTGGCGGAGACTTCTGCTGCAGGGCCCTGTGTGCACGTTTGACAACAAAGCACAATGAGAGAGCATTATCTGGGATCCAAGAGTTGAGCCAGTTTGTGAGAAACTTTCCTGCATCATCTCCCTCGCAATTTTCAGGGAAACCCACAAAGAGGTTGTTTCTCCTTGCCCGACCCTCGGCATCTTCCACCCGTAAGTCCAAGCCCTTGGTCAACTGTTCCAGGGAGGTGACTTCGTTGCAGTGTGGACAGAGTGTCCTCGACCCCTGAGACCCTCGCTCCAATTTCTGTTATGTGGTCTATGGCATTGCAGCAGTCCTGGCGCAGGAGAGTAACTTCTGTTCCCATGCGCCAATCTGAGTTTCCAGGGCCTGCCTGGACTGGGTGATGGCAGCTAGGAGGGCAGCGTTCTCTGGTAAGGCCAGATGTGGTATCTGAATTTTCAGTGGGCTGTGCCGCTGTGGCTGTGAATTGGTCCATGGTGCTTTGTTTCGGGCCAGGCCCAGGGCCCTTATCTGTAGACATGCTGCGCCAGCTATTCTGTAGGGACCTGTGTTTCTGTCGCCAGTTGCCCACTCAAGTCCCATAGCACCTCCCAATACATTACACAATAGGCCCGCACGACTCAGAGCTGACGGCCAAGAGGGGACGGGGCCCCAAGCACCACCACCAGGCCCGGCCTCCAAGAGATCCTCCTAACCAGAGGCCACAGGCCCGAGTAGCCGCCCGGGCCCCATTGTGCCACTCACTGCGTTGCTGTGTCTAGTGCTGTAAGTCTGCCCCGCGGGCCAGGAAATGCAGAGACCACACGATCTGCTGCATTGCACTGCCCCATGTCATCTCCCCAGGCAAGCTCCACTCCTTGTTGGGGCCCTATGACCTACTGTGATTGTCCAGATCATAAAGGCCAGGAGGCAGCACCTGGACCATGGCCCCAAGCGTTTGAGTGAGAGGGAGGCTGAGGGAGGACCCCCCCGGATCACAATCTGCACAGGGACCTAGTCTAGCCGCCTCTGCGACCAAGAGCATGCCCCTCCTCTCCCAATGGGTGCCTCACCTCTCTCCCACGCGACGATCGCAGGATCCGTGGCTCGGATGTTGCTGGCTGGTGCTGCCAAGATGTCCTCTCCGGGCCAGTACTCCAGGCCTCGGCGTCCCGCAGATTTTGGGTCGTACACCTCGCTCGGGCCCCACAAACTCCAGTGAGTTCCCGCCCCTGACGGGGCACTGCATTGCCACGATGTCGGTCCGAGCACCACTCCAGAAGCCCAGGGTCACAGAGGCGTCCACCAGCGTGCACGCGCTGCTCCTCCAGGAGACACTCACCTCATCCACTAGGCCGCGGCCGGCAGAGCACACCGAGCCTCAGCGACGCAGGCTGTAAACAGTCCTGTTTATGCTGTTGGACCCCGAAAACGGCCCCTATGTCTCCCCCAAGGTTGGCAGGCACAGGAGGGTCGTCACATTGACGAAGAAAAGCAGTTACAGGCAGGATTATGGCAGGATTAATTGCGGGCCAGCGGAGCTCACTCAGAGCACGTCCGCCATGATGGGCTGCTTGGCTCAGCCCCCCAGAATGAATTTTTTAAGTTATAATATTTGAATGTGGTGGTGGTTGTTGAATGTTTGCATTTGTTTTGCGATTTCGCTACATGATCGCGATCATAGTGACGTCACCGCAAAGTTGAAAAGTTTAGAAAAAAATCACTTAACAAGAAAATTAATAACATTTTGGGCTCTAGGGGGGCTCTGACAAGAGCCTTTGTGTTGAGAGTGTGTATAAGACAGCTACATATAAGACTGTATGCAAAGTTTCAGGTTGCGAATATAAAAAATGTAAAGAAAAAAAAAACTATGTTTAATGATCCACTGAAGAAAATTCATGGTTATAAAAATACCTTAAAAATTCAATAAAAAAATCATAGTTTAAATGGACGTTAGAGTTGGGAAATAGAATGTGAAAAACCTTAGAAATTCACAGAACAAACCAAAGGTTACAGGGACGTTATAGTTAGGAAAAGGAATTAAACAAAACTTAGAAATTCACTGAAAAAACCAAAGGTTACAGAGACGTTACAGTTAGGCTCTGGTTTCACTCGTACAAAACCAGTGAAGTTCAACATTTATAGTTAATTGAGCTAACTATAACTCACGCCTACACAATGCACTGCTTATGATCTCAAATATTACATCACTCATGACATGGTCAGTGACATCACTGATAGCATCACAGAGTCCCGCCCAAAAAAGGGAAAATAAAGAAAAGGGGGCAGGGTAGGAATACCCTGACCCACAGGCCATGGTCTTGGGGTCTCCCAGGGACCCCACCATGGCATTAAATATTTTTTTTTTAAATTGCTGCAAAATCGCGAATTCGGGGCAATTTTTAAAAAGCGCTTGCTTTTAAATAACCCCTGAGTGGGCCAGGTCCGGGGGGCATATAATAAATGTAGGAGGAGGCACACGGGGCCTTCCTCCTAGGGCTTATCAAAGTTCCAGGGACAGTCACCTCCCAGTAGTAACATTAATATATGTGGGGGAGCCTCAGGGCTCCCCCGCTGCACCGGGGACCACCACCTTCTGCAGGGGAGGCCCTATGGCCTCACCCGGAGCCTCGGGGACCGCCACCTTCCCAGGGCACTGCTGTATAAAAATGCGCCCGCAAGGCCTCACTGTTGCCCTGGGGACCACCAGCTCCCCGGAGCAAATGTATAAATTAATTTTAAAAAGAAAACAATGCTGGTGAGGTCCTATGGCCTCCCCTGCAGCCCCTGGGACCACCACCTCCCCTGGGCACACATACAACAATTAAGGGGGTTCTGTTGCAGCCTCCCGGCCCCAGGGACCACCACCACCCCAGGGCTTACTTCACAAAGGAGGGGGGCACATGGACCCCCTCATGGAACCCTAGATGGACCTGGGGACTGCCACCCCTCAGGGCTGGCTACAGCAATGTCCTGGGGTGGCCACCCCCGGGACATTGCAGTTTGCTATGGCATGGTGGGAGCTCTGCCATAGCAAACCAGCTCTTCTTTCAGCAAGCAAGAGCAGAAAATGCTCTTGCTTGCTGAAAGCAGAGCAGTGTCTGTTTCCCTGCTCGCTGTGAGGTGAGCACGGAAACAGACACTTTGCTTTGGGATCCAGGGAGCTGCATGCCTTCAGCTCCCTGGGGCTCAAAGCAATGCCTGCTCCAGCAGGAGCCTCAAGGCCCCCGCGGTCCCCAACAAAGAGGCCAGGCCCCAGGGGATGTGGTCCCTAGGGCTGAAGTTAGCTGGGGAGGGGGGCCTGCATTTAAAAAAATATTATTAAGGCCTGGCCCTGGGGGATGGGGTCCCGAGGCTGAAATCGGACTCGGGAGGGGGGCCGCGCGGCCCTTTCCCTTTTTAATGAAAATAATAATAATTTTAAAAAGGGGCAGGACCCTGGGGATAGGTCACCGGTGGCTAAGTTGGCCCAGGGAGGGGGGCCACCCCC
This sequence comes from Calotriton arnoldi, assembly GCA_963921515.1. Taxonomy (NCBI): domain Eukaryota; kingdom Metazoa; phylum Chordata; class Amphibia; order Caudata; family Salamandridae; genus Calotriton; species Calotriton arnoldi. The sequence goes on from CAWUFW010002907.1 coordinate 403,409, forward strand.
CCCTGTTTTAAAAAAAGATATAAAGATATAAAGGCCTGGCCCCAGGGGATGGGGTTCCTCAGGCCGAAATCGGCCTGCAGAGGAAAGCCGCAAAGTCCCCCTCCTTTTTTTTATAATGTTTTTTTAAAAAAGGGGCAAGCCCAGGGGGATGAGGTCCCCTGGGCCCAAAACGGTCCAGGGACAGGGGGCCACGTGGCCCCCCTTCCTAAATTATAGAGAAAAAAATAGAGAAAAAAAAGCCAGCAACTCGCCAGATACTCCGCCCCCTCTGCAAATCTGCCTCCTGGCATGTTGTTGGTTGGGGGATGAAGTCCCCTTGGCTGCTGAGGGTTCTTAGGGGCCAACAAGTCCTCCTGTTACCTCCAGTAAGCCCCACAAAGTGGAATTGCTGAGAGGTCATAAGAGGCCCCGCCCCCTTTCTCCACCATTCTACAAACGGCCTCTCAGGGAACTGCTCATGGGGGGATGAGGTCCCCTTGCCTCCTGAGGGTCTCAGGACTAAAGTGGACTTCATCCCCCAAGCAGCAGTGCACCAGGAGGCACGTTTGCAGAGTGGTGGAGAAAGGGGGAGTAGCCTCTGATGACCCCTCAGCAATCCAGATGTGTGGGTGTTACTGGGGGTAACAGGAGGGCTAGTTGCCCCAAGGACCCACAAGAGCCAAGGGGACTTCATCCACCAACTAGTAGTGCGCCAGGAGACGAGTTTGCAGAGTGGTGGAGAAAGGGGGTATGGCCACCAAAAACCTCTCAGCAAACCCACTGTGTGGGATTTGCTGGAGGTACCAGGAGGGGTAGTTGGCCTCCAAGGACCCTCAATAGCCAAGTGGACTTCATCCCCCTAATAGTAGTGCGCCAGGAGGTGCATTTGCAGACTGGTGGAGAAAGGTGGTGTGGCCTTCTACCGGGTCTTACCAATCCCGCTGTGTGGGACATACTGGAGGTAACAGGAGGAGTAGTTGGCCCCCAAGGACATCCTTGGGGGCCAACTACCCCTCCTGTTACCTCTAGTAAGTCCCACACAGCGGGATTGCTAAGAGGTCTTCAGAGGCCCTGCCCCCTTTCTCCACCACTCTGCAAATGCGACTACCAGTTAAAAAAAAACATAGAAATTCACTGAAAAAAACAAAGATTCCAGGGATGTTATAGTTATCAATTACCATTTAAAAAAACCTTAGAAATTCAATGAAAAAACCAAAGGTTACAGGGATGTCATAGTTAGGAAATAGAATTAAAAAAAACTTAGAAATTCACAGAAAAAAGCCAAAGGTTACAGGGACATTATAGTTAGGCTGACATTTCACTCATACAGAACCAGTGAAATTCAGCAGTTATAGTTAGCTGAGCTAACTATAACTCGTGCCCCCGCAATGCACTGTTTATGACCTCACATATTACATCACTCATGACATGGTCAGTGACAACACTGATGACATCTCAAATAACATCAATTATGACATTACTGATGACATCATCCAGTTGCTGTGAGTATATATATATATATATATATATATACATATATATATATATATATATATATATATATATATATATATATATATATATATATATTCACTGAAAAAACCATAGGTTTCAGGCACGTTATAGTTAGAAATTTGCATTTAAAAACCTTAGAAATTCACTGAAAAAACCATAAGGTTTTAGGGACAGTTATAGTTAGTTGGCCATTGCACTCGTACAAAACCCGTGAAATTCCCCGTTATAGTTAGTTCAGGTAACTATAACTCGCGCCCCGCAATGCACTGCTGATGACGTCACATATTACATCACTCATGACATGGTCAGTGACATCACTGATGACATCACTGATGACATCTCAAATGACATCACTGATGACATCACTGATGACATCATCCAGTGACTGTGTGTTTGTGTAAAGTTTAAATATGTTTAATATATATAGGGAAAGGCGTATTGAAGAATGAGTGGGTGTATAAGTGTCTGAATGGATGATTTAGTAGGTGCGTGACTGAGTCTATAAGTGAGTGATTAAACGTATCTTACTGGATGCATGGGTGAGTGACTAAACTGTGTGAATGTCTGTATCCGTCTGTCTGTTGTTGTGTAAGCAGCTGCATGGGTTTCTGACTAGCTAAATGAGTGTCTATATGGGTTATGGATTGGTTCTCTGAGTATCTGTATGGGTGCCTCAGTGTTTGTGTGGGTGTGGTGAGTGTGACTCTGTGCATAGATGTGTGAGTGGATGATTCACTGGGTGCATGGTTTCAAGAGTGCGTCTGTGATGGACTGTATGGGTGGGTGAGTGTGTGTATGGGTGTGTTAGTGATTGAATGTATATCTCAGTGGTACATGTGTGAGTAACTACATATGTGAAAGGCAGTATATATGTGTGTTGGAGTATATAAATGGCTATAAGTGAGAGTGTGTGATTGTGAGAGTGGCTATATGGATGAGTGTGTGCTTGCATCAGTGATTGCATAGGAGCGTAAGAATGTGCTAGTATTTTTATGAGTAAGTGAGCTGGTGTGTATAACTGTATAGGTGAGTAAATTGGAGTGTGATTAATTATTTGCATGACTGACTAGGTGTGTGAGTACCTCTATGGATGAGTTGCGTTGTGTGAGTGTTTATATAGGTGTATGAGTGCATATGATAGTCCTGTACTGAGTGACTGTAAGTATGAGTGACTGTACGGGTGAGTGAGTAGATGTGTGTGTGTAGACCTAAGAATCAGTGAGTGGGTATGTACTTATTGGTATTGAAGTGTGTATGGTTTTGAGAATGGCAGTCTTTAATTTAGAGTGGGTGTTTCAAAACTTATATTAGGGTGTGAGAAGATGCATTAAATTCTCACATGGATGATGTCATCAGTGATGTCATCAGTGATGTCATTTGAGATGTCATCAGTGATGTCATCAGTGATGTCACTGACCATGTCATGAGTGATGTAATATGTGACGTCATCAGCAGTGCATTGCGGGGACGCGAGTTATAGTTACCTGAACTAACTATAACGGGGAATTTCACGGGTTTTGTACGAGTGCAATGTCCAACTAACTATAACTGTCCCTAAAACCTTATGGTTTTTTCAGTGAATTTCTAAGGTTTTTAAATGCAAATTTCTAACTATAACGTGCCTGAAACCTATGGTTTTTCAGTGAATTTCAAAGGTTTTTTAAATGCTAATTTCTAACTATAACGTGTCTGAAACCTATGGTTTTTTCAGTGAATTTCAAAGGTTTTTTAAATGCTAATTCCTAACTATAACATGTCTGAAACCTACAGTTTTTTCAGTAAATTTCAAAGGTTTTGTAAATGACAATTTTTAAATGTATTAATTGTTATATTTATTTTTTTCATACTGATTTACTACATTTTTAGAAACATTTTTTTTTACATATTTTATTTTTTAAATTACATTGTAATTACATTATACATTACAAAAATACTTTCTCAGAATGAATTACTTTAGTTTAAATACTTTGCACATAGGCAATAGACTTTTAAGTACAGTAGTTACAGTTGTTGCAATGGGCAACACATTTTCAAACACAATGCAACATTCAGCTCAATGTGAATTTCTAGTTAAATGCAATTAGTTACTTTATGGATTACTTTTCTAACCACAGGACTGGATCCTAGATTCAGTCCTGGGACATCTCCTGTAAACAGTTGAGTAAAAGCGTTTTGGTTACAGTAGTGATTTTTAAGGAATATTATTGTATTTTAAAAGTTGACACTTAGAAACTTTTTCTCATAGAATCACCAATGTTATCCTATGGAAGGAAATTCACTTAGCAGGTAAAAACTGTTATCGTTACTTTTTCTTACTCAGTGTTGGATCCTGGATCCAGCACTGGTGCATCTCCTGTAAACAGTTGAAAGAATGCGTTTAAGTCATACAGGCGATTTTTAAGGAATATTTGTAGTTTGTGAAAATCGACACTTTGAAACTTTTCAGCTGAAAACCAGACAATGGATTCCTATGGAAGAAAATATAAGTTACTGGTAAGTACGGTTAAAATTACTTTTCAGGGTCAGTGCTGGGCTAAAAGATGCAGCACTGAGGTCTCTCCTGATAACAGGTGAGTAAATCGGAATTCGTATTTCGGCTGATTTTAGAGGAATATTTTAAAGTTCCAAAACTCCACACTTAGAAGAATTTCCAAGTGAAACCAGTCAATGTTAGCCTATGGAAGGAAATTCAAGTTACTGGTAAGTACGGTTAAAATTACTTTTCAGGACCAGTACTGGGCTGAAAGATACAGCACTGAGGTCTCTCCTGATAACAGGTGAGTAAATCGGAATTTGTATTTCGGCTGATTTTAGAGGAATATTTGTATGTTTCAAAAATCAACACTTAGAAACTTTTTCAGCAAAAAGCAGACAATGATATCCTATGGAAGGAAATTCAAGTTACTGGTAAGTACGGTTAAAATTACTTTTCAGGATTAGTACTGGGCTGAAAGATGCAGCACTGAGGTCTCTCCTGATAACAGGTGAGTAAATCCGAATTCGTAGTTCGGCAGATTTTAGAGGAATATTTGCACAATGGTGAAGGTAGGGGCGGGGCCTGAGGTGACATCTGTGCAAACGCGCCCCGTGGCGCGTTTTAAGTTGGGGGATTAAGTCCCCTTGAATCATGAGGGTCCCTAGGGGCCAACTAGCCCACCAGGAACCTCCAGTATGCGCCAGGGGCTGCGTTGCAGAGACGTGTAGAGAGGCCACACCCCTTTTACACCTCTCTGCAACGCAGCTCTGTGGCACTTTCTGGATGTACCTGTTGGGCTAGTTGGCCCCAGGGACCCTCAGGATTGAAGGGGATTTAATTCCCCATCTTAAAACGCGCCACGGGGCCTGTTTGCACACATGTCACCTGAAGCCCCGCCCCTCCCTTCACCACTGTGCAAACGCGCCCGTGGCGCGTTTTAAGTTGGGGGATTAAGTCCCCTTGAATCCTGAGGGTTCCTGGGGGCCAACTAGCCCACCATGTACCTCCAAAAGCGCCACAGAGCTGCGTTGCAGAGAGGTGTATAAAGGGGCGTGGCCTCTGTACACCTCTCTGCAACGCAGCCCCTGGCGCATACTGGAGGTTCCTGGTGGGCTAGTTGGCCCCAGGGACCCCAGTATTCAAGGGGGAATTACTTCCCCATCTGCAAACGCGCCAGGGGCGCGTTTGCAGAGTGGTGAAGGAAGGGGACGGGGCCTGCGGGCCGATCATTTTTTTTTTTTTCCCTGAAGGGGGGCTGTGTGGCCCCCCTTCCTTTTTCTTATTTTTGGGCCCTGGGGACCCCATCCCCCAGGGCCTTACCCCCTTTTTTTTTTTTTTTTTTAATTATTTCTGGGGAGGGGGGCCACGTGGCCCCCCTCCCGGGCCACTACTTGCCCCGGGGACCCCATCCCCCGGGGCCTGGCCTCTGGTTGGGGACTGTGGGGGTCCCCAAACCCCCACAGTCCCGCCGGCTCCCCGTGTCCTACGGGAGCCGGCATTGCTTTACACATGGGGAGCAGCTAACATGCTGCTCCCCGTGTGAAAAGCAATTGTCTTTGGATATTGAGGCGAGAGCAGGTTTCCCTGCTCTCTCTTCCAATATCCAAAGCAGTTTGCAATGACAGGACGGGAGCCGCGAGGCTCCCGTCCTGTCATTGCAAACAGCAGTGTCCCGGGGGTAGGCACCCCGGGACACTGCAGGAGCCGGCCCTGGGGGTGGCGGTCCCCAGGGCCACCACAGGCTCCAGGAGGGAGGCCGCGCGGCCCCCTCCCCACATCAGCAAAGCCCCGGGAGGTGGTGGTCCCCGGGGCTTCGGGGTCCAAAACGGACCCCCATTTTAATTTGTTAGTGCCCGGGGAGGTGGCGGTCCCGAGGCGTGTGGGGGCTCGAGCCCCCACACAGGAAAAACTAAAAAAAAAGAAGCCCGGGGAGGTGGTGGTCCCCGGGGCTGCGGGAGGGCTCAGAGCCCTCCCGCACCATTTTAAAAGAAAGCCCCGGGTGTGGCGGTCCCCGGGGCTTGGGGGCCCTTTGAGGCCCCCCATACATAAATTTAACCCCCCCACCAAGCCCCCAGGACTTGGGCCACCCGGGGGCAAAATACAATCAAAGCGCGGGAGACCGCCCTTCGATTTTTTTTTTCCGGCACGATTCGCGCTCCCTGAGCGCATCCTGCCGATTTAAAAAAATAAAAATGCTTTTTTCTGCCCAGGGGGTCCTTGTGGGACCCCCTGAGCAGACCTAGGGGTCAGGGTGTTTCTACCCTGCCCCCTTTGTGCGTTTTGCACACTTTTTTACTGCTTTCTTGTTCCTCGGTTCTACCGAGGAACAAGATGGCTGCCAACACTTCCTGGTTTGGAGTGTTGACAGCCAATTAGCAGACAGCTCGTGATCGGGAGGGTGCGCGAATCCGACGCGGCCATAGATATATATGTACTTTTACTTTTGATTTTCTCAGCAACTACTGAACGGATTTACACCATTTAACAAAAGGGTTCTTTCTGAACCAAGAACTACCTCTTTGCCAAATTTGGTGTAATTCCGTTCAGCAGTTCGGGCTGTAGCCGTGTCTAAAGTTTCCTATGGGAAATTGATTTTTTGAGTCTTATTTTTTTAATTTCTCCGCAACTACTGAACGGATTTACACCATTTAACAAAAAGGGTTCTTTCTGAACCAAGAACTACCTCTTTGCCAAATTTGGTGTAATTCCGTTCAGCAGTTCGGGCTGTAGCCGTGTCTAAAGTTTCCTATGGGAAAATGAATGGGGAAAACATGTTTTGGGACCCCCTTTTTCTCGGCCCCCGCTTGACGAATCACCCTGAGACTTTCAGGGTAGGAGTGGACCGGAGCGGGCCATAAAGTTTGAAAATTTCGCGAAGATTCGTCAACCGACGCAAGAGTTATTTCAAATAGAATGTCGCGGATTTCCTATGGAAAATAGGTCCTAACTATAACTATCTACTGGCGACCGCCAGTAGATAATTTATATATATATATATATATATATATATATATATATATATATATGCTGCCACAACGGTGAACAATCCAGTCAGTCCGAAAGAAGGACAGCACTCACGGGAATTCTTTTCAGTGATTTATTTCTGCGAAATATATATATATTCACTGAAAAAACAAAGATTAAAGGGGCATTGTAGTTAGGTGAAAATGTCAGTTAAAACAAAATGTTTTCAACTAACACAGCCACTGAAATTCACCAGTTATAGTTATCTTCAGTAACTATAACTTGTACCTTAAAATAACTATAACTTGCACCTCCGCCATGCACAGTGTTGATATCAATGATGTAGTTTCATATGTCATTAGGGATGTTATTAATGCAGTCATTGAACATGTCAAGAGTGATGTAATATGCGAGGGTACAAACAGTGCATGGCGATGGCACGAGTTATAGCTACATTAGTGCACGAGTAATAGTTACTTGAGATAGCTATGACTGGTGAATTTCAGTGGTTTTATTAGCTTAAAATGTTATTTTTTAACTAACCTTTTCACCTATTACAACGTGCCTTTACCCTTTTGTTTTTTCAGTGAATTTCAACGTTTTTTTAATGAGAAGTAAGATATTATTGCCATTCCTCACTATAATGCCACTTTAACCTTTGTTTTATTTCAGTGAATTTCTAGAGTTTTTTTTAAACTAAATTATGATGTCTATTGACCTTTGCTGCAGTAGGTTGGCCACAAGGCCCTGCCTGTGACTAGGCCCTGCACCCAACTGCACACTGGAGCCCAACCCTCCGCCACGCATGGCCTTCATACATGTGCAATATGAGATTGGGTTCAGGGCCTTGCCTGCGGCCAAGCACTTAGCCCAAACCCCTGTGGGCGGTCAACCCCTTTGCAGTGCAGCACCTTCAGCCATGCCTGGTGTGGTGTTGGGTGCAGGGCCTGGCTGCAGGCCCCATAGCACTCATGACCTTTACCCAACCTCACACGGGTACCCAACCCTGCTTTTTTCATTTTGTTGCATCTCGGATCTGCTGATCTGCTGTGATTGTCCAAAGATCCACAGAATCTCCCCAAAAAACATTTTTTTTAAAAACATTTAGCCCTGAGGGATCTACCTAAATGGCTCATGGGGTCGAGGTACTCCTATCCTGCCCTCTTATAACTTTTTTTATTTTATTTTGTAAGACTGAGTCCCAAAATCCTAAGATGACGTGCACAACTTTTCCTTCAGGTTGTGGCCAACCAATCACAGTGTGCACTTGAGCTCTCAGATCCGGGACCACAACGTGAAATATACATACATTTCGAGACTTAATTTCATAAAAACTATTGAACAGATTTACACTACATCACAAAAATTACGCTTTCTGGATCAAGATCTAGCTTTCTTCCAAATCTGGTGCCATTCTATTATGGTTGAACCTATATCTAACTTTCCCATGGAAAATTGCATGGGGAAATGTGTTTTTGAACCCCCCTTTTTCTCAGCCTGCGCTTTATGGATCCCCCAAAAACTTTCCAGGAAGGGGCTTAGATGGATGAGACTTTAAAGAATATTCAAAAAAGAGTGCCAAAGTTATTAGCAAACCACATGGGTGAAATCTAGATACGTGGTCCTAACTATAACTACCCGGTGGCAACCGCCACCTGTGTGTGAAATGTGCATAAATGTCATAGTTGCCTACAGTAACATCATTATGAGCATAGATACATGTATGGAGGTATATGAATCTACAATTCTTACAGGAATGGGGCTGTTATCTATATGTGTATGTGAGCGCATGCATATATTTGTATGTATATTACATATGTATGTATGTTTTTATAGGACTGTGCATATAAATTGGATGCAGATACATTTAGATTTATTCTGTGTTCATCAATATTAGTAAGTATAATGCTTATATATGTGTATGTCATATATATTACTTTACACTTAGCTAGATCTAGATGTGTGTTTGTTGTCTGTATATACATATATATGTATTTTGTTTTAGTGATAGTAAAAAACTGAAAAAACAAATATATAAAAATAATGTATATATTTTTCATTACGTATTTATATTTGACATAGTACATACTAAATCTTATACATACATAACATATAAGTGGGGGAGTGTGTGTATATACCTTCAGGTCTCTTTTCTATCAAAAGACGTATATGTTACAGTATGCAAATCTGATACTAAGAAAGTATTAGAAGAATATATTTAGATAAAAAAATCTACATATGTCTCTCTCTCTCTCTGTCTCTGTATGCATGTGTATCTATATGTATAAGAACAGTGCATGCATACTTAGACATGACAAACTTTGCATCTCTCGGTATGGAGATGAGGTCGATGTTGTTCATGTGTCATTGAGCATTGAGCTATGCTTCCTGTTATAAGCAGATACATTAATATAAGGGGAAGAAAATAGTATATTTCACCTCAAAATACATGTGTATCTCAGACCATGTAAGTATTGCTGCTTCTCTGTACATATATATGTATATATAGAGGGGTTTATGTCTGCTAAGTGTCATGTGTATGCAGAAGCAAACCTAGGTTATTTGCTAAAAGGAAAAATATTTGCATATTTCACCACAAGATACGTATGCATATTAGACCACGTAAATATTTCTGCTTCAATGTACAGATGGGTGTGCATATAGAAGGGTTTATTTTAGCAACTAAAACGTTGGAGTGTCATTTGTATATATGTATGTATAGGTTAATTTCTCCATGAACAGTGACCAAAAGTGGCATTTACTATTTAGGCTTATAGTAGCTTTCCATTGAGAAGGCAGACAATATGTTTCAAAAGCATATGATACTACTAGGTTAAGTCCTAGATATAGGTTTAATTATTGCAACATCTAACAGTGAACATGGCAAAATCAGATTGTTAGTACAAATGTTTTCTAGGAAGATTGTTAATTAGACCTTATGAACTGGGGTGACCAAACCAGCTCTACTAATTGATTAATCTCTTGCAGTGCCTTTAATTTCATTTCCCAGAAGCTCAGAGCTGGTCCTCAGAAGCTGTAAGGTACTGTCAATGATTCTGCTGCCTGGAGGGAAATGGAGATGTTGGTGCAGCAGCCCATGATGTGAGCTCATTATTAGTAAGGCAAGGAAATAGAATTACTGGGGCTCACACTGCCAGCACACACTATCTATGTACTTGTCAAGTAATTGTGAGGAGATGTGTGGCAGGGTGGAGTTAGGGGAAGCTGCCAACATAATGCAGGCAAGGCGAAATATCATTCCATCTGAATATCAAAAACACATCCAAGAGTAAAGGGCCTTTGATGCAGGCAGGCCTTCCCATGGACACACTGGCCCCTTGTACCCTAAAGGGGAGGAGGTTCTGGAAAGTAGGGGTGGGGACAGCACCGGGATTGTTAATTATGGGGTGTAGGGTTAACATTAATTGCTACTGAGGTTCTACTACAAAATAGGCTGTACCACCTAGTAATCAGAATGCTACCAGAGACAGTAGAAGACCAGAAGACATTATGGGAGGCATCTTCCTGTCACGTAAGAAAGGACTGAATGAAGCCTACTATCTCCTGAGTTTCCAGAATTGAAAAGACGTTTCCGAGGGCCAGCAAAATAAAGGACTGAAGCCATCTTGCTAGAAGCACCAGCACCTCAGTGGGGCTGAACTTAAGCTGGAACCCTTGTTGAAGTGTGAAGTGTGTAGGAAAGTAGGATCGGCTTTTATGGTTACCCCCACTTTTTGCCTGGTGCTAAGCTGTTATTGACTAGTCTGACTGGGATCGTGTTAATCAGGAACCCAGTCTATCTGCTTTCTCCTTTAAATGGTTGTGGTTAGTACTTAGGTACATCCCAGGTTGGATACTGGGGTACACTTATCAGTCCCTAGTAAATGGTTCTAAGGTACCCAGGGTATAGGTACCCCAGCGGTCCCCCATGGACTGAAGCATGCATTATGCCACCCATGGGAGACCATTCAAAATACAACTACAGGCCTGCCATTGCAGCCTGTGTAAGATGGGGCAAGCACCACTTACTAAAGATATAGGTTTCCTATATCTAGGGTCAATGCACTTAAAACCTATAAGTTACCCCTATAGCAGGCCTTATCAATCCTGAAGGCAGGGTGCTTGGTTCTAAGTGTGAGGGTGCCCCTGCATGAGCAGGACACCCCTACAGCCTACGGAGTCCATTCTCCCGGGTTGTCAGTAAAGCAGCCATTTACTATATAGAGGGGTACCGCGTAATTACGCGAGGACCATCTCGAAACTGGCTGCAACGAATCCTATCATGTTTGGTATCAAACATGTTGGAATCAAACCCCCACACCGTAAACAGTGTGGGAGGTATGATTCCAAGCACTGGAAGAGCCCTCCGTTAGGCTCTCAATGTTCCCGGTGTCAACCTTCTAGACCCCGACAGTACAAAATGGTTGCTGCCAACCAGAGACACGATTCTGCCCTCCTGCTGCTGAGCCAAGCTCGAGCAGGGGAAGGCAGAACAATAGGCATCCTGTCACAGGGAGGTGTGACAACCTCCCAGGCAGGATTTAGTGTATTGGGACCGGGTGGGTGTGCTTGCCAGCACCACTAAGTCTGCATGAGGGGCACATTTGGTGCCCCCATGCATAGTCCAGTTCAAACCAGTCCTGGGAGTGTTGACTCTCACTCTGGCGTGAAACTGGACAAAGGACATGGGAGTAACCTCTCCCCTGTCCAGACCCTCCCCTGGGAGTGTCCCCTGAATCATCCCAACCCTTTCTTTAGGGTACTTAAGGGCTTACCTGGGTGTAGGTCCCTAGATTCATCGTGGGACAAGATTCAGATCAGACACCACTTCTTCTTCTACCGTCTGGGCACGCTGGACTTCACTGGACTTTGTTTGGGTTCTACTTCATCTCCCTTCCAGTCTGCTGCATCGTCTGTGCCTGTGCACCATACAGGAACCTTCCAAGGCCTGTGGGCATCCATGATACCTGAAGGAATCTCCCTTGAAGTGAAGGAGTCACTTCCCTGCATTCGCAGGCACTGCAACTAAGTCGACCGGTCTGCTGATCCTGATCTCCTCTGGACTCTGAAAGGTTCTGCAACACAAGTGTGGTTTTCCACAGCTCTGCCCTCTCACCAAGTTTGAGGCCAGTATCCCTTGTGAGGGCTGCAATGACCGGACCCTTGTGCACCGTGTCAACTTGCAGTTGCAAAGGCTTGTTGGCTTTCTTCCAAGAAGATCTTTGGCTCCAAGTAGCCCCAACCTCAAGCACCTCCAGTGACCAAAGTCTTTGTCCACATCGCATCGTTTGCACAGTGGCCTGCATCTTTTGGTGAGCTGCTTGAGGTCCTCTCGAGACTCCAGTACCACCGGCCTGTGGGTCCATTTGAGGGTCACCTTTGTTTCTTTTGGGCTCCCCTGATTGCTCGGGGCCTGCCCTTATCCCCTGCTTATGGTGAGTCCCCTGGTCCTTGCTGAACTCGACATTGCACCTTCTTCGACTTCTGCATTGGTTGCTCTCCGTGGGGTTCCTAGACACTCACCTTGGGTTGTTCCTTGGGTCCCCAGCACTTCTACATCCTCTCGACATTGTCTTGACCCGAGTCGTGGTTCTTAAACCACTTTCTTAGTATATGGTTTGGTCCCCCCTGGGGTCCACTGTGTATTTCGTGCTATTTAATGTATTTCTATGCAAAGTATTGTTTGCATTGTGTTTATCTCCCTGTAGGAGATATCTAAACGTATTAGAGAGTATTAAATAATAAATACATATTTTTATAAATAACTTGTGTGGTTCTTTTCACTTAATCTATACTATAAGAGTGTATTCTGGTAAAACAAGCTGCTTTACACTCCCTCTGGACTCAGCCTGAAGGCTGTTCTCCACAGCTACCACTTAGAGAGCTTTCTAAGGTTGTCTAAGACCTCCTAAATCACCATAAGGGTTGTCTGGACTGGTGCAGGGTGCCCACTTACATAAGTGGAGATCATATACCAGGCCAGCTTCTCACATTGGTGTGCAGCGGTTGGGATTCAAGTCTGCATTGTTTTACCAGACAAATCTTTGTGTTGATTAATTGAAAAACCATCACTAATACTAGGCACATATAATACAAGCTTAGAATAGTAAAGTTTACTGAACTTAGGGTTGGGTAAGCCAAGGTAAGCACACCCTTTCTCCATCCTCAGAGAGTTTAGTTCACTCTAGGTTAGGTAGGTGCAACACCACACCTCACTTAGTATCTCTTCTAAAGGAGATGACAGTGGCTCTCTGCCTACTAGATACAGTGAGCTTTCGTTCCAAGAACTAAAAGCCCTGTGTGCCTCTAGGAAGCTGAAGGCAAGGAAAAGTGCACACACTCAACACCTCCTACAGGTGTTACTGTTACTGTTAAATGACCTTAGGAAAGCCAGTGGGTCAGATGAACAGGAAAGAGTGGGTGGGCAGGGGACCGAAGATAAGCCAGGAGGGGACCCCTCTATGACCAAGAATCTAACCCTGACCAGGTGGAGCCTGATGACTCCCACCTGGACAACTCAGATCTCCCAGAGGATACTAATAATAATAATATTAATGATAACAGCATTTGTAGAGCGCAACAGCTACCTCAAGCAGAGGTGCCCCGGCGCTTTGCAGTCAAACAAGTGAGGGGGTCCAACCGAGGTGCTTGCCTTGGCTGAAAAGCCAAGTCTTTAAGGTCTTTCTGAACTCACGTTCAGACTTAATCAGGTGCATATGGGAAGGCAGGGAGCTCCACAATCTGGCTGTCACCACTATGAAGGACCTACCTCCTATGTGGTACACGGAGCAGGTGCTGGGAGTTAGATCTCAGCGAGCATTTTTGTTGGTAGAGGCAGAGCCGATGCTTAAGATATCTGGGGCTGCTATCTTGCAAAGCACGAAAGGCCAGAGTCAGGGCCTTGAACTCTATCCTTTTCGCAACAGGTAGCCAATGAAGTTGTCTGATGTGCGGAGAGATGTGGTGACGGAACGGAACTCGTCGAATTATTCTCGCTGCCGCATTCTGTACCATCTGCAATCTCTTGATCAGATAGGCAGGCAGTCCCAGGTAGAGACAATTTGCGTAGTCCAGCCGAGATATCTCCGTGGCGTGGACTATGACCCTTCGACAATCCTCTAGCAATAGATGCAAGAATTTCCTCAGACTTCTCAGCTTGCCAAAGCATGAGGCTGATATATGACGGAATTGGGCTGAGAAAGAGAGGTCCGTATCCCATTTGATGCCCAGGTTTTTCCCCGTGCTTGCTGGTGTAGGTGCTAACCCATTTCTACTGGCCAGCAAAGTCCAGCGGGAGGGGGAGATGCCTGGCCGAAGAACAGGACCTCAATCTTGTCCACATTAAGTTTTAGGATGTTATTATTCATCCAACATGAAATGTCCTTCAAACACCCCTTAAATCTAGTAAAGAATCAGCAGAGTGATCCTTAAAAGAAAACACCAGCTGGGTGTCATCCACATAGGAGACTGCCTTGACTTCCAAGGAAGTAATGAGAGAAAAAAGTGGTGTCAGATAGGTGTTGAAGAGTAGTGGGCTCAAGGCCGAGCCCTGAGGCATCCTGCACCACAGTGGCTTAGGTTCCGATTGATGGGGTTGAAGAAAGACCCTTTGAGAGCGGTCTTTAAGGTAGGACTGAATCCAGGAGAGTACCATCCCCTGCAGGCCCAGCAGTTTGAGTTTGTCTAGTAGGATTGGCTGCACAACCGTGTCGAATGCTGCGGACAGGTCTAAAAGTACCAACATCGCTGACGCTCCAGCATCCACAGTCATTCTTACAGACTCCGCCACCTCCACAAGCGCAGTCTCGGTACTAAAACCAGACCGAGATCCGGACTGAGTGTCATGCAAGATGTTTATTTTTATTTAAGAGTTTTAATATAGTGCTGGCCAGACCCGAAGGTATCGGAGCGCTTTACAACATTTGTCAAGTAATAATCGAGTACAAAGAATAACAGTAGTAAAACAATGATTCGTGATGGATCTTGTTCAGAGTGGGGGACAAAGGAGCGAGTCAAGAGGTAGATGCTGTAAGAAGATATTCTTATCATAGTGACTGGATGCTCAGATGGGCACGATTCCGCCTTGTGAGTCAGCTCTCACTTCGTAAGAGCTCGATTGAGGAAGAGGACTTTGAGCTGGCTGTTGAATTTTTCGACGGAAGGGTTAGTCCTGATATGTACTGGGATGGCGTTCCAAATTTTGGGAGCATTTCCAGAGAAGGAGCGTGATAAGGTTTTTTGTTTGCGAGTTTTCGGAGGGATGAGAAGTAGAGTGTTGGTGCTCCTGAGATTTCTTGTCTGCCCAGCTTTGTTGAGTTTGGAGGCCAGATAGGCAGGTTTGCCAGTGTGCAGAGCTTTGTGAGTGAGGCAAGCAGTTCTGAAGTTGACACGCATTTCTATTGGGAGCCAGTTTAGCTCTCTGAGAGCAGGGGAGATGTGTTCGAATTTCTTTACTCCAGTCACCATACTGGCTGCTGCATTTAGGGTTGATCTGAGAGGAGCAAGGTGTGATTTTGCCATGCCTGTGAGGGTGGCGTTTCCGTAATCCAATCTGGAAAGCACAAGAGATTGCGTGGCTTGCTTAAGGTCTTTTGGAGGGACGAAGGGTTTTTGATTTTGTTGAGTAGTTTTAGGTTGAAGAAAGCACTCTTTGCGGTGTTCTTGATGTGTTTGATCATGTCTTGGTTAGGGTCCAGAGTGATTCCCAGTGATTTCACGGAGTCGGCCGGGATGAGGGTGCAATTGAGGGCATCAATAGATTTTAGCCATTCTGTGATTTGGGGGTCTGCTCTTTGTTGGCTATGAGGAGGATTTCAGTTTTATCCTGTTTGAGTTTCAGATGGTTTTGGGATAGCCATTGTTGGACTTCTATTAAGGTGTCATTAAGTCTTTGCATGTCAGCCATGGAGGAAGTTTCTAGGTAGATCTGGATGTCGTCCGCATAGAGGTGGAAGGGTATGTTGGCTTTTTTGAGTATGGTGGTGAGGGGCTCCATGTAGATGTTGAACAGTGCGGGAGAGAGAACTGATCCTGGGGGGACGCCCCTGCTTATGGGGCGTAGGTCAGATGTGAAGTTTCTGATTTTTATTCTTTGTGAGCCGTTCTGCAGGAAGGAGGTGAAACACTGTAGGACCACCTCTTCTGCTCCTACCCTTTCACGAAGTACATTGATGAGCAGTTTGTGGTCAACCGTGTCAAAGGCCGCCGATAGGTCCAGGAGTATGAGTAAACAGCAGCGGTTTTTGTCGAGTGATTTGTAGACATCATCAATGACATTCAGGATAGCTGTCTCTGTGCTGCAGCCTTTTCTGAAGCCCGATTGGTGAGGGTCTAGAAGTTTGTTGTTGTCCATGTGAAGGGTGAGTTGACGGAGAACAAATTTTTCTAGTAATTTGGCTAAGAATGAGAGATTGGAGACAGGTCTGAAGTTATTGAGATCGTTTGGGTCAGAGCCCGTTTTTTTCAGTAATGGTGTGACTATAACCGATTTTGAGGCATTCTGGCGTGACTCCTGTTTTCAGGGAGCTATTTATAATCTTTGTCCAGAGCGGGGATAGTGAAAGTTTGAGCTTTTTGGCCAGTTGGGCAGGGAGCGGTCTTCAATGTGTGACGAGGGCTTGGTTCCTGTGGTCACTTCCACAATTTCTATTTTGGAGATGGGTTTGAATGATTTCCAGTTGTTTGGGGGTTGCCTGGGTGGGTTGTTGACTTCTTTGTAGGGGGGGGGCTTTCGTTGGGTGAGCGGAGGTGGTTCTCCAGTGAGAACTCAATCGTTGAGATTTTTTCGTTAAAGAAATTGGCAAAGTTGTCACAAAGGTCTTTGGAGGCCAGCATTGCGGGAGCGGGGGGGTTGGATGTTTGCTGTATAATGAGATTAAAGAGTTCTTTGGGGCGATTTTTAGCATTGTTTAGTGCACCACAGAAGAAGGAGGATTTTTCATTTTTGATGTGCTTTTTATATTTCCTGCGTTCCGCTTTGAGTTGATAAAGGTGGATGGTCGAGGGGTTGTCACGCCAGAGTCTTTCTGCAGCTCTTAGTTGTCTTCTTTCCGAATTTAGGTCTGTGTTGAACCACGATCTCGATGGAATGTTCTTGACTTTTTTTTGTTTCATCTGAGCTATTTGGTCAAGTATGGCGGTCATTGTCGCATTGTAATGTGTGGTAAGTTCTGTTGTGGAACTGTCGCATGCGGTGGTGGGGAGGAGTTCACTTATCTTTTCTTCTAGTTCGGCGAAGGGGATCTGGCTTAGGTTTCTCGTCCAGTGAAGGGGTTCATTTGTGCGAGGAAGGCGTTGGGTCTTTTGATTGATATGAAATAGAATGATATGGTGGCCTGACCAGTTGACAGGGAGGATAAGGTCTATGGTGATTGCGTCTCCGTGTGCTATGATGGCATCCAGGATTGAGCCTTTGTTGTGGGTTTGCTCTGTGCAGTGTTGAGTCAAATTATTATTGCGAAGAAGCTCATTCATGGATTGGATCAGGGGATTGTTTTCCTCATTCCAGTGTAGGTTTAGGTCACCTAGTACTAGGTTGTTCGCGTCCGAGAGTGAGCAGTGTGTTATCAGGTCGGAAAGGTGTTCTCTAAATGCAGGGGTGTTGCCTGGTGGATGGTAGAGGAGGTGGCAATAAAGCGTTTTGTTGTCCGTCGTCTTAATGGTGGCGGTTAGGTATTCAAATAGTGTTATATTTGAAGGAGTCTGTTTCTGTTACAGAGATATTACTTTTGTGGATGATTGCGGTGCCCCCACCTCGCTGGTTCTTTCTGTCTTTATTGATGATTGAGAACCCCTGGGGTACAAGCATGTCGATGATGGGGGGATGAGGATTCATTCAACCAGGTTTCTGTGATGAACGTGATGTCTATGTCATGGGTGAGGATAGTTTCTGCCAGTTCTGTTGCGTATTTGGTTGCAGATCTGCAGTTTATGAGCATGCAGTTGGTTACCTTCGTATTGTTGTGTTTCTCATTTGGGGGAGCCATGGGGATATTGGTGAGGTAGGCGGTAGGTCTCAACATTCTCTGTACTGTGTGGTCTCTTCCAAATCCAGTGATTACCTGGATCACGGAGCTGGGGTCGACAGCTGAAGTTTCCTAATAGGATTCGGCGAGATGCCTCGCCTCTTTCATGGACATTGCAGCGCTTGTTCTTTTGGGTCGCTGCGGCTGGTTCCTGAAGGGGGTTGTATTCCATCTGAGCCTTTGGCCCTTGTGAGGACTTGTGTGTTTATTGAAAGTGGTTGTGGGTGTGGGGAGTGGGCGTTGGGTAGGCTCCGTGGGTGAGGTGCGGTTCGATAAGATTTTATTGATACCCTGTGTTACGATCTCAGGCTGGTATTCCAGCCGTGCCAGTCTTTGGGTTGCATTCATAGTGTCGTGTCACCAACTCCTCAGGATCGGAACGATGCTCAAAAATGGTCCACCTCTCGATAGCTTCAAGTCTGTATGCCGTAATAGCACAGATCAGTGAAGTGATCGAGCGAGGGAAGGAAAGGGTGGGAACAGCGGGGAAGGAGACCTAAAACTACAGTAAATATAACCTGATAAATAACAGATAGGATACGTATATTGTTCACTATATCTATGATAAACACATTATTCTCATTTCGTACCTGTAAAGGAAAAGAACATGAACTTCTCAGATGAGCCCTTTCTATTTATTAATGTTCCTATTATCAGCATAGGACCAGAACCCACAAAGAACCTTTTGATACTGACACCCTATAAAGAAAATGGTGCAATTAGTACAACCGCTATTCTTATTTGTACGTTTCTTCTAGCAATTAAATTCTAATTTCAAATAAACTCCAACCTACTCATTAATTGCCAAGCCTGGCATCACAGGGTAGTAAGAGATATGAACACAAAGACTCTTCCACTATCCCCTGCTATTGAGTGCGGCCTGAAGGCAGAGAAACACATACAATTAACTGTGCACAATGATATTCATGACGTATTTGAGCAAAACGTGCACTACATATATACACATGTGATTGTTTGTATTGGTGAAACACTGTTACTTCACAATGTATTAACAAACACAGTTGTGCCATGTGAATTGCTATCAAGGATACATACAATGAACAAATAAACACATAACATATAACTGAAGGCCGTGCAATTCGAGTCCAAGCACTTTAAAGGCCACTACCAAATGTTTGAAATGTATTTGAAACAAGCAGGTATTCCTACTACCTGCATGAGACCACAAACGTGTGTCTCTCCAACAGGGAGGAACACCGCACTGTTTATGCTATGCACTACGGTATAGCAATATTGTCGAAATCGGGCCGGTATCCTAAATACCTGAATGAAAACAAAACGTGTGTCTCTTAAACAGCAAGAGAAGCCGCCAATAAAACAAGGTCAGTTTTATCTCCCAAACCAAAGTTATGACCAAGAGCGATGAAACGCTAGCTTCTTGTGACACCAAAATACCCGTAACTGAAGAGGTGGTGTATCGACACCTTTACCGGACCTCACACGAGAGAATAAACAGAACGCCTCACTGCTGGCATCCGGTACAACACACGAGCCACTGGAATAATCGGCAACGCTGCGGGGAGGCGGATGTGCTTTTAAGTCCTTCCGCTTCCCCTGACGGCAGCGTGCCTCCCGCATGGTATCACGGGGGTTGTAGTCTGTTCGTCATGCATCCTCGAGGACGCCCTGGAATCGTCCATACGGCAGCCGGCAAGGTCTCGAAGTGAGACAGGGTTCATGCCGACATTAATGAAAATAAAGGAAATATGACAGTACATCCTCCTTCAGAGAACCCTGTCGAACTTTTATGTCTTTCTGGGATTTCTTTTATGAAATGCAGTAATCAACCTTGGAGCGTGTATGTTGGTTATTGGTTCCCACGAATGTTCTTCTGGTTCATAACCTTTCCACGCCACTAGATACCATCTCTGTCTTCCCCTTAGTTTAGTATCCAGGATTCGGGATACCTCATATTCTTTCTCACCGTCCACCCATAAGGGGATAGGTCTTTCCTTGACGGGTGTAACAGAGGGTTTCAACAACGAAACATGAAACACAGGGTGAATTTTCATTGTAACTGGTAAGGCAAGTTTGAACGCCACAGGATTAACACATTTCAACACTTTATATGGTCCTATGTATTTAGGTCTAAAAACATTGGGGTATATTCACAAGAACGTGTGCTAAACATCTCCAAAAAATGTTAACGCAACTATACACATTGCAGTCCATCGCGGGAAAATAACCCAGTGTTAACGTGGAATTCACAACACGGCGGTACCATGCGATAGTCACCTGAAACCGCGGACAATGTCAGCGATACAACCACCGCGACGGCGATAAAAACACAAACCCCAACACCAAAAAACGTGCGATGAGACCATTCGCGATGAGGAAATCAGAGATAAGCAGCGCCAGGCCTGCCATACACACACGGCAGGCGGGAAAATCACTACAAAAGGAGAAAAAACACACAAATACAAAATGACCAACACCGAAGCACCATGGAGGCACCGGACACTGCTCGACAGGACACAACACAATGGCAACAGGGTGAGTAACCACCAGGTACTGGGGGGACGGGGGGAGATGGCCACAATGGCACACATGCACAATCAAGCAGAGCACAGTGCACACCCACAATGACTCTGGATCATGGCCGTGATCTTCACACTGTCACAATGTACATTGCCATGCTGTCTGAATGTCAACATGTACCATGCGGCTACATACATGTGGACACATTGTAACACAGCATCTCCCCTTCACATTGCAGGGGCACCATCAACGCCACCTGCAGAGCAGTCCCAGCCACTCTTCACTGATGGCGAGGAGGACACCACCAGCATCGACAGCCAAGCCCTCCAAGACATCATTGAGCTCATCCGCCAATCACCTCCAGGACCAGGGCAGCCCAGCTGCATCGAGGAGACCCCACCCACTCCACAAACCACCCAGCAGGAGGCACCCACAACCCCAGCTGTCTCCCAAGACCCCCCCGAACAACCCATGGCCTTCCAGCGCCGTGTGTTGGAGGTCCAGAGGGAGATGGCTGAGCAGGTGTGGGTGGGGTTCGACCTCATGGCTACCAAACTCGACACCATCCATGGGTGTCTGAGTCCCATCAGGGACCACCTCCAGTCCCTAACGGACACCCACACGCTGCTCCATGGTCTCCAACGAGCCCTGGCTGACATTGCTGGAGTCATGACTCGGAGACAAGAGCACCTGTCCGCTCAGGGTGGCTCCAGCGATCTCAGCCAGGAGATGGCACGCATGCAGAGGCTCTTGGAGGACATGGTGAGGATGGAGGCGGAAAGGAAGGCAGCCACCGCTGCACATCAGCGAAATGTAGCTGGGATCTACCAGGCCCTGCATGTCCTCATCATGGCATTGCTGCCATAAGGCGTGGCGCGGATGAATGCTGCTGCCCCTACATCATCCACATCTCCGCCCCCTGGTGTGTCCATGCCCCACAGTGCGGCAGACATTCCACCTCCAGCACCTGATGTGTCAGTGGCACACAGTGCCGCAGCCGGAGCAGCACCACCCACAGGTGGGGCAGAGCACACATCCGAGGACGAGGACGTGGATGGGCTTGAGTTCAGAAGGAGGCACTAGCATTCATGTTCGCCACCTGGCCTGTTGCTCCTTGGTGTCGCACATGGCCCCATGACCTACCACTGACCCTGATACTCTCTGCGGCACTCACCTTGGACCACGACATGGACTCCCATATCCTGTTTGGTGACCAATGACACGGCGACCAGACTGCGGACTGTACTCTTCCTCATCCTCTGTCCTTGTCATTCCCCGATGGACTCTGGCTGGCCCTCCACGGGCCCATATTGTGAAGTGGGGTTGGCATGGCCCTGTACTGCTCCAGCTGCAGAACTCACTGGATGTGCAATAAACATTCAGGAACGCACTGCTGTGTCATGTCTTTCATCATTCAAGTATGAATGTGTGGATGAATGTAGGGTCAGTGATTCCCCCTAACGTCAATGATGCTCAACTAGTGGGATTCCAGTCACAGTGTGCTACGTTGCCGATTGCGTTGTTGGTGCCGTAGACACCACAACAGGGACACACGCATTAGTCACTTCCTTGTCCGGACATGGACTGCACCACGCCCACAGCCCCCGAGTCGTTGTTGCAAGCCCTGCGCTGGTCCGGCGTATGCCAGGACGGACCATTCGGCTTACGCTCCGAGGGGGGGCCACATAACCACATGTCGCAGGTCTACACGCTAGTGGTCTGCAGGTTGCTGGTCTAGTTGTCAGCATGTCGCGGCCACTCCCTGAGGGCAGGTTTGCACACACACCACACCCATCCGGCGCAGGCGTCACAGGCCATGTGACCCCGAGTATATGAGGGGTGGCAACGTCACATTCCCCACTGCCGGAGGTGACTGGATGATGTACGCTCCACGGTTCTCAATCATAAAGGGCCCATGACTTGTTGCGCACAGGGTTAGTGGCACCCGAAGCCTTGTGGCCATCACGGGCCTACCACCATGTGGCGCTGACTTGGGTTGCACAGGGTTAGTGGCACCTGAAGCCTTGTGGCCGTCACGGGCCTACCACCACGTGGCGCTGACTCGGGTTTCACAGGGTTAGTGGCACCCAAAGCCTTGCGGCCGTCACGGGCCTACCACCACGTGGCGCTGACTCGGGTTGCACAGGGCTAGTGGCACCCGAAGCCTTGCGGCCGTCATGGGCCTACCACCACGTGGCGCTGACTCGGGTTGCACAGGGTTAGTGGCACCAAAATTGCTGAGCGGGTGTGCAGCCTGCGATGATGATGTGTGCACTGATGTGGTCTCTGCCATTGATGCCTCAGGACTCAGCGTCATGTGTGGGACCTGCTGGTCCGCGGTGCGGGTCCGCATGATGTGGAGCATGCCATGGTGGCGGGACCGGGGCCTGGAATTTGCACGGGCACGTGGTGTGCCCACTGGTGGACACACCGTCGGCGAAAGGTGAGCAGTGGGGCCTGGGTGCGCAAGGGCGGACAGCCAGCGCTGGCTGGCGGGAGGGGGTAGGGTAGGGTGCGGCTGCATGTGTGCGCAGGGGAGGACAGGCATTGTTGCCGTGTGCAGTGGGATGGACTCTGACATGATTGACTCTTGCCTCGGTTACAGGTTGCAGACCTGGTGGCTTGCAGTGTATCCCGGCACTTGTTTGGAGACACACTGGTGGCAGCAGGTGAGCAGTGGTGCCTGGGTGCGTGGGGGCGGCAGTGTCCTTTCTTCTCTCTCTCTCTCTCTTTCTATCTCTTCATTTCACTTTCACTCTCCCTTCCTTTCCTTCTCTCTCCCTCTCCCTCTCCCTTCCTTTCCTTCTCCCTCTCTCTCTCTCTCCCTCCCCCTTCCTTTCCTTCCCTCCCTCTCCCCCTCTCCCTTTCTTTCTTTCTCTCTCTGCCTTTCTTTCATTCTCTGTTTCTCTGTGTCTCGCTCCTTTGATGTGCGCATGACACACGTTCTTAGTTTGGGCTTTATTTTCCAGGCCGTGACATCAGGATTGTCCCGGACGGACCTGACAGGAGTCTTCCGCATTGGTGTTTTGTGTTGTATTTCAATAAAGTTTTTGGTTGTTACGTCAATGATGAGTGACTGTTTCTCGTTCTTCCGTCTCAACATGTGTGTTTCTGTTTGTCATTGTGCGACGTCATGCGCTTTTTGTGGCTCTTGTGTCGTGCACGGTATGTGCTTGTCCGGGGTGGGTGGGGGGCCTGGGGGTTGTGGCGGTGGGTGTTGTGGCTCTCATGGGTCTCGGAGTTGCATGATCATTGTCTCCATGGCATCTGTGGGTCTTCAGATGTGGCTCTGGCCTGGGCTCCCTTTCATGCTGCAGGTAGTCGTCCTGCTCAACATCAGCAAAAGGCAGGTGTTAATTCCCTGGTGCTACCGCGGCTTATCGCCTGTTTTTGGTTCGCATCGCAGATCTGGCAGTTCGTTGTGAAAGTGGTGTTGTGGTTTTTTCGTGTGTTTTTGCACGGGAACGCCTACTCTGCATCTCATTAGGGTTAGTTGGTGGTGTCCACCGTGGAGATAAATTTTGGGGCAGTTATCTCAGGAATACTGGCGATGTCTGCAGTTTGCACCCGCTTGTGAATGGGGTGTTAAATCTATCTCCACTTTTGATGAGTTCAGGTGGGAATAAATCGGGGATAAGTCCTTGTGAATATCCCCCATTGTTTTTCTTAAATAGAATATTCTTGGTTGATAACCATACAAGATCTCCTTTCTTATACACGGGACCCTGACGTCTGTGTTTGTCTGCCCCTTGTTTATATCGTGTTTTTGCCCTTTGTAGCTGTTTCTGTGTTTCCCTTAGTGTTTCTTGGATGTGTTCAACTCTATTCTGTACTTCAGGGAGGTTAGATGCTGAGCACGGGTGGAGGAAAGGGAGGAATCTTGGGTGAAAACCATAGGTATTATAATATGGTGTGCTGTGTGTGGAACAATGTTTTGCACTATTATACGCTATTTCAGCTAACCACAAATAATCTACGCAGGCATTAGTGTTGGTATCTACATAACACCGAAGGTATTGTTTAATAGTCTGATTTACCCTTTCTGTTTGTCCATCTGTCTGTGGATGACAACTCGTGGATAATGCAACTTGGATTCGTAATGCAGAACACCACACCTTCCAAAAGCGAGCTGTAAATTGGGAACCTCTATCTGAAACTATTTTATTCGGAAGACCATGCAGTCTAACCACATGTATTAGTAATAACTTGGCGAGTTGTTCTGCTGAGGGTATCTTTTTACATGCCACAAAATGTCCCATCTTCGTGAGATAGTCAACCACCACTAAAACTGTGGTGAATCCTTGATCTGGGGGAAGACCCACTATAAAATCAATTGATATGTTCTCCCAAGGTGTCTCAGGTGTAGGTAAAGGATGCAATAGACCTTGTGATTTTGTGTGGTCTGTCTTCATTTGTGCACATATTTCACAAGCTTTAATCCAAAAGGCAATATCTCTTCTCATTGAAGGCCACCAGAACTGTCTAAATTCTTTCCGTAGTTTTCTCCAATCCGACGTGTCCCGCACTGGGCACATCATGACACCATTGATATACCTGCTTTTGAAGCGGTTTAGTGGGGACTAATATTTGATTTCCCTTGATAGGGATTCCCTGTTTTAATTTCCACTCTGCATGACTTTTGAACCATGTCTTCCATTTAAAGGTTTGAATTCCTCGAGCTACTTTCTGTAAGAAATCACTTGCTTGTACCGCACAAACAACCTTTTTAGAAGGTATAATAGCGTGTTCCAAACATTCATCCTCTTCTCGTATTGATTCCTGTCTAGTTAGAGCATCCGCTTTTTTATTGTCTTTTCCGGGACGGAAGGTGACTATGAAATCGTACTCCTCAAAAAACAAGATCCACCTTAGTTGTCTGGGTGTGAGGTGTCTAGCAGAACGCATGAATTGGAGATTGCGGTGATCAGTATACACTGTTACCCTTTCCTTGGCTCCCAATAGGAAATGCCGCCATTCAGTAAAAGATGTCTTTATGGCCAATAACTCTCTCTCCGCTATTGTGTAATTTTCCTCTGCATCATTAAGCTTATGTGACATAAATGCTATCGGATGTAATTGACCGGTGGTCTCATGGCGCTAGGACAACACTGCTCCAATTGCGAACTCGGATGCATCTGCTTCCACAATATATGGTTTGTCTGGATTGGGATGAGCAAGGATGGGTGCTGATATAAAGGCGCGCTTTAAATCATCAAATGCTACTTGTGCCTCTTGGGACCAAAGAAACTGAGGGGCATATTAGCAAGACCCACGTTAAAATTATCGCCGTTTTAGCGGCAGGAAACTGCCGCTAAAACGGCGATAATGGGCTTGCTAATATGCGTTATGGATTTCCAATAGAAGCCCAGGTTAGATGTCCTGCACATCTAACCTGGGCTTCTATTAGAATTCTATAACGCATATTAGCAAGCCCATTATTAAAATGGCGATAATTTTAACGTGGGTCTTGCTAATATGCCCCTGAGTTTTCTTCCGGATTAACGTTCTGGGGTATTGGCCATTATTTGACTGCAACTACCTTTCTCTCCGCCATTTCCTGACCTTTAGGCGTCAGCATAACACCTAAAAATTCGACAGTGTCAACATGGAATTCACATTTACTTAACTTACAGTAAAGGTGATTTTCTCTCAGAGCTTGCAAAACAGTACAAACATGTTGAACGTGATTGTCCTTAGCTGATGAATAAATAAGTATGTCATCAATGTAGACCACTACGTATCTGTCCAAAAATTCTCTTAAAACTTCATTTAGGAAATACTGAAAGGCAGCAGGTGCATTGCATAGCCCGAAGGGCATCACCAAATACTCATATAGACCGTACCGTGTCTTAAATGCGGTCTTCCACTCATCACCAGATCTCATTCTTACTAAATGGTAGGCCCCTTTTAAATCAAGTTTGGTAAATATTACTGCGTTTTTCACTTGTTCTAACAACACAGGTATCAGAGGC
This sequence comes from Calotriton arnoldi, assembly GCA_963921515.1. Lineage (NCBI taxonomy): Eukaryota > Metazoa > Chordata > Amphibia > Caudata > Salamandridae > Calotriton > Calotriton arnoldi. The sequence continues at coordinate 429,838 of CAWUFW010002907.1, forward strand.
AATGGGTAAAGGTTTTTTACCGTCATATCATTCAATGCCCTGAAGTCAATGCACGTGCGCCGATCCCCATTAGCTTTTGGGATGAAAAACAGTGGCGATGCTGCAGGAGATTTTGAGGGACGTATAAATCCCAATTCCAAATATTTATCTAGATAGCGTCGCCAATGGTCATTTTCAGGTTCTGACAAAGCGTATACTCGCCCACAAGGTACCACTGCCCCAGGGATTAAATCAATTTGACAATCATATTGCCTATAAGGGGGGAGTGTCTCAGCCTGTATTTCATCGAATACATCCTTAAAGGATGAATACTGTACTGGCAAAATGGTGTCTTTTTCTGCTGCGGTGGCAATCCACTGACATGTGGCTAAAGCTATAGATGGGGTGGTTGAGGAGCTTATACAATTTTCAAGACAGTATCCATAGTCGAAAGAAAGTGTCTTGTGAACCCAATCTATAGTGGGATTGGGTTTCTGTAGCCATGGTAACCCTAAAATGATACCATATTGTGGGGCCTTGATTATCTGAAATACAATAGACTCTAAATGATCCAATTCATACATAACTTCAATTGGATAAGACACGAAGTCAATGGGTCCAGATGCCAAGACTCTTCCATCCACCGCCATTACTATTTCAGGCTGTGATTTCTTCATTAGTTTTATTCCCATCTTTGTGGCAACATCTTCGTCCATGAATATGTCTGTGGCTCCTGAATCAATCATAGCGTGTCTTTCTTCCCAATGACTCCCTATTTTAAGTTTAATGGAAATGACAAAAAACCTTTTTAGATAAACATCCGAAATATTATTCAGTGAGGGAATGACACTAATGCTCGAGGATTTCCCTCTTCTGTCTCCCGAGCTCTTTAGTTTTCCTGCGTCTTCTTGATGATTGGGACTTCACTTTGTCTGTATCCCCCTCGATTGCTTTGTGGTTTTAATAGACACTCCCTAACAAAATGACCCTTTTTTCCACAGTATGAACAAAGACCATTCTTTCGTCGCGTGTCTCTTTCTTCATAAGTTAAGGCTGCACGGACTGTGCCTATTTCCATAGGTTGTGATGTATTTCTTGGTGTTGACTCTGCTATCCGTGGACGTTCGAATCTATTATATGATCTGTCTTTTCTCTTTGTGTCCCCTTTTCGATCTCCCAAACGATGGTCTAATCTTAATGCCAGATGTACGACTTCAGTACATGTTCTAGGTTGGGGATCAATCTGTGCAATGATGTCTTTTAGTTAATCTCGTAGCCCTTGATAATAAATGGCGAACTGTTTTTCCTCGGGCCAGTTAGATTCTGCTACTAATCTCCTAAAAGTAGTGATGTATACATGCAGTTCCTTATTACCCTGTCTTAATTCCAATAGATCTCTATCGGCTGACAAAGTGTGTGCTCGCCTATTAAAGATGTTTTCAAATTCAATTCTGAAGGCATCCCAATCATAGAGAAGTGGGTCATCCTTTTGTATCAATGGCACCGCCCATAAAGCTGCTTCCCCGGCCAGATATGAAATAAGAAATACTACTCGTGACTGGTTAGTAGCAAACACCTTAGCTTTGCAATTGAAATGCAATAACACCTGTGTAAGAAATACCTGGGTCTTACTGGCTTCCCCATGATATCGTTCAGGGGGTGCTAATGGGATAGGAGTAGGCATTTCTACTGTAATTGATTGTGAAGAAAAAGGGGAAGCCCCGCTTACATCAAAAGTGTTCTTCTGCATGCGATCTACCTTAGTTTGTAAAGCTGCTGTTTCTATCCTAGATGCTACAAATTCTTGTTGTACCACTTGTAGTGTGCCTAACACATATTCCAAGGTAGCCATGTTGGAGCAAAGAGTTCGATCAGGAGGAGTAAAATACTTGGGCCGATTATTCTGTCGTGTCACCAACTCCTCAGGATCGGAACGATGCTCAAAAATGGTCCACCTCTCGATAGCTTCAAGTCTGTATGCCGTAATAGCACAGATCAGTGAAGTGATCGAGCGAGGGAAGGAAAGGGTGGGAACAGCGGGGAAGGAGACCTAAAGCGACAGTAAATATAACCTGATAAATAACAGATAGAATACGTATATTGTTCAATATATCTATGATAAACACATTATTCTCATTTCATACCTGTAAAGGAAAAGAACATGAACTTGTCAGATGAGCCCTTTGTATTTATTAATGTTGCTATTATCAGCATAGGACCAGAACCCACAAAGAACCTTTTGATACTGACACCCTATAAAGAAAATGGTGCAATTAGTACAACCGCTAATCTTATTTGTACGTTTCTTCTAGCAATTAAATTCTAATTTCAAATAAACTCCAACCTACTCATTAATTGCCAAGCCTGGCATCACAGGGTAGTAAGAGATATGAACACAAAGACTCTTCCACTATCCCCTGCTATTGAGTGCGGCCTGAAGGCAGAGAAACACACACAATTAACTGTGCACAATGATATTCATGATGTATTTGAGCAAAACGTGCACTACATATATACACATGTGATTGTTTGTATTTGTGAAACACTGTTACTTCACAATGTATTAACAAACACAGTTGTGCCATGTGAATTGTTATCAAGGATACATACAATGAACAAACAAACACATAACATATAACTGAAGGTTGTACAATTCGAGTCCAAGCACTTTAAAGGCCACTACCAAATGTTTGAAATGTATTTGAAACAAGCAGGTATTCCTACTACCTGCATGAGACCACAAACGTGTGTCTCTCCAACAGGGAGGAACACCACACTGTTTATGCTATGCACTACGGTATAGCAATATTATCGAAATCGGGCTGGTATCCTAAATACCTGAATGAAAACAAAACGTGTGTCTCTTAAACAGCAAGAGAAGCCGCCAATAAAACAAGGTCAGTCTTATCTCCCAAACCAAAGTTATGACCGAGAGCGATGAAACGCTAGCTTCTTGTGACACCAAAATACCCGTAACTGAAGAGGTGGTGTATCGACACCCTTACCGGACCTCACACGAGAGAATAAACAGAACGCCTCACTGCTGGCATCCGTTACAATACACGAGCCACTGGAATAATCGGCAACGCTGTGGGGAGGCGGATGTGCTTTTAAGTCCTTCCGCTTCCCCTGACGGCAGCGATGCTTCCCGCATGGTATCACGGGGGTTGTAGTCTGTTCGTTACGCGTCCTCGAGGATGCCCTGGAATCGTCCATACGGCAGCCGGCAAGGTCTCAAAGTGAGACAGGGTTCATGCCGACATTAATGAAAATAAAGGAAATATGACACCTAGAGGGGGGTGTAGTGGAGTTTGTTATCAGGATGTCTTGAGCAGGGTAATCTATGGATGGGGGGGCTTGTCGGAGGAGGAGTGGCTCGTCGTGTTGCTGATGCCTATGTCTATGGATGGAGAGAGCTTATCAGTGGCGGTGTGGCTCACAGTGTTGCTGATGCCTGTGTGGTTCTTGGGGATGATCGTGGTGGAGTGTTGTGATAAATTACTTCAAGAATTGAGCGGCAGCTTCATTGGTTGTGGTGCATGGAGAGAGTTAAGGGCTAATGTCTGCGGGTCGGTTTCCCTTGTTGTTAGATGGGAGTACTGTTGAGTAGGGGGGGCGAGAGGAGGGGGCTGGGAGAGGATTGTAGTGTCTCATCCGGGGCGTACCCCATGTTAGTAGTGGGTGAGAGGGATGTATTTTGGGAGTTTGGGGGAGTTGGAGGAGGAGGGGAGGGAGGCGCTGGGGGGGATAGGTTGGTTGGTTGGCTTTGGGTCGTGGGGATGTTTTGAGAGTTTACCAGGAGGGTCGGTTGGTTCGAGGATAAGGTTTTGTTCGAGTGGGAGTGGTGTAAATGAGTGAAGGCATTGCGTAGTGTGGGGAAGAGGGAGTCAAATGCGTCCAGGTTGTCATTGTTGGCTTGGATCAGGACTGTGCCATTGCTGTAGATGGTCGCAAAGGTGTTGCCATTGCGTGTATGGTGGTTTGAGATTAGGAACGTTAGTTTGCAGCTGAGTGGGGTGCTAGTTGTTTTATAAATGTGGAGGTGGGATCTAAGGATGGTGATCCATTTCATAGGGCTCTGGGTGTGGAAAATGAGATCCATTTTCTGCTGGCCTTTAGAGGAGCAGTGGTATATGTCTGCGAATAGTGTTTCATGGTGTTGTCTTATCAGCCTATGTTTAAAAATTTCTTTTCACTTTAGGTGAGAGATTAGGTGGGAAGATGATAGAAAAGGAGTTCGGGCCGTGGGGTTTTAAGCCGTTTGCTGTGTAGGCTCGGAGGGAAGTTAGTTTGGCCGGTGTCATTTTGACTCTGTTGCGTGGGTGCATTATTGTTTTATTCCAATCTGGGAGTAGGTATTGGTAGGTGCCTTCTGAAGCAAATGCTAACTTACTTGAGTCATATCTTCCCCTCTTCTTCATTGAGTTCCTCCCATCGGGGTTAACTTTGAGGGGTGTTGCATTGAGTGTCAGACGGTTCCTATGCAACGTTGTACCCGCTTTATTGTTGATTATTGAGCTAGTTTCGCCAGAGTTAGCATCCGGGTTATCTGAACAACTCCCTTTGCGTCACTGTTGGCCGCCATCTTAGTGTCAGGCACTATGGGGTTTTTCTTTCTACTGCAGGTCCGCATTTCTTCATTTTACTTAGGAACATTTGATGCATTAACTTTTAGACGCGGTCATTGATCCTTTCCAATCTGTATTCTGGGTCTAGAAAGGTGCAATCCATGGCCGGTGCCTGCTCTGTAATGCTTTAGCCGCCCTCTTCGTGAAAAATTGGAAGTGCTCCTTGTTTCCTTGGTCTTTGTAACCTAGGTAAATAAGGTGTATTGAGTGGTTGATGTCTGCGCTATATTGTTCGCTCCGCACCTCGACGTGAAAGAGGCCATGGCAGCAGGGTTGCCTGACCCTGTGGAGTCGCCATTTTTGGGGTCAAGCATTTGTGGAAAAGGCATAGAATGGTGCCTTCTGTGACCTGTGTCAGCGATGCAGTGTTCTGGCTATACCTCGTCCTTTTGAGAATGAAGGCGTCACTTCTTTCGTTGATCTCTGTCTGTAGCCGGTGCCAGCACTCTCCTGATCAAGCCGCACCTCTTCGTTAAAGAGGACGTTGCAGCCGGTTTGCCTGACCTCAGGGAGCCGCCATTTTGTGGTCAGGCACCCATGATATTGTTTTTAAAATTGGAGGCGTTAATTCTTTCCAATTGCATCTCTGTATCTTGACATACAATGGTGCTTTGAGTGGCCGCTATCTGCTCTTAACTGATTAGGCCGCCCCTCTTCGTTAAAAACGGACGTTATTGCCGGTATGCCTGGACCCGGTGATCCGCCATTTTGGGGTCAGGCACCGAGGATGTTTTTATTGAGATTGGAGGCGTTAGTTCTTTTCAATTGACTTTCTGTCTCGTGGCAGGTAAAGGAGCCTTAAGTGGCCGCTGCCTGCGCTTAACTGATTAGGCTGCACCTCTTCGTTAAAACGGACGTTATTGCCAGTATGCCTGGACCCGGGGAGCCGCCATTTTGGGGTCAGGCACTCAGGATGTTTTTATTGCGATTGGAGGCATTAATTCTTTTCCATTGACTTTCTGTCTGGTGGCAAACAATGGAGCCTTTAGTGGCTGCTGCCTGCGCTTAACAGGTCTGGCCGCATCTCTTTGTTAGATGGGACGTTGCCTCCGGTATGCCTGTACCCGGGGAGCCGCCATTTTGGGGTCAGGCACCCAGGAACGTTAGTCCGGAGCCTCGCCGCCCCCGCGGGCCGCGCGTTGTGTGTGGAGCCGCCCCTGAGGATCTGGTGCATCAACCCGTGACTCCAGCCTCCTCGACACTCATCAGTGCTGTTTTCTGGCCCTGGCCGTCTTCGAGTGACCGGAGATTACGCGCAGGTGGGATCTCACACTCTGTCGTTCCTGGAGTCGGTCCCGGAGCCTCTCGAGGGTCTGTGCATTTCTTCTCTGCGTGTGGGAACGGCGCTGCCTGGTTTGTGCACTTCTTCTCCGCACGTGGGAACAGCGCTGCCTGGTCAGGGCACTCCTCAGTCTATTCTTGGTGCCTGCCTCTCCTCGGACTTCAAGCTACTCCTTGCTTATCTGTCTCTCGGTTAGGAGCCCTCCGGGACTCCCGTGGGACCTATATTCGTGTCAGAACCGTAGACGGTGTAATTCACTGGTCATCACTCCGGGGCACTTCTTGTGTCCTAGAGGCAACGAGGTGCGGATCGACGAGCACTGCTGTTTCGAGCAGTGGACACACCGCTCGGTTCGTCACAGCCCCCTGGCTTCTTGCTTCAGTGATTTACGGTTGGCCGATAGGTTCCTGTTGTTACATTTGTTTCCGGATTGTCTCGTAGATTCGAATTGGGGGGGAGGGCACGAGGATTAACACCGATTCGTGAACCAGGCGTCCCGGAGCTCTGGCTCAGAGCTCCTTCCCCTCGGCCATCTTGGTTTATGACATCGTGCCCTTCTAAGGAATTGGCGAGTTGGCGTTGTACCAGCTTTCCCAGTATCTTCGCGGGTGCTGGCAATAGTGAGATCGGGCAGTAGTTGCTAAGCTCCGACGGGTCAGCATTCGGCTTTTTTAAAAGGGGCAATAACAAAGCATGTTTCCAAATATCAGGGAAAATGCCGGTGGAAAGCGAGGTATTCCAAATGTGATTCAAAACAGGGTTAATCAGGTGAGCCAATGTCCTCAACAACTTCGGGGGACATGGATCCTCAGGAGAACCAGACTTGCATTTCAGGATTTCAGCCAATGATTCCTGGGGGGAGATAGGGAGAAAATCTGAGAGGGTGCCTAGTGTTTAGGATTCCCTGTGATTGTGTCTCAACCATCTCAGCCCCTGTCGTAAAATTGGCATATCTAAACAACGAGAGAACCATCTTCGGTTCCACCAAGCTGCACAGCCACATCACTATTTGAATCCAATGAATTAAATTCATATGCTTAACCCCGCTTTATCCATTTTTACCATTAATTTTATCCTTCTTTCTTTCATTCAATTCATTTTATTCAATCCAGGTTCAACATGAATGTTCAAAAAGGCTCTGAAGCATGAGGTGGGTTCCATGTCATGATTTATTTTATGTTAACAAACCCAATGCATTTCGGGAATAGATTCCCTTCATCAGGGGCATCTGAAAATATAAGCAAATGTATACTTATAACCATTACTGTCAACCAAGCATTTTACTCAAATTTAAATAACAAATGAAATATGTACATAAAACAACACGTAAAGATATTAGCATTAAGCCTCTCTGTAAAGCGGTGAAAATTAATCTAACATATATCTAAAAAAATTGCCACTTCCAAAGTATATTCCATCATTTCTATACCCACACTATTCACACGTATCCCGCATGAACTGATAACCCCTAAGATTTCGTATAAATCCTCCCCTTATCATGATTAAAACGGTGTCATTTGTTTAGACAAACGAAAAAACGTAAACTTAAGTCAACCTTTGGACGCTTACCATGACATACTGATCATCACCATTTCCAGAATAACATTATTTAAAATATGTAACTTCTCATTCCTCTTCCCCAGCGTGCTGAGGCACGCGTATCTTGTTTAACTGCAAACTAAATCTGATGTTCCCAAAAGCCGCTTTTCTATGTTTCCGCCCTTCTAACATTCTACAGGTGATTAATTGCGTATGCTGTTGTCAAGACGCTACGTTAAACAGTAACAGGAAATCATCTGCGCTGCATTCTATTACTCCTTCTGCTGTGTTTTAATCAGTATTACTACCGATCCCAGAATGCAATTTACCACATCGTCTTTCACCTGGTATGTTACACAAGTCCCACTGTTTCCCCGACTTTCCCAATCAGTTAATGCTAAGAAAAATGAAGCCACTCCATTCGAAATCGCCTTATATCCATCTTAGTATTGGCCTCATAAGTCCATAAAAAATACATTCTTTACGTGAACTTTTAATGTTGCTCCTTCCATGTAATGCTTATAAACTGATGAATGTCCGTGTTGATCAACTTGACAGGGAGCCCTGCTTCTGCGCCGTTCATCATCAGCTTTTAGTCAAATACTTTACTTGTCTTATTCTTTCTACTTTATTAAACATGGGTGCTATCTCATTGGAGACGAAGAAATTCATACAATGAGTTAAGTGGGGATGAGATGCACTCCTAGTAATCCGAAAATTAATCATTTGTAAACCAGTTTACTCCTTTCAAACGCTTTTGGCGTGCAAAACTTGCTTCACGCTTCGTCCGATTGCGCTGCAACATTACTAAACAACAAGAGAACCATCTTCGGTTCCACCAAGCTGCACAGCCACATCACTATTTGAATCCAATGTATTAAATTCATATGCTTAACACTGCTTTATCCATTTTTACCATTAATTTTATCCTTCTTTCTTTCATTCAATTCATTTTATTCAATCCAGGTTCAACATGAATGTTCAAAAAGGCTCTGAAGCATGAGGTGGGTTCCATGTCATGATTTATTTTATGTTAACAACCCCATGCATTTCGGGAATAGATTACCTTCATCAGGGGCATCTGAAAATATAAGCAAATGTATACTTATAACCATTACTGTCAACCAAGCATTTTACTCAAATTTAAATAACACATGAAATATGTACATAAAACAACACGTAAAGATATTAGCATTAAGCCTCTCTGTAAAGCGCTGAAAATTAATCTAACATATATCTAAAAAATTGCCACTTCCAAAGTATATTCCATCATTTCTATACCCACACTATTCACACGTATCCCGCATGAACTGATAACCCCTTAGATTTCGTATAAATCCTCCCCTTATCATGATTAAAACGGTGTCATTTGTTTAGACAAACGAAAAACGAAAACTTAAGTCAACCTTTGGACGCTTACCATGACATACTGATCATCACCAGTTCCAGAATAACATTATTTAAAATATGTAACTTCTCATTCCTCTTCCCCAGCGTGCTGAGGCACGCGTATCTTGTTTAACTGCAAACTAAATCTGATGTTCCCAAAAGCCGCTTTTCTATGTTTCCGCCCTTCTAACATTCTACAGGTGATTAATTGCGTATGCTGTTGTCAAGACGCTACGTTAAGCAGTAACAGGAAATCATCTGCGCTGCGTTCTATTACTCCTTCCACTGTGTTTTAATCAGTATTACTACCGATCCCAGAATGCAATTTACCACATCGTCTTTCACCTGGTATGTAACACAAGTCCCACTGTTTCCCCGACTTTCCCAATCAGTTAATGCTAATAAAAGTGAAGCCACTCCATTCGAAATCGCCTTATATCCATCTTAGTATTGGCCTCATAAGTCCATAAAAAATACATTCTTTACGTGAACTTTTAATGTTGCTCCTTCCATGTAATGCTGATAAACTGATGAATGTCCGTGTTGATCAACTTGACAGGGAGCCCTGCTTCTGCGCCGTTCATCATCACCTTTTAGTCAAATACTTTACTTGTCTTATTCTTTCTACTTTATTAAACATGGGTGCTATCTCATTGGAGACGAAGAAATTCATACAATGAGTTAAGTGGGGATGAGATGCACTCCTAGTAATCCGAAAATTAATTATTTGTAAACCAGTTTACTCCTTTCAAACGCTTTTGGCGTGCAAAACTTGCTTTGCGCTTCGTCCGATTGCGCTGCAACATTACTAAACAACGAGAGAACCATCTTCGGTTCCACCAAGCTGCACAGCCACATCACTATTTGAATCCAATGAATTAAATTCATATGCTTAACCCCGCTTTATCCATTTTTACCATTAATTTTATCCTTCTTTCTTTCATTCAATTCATTTTATTCAATCCAGGTTCAACATGAATGTTCAAAAGGCTCTGAAGCATGAGGTGGGTTCCATGTCATGATTTATTTTATGTTAACAAACCCAATGCATTTCGGGAATAGATTCCCTTCATCAGGGGCATCTGAAAATATAAGCAAATGTATACTTATAACCATTACTGTCAACCAAGCATTTTACTCAAATTTAAATAACAAATGAAATATGTACATAAAACAACACGTAAAGATATTAGCATTAAGCCTCTCTGTAAAGCAGTGAAAATTAATCTAACATATATCTAAAAAAATTGCCACTTCCAAAGTATATTCCATCATTTCTATACCCACACTATTCACACGTATCCCGCATGAACTGATAACCCCTAAGATTTCGTATAAATCCTCCCCTTATCATGATTAAAACGGTGTCATTTGTTTAGACAAACGAAAAACGTAAACTTAAGTCAACCTTTGGACGCTTACCATGACATACTGATCATCACCATTTCCAGAATAACATTATTTAAAATATGTAACTTCTCATTCCTCTTCCCCAGCGTGCTGAGGCACGCGTATCTTGTTTAACTGCAAACTAAATCTGATGTTCCCAAAAGCCGCTTTTCTATGTTTCCGCCCTTCTAACATTCTACAGGTGATTAATTGCGTATGCTGTTGTCAAGACGCTACGTTAAGCAGTAACAGGAAATCATCTGCGCTGCATTCTATTACTCCTTCTGCTGTGTTTTAATCAGTATTACTACCGATCCCAGAATGCAATTTACCACATCGTCTTTCACCTGGTATGTTACACAAGTCCCACTGTTTCCCCGACTTTCCCAATCAGTTAATGCTAAGAAAAATGAAGCCACTCCATTCGAAATCGCCTTATATCCATCTTAGTATTGGCCTCATAAGTCCATAAAAAATACATTCTTTACGTGAACTTTTAATGTTGCTCCTTCCATGTAATGCTTATAAACTGATGAATGTCCGTGTTGATCAACTTGACAGGGAGCCCTGCTTCTGCGCCGTTCATCATCAGCTTTTAGTCAAATACTTTACTTGTCTTATTCTTTCTACTTTATTAAACATGGGTGCTATCTCATTGGAGACGAAGAAATTCATACAATGAGTTAAGTGGGGATGAGATGCACTCCTAGTAATCCGAAAATTAATCATTTGTAAACCAGTTTACTCCTTTCAAACGCTTTTGGCGTGCAAAACTTGCTTCGCGCTTCGTCCGATTGCGCTGCAACATTACTAAACAACAAGAGAACCATCTTCGGTTCCACCAAGCTGCACAGCCACATCACTATTTGAATCCAATGTATTAAATTCATATGCTTAACACCGCTTTATCCATTTTTACCATTAATTTTATCCTTCTTTCTTTCATTCAATTCATTTTATTCAATCCAGGTTCAACATGAATGTTCAAAAAGGCTCTGAAGCATGAGGTGGGTTCCATGTCATGATTTATTTTATGTTAACAACCCCATGCATTTCGGGAATAGATTACCTTCATCAGGGGCATCTGAAAATATAAGCAAATGTATACTTATAACCATTACTGTCAACCAAGCATTTTACTCAAATTTAAATAACACATGAAATATGTACATAAAACAACACGTAAAGATATTAGCATTAAGCCTCTCTGTAAAGCGCTGAAAATTAATCTAACATATATCTAAAAAAATTGCCACTTCCAAAGTATATTCCATCATTTCTATACCCACACTATTCACACGTATCCCGCATGAACTGATAACCCCTTAGATTTCGTATAAATCCTCCCCTTATCATGATTAAAACGGTGTCATTTGTTTAGACAAACGAAAAAACGAAAACTTAAGTCAACCTTTGGACGCTTACCATGACATACTGATCATCACCAGTTCCAGAATAACATTATTTAAAATATGTAACTTCTCATTCCTCTTCCCCAGCGTGCTGAGGCACGCGTATCTTGTTTAACTGCAAACTAAATCTGATGTTCCCAAAAGCCGCTTTTCTATGTTTCCGCCCTTCTAACATTCTACAGGTGATTAATTGCGTATGCTGTTGTCAAGACGCTACGTTAAGCAGTAACAGGAAATCATCTGCGCTGCGTTCTATTACTCCTTCCACTGTGTTTTAATCAGTATTACTACCGATCCCAGAATGCAATTTACCACATCGTCTTTCACCTGGTATGTAACACAAGTCCCACTGTTTCCCCGACTTTCCCAATCAGTTAATGCTAATAAAAGTGAAGCCACTCCATTCGAAATCGCCTTATATCCATCTTAGTATTGGCCTCATAAGTCCATAAAAAATACATTCTTTACGTGAACTTTTAATGTTGCTCCTTCCATGTAATGCTGATAAACTGATGAATGTCCGTGTTGATCAACTTGACAGGGAGCCCTGCTTCTGCGCCGTTCATCATCACCTTTTAGTCAAATACTTTACTTGTCTTATTCTTTCTACTTTATTAAACATGGGTGCTATCTCATTGGAGACGAAGAAATTCATACAATGAGTTAAGTGGGGATGAGATGCACTCCTAGTAATCCGAAAATTAATTATTTGTAAACCAGTTTACTCCTTTCAAACGCTTTTGGCGAGCAAAACTTGCTTTGCGCTTCGTCCGATTGCGCTGCAACATTACTAAACAACGAGAGAACCATCTTCGGTTCCACCAAGCTGCACAGCCACATCACTATTTGAATCCAATGAATTAAATTCATATGCTTAACACCGCTTTATCCATTTTTACCATTAATTTTATCCTTCTTTCTTTCATTCAATTCATTTTATTCAATACAGGTTCAACATGAATGTTCAAAAAGGCTCTGAAGCATGAGGTGGGTTCCATGTCATGATTTATTTTATGTTAACAAACCCAATGCATTTCGGGAATAGATTCCCTTCATCAGGGGCATCTGAAAATATAAGCAAATGTATACTTATAACCATTACTGTCAACCAAGCATTTTACTCAAATTTAAATAACACATGAAATATGTACATAAAACAACACGTAAAGATATTAGCATTAAGCCTCTCTGTAAAGCGGTGAAAATTAATCTAACATATATCTAAAAAAATTGCCACTTCCAAAGTATATTCCATCATTTCTATACCCACACTATTCACACGTATCCCGCATGAACTGATAACCCCTAAGATTTCGTATAAATCCTCCCCTTATCATGATTAAAACGGTGTCATTTGTTTAGACAAACGAAAAACGAAAACTTAAGTCAACCTTTGGACGCTTACCATGACATACTGATCATCACCAGTTCCAGAATAACATTATTTAAAATATGTAACTTCTCATTCCTCTTCCCCAGCGTGCTGAGGCACGCGTATCTTGTTTAACTGCAAACTAAATCTGATGTTCCCAAAAGCCGCTTTTCTATGTTTCCGCCCTTCTAACATTCTACAGGTGATTAATTGCGTATGCTGTTGTCAAGACGCTACGTTAAGCAGTAACAGGAAATCATCTGCGCTGCATTCTATTACTCCTTCTGCTGTGTTTTAATCAGTATTACTACCGATCCCAGAATGCAATTTACCACATCGTCTTTCACCTGGTATGTTACACAAGTCCCACTGTTTCCCCGACTTTCCCAATCAGTTAATACTAAGAAAAGTGAAGCCACTCCATTCGAAATCGCCTTATATCCATCTTAGTATTGGCCTCATAAGTCCATAAAAAATACATTCTTTACGTGAACTTTTAATGTTGCTCCTTCCATGTAATGCTTATAAACTGATGAATGTCCGTGTTGATCAACTTGACAGGGAGCCCTGCTTCTGCGCCGTTCATCATCACCTTTTAGTCAAATACTTTACTTGTCTTATTCTTTCTACTTTATTAAACATGGGTGCTATCTCATTGGAGACGAAGAAATTCATACAATGAGTTAAGTGGGGATGAGATGCACTCCTAGTAATCCGAAAATTAATCATTTGTAAACCAGTTTACTCCTTTCAAACGCTTTTGGCGTGCAAAACTTGCTTCGCGCTTCGTCCGATTGCGCTGCAACATTACTAAACAACGAGAGAACCATCTTCGGTTCCACCAAGCTGCACAGCCACATCACTATTTGAATCCAATGTATTAAATTCATATGCTTAACACCGCTTTATCCATTTTTACCATTAATTTTATCCTTCTTTCTTTCTTTCATTCAATTCATTTTATTCAATCCAGGTTCAACATGAATGTTCAAAAAGGCTCTGAAGCATGAGGTGGGTTCCATGTCATGATTTATTTTATGTTAACAACCCCATGCATTTCGAGAATAGATTACCTTCATCAGGGGCATCTGAAAATATAAGCAAATGTATACTTATAACCATTACTGTCAACCAAGCATTTTACTCAAATTTAAATAACACATGAAATATGTACATAAAACAACACGTAAAGATATTAGCATTAAGCCTCTCTGTAAAGCGCTGAAAATTAATCTAACATATATCTAAAAAAATTGCCACTTCCAAAGTATATTCCATCATTTCTATACCCACACTATTCACACGTATCCCGCATGAACTGATAACCCCTTAGATTTCGTATAAATCCTCCCCTTATCATGATTAAAACGGTGTCATTTGTTTAGACAAACGAAAAAACGAAAACTTAACTCAACCTTTGGACGCTTACCATGACATACTGATCATCACCAGTTCCAGAATAACATTATTTAAAATATGTAACTTCTCATTCCTCTTCCCCAGCGTGCTGAGGCACGCGTATCTTGTTTAACTGCAAACTAAATCTGTTGTTCCCAAAAGCCGCTTTTCTATGTTTCCGCCCTTCTAACATTCTACAGGTGATTAATTGCGTATGCTGTTGTCAAGACGCTACGTTAAGCAGTAACAGGAAATCATCTGCGCTGCGTTCTATTACTCCTTCCACTGTGTTTTAATCAGTATTACTACCGATCCCAGAATGCAATTTACCACATCGTCTTTCACCTGGTATGTTACACAAGTCCCACTGTTTCCCCGACTTTCCCAATCAGTTAATGCTAATAAAAGTGAAGCCACTCCATTCGAAATCGCCTTATATCCATCTTAGTATTGGCCTCATAAGTCCATAAAAAATACATTCTTTACGTGAACTTTTAATGTTGCTCCTTCCATGTAATGCTTATAAACTGATGAATGTCCGTGTTGATCAACTTGACAGGGAGCCCTGCTTCTGCGCCGTTCATCATCACCTTTTAGTCAAATACTTTACTTGTCTTATTCTTTCTACTTTATTAAACATGGGTGCTATCTCATTGGAGACGAAGAAATTCATACAATGAGTTAAGTGGGGATGAGATGCACTCCTAGTAATCCGAAAATTAATTATTTGTAAACCAGTTTACTCCTTTCAAACGCTTTTGGCGTGCAAAACTTGCTTCGCGCTTCGTCCGATTGCGCTGCAACATTACTAAACAACGAGAGAACCATCTTCGGTTCCACCAAGCTGCACAGCCACATCACTATTTGAATCCAATGAATTAAATTCATATGCTTAACACCGCTTTATCCATTTTTACCATTAATTTTATCCTTCTTTCTTTCATTCAATTCATTTTATTCAATCCAGGTTCAACATGAATGTTCAAAAAGGCTCTGAAGCATGAGGTGGGTTCCATGTCATGATTTATTTTATGTTAACAAACCCAATGCATTTCGGGAATAGATTCCCTTCATCAGGGGCATCTGAAAATATAAGCAAATGTATACTTATAACCATTACTGTCAACCAAGCATTTTACTCAAATTTAAATAACACATGAAATATGTACATAAAACAACACGTAAAGATATTAGCATTAAGCCTCTCTGTAAAGCGGTGAAAATTAATCGAACATATATCTAAAAAAATTGCCACTTCCAAAGTATATTCTATCATTTCTATACCCACACTATTCACACGTATCCCGCATGAACTGATAACCCCTAAGATTTCGTATAAATCCTCCCCTTATCATGATTAAAACGGTGTCATTTGTTTAGACAAACGAAAAACGAAAACTTAAGTCAACCTTTGGACGCTTACCATGACATACTGATCACCAGTTCCAGAATAACATTATTTAAAATATGTAACTTCTCATTCCTCTTCCCCAGCGTGCTGAGGCACGCGTATCTTGTTTAACTGCAAACTAAATCTGATGTTCCCAAAAGCCGCTTTTCTATGTTTCCGCCCTTCTAACATTCTATAGGTGATTAATTGCGTATGCTGTTGTCAAGACGCTACGTTAAGCAGTAACAGGAAATCATCTGCGCTGCGTTCTATTACTCCTTTTGCTGTGTTTTAATCAGTATTACTACCGATCCCAGAATGCAATTTACCACATCGTCTTTCACCTGGTATGTTACACAAGACCCACTGTTTCCCCAACTTTCCCAATCAGTTAATGCTAATAAAAGTGAAGCCACTCCATTCGAAATCACCTTATATCCATCTTAGTATTGGCCTCATAAGTCCATAAAAAATACATTCTTTACGTGAACTTTTAATGTTGCTCCTTCCATGTAATGCTTATAAACTGATGAATGTCCGTGTTGATCAACTTGACAGGGAGCCCTGCTTCTGCGCCGTTCATCATCACCTTTTAGTCAAATACTTTACTTGTCTTATTCTTTCTACTTTATTAAACATGGGTGCTATCTCATTGGAGACAAAGAAATTCATACAATGAGTTAAGTGGGGATGAGATGCACTCCTAGTAATCCGAAAATTAATCATTTGTAAACCAGTTTACTCCTTTCAAACGCTTTTGGCGTCCAAAACTTGCTTCGCGCTTCGTCCGATTGCGCTGCAACATTACTAAACAACGAGAGAACCATCTTCGGTTCTACCAAGCTGCACAGCCACATCACTATTTGAATCCAATGAATTAAATTCATATGCTTAACACCGCTTTATCCATTTTTACCATTAATTGTATCCTTCTTTCTTTCATTCAATTCATTTTATTCAATCCAGGTTCAACATGAATGTTCAAAAAGGCTCTGAAGCATGAGGTGGGTTCTATGTCATGATTTATTTTATGTTAACAAACCCAATGCATTTCGGGAATAGATTCCCTTCATCAGGGGCATCTGAAAATATAAGCAAATCTATACTTATAACCATTACTGTCAACCAATCATTTTACTCAAATTTAAATAACACATGAAATATGTACATAAAACAACAGGTAAAGATATTAGCATTAAGCCTCTCTGTAAAGCGGTGAAAATTAATCTAACATATATCTAAAAAAATTGCCACTTCCAAAGTAAATCTGATGTTCCCAAAAGCCGCTTTTCTATGTAGAAAAGCGGCTTTTGGGAACATCAGATTTAGTTTGCAGTTAAACAAGATACGCGTGCCTCAGCACGCTGGGGAAGAGGAATGAGAAGTTACATATTTTAAATAATGTTATTCTGGAACTGGTGATGATCAGTATGTCATGGTAAGCGTCCAAAGGTTGACTAAAGTTTTCGTTTTTTCGTTTGTCTAAACAAATGACACCGTTTTAATCATGATAAGGGGAGGATTTATACGAAATCTTAGGGGTTATCAGTTCATGCGGGATACGTGTGAATAGTGTGGGTATAGAAATGATGGAATATACTTAGGAAGTGGCAATTTTTTAGATATATGTTAGATTAATTTTCACCGCTTTACAGAGAGGCTTAATGCTAATATCTTTACGTGTTGTTTTATGTACATATTTCATGTGTTATTTAAATTTGAGTAAAATGCTTGGTTGACAGTAATGGTTATAAGTATACATTTGCTTATATTTTCAGATGCCCCTGATGAAGGGAATCTATTCCCGAAATGCATTGGGTTTGTTAACATAAAATAAATCATGACATGGAACCCACCACATGCTTCAGAGCCTTTTTGAACATTCATGTTGAACCTGGATTGAATAAAATGAATTGAATGAAAGAAAGAAGGATAAAATTAATGGTAAAAATGGATAAAGCGGTGTTAAGCATATGAATTTAATTCATTGGATTCAAATAGTGATGTGGCTGTGCAGCTTGGTGGAACTGAAGATGGTTCTCTCGTTGTTTAGTAATGTTGCAGCGCAATCGGAAGAAGCGCGAAGCAAGTTTTGCACGCCAAAAGCGTTTGAAAGGAGTAAACTGGTTTACAAATTATTAATTTTCGGATTACTAGGAGTGCATCTCATCCCCACTTAACTCATTGTATGAATTTCTTCGTCTCCAATGAGATAGCACCCATTTTTAATAAAGTAGAAAGAATAAGACAAGTAAAGTATTTGACTAAAAGGTGATGATGAACGGCGCAGAAGCAGGGCTCCCTGTCAAGTTGATCAACACGGACATTCATCAGTTTATAAGCATTACATGGTAGGAGCAACATTAAAAGTTCACGTAAAGAATGTATTTTTTATGGACTTATGAGGCCAATACTAAGATGGATATAAGGCGATTTCGAATGGAGTGGCTTCACTTTTATTAGCATTAACTGATTGGGAAAGTCGGGAAACAGTGGGACTTGTGTAACATACCAGGTGAAAGACGATGTGGTAAATTGCATTCTGGGATCGGTAGTAATACTGATTAAAACACAGCGGAAGGAGTAATAGAACGCAGCGCAGATGATTTCCTGTTACTGCTTAACGTAGCGTCTTGACAACAGCATATGCAATTAATCACCTGTAGAATGTTAGAAGGGCGGAAACATAGAAAAGCGGCTTTTGGGAACATCAGATTTAGTTTGCAGTTAAACAAGATACGCGTGCCTCAGCACGCTGGGGAAGAGGAATGAGAAGTTACATATTTTAAATAATGTTATTCTGGAACTGGTGATGATCAGTATGTCATGGTAAGCGTCCAAAGGTTGACTTAAGTTTTCGTTTTTCGTTTGTCTAAACAAATGACACCGTTTTAATCATGATAAGGGGAGGATTTATACGAAATCTTAGGGGTTATCAGTTCATGCGGGATACGTGTGAATAGTGTGGGTATAGAAATGATGGAATATACTTTGGAAGTGGTAATTTTTTTAGATATATGTTAGATTAATTTTCACCGCTTTACAGAGAGGCTTAATGCTAATATCTTTACGTGTTGTTTTATGTACATATTTCATGTGTTATTTAAATTTGAGTAAAATGCTTGGTTGACAGTAATGGTTATAAGTATACATTTGCTTATATTTTCAGATGCCCCTGATGAAGGGAATCTATTCCCGAAATGCATTGGGTTTGTTAACATAAAATAAATCATGACATGGAACCCACCTCCTGCTTCAGAGCCTTTTTGAACATTCATGTTGAACCTGGATTGAATAAAATGAATTGAATGAAAGAAAGAAGGATAAAATTAATGGTAAAAATGGATAAAGCGGTGTTAAGCATATGAATTTAATTCATTGGATTCAAATAGTGATGTGGCTGTGCAGCTTGGTGGAACCGAAGATGGTTCTCTCGTTGTTTAGTAATGTTGCAGCGCAATCGGACGAAGCGCGAAGCAAGTTTTGCAGGCCAAAAGCGTTTGAAAGGAGTAAAATGGTTTACAAATCATTAATTTTCGGATTACTAGGAGTGCATCTCATCCCCACTTAACTCATTGTAAAATTGGCATATACCTTCTGAATTTTATCTTGAAAGTAGTCCGATAACTTCATGCAGCATGACCTCTGACCTCCTGGTCAGGGACCTGCTCTCTCCCCCTGCAGCTCCGCGGTTAAGTGCTGCTGCCTTTGCTGTGCCATGCTCTGCTCTGACAGGGGTTCGAAACCCGTTATTGTGCCCGTTTTTCTGCTCAGGTTTTTGTCTTTTTTTACTATTGCTGTATCCTACTGTACTGTGCTGTTTTAGACTTTGTCTATTTCTTTGTTTTTTTCCCCCCGTTTTTTGCCTGATTTCATTTCCCACCCCGTTCCCCTCCCACCGATGCTGCCCCCGCGACCCCTCCCCCTGCCGATTCCCTGCTCCCGCCTCCCAGCTGCGAGTCCCTCCCCCTTCCCTACTTAATGGCAGCCGCTGGCACGCCAAAGGCGTGCCAAAGGCAAGCCCGTCTGCGCCTGTCCGCGACCCGACCATGACCAGCGCCAGGAACCTTGGATCTCCGACCATCCACCGCTACGACTCAGCTGCCCTCCTCGCACTCAACCCCAGAAGGAGCAACAACTGCCAGCGGTCCATGCCAAGCTCCACCCATGGACAGTTCTCCTGCCGTCACTGCCGCCAGACCTTCACCACCGTCCGCACCCCCACGACCACAACCCCTGCGCCGAACGCCAACACCTTCGAAACCCTGAGGTGCATCCTCCTCAACGTGCGCTCCCTGCACAGACACGCCACAGAGATCTGGGACCTCCTCGACACCCTCTCACCAGACGTCGCATTCTTTACAGAAACCTGGACCAACGCCTCCTCCGCCCCAGACATCGCCACCGCTATCCCCAACGGATACAAGATCCAGAGGAAAGACCGCCCCAACCGTCCAGGAGGAGGACTCGCCATCGCACACAAGAGCTCCCTCTGACTCTCCACCTCCACCACGAATGACCCCCTCTCCACCATCGAACACCTCCACTTCCAGATCCAGACCAGCCCTAGAACCACCCTTCGTGGCACCCTCGCTTACAGATCCCCCGGACCCCATGCATCGTTCGCCACGACAATCACCGACCTCGTCGCACCCCACGCCATCGCCTCCATGGACTACTTACTCATCGGAGACCTGAACTTCCACCTCGACAACCCCAGCGACCCCAACTTCACCACCCTCCTGGACAACCTCACCAACATTGGCCTGAAACAGCTCGTCACCACGCCAACCCACAAGGCAGGACACACCCTCGACCCCATCTTCGCAGGAGGGAACAACATCCACTTCAGCCACACCACACAACCCCCCTGGACAGACCACCACTGCGTACACTTCAACGCCGACAAACCCACTACCCCCAAACCAGCACCACGCCCCCCAAGAAGGAACTGGAGCAAGATCACCGAGGAGCAGCTCAACTCCACCCTCAACCGCGACACCCCCACCACCTCAACCGACGCCAACCTTGCAGCCAAATAACTCCACAGATGGATCACCAACTGCGCAGATGAGCTCGCACCCCTACGCAACTCCGACAGACAGCGCCCCAGGAAGGCCACCTGGTTCACCACCGACCTCCAAGAATCCAGGCACACCTGCAGATGTCTCAAGAAGAACTGGAGAAACTGCAAAATGCCAGAAGATCGCACCACCTAGAAGAACGCCATGACGGAATACCACCAACGCATCAGATCCACCAAAAGGACCTTCATATAAAACAAGATCCTCGCCAACTCCAGCAACTCCAAGGAACTCTTCAGCGCCATCCAGGAATTCACCAAACCCCCAGCAAAACCACAGACATCAGCCCTCCCAGGACCTCTGCGACAAGCTCGGATCATAATTCCATCTGAAAATCAAGGGCCTCTACGACCATTTCAACGACCAGACACCCGCCTCTGCAACCACCTCCCTCCCCAGCAACGCCAGCCCACCGTCTCCTCCTGGACCCCAGTCACCACCGAAGACACCACCTCGACCATGAAAGGCATCCACTCAGGGGCCCCCACGGACCCCTGCCCGCCGCACATCTACCACTGAGCCGCCATCGCTTCAGAACTACGAGGCACCATCAACACCTCCTTCGAGACCGGTACCTTTCCCAACATCTGGAAATGCGCAGAAGGCAGCCCCCTGCTCAAGAAGCCCTCAGCAGGCCCCACGGACCTCAAGAATTACCGATCCATCTCCCTCCTCCCCTTCGCGGCCAAAGTCATCGAGAAGATCGTCAATGCCCAGCTAACAAAACTCATCGAAGAAAACTCCATCCTCGACCCCTCCCAAGCCGGATTCCGCAGCAACCACAGCACCGAGACCGCTCTACTCGCCGCCACAGATGACATCTGCACCCTCCTCAACCAAGGACACACTGCGGCCCTGATCCTACTCGACCTCTCTGCAGCATTTGACACCGTCTCCCACCGCACAGACTCCACGACGCCGGCATACAGTGAACCGCCCATGATTGGATCCGCTCCTTCCTCACCAGCAGAACCCAAAGGATCAAACTGCCACCCTTCCTCTCCGAACTCACAGAAATCAACTGCGGAGTAACCCAAGGATCATTGCTCAGCCCCACTCTCTTCAACATCTACATGGCCCCCCTCGCCACCATCGTCAGACAGCACGGACTCAGCATAGTATCCTACGCCGATGACACCCAGCTCATCCTCTCCCTCACCAAGGACCCCGTCACCACCAGACTCAACTTCCAGGAAGGAATGAAAGATGTTGCATCCTGGATGAGCAGCAGCTGCCTGAAGCTCAACTCGGAGAAGACTGAGGTCCTCGTCCTCGGACCCCCCCCCTCTGCATGGGACAACACCTGGTGGCCCTCAGCAGCCTTCCCACCCCCACGGACCATGCCCGAAAACTCAGCATCTTACTCGACTCCTCCCTCTCCATGACCCGACAGGTCAACGCCGTCGCCTCCAGCTGCTTCAACACCCTCCGAAAGACCATCAAATGGATCCCCCCGAATCAAGGAAGACCGTCACCCACGCACTCATAACCAGCAGACTGGACTACGGAAATGCCCTCTATGCCGGGATCAACAAGTCCCTGCTCCACAAACTCCAGACCATACAGAACACCGCAGCCAGACTCATCCTAGGCATCCCTCAGCATGAACACATCACCCAACAGCTGCGTAACCTCCACTGGCTCCCCTTTGAGAAGAGAGGCGCTTTCAAGATACTCACCCACGCCTACAAATGCCTCCACAACACCGGACACCAATACCTCAACAAGAGAATCTCCTTCCACGTACCCAAGAGAAACCTCCGATCCGCCGACCTCGCCCTCGCCGAAACCCCGCGCATCCACAGAGCCAGAACAGGTGGAAGAGCCTTCTCCTACATCACGGCCAAGACCTGGAACGAGCTCCTGATCGACATCAGACGCGGCCCCTCCCTGAACATCTTCAGGAAGACACTCAAGACCTGGCTCTTCGACTGAGCGAAGCTGCATACCCTCCTCCCCCCCCAGGGCCTTGAGACCCTCACGGGTGAGTAGCGCGCTTACAATTCCCCTGATAGATTGATTGAGAGAGGGGGAATGCTGTATATTGCCCTCCATCACAGAAGGCTTGGTAAAGGAACTGACTAACCTGAAGATTTCTTTACCAGAATTCTCCGTGCTGTTAATGCGTTTCACAAAGTATTCCCTTCTAGCCTCCCTCATCAGTTTGCGGAGCTTTTTCCAAGCTTCCTTATATGCCAGTTTAGCCGCCGTACTATAATCTTTTCTCCAAAGGCGCTCCATCCTTTTACACCTGCTCTTTTCTGCTCTAAGGTCAGCCGAGAACCAGGGGGCAGATGGGGATTCTCTCGCTATCCTAACTAATCTGGCAGGAGCTACTGTGTCCAGGGCAGTGGAGCTCCACGTGTTCAGTGCGGACGAATCGTCATTGGGATTGTTCATTAACTGAGGCTGACTCACCGATAACACTGAACCAAGGTTCTCCGCTGTTAACTTTTTCCAATTCCTTTTTAGCATAGTGCAGGTTGTGATTTCTTCAGACTAAAAGAGAAGGGAACCAGGCAGTGGTCAGTCCAGGTCAAGCACCGCAGGGTCTCAGCTACCATGGAAGGAATGTTCGAAAAAAGTAAATCTAGAATATGACCTGCTCTGTGAGTGGAAGTATTCATGTGCTGTGTAAGGTTAGCTCCATTAAGTGACATAGGTAGCTGAGAGGCCTGGGGACAGCTAGGTTCATCTATGTGGAGGTTGAAATCGCCTAAGGCCGTAAAGTTGGCATATTGCAATGATCTCTGAGCGATGAGATTGCAAAGTTCTAGGGTAAAACTGTGTGGGCAGTCAAATTGTCGATATATCAATGATCAAGCAAAGGAGAGAGTTGGTGAGATATTTAAACAGAAATTTGGGCCTTCTATAGTACCCATATTTCTCAGTTCTGTTGTGGAGATCTCCCACGATTTCTTCAAAATGATGGTCACCTTACCCCCTCTTTTATAGCCATCCCTGTTAGCACAGATAATTCTGTAGGCAGGGGGGATAGCCAAAGACAGGGCCAGCTTAGATTCCTCCTTAAGCCATGTTTCAGTCAGAAACATCACATCCCAATTATTATCCGACAGCGATAGCCAGATTTCGTCTGCGTGTTTGGGAAGTGATCTGCAATTAATCAGACAGGCTCTTATCCTGCTTTCCGACATCCTCTGAGCACAGGGAGTGAGGGTCATGCCCTTGCTCCGGGTAGTCCCTCCCGGTGCCCCTAAGGTAAAATTGCATCCCTTGTATGGGAGGCCAGAACTCACTAGGTTAATACTTTGGTCACCAAAACATTGGTTCCCCCTTAAGGCCAGGAGGAAATCATGCGGCTACGTAATGAGCTTACCGCTACCTAATTGAGCAGCGTGGCTGGCACTGGCCGCGATCCGGACGCGGACGGGCGCAGACGGGCTTGCCTTTTGGGCGCCTTTGGTGAGCCAGTGGCGCCTCTGCTGCTCACGTCAGCGGTGCGGTGTCCATTAAATAGGCACCAGGGGAGCCAGACAGCTAAGCTAGTCCGCTCACCCTTCCAAAATGGCGCCTGAAAGTATCCCAGCCGAGCGGAGGAAAAATGGCGCTCTGCTCAGTGTGCAAAAAGTAAGTGGAACAAGCCTACAGGGTTAAAAACGAATTAGGACTTTTAAAAAGATTCAGTATACAGTAGTTTTAAAAAGAAACAGTATACAGTGACTAAAACAGCATTAGAATACACCCTGCAACACGCAGAGGTGAACTTCCCCTTGTACCCGCGCCCTCCAAAAAGAGCCCAAACAAACTCAGTAGCACTTTACCACAATAATTACTTGCAACTGCTGCGCGTCAGCGGTGCGGTGTCCATTAAATAGGCACCAGGAGAGCCAGACAGCTAAGCTAGTCTGCTCACCCTTCCAAAATGGCGCCTGAAAGTATCCCAGCCGAGCGGAGGAAAAATGGCGCTCCGCTCGGTGTGCAAAAAGCAAATGGAACAAGCCTACAGGGTTAAAAACGAATTAGGAGTTTTAAAAAGATTCAGTATACAGTAGTTTTAAAAAGATTCAGTATACAGTGACTAAAACAGCATTAGAATACACCCCACAATACTACAGGTGGCCAAGAGGATGCCCCCTTTGTTACTCCTGGGAAAGTGCAGAGTAGACCAAGGAGGTCTAAATCCTCCTCTGCAGAATCCAATTCCTCAGGACAGTCAGTAGGGGCCTCCATTTCCAGTAAGATGGAGAACTCTTTGGATAGGGAATACCAAATGCTTGAACTTGAGAAAGCTAGGCTTAGGCTCAGGCAAGAGCAGCTGGCCCTTGACAAATAGTCCCTAGAAATCCAGAGAGCTAGGAAGAAATTGGGACTAGAGTCCCATGGTGGCTGCAACAGTGTCCCTAGAGTTCGAGACCATAGGAGCCTGAGCAAGATAGTCCCTCCCTACCATGTTGGGGATGACATCCACAAATGGATAACTGCTTTAGAAAGGGCCTGTAAAGCTCAGATGGTCCTTCAGGAGCAGTGGGCGACTATCTTGTGGCTCTCCTTTGCTGACAACGGTAGAGATAAGCTCCTCATTGTTAGAGAAGAGGATGCTGATAATTATTCAGTTTTGAAAAGTGCTCTCATTGATGGTTTTGGCTTAACCACTGAGCAATACAGGATTAAGTTCAGAGACACCCAGAAAGCACGGACCCAGGACTGGGTAGATTTTGTGGATAGTGACATTAAGGCTCTGGAAGGTTGGCTACATGGCAGCAAAGTGCATGACTACCAAGGATTGTAAAATTTGATTATGAGGGAGCAGATCCTTAATAATTGTCAGAACCAGCTTTTGCACCAGTATCTGGTGGACTCAGATCTGACTTCTCCCCAAGAATTGGGAAAGAAGGCAGATAAATGGGTCAGAACCAGGGTGAAGCAGACAAATCAGAGCAATGGTGGTGCCCAGAAGAAACAGGATTCTTCAAAATCCCAGGATAAGGGTGGGGACAAGGGCAAAGATAAAAAAGAGTCATCCCAAGGGCCCCAAGAACCTGCTTCTGGGGGGGGGGGGAGAGTCACAAACATTAAAGAAAGGCAAGAAGAAACCTTGGTGCTATAT
This sequence comes from Calotriton arnoldi, assembly GCA_963921515.1. Lineage (NCBI taxonomy): Eukaryota > Metazoa > Chordata > Amphibia > Caudata > Salamandridae > Calotriton > Calotriton arnoldi. The sequence goes on from CAWUFW010002907.1 coordinate 455,768, forward strand.
CTGTAAGGTAAAGACCCATTGAACAAAATATGCTGATTGTCCAAAAGCCAAGGAAACTACTACTACCACTGCCCCTAAGGCAACTGCACCCCCTATCTTCAGTACAAGTGGTAGTACAGCTCCCAAGGGATTAGTAGGGTTAACCTTGGGTTCTGAGGTGGGTTCTGACTTACTTGGGGCTCCAGCTCAGGCTGTTCTAGTCTGTGATGGTGGCATAGATCTTGCCACCTTACTAGTCAGTACCACTAACTTGGGCAAGTACAGTCAACTGCCTTTGATAAATGGACAAGAGGCAATGGCCTACAGGGACACAGGGGCCAGTGCCACAATGGAGAAACTTGTGTCTCCTGACCGAATCATACTTTGACAAGTGTACCAAGCAGTAGCGGCTCCTGGAGGAGTGGTGCGGGCGGTTTGGCGGGGAGGGGCAGGGGGTAGTAAACTACGGCGTACGGGCGAACAGATTTAAGTAACTAAATAAATAAATAAAACGAATTACATTGCGCGCTGCATCGCAAATGGCGATGCAGCGCGCACAATGTTATTCGTTTTATTTATTTATTTAGTTACTTAAATCTGTTCGGCCGTACGCCGTAGTTTACTACCCTCCACCCTGCCCCTCCCCCGCCCCACCGCCCCGCAACACTCCCTCCAGGAGCCGCTACTGGTACCATGTGACCAATGCTAGCAATGTCAGGACTGACTATTCCTTGGCAGTTGTGAATTTCAGCTGGGGAGGGGTAACTGGACCTAAGAAGGTTGTGGTATCTTCAGACCTACCTGTAGATTGCTTGTTTGGCAATGACTTGGAAACTTCAGCCTGGGCTGAAGTAGAGTTCAGGACTCATGCAGAAATATTGGGCATCTCTGCAAGTGTATTTACTGTGACAAGGGCTCAGGCCAAACAGCTTTCCACTGAACAGGCCTAGATCCTGGAACAATGGACCAGGTGCCTTCCAAGAGAAGGAGCAGGAGGGGTAAGGCTGTGCCTTCCCCACAGACTCAGAGTGAGGATCAGTCTCTTGAGGGAGATGATCCTAGCCTTTGTGAAGGTACTGCCCCAGATGAGCTTGAGCCTGATCAGGTTGAGTTCTTGGGGGCAGGGGGCCCTTCCTGAGCAGATTTGAGTTTGGAGCAGCAAACCTGCCCCTCTCTTGAACCCCTCAGACAGAAAGCTGCTGCTGAGGCCTCAGGGAATATCAGAGGGTCCCATAGGATCTATTGGGATGAAGGACTTCTTTACTCAGAGGGTAGAGACCCCACGCCTGGTGCCACCAGGAGGTTGGTTATACCCCAGACGTTTAGAGGTTTCCTGCTCACCCTGGCACATGATATTCCTCTGGCAGGACACTTAGGGCAAAGCAAGACTTGGGACAGGCTTGTCCCTCACTTTCACTGGCCCCATATGTCTGAGGACACTAAGGATATGTGTCGCTCCTGTGCCACTTGCCAAGCAAGTGGTAAGTCAGGTGGCATCACAAAGGCCCCCTTAATCCCACTTCCAGTGGTTGGGGTTCCCTTTGAGAGAGTTGGGATTGATATTATTGGTCCCATGAACCCTCCAACAGCATCTGGGCACACGTATATATTCTAGTGGTGGTGGACCATGCCACTAGATGCCCAGAAGTTATTCCCCTTAGGACCACTACATCTCCTGTGGTGGCAAGGACCCTCTTGGAAATTTTTTCCAGAGTGGGTTTCCCTAAGGAGGTCTTAACTGACAGAGGTACCAATTTCATGTCAAGTTATATAACTGCAATGTGGAAAGAGTGTGGAGTGGATTACAAATTCAGCACACCCTACCATCCTCAATGCAATGGGCTTGTTGAAAGATTTAACAAGACCCTCAAGGGTATGATCATGGTCCTTCCAGAAAAGCTTAGGTGAAAATGAGATGTCCTACTACCCTGCCTACTCTTTGCCTACAGAGAGGTTCCTCAGAAGGGGGTTGGCTACAGCCTTTTGAACTTTTTTTGGGACATCCAGTTAGGGGTCCTTTGTGTCTGGTGAAGGAGGGATGGGAGTTACCTCTCAAACCTCCAAAACAGTACATAGTGGACTATGTACTTGGTCTGCGCTCCCGCATGGCTGAGTACATGAAGAAGGCAAGCAAAAACCTGGAGGCCAGCCAAGAACTCCAAAAAGCTTGGCATGACCAAAAGGCTGACCTGACTGTTTACCAGCCAGGTCAGAAAGTATGTGTGTTGGAGCCTTTAGCCCCAACAGCTCTCCAGGACAAATGGAGTGAACCCCACACTATACTTGAACAAAAGGGGGAGGTCACCTATTTGGTAGACCTTGTCACTCCCAGAAGTCACTATGGGGTACTTCATGTGAACAGCTTAAACCTTTTGTTGACATGGGCTTGCTCATGGCAACTGATGAGGGACAGGAGGAAGGGAGTGATCCTCTCCCTGATCTCCTTTCTCAGAACCCTGATGATGGATCAGTTGATGGAGTGGCCTTGGCAGGCAGCCTCACTGATCAACAGCAGATTGATTGCAGGAAGGTCCTCAATCAATTCAGGCATATGTTTGCTTTGACCCCCAGTCAAACCACCTGGTGTACCCATGAAGTGGACATGGGTGAGAGTCTACTTGTTAAGAATACAATCTAAAGGCAGCCTGACCATGTCAGAGATTGCATCAGGACAGAGGTCCAAAAGATGCTGGAATTGGGAGTAATTGAGCCCTCCGATAGCCCTTTGGCTAGCCAGTAGTCCTTGTACCTAAACCTCACACCAAGGGTGGAAAAAGAGAAATTAGGTTTTGTGTAGACTACAGAGGTCTTAATGCAGTCACTAGGACTGATGCTCATCCAATTCCTAGGGCAGATGAACGTATAGATACTTTGGCCTCAGCCAGGTTTTTAAGTACATTTGACCTAACTGCTGGTTACTGGCAAATCAGAATAGCTGAGGATGCCAAACCAAAAGCAGCATTTTCAACCCCTAGTGGCCATTATCAATTTATTGTGATGCCTTTTGGTTTGAAGAATGCACCTGCCACATTCCAGAGATTGGTGAGCAAAGTTCTCACAGGCCTGGAAGCCTATAGTGCAGCATATCTGGGTGATATTGCTGTCTTTAGCTCCACCTGGGAGGATCACCTGGTCCACCTCAAGAATGTTTTGGAGGCTCTGCAAAAAGCAGGCCTGACTATCAAGGCTACTAGTGCCAGATAGGGCAGAGTAAGGTTGGGTACTTGGGCCACCTGGTAGGTGGAGGCCAGGTTCAACCACTACAGAGCAAAATCCAGACCATCATGGAAAAAGTTGCTCCAACTACCCAGACTCAGGTCAGAGCTCTATTGGGCCTGACTGAGTATTACAGAAGATTTGTGAAGGGATATGTGTCCATAGTGACTCCCCTGAATGATCTCACATCAAATAAAATTTCCAAGAAATTTCAGTGGACAGTAAGCTGTCAAAAGGCATTTGATAGCCTCAAGCAGGCCATGTGCACTGCTCCCATTCTGCAGAGTCCTGATTACTCAAAAACTTTCAATTCAAAATAAGCTTCATTCGACAATACATGTCATAAAAGCATTGAGCATAAAACACTGGTAAGAACAATAATACAGTTAGTTAAAATATTAGTAAAATTTGTACAAATGATCTTGAATAAAAAAACAATTCATCCTAATACATTAGGATACAACAAAATCTTAAAATGGAAGCCAGGAACAAAAATATTGTCAATGAATGTCAAAAGCATTAAAATCATTAGAGGCACCCCAGCTCAGTAATAAAAGACTGATTTCACAGCCACAGATAGCATGATTCCATATTCAATTGTTTACAGTCATTAATTGAGATCTTATATAAGAGTGGGCGTAGTTAGCTGAGTACCACTACACGGAATAAACTCCGCTCATTCTCATGCCAATTAACAAAACAGAAATCTCACATACCTTTAATAATATTATAGTCATTTCACAAAAGTGACAATGTAAATGCAGTAAGCAGTGAGAGAAGTGATGATTTTGGGGTCCTCCCTAACCGAGGGAGAGAACCAAGCAGATGCCTTGAACACAAAGAGCACATCATTGTGAACGATTCGGTGGTGGTCCCATCCTCTTAGGACCACCCCAAGCACAGTTATGGGCAAAAATACAATCCCAACCAAAGGCCCTGCAAAGCATTATGGGACGAGATTCTAGAGTGCAGTGAATATTATAGTACCCAATATCAAAACATTCCTCAGGGCGCAGGCTCTCCGGCTCAGCTGAGAGCTAATACTATAATATTCACTGCACTCTAGAATCTCGCCCCATAATGCTTTGCTGGGCCTTTGGTTGGCATTGTATTTTTGCCCATAACTTTGCTCGGGGTGGTCCTAGGAGGATGGGGCCACCACAATCGTTGAGCATGATATGCTCTTTGTGTTCAAGGCATCTGCTTGGTCCTCCCCATAGGTAAGGGGGGACCCCAAAATCATCACCTCTGTTATTGCCTGATGTTTTTCAAAGCTCACTTTTGTGAATTGGTTATATGATTTTTAGCATGTAAAGGTAAAATTGTTTTATCATAGGGCTGTGGGTGCAGTAGCTTACTCCACTGTTTTTGCATGATTCTGTGTTCGTGAAACTCTCCTCATCTCAACTAATAAACCAGAAGTCTCACATACCTTTAGTAAACCAATAAATAACTATCTTTACATGCTAAAATGCATATAATCATCTCACAAAAATAAAAATATAGCAATCAGTACCTTTGGTTAAACAACAAATAACTCTATTTTTACATGCTAAAATGCATTTAGTCATCTCACAAAAGTGAAAATGAAAATAAAGCAAGCAGTGAGAGAGGTGATGATTTTGGGGTCCTCCCTAACCTAGGGAGAGAACCAAGCAGATGCCTTGAACACCAAGAGCACATCATGCTGAACGATTCGGTGGTGGTCCCATCCTCCTAGGACCACCCCAAGCACAGTCAGTTATGGGCAAAAATACAATCCCAACCAAAGGCCCTGCAAAGCATTATGGGACGAGATTCTAGAGTGCAGTGAATATTATAGTATCCAATATCAAAACGTTCCTCAAGGGGCAGGCTTTCTGGCTCAGCTGAGAGCTAATACTATAATATTCACTGCACTCTAGAATCTCGCCCCATAATGCTTTGCTGGGCCTTTGGTTGGCATTGTATTTTTGCCCATAACTTGCTTGGGGTGGTCCTAGGAGGATGGGACCACCACCGAATCGTTCAGCATGATATGCTCTTTGTGTTCAAGGCATCTGCTTGGTTCTCCCTAGGTTAGGGTGACCCCAAAATCATCACCTCTCTCATTGCCTAATATTTTTCAAAGTTCACTTTTGTGAATTGGTTATATGCTTTTTTAGCATGAAAAGGTTAAGTTGTTTTATCAAAGAGTTGTGGGTGCGTAGTTCATTGCCCATGGTTAATCTTATAGACCACATCCATCTCACAAACTTTGCTACTGGAATTGCATAGCGAGTGATGGGTCAGTGCATAAACTGGTGCTCATGTTATTACATGTCTGCGCCAACCATACTTTCCGGGGGTCAACATAAGCGGGGCAGACAAACAATACGTGCGAGTAGGTTTCTTCTGAACCTTTGCAATTAGGGCATTTGTTGTCACCTGATGTAATTCATTTAGCAGTAAAGGACTTTAGTGGTAGACATCCCACTCTAAATTGAAAATACAATTTACAATCCAGGGGCTTTGAAATTGCATCCCAGTAACACTCGAGGCTCGCCCAGGGTTTGATTTGTAAAAAGCTTCCCGTCAACGTTGCACAACCACTTCTTCTATTTACATCTTGTTCAATCAGTTCCCAGTTTCTTTCCTTGATTGTATCTCTTGGTGGGAACTGGGAAATAGATGGAGTTTCCCACAGATGCGACAAACCCATGGTAGCCAAGAGACTTCTGATATCACGCAGCCAGCTAACTTTATGAAAGTGATCAACCTCGAAGTTATACCTAAGACCATCTGCAAAGGTAGCCAGTTCCGGCGTGCACCAGATTCTGTGCCAGTATAAGATAGGGCGTAGACTAGTAGATCTACCAGTGATTTTCTGCCTAGGTCATTCCGCAGAGGTACCGTGGGTGTACTTTGTGGTAAACTTGTAATCACACGGAAGAACCTATTCTCTGATACAGCCAGCTGTGTGAGTTTCTCAAAGCCCCATAATTCTGCCCCATATAAAACCGAGCTCACCACCTTAGCATTGTAAATATGCAACACCAGGCTAAGAGACTTAGTCAAAGATGTTTTAAATTCATTACTTAGAACACCAGCTAATTGCCGGTGCTTTAGTGTCATGGTGTCAATGTGTGGCCTCCACCTCAGTTCCTTCTGCAGAGTAATACCTAGGTAAATAAATGTGTCTACCTGTTCAAGGGGAGACCCGTCCATAACTATACTACCCTTGAACGATCTGTGCTGATTAAAAGTCATAAACTTAGTTTTTGCTGAGTTGATTTTTAAGCCTCGTAAAAAGCAGAAATCTTCAAAACGTCAAAGCGCACACTGTAATCCACTAGGAGTTTTAGAAATAATAAGCGTGTCGTCTGCGAACATTAAATTCTGGATCTTTTTGCCTGCTAAAACTGGTGCATCAGTAGAGATGGAAGATAAAAATTTGGCAACACCATTAAGAAAAAGTGAAAATAGTGTGGGTGCCATTACACAACCTTGGTGGACTCCCTTCTCTGCAGGGAAAGGGTCGGTTTTAATCCCCTGTGCTCCTCAGCGAATTTGAGCGAAATTTTTCTCGTGAAGGCGGACAATGAGGGAGAGTAAATCAATAGGCATCCCTAACTTCTGTAGTACCACCCAAAGTTTGTTACGTGAGACCAGGTCAAAGGCTGACTTAAGGTCGACAAAAGCAGCATACAAGCTGCCCTTGCCAAGAACTACTGTCTGCCAGTATATTAGAGTAAATCAAAAAACCTGGTCTATGGTACTAATATGTGCCCAAAAACCTGCGTGGAGTGGGCTTAGGATGTCATTATCGTCTATCCATGCTTGGGCCTTTGCCAGGACAAGTCAGGCAACCACTTTTTGGATCGAATTTATTACGCTTATTGGCCTATAATTTCCTGGCAAGGACTTGTCACCTTTTTTATATACAGGGATGATTTCTGCCCCCGCCAAGTATCCGGCATGGGGGCACCGTGGGCGATAGCATTTGCTAATAACATTATATACCGACTCCTTTTAGCCTTATCCTGCAAGAAGATGTTTGCAAGAACACTGTCAATACCTTGCGCTCTCCCACCTGTGATGGCACTAAGGGCAGCACTGACATCCGCTAAATCAAATGCTTTATCAGTTAAGTAGTAATGAATCGGGAATGTCTTGCAGTCCTCTGGTTCATCAGTGGCATATTGTGAAGCAAAATAGTTAACCCAAGTGTGGGGGTCTACATGATTTTGGGGCGGGGGTGCAACTCCACCCCTACCCCATTTTACCAGGTTCCAGAAGCATTGAGTATTATTCCTATTACAAGCTAGTTTTAGATCCTGCCACCTATTCTCATCCCAGATTCCAGATTTTTTTAGTATTTACCATCACTTTCTTATAACATTTTCTAGCGTTTTGCACTCTAGCCAAATCACCTGATCTAATAGCCTCCCCCAAGGATCCACGGGTTTGTTTACACTCTTTATTGTACCAGTGGTGCCGTGGCTGAGTACCTTTTGCCTTGGCCCTCATTGGTCTTTGGAAATATGAGCGCATTTTGACAAATAATGCGTTGTGCAGTAATGTTATTTTTTTAAGAGGCTGGGAGATGAGGAGTGAAATCTCCATCTCTGCTAGGGTATTTTCAACATCACTGGTGATAGTAGACAGTGGGGGATATTCACAAGAACGTACGATAAACATCGCCAAAATAGGCTAATGCAATTTTTTATATCGCCGTCTATCGTGGGGAAATAACCCCATGTCAACGTCGTATTCACAACACGGCAGTAACATGCAATAGTTTCCCGATAACGCCTCAAATGTCCGCGATACAACTACCGCGACGGCGATAAAAAAGGAAACCCGAACGCGAAAAAGTTGCGATGGGCCCAACCGCGATAGAAAAATCGGCGACAAGCAGCGCCAGGCTTGCAATTCCCACGTCAGGCGGGAAAAATCACCCTCAAAGCAGCAAATAAATTTTTTTTAAAACACATAACAACTGCGAAGCACAATGGAGGCAGCCGGAGCAAGTACAGAGGACAACCCAAACCCCACAAGCCCCACGGAGGACGAGCCTGGGACCTCGGGGTCAGGGAAGGGCAAGGAGAAGAAGAAGAGGAAGACGCGGTTCAGACGCAGGAAAACAGGATCCTGATCACGGAGGTGGTCGAACATCATCAACAACTGTTTGTCACCTCCACTGTGTCATTGGCAACAAAAAATGGAACATGGCAGTCCATCGTGGACAAGGTGAATGCAGTCGGAGTGCTGAGGAGGACAATGGACGAGGTCAAGAGGCGCTGGAATGATGTGAAGCACAAAACCAAGCAGAAACTCGCAAACAACCGCAAAGCAGCAATGCAGACTGGGGGTGGGAGCCCTGCGCCACAGGAGGAGCTGGATGAGATGGAGGAAATGGTGTCCACAGTCATCAGTGTGGAGACGGTGGCAGGAGTCAGGGGACCGGACACTGCTCAACATGACCTGACACAACAGCAACAGGGTGAGTAACCACCAGGGACTGGGGGGACGGGGGGAGATGGGCACAATGGCACACATGCACAATGAAGTATGGCACACTGCACAACCACAATGACTCAGGATCATGTCCCTGATCTCCTTGCCATACTGCAGCACACATAGAAACAGCAAGTAGTCCCCCGTCCACAATGTGCCCAGAGGGGGCCCTCTCAACACATCACCAATCTCACAACAAACACATGCACATGTGCTGAACCCAGCAAAGCAGTGGATCCGTGAGCCACACTGACAATGCAAGTGACACTGCATGACGATGAGCATGTCTGTAGGCCACTCATTATGACATGTTGCACGCCACGACACCGAGGTGGCTAAGTGTGGTCCACATCCGGAAAGGAGCAGGTCACACACTGACACATCCACGTGCACAAACAACCCCTGACAGCAACAAGACATCTGCGGACAAACCATGCCCAAGAGTCCCAACTCCCACCAAGAGCCCAATTCACCCAAGTATGCAACATCTCAGCTCTGCATAAGCACAGAAGTCAAAGGCACACCGCCTGAAAGGGAGAAGGCCAAGCAAAGTTTGAGCTGCAGGGGCGACTCTCCCACAATGCAGCACACACACAAGAATCAGAGCACATCAACATTGACAACAATGTGGTACAGACTGCAACACTTTCACAACAGAACAGAGGACACAACTGCTGCCGCTTGTGTGTAGAAACTGGCCAATCACATTTTGCATAGCAGGAAACTGTGACATGACAATGGACAAGTACAACCCCACATCCCTGATGGTGCACAAATGTCCACTGTCCTGCACCAAATAGGCAGCTCCTCCTAAACAGTCACAATGTACATTGTCATGCAGTCTGTTTGGAAACTTGGCCAATGCGTGAACATACATGGAGCACACTGTTAAACTGCATCTCCCCTTTACATTGCAGAGGGAGAATCATCACCTCCTGCAGAGCAGACAGAACACCTCCTCATTGATGACGAGGAGGACCTCCCCACCTTCGACACCGATGCCCTCCAAGAGCTCATGGACAGCTTCGGCACCCCACCTCCAGGAGCAGGGCAGCCCAGCTGCATCGAGGAGACCCCACCCCCTGCACAGACCACACAGCAGGAAGCACCCACCACCCCGGCTGTCTCCCAGGATCCCCACGATCAACACATGGCATTTCAATGCGTGTGTTGGAGGGCCAGAAGGAGATGGCTGAGCAGGTGCGGGTGGGGTTCGACCTCATGGTGGCCAAACTTGATGCCATCCATGGGTGTCTACGTCCCATCAGGGGCCACTTACAGTCCCTAACGGACACCCACAGTCTGCTCCATGGTCTCCAACGAGCCATGGCTGACATCGCTGGAGTCATGACTCGGAGACAAGAAAACCTGTCTAGTCAGAGTGGCTCCAGCGATCTCAGCCGTGAGTTGGGACACATGCGGAGGCTCATGGAGGACTCGGTGCGGATGGAGGCGGAAAGGATGGCTGCCACGGCTGCACATCAGCAAGATGTGGCTGGGATCTACCATGCCCTGCAGATCCTCATCATGGCATTGCTGCCACATGGCCTGGCGCAGATGAATGCTGCTGCTCCTACACCATCCACATCCCCGCCCCCTGATGTGTCAGTGCCCCACAGTGCGGCAGACATTCCACCTCCGGCACCTGATGTGTCACTGCCACACAGTGCGGCCGGCAATCCACCTCCGGCCCCTGATGTGTCAGCGCCACACAGTGCTGCAGCCGAAACACCAACACACACAGGTGAGGCACATCACACAACAGAGGACGATGATGTGGATGAGACTGCCGTTGTGGTAATGAGGAAGCGTTAGCATTCATCTCCGCCATATGGCTAGTTTCAGCTTGGTTCGGCCCTTTGCATCATCACCTTCCACTGTCCCCCGATACACTCTGCGGCACTCACCTTGGACCTCGACATGGACTGCCATATTCTGTTTGGTTACCAATGACACCGCAATCAGACTGCGGACTGAACTCTTCCTCTTCCGATGAACTTGTCCTTCCCTAATGGACTCTGGCTGGCCCTCCACGGGGCAACAATGTCAAGTGGGGTGTGCATGGCCCTGTACTGCTCCAGCTGCAACACTCCACTGGATGTGAATAAAACATTCAAATTCACACAGATGTGTCATGTCTATGATCCTCCAAGTATGACAGTATGGATGAATGTAGGGTCACTGATTCCCCCTCACGTCCATTTTGCACATGTTGTGGGGCTTGAGTCACAGGGTGCAACATTGCCAATTGCGGTCCTGGTGGCGCAGACACTACAACGGAGACACACGCATTGGTTAATTCCTTGTCCAGGCCAGAACTGAACCACACCCAGGGCCCCTGGCTCATTGTTCACACCCCTACGCTGGACTGGCATACGCCGGCCCAGCCCACTCCGCTTACGCTCACAGGGGGTGACGACACAGCTACATGTCCCAGGTCTTCCCTGTCGTGATCTACTGGTCACTGGTCTAGTCGGCAGCATGCCACAGCCACTCCCTGAGGGCTGGTTTACACCCACACCACACCCATCCAGCACAGGCGTCACGGGACATGTGACCCTGCCAATAAAAGGGGCCCACCACAGCACATCCCCCACTGCCAGAGGTGACATGATGGCGTCCGCATCCATGGAACACAGTCATAAAGGGTCCGTGACTTGCGTTTGCCCTGTGTTGGTGGCAACCGATTTCCTGGGTCCGGCATGGGCCTACCGCCACGTGGCGATGACTTGCGTTGCACTGAGTTGGTGGCACCCGATGGCCTGGGTCCGGCACAGGCCTACCGCCACGTGGCGATGACTTGCGTTGCACTGAGTTGGTGGCACCCGATGGCCTGGGTATGGCACGGGCCTACCGCCACATGGCGATGACTTGCGTTGCACTGAGTTGGTGGCACCCGATGGCCTGGGTCTGGCACGGGCCTACTGCCACGTGGCGATGACTTGCGTTGCACTGAGTTGGGCCCAACTGAAGAGCTGAGCGGGTGTGCAGCCTGCGATGATGCGTTGGCCTCGATACGGCGTCCAGCATATCAGGACTCAATTTGATTTGTGAGCCCTGCTGGACCACAGTGTACGTGCAGGCAGCAGTCAGCACACACATGACCCCGCGGTGCGGTGCCGCAGGGTGCGCTGGGGGCCTGTGGCGCTGGATCCAGCCATCGGCTGAGGAGGTTGCACCAGCACGTGGAGGGCCCTCTTGGAGACACGCCGGTGGCGGCAGGTGAGCATTGAGGCCTGGGTGCGCAGGGGTGGGCAGTCATTGCTGGGCGGCGGACCGGTCTGGGGACCAGGGCTGGAGTGCAGCAGGCACACAGGATCGCGCACACACCACCGGTCACGGCGGCGGCCTCGTGGCTGGGTGGGTGGCGCCACCCTGGCAGACACGGCCCTGCATGCGCTGACGTGATGTGCGAGGGTTGGCTTGGGACGTAGTCACCTCGTCTCCAGTGTGAATGCGGCCGTTGATTGTGGTCGGGCACGTGTGTGTAGGCCTATGGTCACGATATGGCGGACACGGAGACACACGCAGTAGTTACTGTGGTGGCCATCCCGGAACTGGACCACGCCCAGGGCCCCGGGGTATTCATTTGCGACATACGCCGGCCAAGGCTGCTCCGCTCAGGCTTACAGGGGGGGACCACATGGCTACAAGTCCAAGGGCTTCCACACTGCCTGGGGTAACCTGTTTGCGTCCACTACACTGCAAACACCAGCAGTAGATGTCCACATGGACATGTCTGTGCTCTGCATACTGCAGTCTGTCCAGCACATCTCTGCAACACTTGGCATTGTGTCCTTTCTTTGTGCTGGGTCACTTGCCTCCTTCGCACATTCTTGGTTCCCACCTCTCCCCACATTCTGCAATTGTGTGGCAGAGGGGCTCTGCCTTTGTGGATGGTTTGTCTACATGTCTGGCCCCTGTTACCACTGTTACTTGTGTTGTCGTGTCCGGTAGTTGGGCATGTTGTTTGGCATGTTGTATGTGATTTTGTTACGTGTGCTCTCCCACAGTTGTGAGTTGTGTGATTGTGGAGTTGAGGTGTGTGGTGTGTTCAGTTATTACTTACCAATGAACAGTGCATTGCCATGGGTGCCATCCTGGAAGCGCTGGTTGATGATGGACTGTCGGAAGATGTATGTATCATGAAAACTGCCTGTGAAGTTGGCGACGACATTGGTGAACTGTCCCCGGTGGCCCACTATCGCCTGCACATTGATGGAATGCGTGTGCTTTTTGTAGCGGTGATTGTGTGCAGGGTCGGCAGGGGGCACAAGTGGTACATGTGTACAGTCAATTGCCCTCGACACGTGCGGTAAGGCAGCTATGGCGTGATTCCCTTGCATGGTCTCCAGCTGTTCATGCACAACGTGGGGGAAGTGAAGGTGCAGGGGTATCAAGATGATACATACCGTGATGTTTACAGGTATGATGAATCCTGCATGATGAGGCCGTAACAGATGTTTGGGTGGTCGTAACCTTCCTTTTCTTTCCTGCGGAGGTTACGAGCACACGGACTTCTGTTACAGTATATTTGGACTGGATTCATCATACCTGTATGCATTCCGGTTTGTCCAAGTGCAATACACTGTACCAGTTTACATTTGTGACTATGAGGACGCTTGACCATTGTCACCATTTCTCCAACGGGTTTCTGACTACTGATTTCGGGATATGGAATGGTATTGGGGAGTTCCCGCAGCATTTGCAGTTTATTGGATCCACAAGTTGCTCTGGTGAAGTTCCCCGTTGGGAATGGAACGCGTTGGCTTTGCTTTTCATCTTGTTGTTTATGTATTTGTATTAAAGTTCTGTTTTTCCACTACCGTTGACTACTGGACTTCATGACCTGGGGGGTCCGGGGGTGGTTGCGGTGGGTGTTGTGGCCCTCTTGGTTCTCCAGGCTGCATGATCATTGTCTCCATGGCATCTGTTGGTCTTCAGATGTGGCTCTAGGCTGGGCTCCCTTTCATACTGCAGGTTGTCGTCCTGCTTAACACCAGTAAGAGGCAGGTGTTGTATCCCTGCTGCTAACGCGCATTATCGCCTGTTTTCGGGTTCGCATCGCTGATCTGGCTGCTCGTTGGGAATATGCGAAGTGGTGTTTTTGTGTGTTTTTGCACGGAAACGCCTACTCTGCATATCATTAGCGTTAGTTGTCGCTCTCATCCGTGGCGATGTGTTTTGCGGCAGCTATCGCGGGAAAGGTGGCGATGTCGGCAGTTTGCACCAGCTTGTGAATGGGGCGATAAGAGTATCGCCACTTTTGTGGCGCTAAAGTGCCGATAAATCGGTGATGGTTCCTTGAGAATATGCCCCAGTATTTCTGGCCTTTCTAAGATCATAGGCCATTTTAGTCGCCACATGTCCTTGGTGGTGTGCAAATCACCTTTGGTGAATGAATTATGGGTTTGTGTTTGGGCTTGTAATTTCCTAAATTCAAACGTAGAGCATAGTGGATTATGATCACCCTCCACACAATCCAGTACAGCCATATCCTCAGAGTGTGCCATCATTTTAAACTAATTAAAAGATAGTCTATACGACTTGAATGGTGGCCATTGTTAAACATATTAGCCCCTTGCCTGTCGGAAGTGGTTCTACCGTTTGCCGCCCTTAAGCAGTGTTCTAAGCATATAGCTTTGAGTTGAATTGCTACTTCTGTCCATCTTTTAATTGGAGATATTTCCAGGCATGGGATTCCCCACTGTGCATCTTCCTCCCCGTTAAGTCATTTTCCTCACAATCAAAGGGCTCAAAAGTTGAGTTTAAGTCCCCCGCTATAACAACAGAGGCAGCCCAGGAAACAATATCTAAAAGCTCACCTAAGGCAAGTATTGTTTCGGACCTTCGACCCCCGCTGTTTCCTCTCGCATATACATTATAGATGACAATGTTGCCATAAAGGCCACACACCAACCGAATGGCCAGTATATCATTACTCTCTATCGGAAGTGCCTGTATCTTATGGCTGATATCCTATCAAACCCATATTGTTAGACCCCCCGATGGGCGACCTTTGCCCCCTTGAATAGCTGGGATGTAATAGTTTAAATACCCTGAGTGATAAAGTGGTTCAACAGACCAAGGGGGATATTCTCAAGAATGTGCGATAATCATCGCCAAAATAGGTTAACGCAATTTTTCATATCGCCGCCTATTGCGGGAAAATAACGCTGTGTTAACGTCTTATTCCCAACACGGCGGTAACATACAATAGTTTCCCAATAACGCGTCAAATGTACCGCGATAAAATTACCGGGACGGTGATAAAAATCTAAAGCCGAACGTGAAAAAAATGGCAATGGGCCCAACCGCGATAAAAAAATCAGCGATAAGCTGCGCCAGGCCTGCAATTTACACACGTCAGGCAGGAAAAATCACTATAAAAGCAGAAAAAACCCCACAAACAAAACCAAAACAACTGCGAAGCACAATGGAGGTAGCCGGAGCAAGTACAGAGGACAACCAGAACCCCACAAGTCCCACGGAGGACCAGCCTGGGACCTTGGGGTCAGGGAAGGGCAAGGAGAAGAAGAAGAGGAAGGCGCGGTTCAGTCCGCAGGAAAACAGGATCCTGATAACGGAGGTGAAAGAACACCATCAACAACTGTTCGTCACCTCCACTGTGTCATTGGCAACAAAAAATTGAATATGGCAGTCCATCGTGGACAAGGTGAATGCAGTCGGAGTGCTGAGGAGGACAATGGAAGAGCTCTAGAGGCGCTGGAATGATGTGAAGCGCAAAACCAAGCAGAAACTCGGCAACAACCAGAAGGCAGCAATGCAGACTGGAGGTGGGAGTCCAGCGCCACAGGAGGAGCTGGATGAGATGGAGGAAATGGTGTCCACAGTCATCAGTGTGGAGACGGTGGCAGGAGTTGGGGGACCGGACACTGCTCAACATGACCTGACACAACAGCAACAGGGTGAGTAACGACCAGGGACTGGGGGGACGGGGGGAGATGGGCACAATGTCACACAAGCACAATTAAGTATAGCACAGTGCACACCCACAATGACTCTGGATCATGACCCTGATCCCCTTGGCACACTGCAGCACACCTAGAAACAGCAAGTAGGCCCCCGTCGACTATGTGCCCAGAGGGGGCCCTTCCCACACATCACCAATCTCACAACCAACCCATGCACATGTGCCAAACCCAGCAAAGCGGCGTGTCTGTGAGCCACACTGACAATGCAAGTGACACTGCATGACGAATAGCATGGCTGCAGTCAATATATCATGACATGTTGCACGCCACGACACTGAGGTGGCTGAGTGTGGACCACATCCGTAAAGGAGCAGGTCACACTCTGACACATCCACGTGCACAAACAACCCCTGACATCAACACATCTGCGGACAAACCATGCCCCAGAGTCCTAACTCCCACCAAGAGCCCAATTTACCCAAGTATGCAACATCTCAGCACTGTATACGCACAGAAGTCAAAGGCACATCGCCTGAAAGGGATAAGGGGCAGCAAAATCAGAGCTGCACGGGTGACTCTCCCAAAATGCAGCACACACACATAACATTCAGAGCACATCAACTTTGACAACAATGTGGTACAAACTGCAACACGTTCACAAAGGAACAGAGGACACAACTGGTGCTGCTTGTGTGTAGAAACTAGCCAATCACATTTGGCATAGCAGGGAAATGTGAGATGATAATGTACAAGTACAAACACACATCCGTGATGTTGTCGAAATGCCCACTGTCCCGCATCAAATAGGCAGCTCCTCCCAAACTGTCACAATGTACATTGTCATGCAGTATGTATGTAAACTTGTACAATGCGTCAACATACATGTGAACACAATGTTAAACTGCATCTCCCCTTCACATTGCAGAGGGAGAATCAACACCTCCTGCAGAGCAGACCGAACATCTCTTCGCTGATGACGAAGAGGACCTCCACACCTTCGACACCGACGCCCTCCAAGAGCTCATGGACAGGAGCAGGGCAGCCCAGCTGCATCGAGGAGACCTCACCCCCTGCACAGACCACACAGCAGGAAGCACCCACCACCACGGCTGTCTCCCAGGACCCCCACGAACAACACATGGCCTTCCAATGCCGTGTGTTAGGGTGCCAGGAGAAGATGGCTGATCAGGTGCAGGTGGGGTTTGACCTCATGGCAGCCAAACTAGATGCCATACGTGCGTGTCTAAGTCCCATCAGGGACCACTTACAGTCCCTAACAGACACCCACAGTCCGCTCCATGCTCTACAACGATCCATGGCTGACATCGCTGGAGTCCTGACTCTGAGAAAAGGACAACTGTCTAGTCAGAGTGGCTCCAGCGATGTCAGCTGGGAGTTGGGACACATGCGGAGGATCATGGAGAACAGGGTGCGGATGCAGGCGGAAAGAATGGCTGCCAAGGCTGCACACCAGCGAGATGTAGCTGGGATCTTCCATGCCCTGCAGACCCTCATCAAGGCATTGCTGCCACAAGGCCTGGCGCCGATGAATGCTGCTGCTGCTGCTACATCCACATCTCCTCCCCCTGTGCTGCAGACAATCCACCTCCGGCCACTGATGTGTCACTGCCACACAGTGATGCAGACAAAACAACACCACCCACATGTGAGGCACATGAAACATCAGAGGACGAAGATGCAGATGAGTTTGCCTTAGTGGTAAGAAGGAAGCGGTAGCATTCATCTCCGCCATATGGCCTGTTTCTGCTTGGTTCTGCCCTCTGCATCATCACCTTCCACTGTCCCCCGATACACTCTGCGACACTCACCTTGGACCTAGACATGGACTGCCATATTCTGTTTGGTTACCAATGACACAGCAATTAGACTGCGGACTGAACTCTTCCTCTTCCGATGAACTTGTCATTCCCTAAAGGACTCTGGCTGGCCCTCCACAGGGCAACAATGTAAAGTGGGGTTTGCATGGCCCTCTACTGCTCCAGCTTCAACACTCCACTGAATGTGAATAAAACATTCAAATTCTCACAGATGTGTCATGTCTATGATCATTTAAGTATGAAAGTATGGATGAATGTAGGGTCAGTGATTCCCCCTTACGTCCATGTTGCTCATGTTGTGGGACTTGAGTCACAGGGTGCAACATTGCCGATTGCGGTCTGGGTGGCGCCGACACTACAACAGAGACACACGCATTAGTTACTTTCTTGTCCAGCCCAGAACTGAACCACGCCCAGAGCCCCGGGCTCATTGTTCACACCCCTACGCTGGACTGGCATACGCCAGCCCAGCCCACTCTGCTTACGCTTACAGGGGGGGGGAGACAAAGCTACATGTCCCAGGTCTTCCCTGTAGTGACCTGCTGATCACTGGTCTAGTTGTCAGCATGCCACAGCCACTCCCTGAGGGCTGGTTTACACCCACACCACACCCATCCAGCACAGGCGTCACAGGACATGTGACCCTGCCAATAAAAGGGGCCTACCACATCACATTCCCCACTGCCGGAGGTAACATGATGGCGTCCACACCACTAGACTCAATCATAAAGGGTCCATGACTTGTGGCGCACTGGGTTAGTGGCACCCGATGCACTGCGGCCGGCACGGGCCTACCGCCACGGGACGATGAATTGCGGTGCACAGAGTTGGTGGCACAGAGTTGGTGGCACCCGATGCACTGCGGACAGCACGGGCATACCGCCACTGGACGATGACTTGCGGTGCACAGAGTTGGTGGCACCCGATGCACTGAGGCCGGCACGGGCCTACCGCCACGGGACGATGAATTGCGGTGCACAGAGTTGGTGGCACAGAGTTGGTGGCACCCGATGCACTGCGGACAGCACGGGCATACCGCCACTGGACGATGACAAGCGGTGCACAGAGTTGGTGGCACCCTATGCACTGAGGCCGGCAGGGGCCAACCGCCACGGGGCGATGACTTGCAGTGCACAGAGTTGGTGGCATCCGATGCACTGTGGCCGGCACGGGCCTACCGCCACAGGACGGTGACTTGCGGTGCACTGAGGTAGGGGCACCCAAAGAGCTGAGCGGGTGTGCAGCCTGCGTTGATGCGTAGACCTCGATACGCCGTCCTGCCAATCAAGATTCGATTTGAATTGAGAGCCCTGCTGGACCGCAGTGTACGCCGAAGGCAGCAGTCAGTACACACATGACTCCGCGATGCGGTGCCGCAGGGTGCGGTGGGGGACTGTGGCACGGAATCCAGCGATCGGCTGAGGAGGTTGCACCGGCAAGTGGTGGGCCCTCTTGGAGACACGCCGGTGGCGGCAGGTGAGCATTGAGGCCTAGGTGCACAGGGGCGGCCAGTCATCGCTGGGCGGCGGACTGGTCTGGGGACCAGGGCTGGGGCGCAGCAGGCGCACAGGATCGCGCAGGCACAACCGGTCACGGCGGCGGCCTCGTGGCTGGGTGGGGGGCGCCACCCTGGCAGACACGATCCTGCATGCGATGACGAGATGTGCGCAGGTTGGCTTGGGACGAAGCCACCTCGTCTCCAGTGTAAATCTGGCCGTTGAAGGTGGTCGGCCACGTGTGTGTAGGCCTATGGACAGGATATAGCGGACACAGAGACACACGCAGTAGTTACTTTGGTGGCCATCCCGGAACTGAACCACGCCCAGAGCCCCGGGCTATTTATTCACGACATACGCCGGCCAAGGCCACTCCGCTCACGCTTACAGGGGGGGACGACAAAGCTACATGTCCAAGGTCTTCCAGACTGCCTGGGAAGTTTGCGACGACATTCGTGAACAGGCCCCGGTGGTCCACTTTTGCCTGCACATTGATGAAATGCGTGTGGTTTCTGTTGCGGTTATTGTGTGCAGTGTCGGCAGGAGGCACAAGTAGTACATGTGTGCAGTCAATTGCCCCCAACACGTGCGGGAAGCCAGCTATGGCGTAGTTCCCTTGCTTGGTCTCCAGCTGTTCCTGCGCAGTGTGGGGGAAGTGAAGGTGCAGGGGTATCAAGCTGATACAAACCATGATGCTTACAGGAATGATAAATCCTGCATAATAAGACCATAACAGAAGTTCGTGTGGTCGTAACCTTCCTTTTCTTTCCTACGAAGGTTACGACCACACGAACTTCTGTTACGGTCTTTTTATGAAGGATTTATCATACCTGTTAGCATTCCGGTTTGTCCAAGTGCAATACACTGTGCCAGATTACATTTGTGACTATACGGACGCTTGACCATTGTCACCATTTATCCAACAGGTTTCTGAATACTGACTTTCAGAATATGGAATTGTATTGGGGAGTTCCCGCAGCATATGCAGTTAATTGAATCCACACGTTGCCCTGATGAAGTTCCCCGTTGGGAATGGAACGCGTTGGCTGAGCTTTTCGTATTGTTGATTTATGTATTTGTAATGAAGAACTGTTTTTACACTACTGTTGACTACTGGACTTCATGACCTGGCGCACCCCCATTTCAGTAACTACAATCTTGGATCTGGAGCACAGAGGCATCAAGCAACGGCTGGCGTTGGGGTTGGTTGCGCAGGAACACTACGAATTGGAACTAGCATGTGGTGCGGATACAGGGGCCCACCGTTGCTTTTGTGGACATGCATCCAAGACAGGTGTGAGGAACTTTGATAGGGCTGGCTGTGAGACTCCTCTGACTCTGGCAGTTGTCGGTTGGAAGGTCCCAGAGGCCAACAGGTGCAGCACAGCCAGCAGCTTTGTCTGCGGAGGGATGTTGGTTCTCCGCTGTGTTGGTACCGTCAGCCTGTGGGCAATGTGGGTCAGGATGCGGAGAATGGTTGTCCTTTTGAGCCTGTAGTGGGCAATGGCATCCTCTGGCGTTGAGTGTCTGAGGCTGGTGCGTTTTAGGAACGTCTGCTGTCTTGATCTGCGCTGCCTAGGTGGTAGTCTGGGGGGGGTGGTCCAGGGGGGGGTCCTGGGGGTGGTGGCAGTGGGTGTTGTGGCCCTCTTGGGTCTCCAAGTTGCATGATCATTGGCTCCATGGCATCTGTTGGTCTTCAGATGTGGCTCTGGGCTGGGCTCCCTTTCTACTGCAGGTTGTCGTCCTGCTTAGCACCAGTAATAGGCAGGTGTTAAATCCCTGCTGCTAACGCGCCTTATCGCCTGTTTTTGGATCGTTTCGCCGATCTGGCTGGTCGTTGAAAATATCGCAAAGTGGTGTTTTTGTGTGTTTTTGCACGGGAACGCCTACTCTGCATATCATTAGCGTTAATTGTCGCTCTCATCCGTGGCAATATTTTTTGCGGCAGCTATCGCTGGAAAACTGGCGATATTGGCAGTTTGCACCAGCTTGAGAATAGGGCGAAAACTCTATCACCACTTTTGCGGCGCTAAAGTGCCGATAAATCGGCGATAAGTCCTTGAGAATATGTCCCCAAGTTTCTTTGAAAGCACATATATCGTGCTTTTCAACTAAGGTATTCTAGTCAGGGAAGTCGCCTTGGACCTCAGCCCAGCGATGTTCCATGATTAGAGCTCAAGTCTACATGGTGTCAATTGTGACTCAGGTGTCAGCCCATCCCTAGGATCTATGGTCCCTGATGTACGACCTGCCTCACTCTCTGCACTAGTGGAGCAGCTCAGCTCGAGAGGAGATTTAACTTCTAGATGGGAAGCCATGAGCTTGGTGGTATGTGCTAGTTTGGTGGCCTGGGTACAAACAGCCGGGGGTGAAAGGAACCTTCAATCTATCTCTTGAAGCCTGCATGGAGAACACGGTATGTGCGCATGACTGTTTTGGGCGGCCTGAGAGGGCCGGCCAAGCACTCATGCTCACATAGGGAGTGCAAACCACTCCTCCCCCCGCTCTGAGAGCAGCCCCGCCCCACAAAGATGCCGCAATGGGGAAAACTAAAATGATAATAACCTTGAGTTATTAAAATTAAATGTTTCCTTTTTTTACACTGCAAAAAGCAGTGGAGCGACACTCCTCTGCCTTAGCAGAGGAGTCACCACTGGCCACACTGTGTAAAAAGTGGCTCTTGTGTGGGCATAATGGGTATATCAAGAGGGTACCCAATATATTAACATGGGTGTATGTGAATTGGGAGGGATACTAAATAAAGCTGCTTGTGAAAAATATGATTAATAGTAGCGGACCAGTTAGACTTTACAGTTCATGGTCCTGAGAGTAGCTCAAGCTCAAGTACAATATTACAATAGTTAAGCAATGATGGTGCCCCTACAATAATGTTTTTTTGTATGTATTTTATTTTTATTTTTTTCACTTTTTTCTAGTGTTAATATTTACCCAGGTGAAGCACATTTCACTGTAACTTTCTTGAGCCGAGTAATGTAATAACCAATGAAACCGTGATCAAACAACGGTTTGGATAACACATGTAGGAATTAAGGTAATTTTTGTCTAACTGATAATAAACTTCAGGGTGGGTGGTAGTTGAATTCAGCCTTGAAACTGTAATTTTGTAATTTACGAATGTAGGGATTCATATTTATGTTTGCACTATTAGTAAGTAAACCCAGTGCTTAACTTGAGCCACTGGTTTCCGGTGCTGGCACCGTCACTTAATTGTCAGCACCGGAACTTTTGACGGTCTGCCACATGGTGGCGCTGTATATCTCATTTAAAGATCAGGTCAAATACAGTTGTTTATTCGTTCAATATAACGTAAAAATGACTAATACCTGCCCTCCAAGCCATTCTTGCATCTTTGGGGGCATGGATAGTCTGAATTGTCACACTTGTAGTAGTGTGATGGTTAGCAGTTATGTTGGTGCTGCCATTGACAGCGCTGGGAAGAGCAGTGGATGTATCAAGCTGCAGTTGCCTCCTGTCGAGGGCCTTCACCTGATTTCTTTTACAAATTAAGCACTGAGCAAACCTTCTGGGGTATACGTCTTAAGCTGTGATTATGAAACATCAGGTTATGCTGCATTACACTAATGCATAGACTTTTCTCTGGGATACATTGGAACTAATGTGTTTGCTCATCAATTTGTGGCTGAGGATTATTTATCCCATTTGACTTTAAGACAGAAACTCGGCTGTATGAATAAAGTTTCTTCTCTGTGAAAATCAAAAATAATAATTAAAAAACAATCAAAAAGACTGAAATTAATTCTTTGTTATCTCTGTTTTGCTAGCTATTTTGACCTTAGTGGTAGGGTCTTCTAGTGATTGTTGTACTAGGTTTCCTACTCGACCTTTTATGTGTAAATAATTTTATGTTTTAATTGTTTGTAATTTTAATGGTTTGTAATTTCTTGTTTTTTTGTAGATTACAGCCCTGAGGAAGCTTGTGGTGTATGAATAAAACGCTTTGGCAGTATGGTTGTATTCCACGAATAAAAAGAAATGTTTGAAGAATAATAAAGGAATTAATTTTTTTCATAACAAAAATGTTTCAAGATGTCTGAAGTCCTAGTCTTTGAATTCAATGAAGTAACTGTTGGATGTTGCCTTTCCATCTTGATAGAGCTCCCAAACGTGACCTGCAAAGGTTTTTTAGCGCCACAAAAGCCCCAATATGAAAGGCATGAGTCAAAAATGGTGATAAAGTTAGATTCCATTTGGTATAAATGCTTCAAGTAATTATGGGTACAGTAAAATATCTGCCTGGAATCATCTGCAGTGTATTTTGGTCTTCACCTTAGGCTGCTGAGAGAACAAACACCCATCACACAAAGCTAAGAGTGAGAAGGAGAGAATATATTCGGTCTGTCATGGGAACTTTTGCATCTGTTTTAAACTTCTGTTACCATCCAGAACATGGAGGTGCATTTTTCTACCTTTGGGTGCACAAGGATGTTTGGGCCAACTCTCCTGAAAAGAGTCTGCCTTTTGTAGTTTTTGTCCCTAGAAACCTGAGTGTTATGGTTCTGGAAAGAATATGCTTGCTGGAGGTAGTCTGCCTGCTGGAGGCAAATGCCCTGAATAGCTTCAGTGAAGTGGAGAAGAGACGTTGCTGTGACATAAGGGGGCTGCTTCGCAGAGAAACTTAAAAAGGATTTATGCTCAATAGAACTAACCCTGGCCAACCATTAACACTTCACAGGGGTTCTGCATATATCTATTTCATTTGAATCTTTAAATCACTTAGGGGCATATTATCAACGGCCAGCGATAATTATCGCTGGCCGTGCTTAGCGATAGATTACTTATCGCTGGCTATCTCCGGAAATTATCGCCCTGGTAGCGCGTTATTAACAACACGCTTCTCCAGGGCGATAAAATTCCAGAGATAGCGAGGTTATCGCCGTTTTGCAGGAACATCGCTGGTTTTCCAGCGATGTTCCCTGCAAAACGGCGATAACCTTGCTGATACGACCCTGTGGTCGTATCAGCACAATCCACCCCTATGTTAGGGATGGCTAAGTCGGGATAATAGCAGACGTTAGAATTTGGCGAAAACGGCCGTTTTTGCCAAAATCTAACGTCTGCTATCATCCTGTGGGCTGCCTTGTAAATATCGCGATGTGCACATCGGCGATATTTACAACGTAGCCCATCTGGGGTACGCCTAGTAACGCCCACTTTGCATCTCATTAGAGATGCAAAGCTGGGCGATAAGAGAAAGGGCGAAAAGCATGGATTCACGCGTTAGCGTGTCCTTGCTAATAAGGCGTTAAAATTATCGCCGCTTTTCGTCCGAAAACGGACGCTAAAGCGGCGATAATTGTATCGCCTGCCCTTGTAGATATGCCCCTAAGATAATTCACATAGAGCTTATGTTCAAGTCCAGACATGCACCAAAAAATAACATTGAGCTGCTTCCCACATGGGACCAACATCCAGTCAGCGCAAGCTGCACAGCATGGCCTGGATCTCAGAATTGTTGAACACCCTGCAGCCGAGTTCTAAGCTGGCTCAACCGGGCCCGTCGCAGTCCGGCCCACCTTTCCACAATGTAGCGCTGGACACCACTGAACCACTTTGTGCATATTTTTAAATTCAAATTCAAAGTCAGCACAGGCTGTGATGGATCAAGGTTTGAATCCAAAGGCCAGTGAAAGGAGTAGAACTGTGATGATGGCAATGATCCTGGTGCAACTTTGCTAAAACCTCTATTTTACATATATTTCACTTGTGATTGTTTTAACTGCACCAGCATTTGGACCCAGAGGCCTCTGCAAAATGTCTTCTCTAAACTAAGCAGTCGTTTTTTAGGTTGTCAGACAGTGTGAATTATTGGTGAAAAATTGTATCAGTATCAGTGCCATCTAATTATTCAGAAATGTCCATGGATTTGGCTTTCTAATTCACCCTCCCAGGACATTGTCATACAAAAACACTTAAAAAAACACTTAGGGCCTGATTACGAGTTTGGCGGTGTGTGAGGGCCAAACTCATCAGCACACTGCCTACCAGATTACGAGGTAATGTGTGGCCTGGCGGGCGGTGCTTTGGCGGTCCCACGGCAGTGCCTGTTAGAAAGGTACCACAATGGTAGCACCAAAGCACGTTCCTGCTGACTGTGAAGTCCATGCCATGTAGGAAATGGGGGTGCATGCAGACAGGGGGCCACACCATATGCCCCCCTGCATGCATCCCTTGGCCCAGAGGCAACAGGGGGCCCTGTAGGGCCCCTTCGTTTCCTCAACATGACAGTTTTCATGGTGGGCTAACTGCCATGAAAACTGTGGCTGTGAAGAAAGTCATAATATGCTTGGTGGTGACGCAGCGACACCGCCAGCATATTGCTGGGCCAGACCGCCGCACCACAGCTGAGGGATCATGGATCCCCGGCAGTTGCGGCGCTCCTATCGCAGTGGGACCGCCACACCCATAAAGCGTCAGTCGGACCACTAGTGCGGCGGTTCCTGCCATGCCACTGCGAGTTTGTCAGTCCATTGGACCGCCAAAGTCGTAATCAGGCCCTTAGTCCTTGATTTAAAGTTTTGCTGGTTTGGTTTCCATCCATCATTTCAGCAACATTCAGATGACTCATCCTGAACAGCAGGATTCTTTCCAACAAATCTGCTGAATCCACCACTGTTAGAAATGGGATCTCTGGTTGGCTAAGGCTTGCGCCAAAGCCAGGCAGAGACTACCACTCTAGTCAGGGCAAGGGAGTTACACGCCGAAGATAACCCCTGCTCACCCCCTTGGTAGCATGGCACGAGCAGTTAGGCTTATCCCGGAGGCAATGTGTAAAGCTTTTGCGCACGCGCACAGCAACAACATACCAGGCACACCACAAAAAGGAACTCCACACAAGGTTATATCAAAAATAGCCTTTGTATTATCATAAAACACATTAGAATAGTACTCACATAATACACATCGTGCCACCTGGCACGGGGTCATATTTACAAGGGATTATGTACATCTGACAGGGCCAACTGGACCACTGTCAGAACCAGCACAAAGCGAACTTAGTAACTGTAGCACTTATAATAAATGTAGCACACATCATAAACGTACAACCAGTAATCACTGGTAACCACTGTACTCAGCATCAGCCTGTAACATAAACCACATTATGCACAGTATCACATTAGGCGCAAATTACATTCTGCGCCAACCTCATAAGCCTAAACGCATTAGACCAGAACCTCCTAAGCATAACTCACATTAGGGGCATAACTCACAGTAGAGAATAACTCACAACCTAAACGCATTAGGTAAGAATAAAATCACAAGCATAAACACATTATGCAAAACCTCATAATCATGAAAGTACATTAGAGGCATAAAACAGGGTGCGTAAATCATACTAAATGCATCACATTTCCTAGCACCACATAACTCGCATTAAACTATAACTCATAGGAGAGAAGCTCACTAACACATAAATCACATTAGGGCCTGGCGCCCTATAAACCTCACATTCCCCTTGGGCCAACTGGCCATCTCTAAAGGGGCTCAAATGCCCTGTGTCCAGAATGTCAGGGCGCTGCCAATGCAGCAGGGCAGAAAGCGCGCCATTGCGCTGGGGCAAAGGAGTGCATCTCACTCCTGTCTCTCTTACTATAATGCCCCCAAAAAACTGTGGCCTAAACGTTGCAGCTGGCACTACTTGCTGCACAGCTGTGAATCAAAATGTGGGCCTGGCATTCACTGTACCCTCCTGTCCCACTCAGGGACTCTATAGAACAAATGGGGCCAAATGGGCACAGGCCCCTCGGGGCCTATCCAGGGGCTCCAGGCACTGACAATGTGCCTCGGGGGAGCCCCACACTGGGGTTCTCAACCTACTTTGCCCCCACCGGTGCAGCTGCCCTCTAGAAAGCGGGGCAGCTGTAAACTGGCCAAACTGGGGAGAACTCGGGCCCCTCTTGGCCCTCAAACAACCATGTGCCCCCTCATTGGAGCGGCCCGCAACGGCGGGACCGCTCAAGACACAGGCACTCGCAAGGTACCAGCATGCAGACCCACTCACCGGGCTGCTGCGTGCAGTCTCCGTCTCCTCAGTGCGGCCTGCTCGGGAGAGACCCCCTCTCTTCAGGGACTCTCTCTCTCCTCTGTGGTGGGGGCAGGCACCGACAATGTGCCTCGGGCCCCCCTCCGCCGTAATCACGCAATGGTGGCAGCGCGGGGCTTCCCTCACTCACGGGAGCCCCGCGCTGCCAGTGGCGGCTTCTTCTCTCTTCACCCGGGCCCCCTCCTGGGACCCGGGACTTCAAGGTGGAGCCCGCGAGGCTGCGGACCTCCAGCTTCCGGCGGGGCTTCCCTCCACTGACGCGGAAGTCCCGCCCCTCGTCAGGCAAGGTTGCCTGGCTTCCTGGTCGCCGCACGATCGCGGCGGCCGCTTCCCCTTCGGCCGCAATGTGGGGTAGGCACCCGCTAGTATCTCAGAACGCGGGGTGGGCACCCGCAATGACCATAAAAATAAGCGGGGTGGGCACCCGCCAACAAAGGCACCATAAAGCGGGGTAGGCTCCCGCTCGTAGGAGGCACACACGCGGGGTGGGCACCCGCTACTCACAGCAATGCGGGGGAATTCCCTACGACGGGGATTCCTTCAAAAACAAAAGGGTTGCAGCTCGGCGCTGCGCAGCCCACGCTACCTTTCTCTGGGGAATTTAGAATAAAGCGCTCCCAGGGCGCCAGATGTAGACAAAGTCCTGAAGGTCCTGGACTCTAGCAAGAAAAGCAGAAGGGTCCCAAAAGTCTTTAGCGATGAAGGGGCAAGGCAGGGCCCAGGGAGGCAAGCCCTCATGGCAGCCCCCCCTGGGCCCCAGCAGCAGGACGCCCCGGCAGGAACAGCACCAAAGACTGAACAACATTATGGGGTCACAGCCCCTTCTTTTATACACAAAATCCCTTTGTGTCACAGCACAGGGCTTGGGGATACCAGTCAGAACTGGTATAGGGGGATTTGGAGCACTTTGTTTTGGCAAGCTCCTCTTCCCTTTCAGAGTGTAGGCCAGGGACATCAGACGCACCACAGGAGGTGGAGCCAGCATTGTAGAGGGAAGGCACAGCCCTATTCAGGTCCCAGGTGCAACTCCTCCCACCCATCTACAAAGAGATCTCTCCATTCAGCCCTGCGCTGACTCACCCTGCTCCTGGAGCCACCCACACCTCTCAGCTCCTGTCAATCACAAGCCAGACATGCAATTCACATCAGGCAGGCAGACACACAGTACACAGAAATGCCAACTTCTAGAAGTGGCATTTCTCTACCAGTCACCATAAATCTGCGCACACCATTGCGCAGCATTTATTCTCACGAGTTCGCACATACTAAACTCGACCCTGCACTCCCCTCATACCAGGAATTACCATGGACACACATATCCCCCATGCATTCCTATGGGAGGGCAGGCCAATCTCACCACACGCACTCAGCGCGCACGCACTTTACACTGGACCACAGTGCTAAAGTGCCCAGAGACTTAAAACTACTAACACTAGGTTACAGACCAGGCAAAAAGTTTAGGGGTGAACCTGCTAAAAAGGGCCAAGTCCAACACAACCCCCTTCCAGCCAAAACGCAGGGCAGACCAATCACCACCGTGATGGGCTTCCCTGCTTAGGGCGATAGAACACGGACGCGGGCCCGCACTGCAGGGACACCCTCCGGTTCTACGCCACTTGGAACCCATGGAATCCATCTAAGAAAAAAACTCAGGACCAACTAGGCTACCCCACCGGTACTCCTTAGTTGTCCACGGCCAGGACCAGGCCCTAGGCCACCCAGATGCCACTGGTCCTTGCCAATCCACAGAGTGGGGGGCAGTAACCCCTGGCATACAATAGCCATTCTCCACTCTCCCTCTCAGTGTAGTTCCAAACTACCACTGATCCTTCAACCTAGGGTCCGCACCCTCAGGCTGACCAGAGATCACGAGCGAAGCATCTCCTCCCCCTACCTCTACTTCTGGGGTCGCGCACTATCCCAGGAAAAGCACCCTCCAGAACACAACTCTCCCACCAGTTCAGGACCTCACTCCATCAACTGGTCTACCACCTGGGATCCAAATTCACCGGATGCACCGGGGTCAGAGGCAGGTACTCCCTCCCTCTGCACCCCCTTCCAGAGTCCGATACCCTCCCCACTGGAGTGGTACCCCCTAGAAGGCAAACCGGCCAGGACACTCATTACAGCCGCCCTGCTGTCCAGGACAGGCAAACACCTGAACCTGGCTCCCCAACCCAGGGACGGTACCCTTTGGTCAGATGCCTGGCGAACCAGGACTTCCGGGGAGCCCGCATGCCCCCCATCCTGAAGAGCAGGGTCCCTTCACTTAAGATAGGCCCCACCTGCCCTCAAGGTAGTACTACCATACTCAGCCAGGGACCCCAAAGATCCCGGCCAGGCCTGTACCACCCCCCAGAGGGTAACACATCTAATGTGTTGTGTGACAGTCTGCCGGGCACAACCCCAGGGCAGAAGTGGTGTCCCCATGGCCCCTTTCGACCCACTGGTTTTTCCACTGGGGAACCTCTCCCCCGCTCACCCCTCAATCAGGACTTCTGCACCCTCCACCTAGGAGCGGTGCGGCCCAACACCAGGCTCGCTGGAGCTCTGATTACAGACACTCCACGTCCTCTAGACACTGGGAGATCCTCCTCAAATGGTCTACAAGTACAGCCTAGGCCCCTAACCTGGTGTTCCCTGAAGAAACCATCCAGGCCCTGGGACTGGGTTTCGGGCACCTTGGGACACAGCCCACACTCACTCCTCCTCTGAGACAGGACGTGAGCCCCTACACCCCTCCCGCTACACTGGGACCTAGCTGGGCTACACTGAACCTCTTCCACCACACAGGACCGGAAGATACTCGAGCCACTCTTATTGGAACCACTTCCAGCTCACCTACCACGGGGAGATCCCCCATGCAAGCTCCTTATTTCAGAGAACTCACACCCAACCGTCCAGTGCAACACGCCACTCATCCACAGGTGCCCCCCCGGACTGGTGAGACAGTATCTTACTGCCCCTGAATCTCAACCTGCCCCCTCTCTTAACCGGGAACCAGGTACCACCGTCTGGGGACCGGGACTTTCTGCACTGGACTTCATATTGCTGCCACCACTGGATCCCACCCTTACTGGGGAATCCAGAAAACTCACACTGCACTTAGAGGATAATCTACCCTCCCAAGCTAGTGACTCCATGCCAATTAAGTCCCCACTGTAGGCCAACCCTAGAACCAGCAGACAGCACAGGGGCAGTCCCTCCCTCAGCTGCAGGCCAACCCAAGAACCAGCACAATGGCTCAAGGGCAGTCCCTCCTCCAGCTTTAGGCCAACCCAATAGCAGTCTGCACAAGGGCAGTAACTCCTCCAGATTCTCTGGTTTCTGTCCTTGGCAGGACACTTAACTCATAGTGCAACAAGAACACACATTTCCAAAGAAATGATACTTAAAACAAACTCAGAAACAATAATCCCCATACATGTGACTATCTAAAATGCAGAGTTTTGTAGTGCAGCCAGTTGTCGCTGTGGTACTGCGCAAACGCAAGTCCTATCCCCACCGCTGACAACCAATGTTAGAAATGGGATCTCTGGTTGGCTAAGGCTTGCGCCAAAGCCAGGCAGATTCTACCACTCTAGTCAGGGCAAGGGAGTTACACGCCGAAGATAACCCCTGCTCACCCCCTTGGTAGCATGGCACGTGCAGTCAGGCTTATCCCGGAGGCAATGTGTAAAGCGTTTGCGCACGCGCACAGCAACAACATACCAGGCACACCACAAAAAGGAACTCCACACAAGGTTATATCAAAAATAGCCTTTGTATTATCATAAAACACATTAGAATAGTACTCACATAATACACATCGTGCCACCTGGCACGGGGTCATATTTACAAGGGATTATTTACATCTGACAGGGCCAACTGGACCACTGTCAGAACCAGCACAAAGCGAACTTAGTAAATGTAGCACTTATAATAAATGTAGCACACATCATAAACGTACAACCAGTAATCACTGGTAACCACTGTACTCAGCATCAGCCTGTAACATAAACCACATTATGCACAGTATCACATTAGGTGCAAAATACATTCTGCGCCAACCTCATAAGCCTAAACGCATTAGACCAGAACCTCCTAAGCATAACTCACATTAGGAGCATAACTCACAGTAGAGAATAACTCACAACCTAAACGCATTAGGTAAGAATAAAATCACAAGCATAAACACATTATGCAAAACCTCATAATCATGAAAGTACATTAGAGGCATAAAACAGGGTGCGTAAATCATAGTAAATGCTTCACATTTCCTAGCACCACATAACTCGCATTAACCTAGCACCACATAACTCGCATTAACCTATAACTCATAGGAGAGAAGCTCCCTAACACATAAATCACATTAGGGCCTGGCGCCCTATAAACCTCACATTCCCCTTGGGCCAACTGGCCATCTCTAAAGGGGCTCAAATGCCCTGTGTCCAGAATGTCAGGGCGCTGCCAATGCAGCAGGGCAGAAAGCGCGCCATTGCGCTGGGGCAAAGAAGTGCATCTCACTCCTGTCTCTGTTACTATAATACCCCCAAAAAACTGTGGCCTAAACGTTGCAGCTGGCACTACTTGCTGCATAGCTGTGAATCAAAATGTGGGCCTGGCACTCACTGTACCCTCCTGTCCCACTCAGGGACTCTATAGAACAAATGTGGCCAAATGGGCACGGGCCCCTCGGGGCCCATCCAGGGGCTCCAGGCACCGACAATGTGCCTCGGGGGAGCCCCGCGCTGGGGCTCTCAACCTACTTAGCCCCCACTGGTGCAACTGCCCTCTAGAAAGCGGGGCAGCTGTAAACTGGCAAACTGGGGAGAGCTCGGGCCCCTCTTGGCCCTTAAACAACCATGTGCCCCCTCGTTGGAGCGGCCCGCAACGGCGGGACCGCTCAGGACACAGGCACTCGCAAGGTACCAGCATGCAGCCCCACTCACCGGGCTGCTGCGTGCAGACTCCGTCTCCTCCGTGCGGCCTGCTCGGGAGAGACCCCCTCTCTTCAGGGACTCTCTCTCTCCTCTGTGGCGGGGGCAGGCACCGACAATGTGCCTCGGGCCCCCCCTCCGCCGTAATCACGCAATGGTGGCAGCGCGGGGCTTCCCTCACTCACGGGAGCCCCGCGCTGCCAGTGGCAGCCTCTTCTCTCTTCACCCGGGCCCCCTCCTGGGACCCGGGACTTCAAGGTGGAGCCCGCGAGGCTCCGGACCTCCAGCTTCCGGCGGGGCTTCCCTCCACTGACGCGGAAGTCCCGCCCCTCGTCAGGCAAGGTTGCCTGGCTTCCTGGTCGCCGCACGATCGCGGCGGCCGCTTCTCCTTCGGCCGCAATGCGGGGTAGGCACCCGCTAGTATCTCAGAACGCGGGGTGGGCACCTGCAATGACCATAAAAATAAGCGGGGTGGGCACCCGCCAACAAAGGCACCATAAAGCAGGGTAGGCTCCCGCTCGTAGGAGGCACAAACGCGGGGTGGGCACCCGCTACTCACAGCAATGTGGGGGAATTCCTTACGACGGGGATTCCTTCAAAAACAAAAGGGTTGCAGCTCGGCGCTGCACAGCCCACGCTACCTTTCTCTGGGGAATTTAGAATAAAGCGCTCCCAGGGCGCCAGATGTAGACAAAGTCCTGAAGGTCCTGGACTCTAGCAAGAAAAGCAGAAGGGTCCCAAAAGTCTTTAGCGATGAAGGGGCAAGGCAGGGCCCAGGGAGACATGCCCTCATGGCAGCCCCCTTGGGCCCCAGCAGCAGCACGCCCCGGCAGGAACAGCACCAAAGACTGAACAACATTATGGGGTCACAGCCCCTTCTTTTATACACAAAATACCTTTGTGTCACAGCACAGGGCTTGGGGATACCAGTCAGAACTGCTAAAGGGGGGATTTGGAGCACTTTGTTTTGGCAAGCTCCTCTTCCCTTTCAGAGTGTAGGCCAGGGACATCAGATGCACCACAGGAGGTGGAGCCAGCATTATAGAGGGAAGGCACAGCCCTATTCAGGTAACAGGTGCAACTCCTCCCACCCATCTACATGGAGATCTCTCCATTCAGCCCTGCGCTGACTCACCCTGCTCCTGGAGCCACCCACACCTCTCAGCTCCTGTCAATCACAAGCCAGACATGCAATTCACATCAGGCAGGCAGACACACAATACACAGAAATGCCAACTTCTAGAAGTGGCATTTCTCTACCAGTCACCATAAATCTGCGCACACCATTGCACAGCATTTATTCTCACGAGTTCGCACATACTAAACTCGACCCTGCACTCCCCTCATACCAGGAATTACCATGGACACACATATCCCCCATGCATTCCTATGGGAGGGCAGGCCAATCTCACCACACGCACTCAGCGCGCACGCACTTTACACTGGACCACAGTGCTAAAGTGCCCAGAGACTTAGAACTACTAACACTAGGTTACAGACCAGGCAAAAAGTTTAGGGGTGAACCTGCTAAAAA
Source organism: Calotriton arnoldi (assembly GCA_963921515.1). Taxonomy (NCBI): domain Eukaryota; kingdom Metazoa; phylum Chordata; class Amphibia; order Caudata; family Salamandridae; genus Calotriton; species Calotriton arnoldi. The sequence goes on from CAWUFW010002907.1 coordinate 489,246, forward strand.
GGGCCAAGTCCAACAACCACTGAGCGTGCCAATCAGCAATTTAAAGTCTGACAGAATTTGTCAATGCCAGTCTCTACCTCAGGAATTTGTGCCTGTAAATATGGGCATTGAACATGTACCCCAGAGTGGGGGTACATTTCTCAATGCCTCCTTTCCACAGCAATCTTTCACAGAGATAAATATCTACACATTGTGGTGGATTTGCCACTCATCATCAGCCATTTGATTCTCCACTGTTTTTGGTGAAGTTTCCTCTGTTGCCTTAGCAAAGTGGATGGAAGTGTTCCCATTGGCAGCATACTATAAAAAGCAACCAAGGTGCAGGTGTCATGGATAGTAAATCCACCAGTTTATGTCAGTGCTTAATTTGTAAAAGAAATGGTGCCAGTGCTCAAAGCTCTGCTCTGAAACATGCTGCTGGTGCAATTAAATGTGCGCTCAGGGAATTCCAAGGCTGTGTATTCCTAAATCCATCTCATTCATCTTTAATTCGCTAACAGACACCAAATTTCGCTTTGATCTCACTTCTGCATGTTCCTGCTTTCTCCCTTTGTGATGGTGTTTATGTCTTTCTCCGTCTTTTCATGTTTCTTTTGTTTTTGCTCTCTTGTTCTCTGTAAACATCTAATGCAGAAAAATAAGTGCCAGCCCCCCAAAATAAGTGCTGGTGCCCCCCACAGGAAACCACCGGCCCAAATTAAGCACTGGTTTATGTCAAAGTATCCGTTACTGCCCAAAATAAAACAGGCCTTCAGACATTTAAAGACATTTTTCACTACCCATTGACTTTAAATTGAGTACCTCTTTCGCTAATGCTATAACATTTCATGCTTCTTTTAGAGTTTTGACGGAACTGAAAATCCTCCAATTTCTTGAGGAACCTCTAAATATGGTACATAACGTATCAGTGAATTTTCGTCCACAATAACGATGTTATGGTGAAGGCCTGTCAGGTTACCAACACACTCTTACCTGCAAGATGTAGTTCTCTTACCTGTAAGGTGCTTGGCTGTGTTTCGCAGAGACGCTATGAGCCAACCTCCCAGAACCCCTAAAGTATAACCAGTGATCATGTAAGGACACTATGGCTACTAAAATAGAAACTAGGGAGGAGGGCCGGACTCGGACGCTGATGGATTCCTGTTGTCGACCTGCGAGGCAACAAGAAGTATGTTTTAAGGGCGTAATGTCTTAATGGCAAACGTTAGCAATTCTACAGTCCCTATCTTTTGCGTCTGGGAAGTGAGTGGTGTAATTGTCCTACCTGCGAATCCACAGGAATGAACTTAGCGTCCTGGTTGTCGTTGTGTGATGGATGTTGTCTTTCAGGTGAAGTCACGAGGGTTGTGTCCGTAAGGATGAAGATGTTGTTCTCCTCTGTTTAGTGATAAAAACAAGATATGAGCTCTTCAATTCTGTTACGCAAAGAAGCACTTCGCATGACATAAATAGTTTTACATTCAGTTCTTATGCCTAATCACTTACTTCAATATTATGCTCCATTCTTTGCTCCATCACTTGATTCTGTATTTTGGAAATAAATGATATGCACCAAACATAGAAATATACATCTATAACATAATTATTGTTCTAAAGATTCTCACTTCTAAAATCTTTCTACAAATATGCTTTGCGAAATGTCCTTTTTGTAATCCAAAAAGAGGTTCCAAAAATTGTCTCTTTCCTGATGCGCGCTGTTAGTTTCTACTGTCTTGCGATGGGCGCCTTTATGCACAAGAATCGAGACGTTACTTAGCTTTCTTTCTTTCTGTCTTTTCAGGAATCGTGGATGCTGCAGAAGCTGAAGTCCCTGGAAACCGGAGACGCTCAGGTGAGAAGAGGCGATGTCACCGCATCCGTAGTCAGAAGGCTAAGCGCCTTCTGGAACTTGGGTGTGGCATTTTATAGTCATGCCACACTTGAACCGCACCCAAAGCGGCTGCTACGTTGCACGCGTTTAGACGCGAGGCAACGTGCAGTCGAATGAAGCCTTTCAGTCTCTATGCGCGTGCAGCGCGAAGCGTTTTCTGATGCTTCTGTCCCTTGAAAGCTTTCACAGAAGCCTTGTACAACAACATACAAAAGTCTTTAAACGATTTGCATTACGCTGTACTTTAGAGTAAGCAAACATTCCTAAAACCAGTGTCGTGCGATAAACAAGCATTGGCCAAACTAGCGCTACATATAAACACTTAAATAAACAAGCAATGATTCAACCAAGTTTAGTACTTATGGTCACAATAATACATATGTTCACAACACCTAGGCTTACATACCTTGGAGTGCTGGATGCACGGGATAGGGATGGGTTTCTTTCTGGGAATATACAGCCTCTATGTCTGCGCAGTAAGGGCTGTAATAACGTTCAGGCATGAAGTCATGACAAGGCCTTTCAGCCAGGTGAATCATATTCCATATTTATAGTTTCACCAGAAACTGTAGGAGTTTCGCTTCACTCCAAACTGTAAATGGTGTTTGGACAACACAATCGGAAACCCAAATATCGTGAGACAGAATATCGTGTCAAATATATCGAGGACAAGAATATTGTGAAGGTCATTTTCTATGGGTAAGTAAGGTTTTACTATATATAACTCCACATAATGTACCTTGACGATATATCTATCTTCAAGGTACGTAGTTCTGGAGTTGAGAATGGTAAATGTATACTTACCTATTTGCACTTAACTTCTCGATATTCTTGTCCTGGATATTTTTCACACGATATTCTATCCATACGATATTTGTGTTCGAGATATTCTGCCACTGATTCCTGTAAATAAGGCCCTGGTGGATGGTCTGCGGGTCTGCCATAGTGGCGGAGAGTGTGGACCCCAATACCCTGGTGGAAGATTGTCTGACCTATATAAAGAAATTAGTCTGCCTGCTGGGGATCTCTGTGAAGGGAGCAGCGTTAGTGGTGGTTTTGTTAACACAACTGTAGGTTTGCCTAGAGGCACCATATTTAAAGCACCCGCTCTTCAAAATTCTTTGTAATGGGAAAATAAAATCCCAAAGTGAGAGTTTATTTTCTCAATTAAAGAAAACCAAATAGCACCAATGTGCAGGGAGTTTTCTGCATGCGCATGAGAGAGGAGGCATTCTCCATTTTCCCTTCCCTGATTCACACAGCAGAGAAGAGCAGGGAAATTGAGTTACCCTCACCCTGCCCTCAATCGGATGGATTGACCATCATTGGAAGGACGACCCCTTGTTGGATGGCCGCTGGTTTAAAGGTTTACACTTGTAGTGGCAGATGAGGCTCTACCCATATTAAAAACATGGCTTTCTCAGACTTTAAATAGAGAGGGAGAGCTCTGAAATTTGAGAGGGTGGTTAAAGACCACCAATTCATGGAAGTGCTCCCACTCCATCAAACTATTTTACCAATAGTAGTGTCAAATAATAATGTCGTTGTCTTTTTAGGCTATTTTATTTAGATAATGCATTCTGGGGGATATTCACAAGAACGTGCGATAAACATCGCCAAAATAGGCTAACGCAATTTTTCATATCGCCGTCTATCGCGGGGAAATAACCCTGTGTCAACGTCGTATTCACAACATGGCGGTAACATGCGATAGTTTCCCGATAACGCCTCAAATGTCCGCGATACAACTACCACAACGGCGATAAAAAAGGAAACCCGAACGCGAAAAAAGTTGCGATGGGCCCAACCGCGATAGAAAAATCGGCGACAAGCAGCGCCAGGCTTGCAATTCCCACGTCAGGTGGGAAAAATCACCATAAAAGCAGCAAATAAATAAAAAATAAAAACACACATAACAACTGCGAAGCACAATGGAGGCAGCCGGAGCAAGTACAGAGGACAACCCAAACCCCACAAGCCCCACGGAGGACCAGCCTGGGACCTCGGGGTCAGGGAAGGGCAAGGAGAAGAAGAAGAGGAAGACGTGGTTCAGTCCGCAGGAAAACAGGATCCTGATCACGGAGGTGTTGAACACCATCAACAACTGTTATTCACCTCCACTGTGTCATTGGCAACAAAAAATGGAACATGGCAGTCCATCGTGGACAAGGTGAATGCAGTCGGAGTGCTGAGGAGGACAATGGACGAGGTCAAGAGGCGCTGGAATGATGTGAAGCGCGAAACCAAGCTGAAACTCGCAAACAACCACAAAGCAGCAATGCAGACTGGGGGTGGGAGCCCTGCGCCACAGGAGGAGCTGGATGAGATGGAGGAAATGGTGTCCACAGTCATCAGTGTGGAGACGGTGGCAGGAGTCGGGGGACCGGACACTGCTCAACATGACCTGACACAACAGCAACAGGGTGAGTAACCACCAGGGACTGGGGGACGGGGGAGATGGGCACAATGGCACACATGCACAATGAAGTATGGCACACTGCACAACCACAATGACTCAGGATCATGTCCCTGATCTCCTTGCCAGACTGCAGCACACATAGAAACAGCAAGTAGTCCCCCGTCCACAATGTGCCCAGAGGGGGCCCTCCCCACACATCACCAATCTCACAACAAACACATGCACATGTGCTGAACCCAGCAAAGCTGCGGATCCGTGAGCCACACTGACAATGCAAGTGACACTGCATGACGATAAGCATGTCTGCAGGCCACTCATCATGACATGTTGCACGCCACGACACCGAGGTGGCTGAGTGTGGTCCACATCCGGAAAGGAGCAGGTCACACACTGACACATCCACGTGCACAAACAACCCCTGATGACAACAAGACATCTGCGGACAAACCATGCCCAAGAGACCCAACTCCCACCAAGAGCCCAATTCACCCAAGTATGCAACATCTCAGCACTGCATAAGCACAGAAGTCAAAGGCACACCGCCTGAAAGGGAGAAGGCCAAGCAAAGTCTGAGCTGCAGGGGCGACTCTCCCACAATGCAGCACACACACAAGAATCAGAGCACATCAACATTGACAACAATGTGGTACAAAATGCAACACTTTCACAACAGAACAGAGGACACAACTGCTGCCGCTTGTGTGTAGAAACTGGCCAATCACATTTGGCATAGCAGGAAACTGTGACATGAAAATGGACAAGTACAACCCCACATCCCTGATGGTGCACAAATGTCCACTGTCCCGCTCCAAATAGGCAGCTCCTCCTAAACAGTCACAATGTACATTGTCATGCAGTCTGTTTGGAAACTTGGCCAATGCTTGAACATACATGGAGCACACTGTTAAACTGCATCTCCCCTTTACATTGCAGAGGGAGAATCATCACCTCCTGCAGAGCAGACAGAACACCTCCTCACTGATGACGAGGAGGACCTCCCCACCTTCGACACCGATGCCCTCCAAGAGCTCATGGACAGCTTCGGCACCCCACCTCCAGGAGCAGGGCAGCCCAGCTGCATCGAGGAGACCCCACCCCCTGCACAGACCACACAGCAGGAAACACCCACCACCCCGGCTGTCTCCCAGGATCCCCACGACCAACACATAGCATTTCAACGCCATTTGTTGGAGGGCCAGAAGGAGATGGCTGAGCAGGTGCGGTGGGGTTTGACCTCATGGCAGCCAAACTTGATGCCATCCATCGGTGTCTACGTCCCATCAGGGACAACTTACAGTCCCTAACGGACACCCACAGTCCGCTCCATGGTCCCCAACGAGCCATGGCTGACATCGCTGGAGTCATTACTCGGAGACAAGAACACCTGTCTAGTCAGAGTGGCTCCAGCGATCTCAGCCGTCAGTTGGGACACATGCGGAGGCTCATGGAGGACTCGGTGCGGATGGAGGCGGAAAGGATGGCTGCCACGGCCACACATCAGCGAGATGTGACTGGGATCTACCATGCCCTGCAGATCCTCATCATGGCATTGCTGCCATATGGCCTGGCGCAGATGAATGCTGCTGCTCCTACACCATCCACATCCCCGCCCCCTGATGTGTCAGTGCCCCACAGTGCGGCAGACATTCCACCTCCGGCACCTGATGTGTCACTGCCACACAGTGCGGATGGCAATCCACCTTCGGTCCCTGATGTGTCAGTGCCACACAGTGCTGCAGCCGAAACACCAACACCCACAGGTGAGGCACATCACACATCAGAGGACGATGATGTGGATGAGACTGCCGTTGTGGTAATGAGGAAGCGGTAGCATTCATCTCCGCCATATGGCCAGTTTCAGCTTGGTTCGGCCCTTTGCATCATCACCTTCCACTGTCCCCCGATACACTCTGCGGCACTCACCTTGGACCTCGACATGGACTGCCATATTCTGTTTGGTTACCAATGACACCACAATCAGACTGCGGACTGAACTCTTCCTCTTCCGATGAACTTGTCCTTCCCTAATGGACTCTGGCTGGCCCTCCACGGGGCAACAATGTCAAGTGGGGTGTGCATGGCCCTGTACTGGTCCAGCTGCAACACTCCACTGGATGTGAATAAAACATTCAAATTCACACAGATGTGTCATGTCTATGATCCTTCAAGTATGACAGTATGGATGAATGTAGGTTCACTGATTCCCCCTCACGTCCATTTTGCACATGTTGTGGGGCTTGGGTCACAGGGTGCAACATTGCCGATTGCGGTCCTGGTGGCGCAGACACTACAACGGAGACACGCGCATTGGTTAATTCCTTGTCCAGGCCAGAACTGAACCACGCCCAGGGACCCGGGCTCATTGTTCACACCCCTACGCTGGACTGGCATACGCCGGCCCAGCCCACTCCGCTTACGCTCACATGGGGTGACGACACAGCTACATATCCCAGGTCTTCCCTGTAGTGATCTGCTGGTCACTGGTCTAGTCGTCAGCATGCCACAGCCACTCCCTGAGGGCTCGTTTATACCCACACCACACCCATCCAGCACAGGCGTCACGGTACATGTGACCCTGCCAATAAAAGGGGCCCACCACAGCACATCCCACACTGCCGGAGGTGACATGACACATCCACGGAACACAATCATAAAGGGTCCGTGACTTGCGTTGCCCTGAGTTGGTGGCACCCGATTGCCTGGGTCTGGCACGGGCCTACCGCCACGTGGCGATGACTTGCGTTACACTGAGTTGGGCCCACTTGAAGAGCTTAGCAGGTGTGCAGCCTGCGATGATGCGTTGGCCTCGATACGGCGTCCAGCATATCAGGACTCGATTTGATTTGGGAGCCCTGCTGGACCGCAGTGTACGCGCAGGCAGCAGTCAGCACACACATAACTCCGCGGTGCGGTGCCGCAGGGTGCGCTGGGGGCCTGTGTCGCTGGATCCAGCCATTGGCTGAGGAAGTTGCACCGGCACGTGGAGGGCCCTCTTGGAGGGAGACACGCAGGTGGCAGCAGGTGAGCATTGAGGCCTGGGTGCGCATGGGCGGGCAGTCGTCGCTGGGCGGCGGGCTGGCCTGGGGACCAGGGCTGGGGTGCAGCAGGCGCACAGGATTGCGCAGGCTCCACCGGTCATGGCGGTGGCCTTGTGGCTGGGTGGGGGGCGCCGCCCTGGCAGACACGGCCCTGCATGCGCTGACGAGATGGGCGCGGGTTGGCTTGGGACGTAGTCACCTCGTCTCCAGTGTGAATGCGGCCGTTGATTGTGGTCGGGCACGTGTGTGTAGGCCTATGGTCACGATATGGCGGACACGGAGACACACGCAGTAGTTACTGTGGTGGCCATCCCGGAACTGGACCACGCCCAGGGCCCGGGGTATTCATTTGCGACATACGCCGGCCAAGGCCGCTCCGCTCAGGCTTACAGGGGGGGACCACATGGCTACAAGTCCAAGGGCTTCCACACTGCCTGGGGTAACCTGTTTGCGTCCACTGTCCACTACACTGCAGACACCAGCAGTAGATGTCCACATGGACATGTCTGTGCTCTGCATACTGCAGTCTGTCCAGCACATCTCCGCAACACTTGGCATTGTGTCCTTTCTTTGTGCTGGGTCACTTGCCTCCTTCGCACATTCTTGGTTCCCACCTCTCCCCACATTCTGCAATTGTGTGGCAGAGGGGCTCTGCCTTTGTGGATGGTTTGTCTACATGTCTGTCCCCTGTTACCACGGTTACTTGTGTTGTCATGTCCGGTAGTTGGGCATGTTGTTTGGCATGTTGTATGTGATTTTGTTACGTGTGCTCTCCTACAGTTGTGAGTTGTGTGATTGTGGAGTTGAGGTGTGTGGTGTGTTCAGTTAGTACTTACCAATGAGCAGTGCATTGCCATGGGTGCCATCCTGGAAGCGCTGGTTGATGATGGACTGTCGGAAGATGTATGTATCATGCACACTGCCTGTGAAGTTTGCGACGACATTGGTGAAATGTCCCCAGTGGTCCACTATCTCCTGCACATTGATGGAATGCGTGTGCTTTCTGTAGCGGTAATTGTGTGCAGGGTCGGCAGGGGGCACAAGTGGTACATGTGTACAGTCAATTGCCCTCGACACGTGCGGTAAGGCAGCTATGGCGTGATTCCCTTGCATGGTCTCCAGCTGTTCATGCACAACGTGGGGGAAGTGAAGGTGCAGGGGTATCAAGATGATACATACCGTGATGTTTACAGGTATGATGAATCCTGCATGATGAGACCGTAACAGATGTTTGTGTGGTCGTAACCTTTCTTTTCTTTCCTGCGGAGGTTACGAGCACACGGACTTCTGTTACAGTATATTTGGACTGGATTCATCATACCTGTATGCATTCCGGTTTGTCCAAGTGCAATCCACTGTACCAGTTTATGTTTGTGACTATGAGGACGCTTGACCATTGTCACCATTTCTCCAACAGGTTTCTGACTACTGATTTCGGGATATGGAATGGTATTGGGGAGTTCCCGCAGCATTTGCAGTTTATTGGATCCACAAGTTGTCCTGGTGAAGCTCCCCGTTGGGAATGGAACGCGTTGGCTGTGCTTTTCATATTGTTGTTTATGTATTTGTATTAAAGTTCTGTTTTTCCACTACCGTTGACTACTGGACTTCATGACCTGGGGGGGGGGGGGTCCGGGCGGTGGTTGCGGTGGGTGTTGTGGCCCTCTTGGGTCTCCAGGCTGCATCATCATTGTCTCCATGGCATCTGTTGGTCTTCAGATGTGTCTCTAGGCTGGGCTCCCTTTCATAGTGCAGGTTGTCGTCCTGCTTAACACCAGTAAGAGGCAGGTGTTGTAGCCCTGCTGCTAACGCGCATTATCGCCTGTTTTCGGTTTGCATCGCTGATCTGGCTGCTCGTTGGGAATATCGCGAAGTGGTGTTTTCATGTGTTTTTGCACTGGAACGCCTACTCTGCATATCATTAGCGTTAGTTGTCGCTCTCATACGTGGCGATGTGTTTTGCGGCAGCTATCGCGGGAAAGGTGGCGATGTCGGCAGTTTGCACCAGCTTGTGAATGGGGCAATAAGTGTATCTCCACTTTTGCGGCGCTAAAGTGCCGATAAATCGGCGATGGCTCCTTGAGAATATGCCCCTCTCTGTCTACTTAAGTGCTGTGAATTGTCACGTACCTAGACTTGTACACTCCTACCTTCTGCAGGTAGATGATCCAAACTAACAAGTAATGAGCAAATGGTACTTTCCAAAGGGCCGGTTCATCTACGTCTTCCATTAAAGCTACATCCAACTAAAATGGAAGGCCCAGTACCGTGCATATTAAAGATTTGTGTGCATTTACATTTGTGCGAGTTATTAACAACATGTATATAACTATATAGTACTAATGACTCGAAACGATTTTCCCATGACTTGTAGAAGTATGTTTTCCTCATGATAACTAGTTCTCAATTTGGGTCCATCAGTCATCCTATTTTTAAAAATAAATATCCCCTGCACATTTCACTGCATTTCTGCAGCACACAGTCAAGCAGGGTCACATTTGTTTATTTCTAGTGGCATTGTTCTTGCAGTCCACGCTGAATTCTTTCTAGCATGTTCCTGATACAGTATCTTTCTTCAATGACCATAGCTCACTGTGCCCTGTTCATTCATAATAGTTCACTGCTGTAATGTATCTCGTTTGTCCTTTCATCTTCGGATAACACTGGCATAGAGTGGACAGAATCAACATTCATGTAGTGGGATGGTGCTTAGGTGCTAAGGCAATACGACGTTTCATAAAATTGGCCTCTGATTTGCTAAAATGATGATAATTTTGCTCACACCATGATGAATCTGAACTTTCTATTCTATGAAAAGATTTCCTGTATTACTCCCTGATTTTGGGGTGAGACAGAGATTTCCTGAATACTACTAAGGATGCTGTCCACGTCTTTATTGATTTTGCTGTTCACTTGGTCCTTAGCGTTTATTTGATTTTGCACTTTATTCTGTATGCATTTTTTTCAAAGAGCCTTCAAGGCAATGACTTTATGCTGATTCTATACCATATATTTAGAATTTTTGTAAAAAGTCTTTTACATTTATTCCGCTGATCTAGAACTCAGTTATTGAGTGGGCCCTTTACTGAATTAACTATATTTTCCGATGTTTTGGGAGGTGCCTAAACTTGGGGACACATTGCCTCGTGAAATTGAGGTTTTACACCGTCTCCCATTCGTCAGCCAGAGGGCCTTCTGTGGAGGTGAAGTTTTGGAGTGTACAGTTTTCAGGGTTCCCCATGCCCACACACATACCACCAAGGGGGGGCTTGTGGTTCTTGCACACAGGCAGGATGTATTGCAGTTGACGGTCCTGTCCTGATAGGTGCTAAAATAAATTATGTGGAAATACTTTTTTGCCATAGATTGTTCATTACTGACTGGGTGTAAATTGCCCTATAAGCCTTTACTCGCCCCAGTCGCCAGTTAATGAGTTTCTTACAACAACATTACAAGTACAGCAGTGTTTGCATTGGTGCATGACTGTTCATGGCTACTTCAAGGCGCAGGGCAGCACCCTGTTTAGCACGACTGTAGAATAACCAGGTGATGAGAGGAACTAATGTGTCTGGCACAGAATTTCGAATTGCTACTTTTGTTACACGTTTAACTATAAAACGATTGCAAATATAATCAGTTTTCAACACGATGCACATTCAGAGTGATTTTTTTTAATCACTGGGTTGTATCAAGCAAAGGGCTCAATGCCAATTGAAAGATACCGCCAATGTTGAAAAAAAGAGGTGCACTTTCCGGATTCACCCTTTGAACCCAGACCATTATGTTTGTCAGGAGGAAAACAGATTTTCTCGATGGCACTTGTAGGGCACACAATGTACTCTCTCTCCCTGCTGGAGGAGTGCTCGCGCGCTGCTGATGACTGCGGCAGCTGGAGCCGCTATTACTCCCAGCGTGTTTACTTCTGAGGCTGTGCATATCCGCGAAATAATGCGCTCGCTGGGAACTGGAATAAAAGAAATTATTCCTCCGGCATTAATATTCGCCGATGTGTCACACACGGCAGGCGCGCTCCGGGGGTTTGGGAACAGGGAAGACGGGAGGCAGCTGTTTAATTCTGCCTCAGACCCGGATCCCAAATGAATTGGTTCTGAACTTGCTTTCCAATTTCTTGGGCAGGGTAAGGAAGCAGGGCTTACATTCAGAGAAAGGTTATCTTTCTCAGCAATAGACAAGTGCACGATTAACACGTAGCAGCAGAATCTATCTTCCAAGATTTACTAAGTTCCCAGGCACACCCAGGGCTGCTTATTTCTGTTTTTGAACTATTTGAAAAAACATCTGCACGAAGAGTTTGACGTGACCGTCAGGTGCCCATTATAAGTGGGCCAGACAGTCAGATCCTAATGCCCCCCTCCCCACCACACCCTGCCAAACACACCGGAATTACCGATACCACCGGGGGAGCGAAAGCGCTCCACCTTACGAGGTTTTGGGGAATAACATTTGGCAATCTGTGTTTCCAAAGCCATTCTTCTATCTTTTTGCCCGGCATTTCATGTGGACTTGGTGCACGCTTTTGGCTTTCGGTGTGTCCGGTTGATAAACGCGGCGCGTGCTGTGTTCTCGTGAGACTTGACTCGTGATCCCCTTGCGACCTGTAATCCCCTTTAATTCTGCCCTGCTGCTGAGTTTAAGATGGAGCCGGTTCGATTTGGAATGGGAGACTGCATGTGGCCCTTAGCCTATCTACCCTGATGACGCAAGACATAAGCGACAACGATTTCGATTGGGTGTCAGTGTAGAGAAATGACAAGTCTGCTGACTGACAACTGTGCTCATTCTTTAAAAAAGTGCAAGCCCCTGAAGTGCAAAGCAACAAAGTTCAAAGAGGAAAGTGGAACTTTGTGTCACCAGGAAACCGTTCGCACTGTTAAGAGGACCACCGAAGGCAGTGGGTGGATTGTAGGCCTCTCTCTTCTTCCATGCCTCCTCCTGAGAGTTGGGGCATGCCCCCACACTCTGCCCCATCTCCCTGCCTGTCCTCGCACCCGTCACGACAGCTCACACTGACTGAATGCTGGTCACCCCATGTCAATCTATCACCCCACCTCGTACATCTTACACATGTAGGAAGGGTTTGCAGTGGGTTTCCCTCCCATTTCAGGAGCAAGACATCTCACTACAGGACACCTCACTACAAGGCGTCTTACTACAGGAACCTCACTACAAGGTGTCTCACTACAGAACAACTCACTACAAGGCGTATCACTACAGGACACCTCCCTACAAAGCGTCTCACTACAGGACACCTCACTACAAGACGTCTCACTACAGGACACCTCACTACAAGGCGTCTCACTACAGGACACCTCACTACAAGACGTCTCACTACAGGACACCTCACTACAAGGCGTCTCACTACAGGACACCTCACTACAAGACGTCTCACTACAGGACACCTCACTAAAACACGTCTCACTACAGGACACCTCACTACAAGGCGTCTCACTACAGAACAGCTCACTACAAGACGACTCACTACAGGACACCTCACTAAAAAGGCGTCTTACTACAGGAACCTCACTACAAGGCGTCTCACTACAGAACACCTCAGTACAAGGCGTATCACTACAGGACACCTCCCTACAAAGCGTCTCACTACAGGACACCTCACTACAGGACGTCTCACTACAGGACACCTCACTACAAGGCGTCTCACTACAGAACACCTCACTACAAGACGTCTCACTACAGGACACCTCACTAAAACACGTCTCACTACAGGACACCTCACTACAAGGCGTCTCACTACAGGACACCTCACTACAAGACGTCTCACTACAGGACACCTCACTAAAACACGTCTCACTACAGGACACCTCACTAGAAGGCGTCTCACTACAGGACACCTCACTACAAGACGTCTCACTACAGGACACCTCACTAAAACACGTCTCACTACAGGACACCTCACTAGAAGGCGTCTCACTACAGGACACCTCACTACAAGACGTCTCACTACAGGACACCTCACTACAAGACGTCTCACTACAGGACACCTCACTAAAAGACGTCTCACTACAGGACACCTCACTACAAGGCGTCTCACTACAGGACACCTCACTACAAGACGTCTCACTACAGGACACCTCACTAAAACACGTCTCACTACAGGACACCTCACTACAAGGCGTCTCACTACAGAACAGCTCGCTACAAGACGTCTCACTACAGGACACCTCACTACAAGGCGTCTTACTACAGGAACCTCACTACAAGGTGTCTCACTAAAGAACACCTCACTACAAGGCGTATCACTACAGGACACCTCCCTAGAAAGCGTCTCACTACACGACACCTCACTACAGGACGTCTCACTACAGGACACCTCACTACAAGGCGTCTCACTACAGAACACCTCACTACAAGACGTCCTCACTACAGGACACCTCACTAAAACACGTCTCACTACAGGACACCTCACTACAAGGCGTCTCACTACAGGACACCTCACTACAAGACGTCTCACTACAGGACACCTCACTAAAACACGGATCACTACAGGACACCTCACTACAAGGCGTCTCACTACGGAACACCTCACTACAAGACGTCTCACTACAGGACACCTCACTACAAGACTTCTCACTACAGGACACCTCACTAAAACACGTCTCACTACAGGACACCTCACTACAAGGCGTCTCACTACAGGACACCTCACTACAAGACGTCTCACTACAGGACACCTCACTAAAACACGGTTCACTACAGGACACCTCACTACAAGGCGTCTCACTACAGAACACCTCACTACAAGACGTCTCACTACAGGACACCTCACTACAAGATGTATCACTACAGGACACCTCACTACAAGGCATCTCACTACAGGACATGTCACTGCAAGGCGTCTCACTACAGGACAGTTCAATACAAGGTGTCTCACTACGGAACATCTCACTACAAGTCGTCTCACTACAGAACATCTCACTATAAGGCGTCTCACTACAGGGCACCTCAATACAAGGTGTCTCACTACAGAACATCTCACTACAAGGCGTCTCACTACAGAACATCCAACTACAAGGCGTCTCACTACAGGACACCTCAATACAAGGTGTCTCACTACAGAACATCTCACTACAAGGCGTCTCACTACAGAACATCTCACTACAAGGCGTCTCACTACAGGGCACCTCAATACAAGGTGTCTCACTACAGAACATCTCACTACAAGGTGTGTCACTACAAGACACCTCAATACAAAGCGTCTCACTACAGGACATCTCACTACAAGGCGTCTCACTACAGAGCATCTCACTACAAGGTGTCTCACTACAGGACACCTCAATACAAGGCGTCTCACTACAGGACACCTCACTACAAGGCGTCTCACTATAGGACACCTCACTACAAGGCGTCTCACTACAGGACATCTCACTACAAGACGTCTCACTACAGGACATCTCACTACAAGGCGTCTCACTACAGGACATCTCACTACAAGGCATCTTACTACAGGACATCTCACTACAAGGCGTTTCACTGCAGAACATCTCACTACAAGGCGTCTCACTGCAGGACCTCTCACTACACGGTGTCTCACTGCAGGACACCTCAATACAAGGTGTCTCACTACAGGACACCTCAATACAAGGCGTCTCACTACAGGACACCTCACTACAAGGTGTCTAACTACAGGACACCTCACTACAAGGCGTCTCACTAGAGGACACCTCACTACAAGGTGTCTCACTAGAGGACACCTCACTACAAGGTGTCTCACTACAGGACACCTCACTGCAAGTTGACTCACTACAGGACACCTCACTACAAGGCGTCTCACTACAGGACACCTCACTACAATGCGTCTCACTAGAGGACATCCTGAGCCAGGCAATCCAGCGCACCCAAAGTGGGAGATTTCATTTAAGTGTGGGCAAAACATAAAACTTTACACAGGTCTTTGAGGTGAAATTTCCCATTTGCATCCACTTTGCAGGTGTAGTGAACACCTTTCTTCACTCCTATACCATAGCTGACACCCTGAGAGAAGTGCTGCTCCTAATAGATAACACAAAGAGATGATGGACGGAGCGCTGAAACTTTTCAGACCCTCACCCCCAGTCACAGATCTGCGTTGAATCCATCATCATTCTTTAGCTCACTTTGCCACCTCAGTTCAGACCCAGCTATATGCAAATCAGTCTTGACCCTGTTCCTCAAGGGAACAGTCTAGCCCAAACTGCCAAGCCAGGTCTTCCCTGGACCAGAAACAGGCATCCTGGGACTAAGTTCGGGGTAACACCCTTCATCAGAAAGGCTAGCTTGAATCCAGTGGCAAAATGATAAAGGGATCCACGCCTGGGTATACCCTGCCAACTTAGGGCGAACAAAGCAAACACAAGGAGATGATGGACGGAGCGCTGAAACCTTTCAGACACTCACCCCCAGTCACAGATCTGGGTTGAATACATCATCGTTCTTTAGCTCACTTCGCCACCCCAGTTCAGACCCAGCCATATGCAAATCAGTCTTGACCCTGTTCCTAATGGGAACAGTCCAGCCCGAACTGCCAAGCCAGGTCTTTCCTGGACCGGAAACAAACATCCTGCGACTGGTTTCGAGGTAACACCCCTCATCAGCCAGGATAGCTTGAATCCAGTGGCAACGTGAACAAGGGGTCCACGTCTGGGCATACCCTGCCAACTTAGGGCGAACAAGGCAAACACAAGGAGATGTAAAATGTAAATCCGTATTTGTAAAGCGCGAACTACTCACCCTTACGGGTCTCAAGGTGCTGGGGGTCGTCATGGAAATTAAGTGAGCTATTGCCCAGAGTCACATGGTGCTGAGCTGAGCTGGCGATCGAACCGTGAGCCCTGTGCTCCGAAGTCATCTGCCCTGGCCGCCGCACCACACCTCTCTGAAACTTTCAGTGCTCCGTCCATCATCTCTTTGTGTTTGCTCCTAAAAGACATGCAGCTCCAACTGGCACGCAAACTCATGGCAGATATCTGGAGATACTCAATTACACAAGAGAAGATTTAAACAAAGGAGAGCATTCCATGACTTTTCAACAGAGTGGATGGAGAAATAACATGTAATTAATAACATCAACTCCTTAGTTCTAAGGAGGAAGTGTAACAGCAGATGCAAAAGGAACAGGGCTTGCTCCATGAAAGCGGAGACAAAGCTGTACCATGGTCTCCTTCTAGAGAGTGATCTGAAACATAATTGGAATTTCACAACAATCCATTTTTGAGGCTTTATGGAATATCATAGAAGCCCTTAAACATCCTTTAAAAAATGATGTCCATTTTATCTCTGTACCACAGGAGGTCTTAGTGCCCAAGAGGACTATCAACAGTGGGACCAATTAGGAGTCGACTGATGAGGGATTCTAGGTAGGAGACCACTACTGCTCATTCTATGTAGCCTGGTGTTCCAGCACTCAAAATTACCATCTGTTGGAACATCTGCACCCTTTAAACCCACCTTGGACTTTGGGGAACAAGCTGTAGACACTGATACAGGCTACCCCATCCACCACTTACTTCACCATGGGGCGCATAGAACTCTTCTCCCCAGCAGCCCAGACACCTGCCCTAACCCAGACCCACTGATCCCCTCCCTACCTTCCCCCCTCCCATGATCTGTAGTGCCCCCCTACTCTCATTTACCACCTGCTCTCAGCAGGTGCCCAATGAGGGTGGAATAGTAGCTGGAATCAGGGATAACAAGGTCAGTCAGTCAATAGCTCTTTATTCGGCCAACAAAGACTATAAAAGCACAATATAAAACACAATATAAAACCTAGCAAGATGGTATGTGCTACATCTGTGCAAACAAGTATTCCTTAATATAAATATACAAGCAGCTGTTTAAAACACAACAAGGTGCAGAAGAACAATTACATATTCATTATTGGCATATATACATGACATTCCTTGTTAGTGTGTGCAAATCGCATTTAAAAAACGTCTAAAACAAGAATCAAAGAAAGACCTGGTGGTTTTAATAAATAGTAAGAGATAAGTGGAGTGGAGTGGAGAGGTGTGGTGCAGCAGCCAGGGCAGCTGACTTCGGAGCACAGGGTTCACAGTTCGATCCCGGCTCCGGCGGCAGCTTAGTTCAGCACCATGTGACTCTGGCCAATAGCTCACTTAATTTCCATGACGGCCCCCAGCGCCTTGAGACCCGTAAGGGTGAGTAGCTGCGCTATATAAAAACAGACTTACTTTTTTACTTACATGGCAAAACAGGACCTGGTCATCCCGTGTCCATTTAGTTATTCCATATTCTGGAACTTTCACTTGGAATTGAACATTGCAGGTGAAGAATTGCCATCTAGGATCGGTAATTCTGGCCCCAGTAATTCTGGCCCCCCTACACAGCGGCTGTACACACATGCTCTCAAGGAAGTGGTCCCGTGAATAACACAATGAAGGGGAAACCTAATCATAAGCTTTGGCTCCCAGATAATCATGTGTAGTCTATGTACCCGGCATGGAGAAAAACATGGTAGTTCAATATTTTGGCCTATTTTTAGTATAATCAGTCCGCAGGAAACATGGTCACTTTCAAACACAGCGAAAAGTTATGTAACTTATTTTCATCCTATAGTCAATAGGGTAAAGGGTAACTCATTAGAGGATCTTTTCGT
The DNA here is from genome assembly GCA_963921515.1 of Calotriton arnoldi. Taxonomy (NCBI): domain Eukaryota; kingdom Metazoa; phylum Chordata; class Amphibia; order Caudata; family Salamandridae; genus Calotriton; species Calotriton arnoldi. The sequence goes on from CAWUFW010002907.1 coordinate 507,203, forward strand.
TTGGGTAGTCGCAAAGACTAATGGAACCCCTATTACAGCTCCGATAATAACAAAGTGCCACAGTTAGGGCTGATTATAGAAAAAAGAGGTTGGGCCCTTGATAGCAAAGTATATTGGGCCTCTTCAACCTATACAATCAAGCAATGTATCTAGTTGCCTGTCTTTTTGTACTGACTCTGCATTGAAAGGACCAATAACCTCCTTTTTATTATCCCTTGTGATTTATTTCACATTACTTCAATATTTACTCAAGGTCATTTTGAAACATCTTTTTGCATTTCTTTGTAAAGGGCAAACTTTTTTTCAAAAAAGAAAGGTTCAAATGTTAAACAATCAACATGTCAAAATTACATGAACATATAATGACAAGACATAACAGTTGTTTCGTTCAATCAAATGAATTGTGAGATTAACCATTCATAGACCAGTCCTTCAGTTGAAAATGAAAACATACGGCTGGATGGACAATTCCTATCTTTAACAAAGTCTTTTTCTGCTGGTATAAGCTGCTGGGGGGACGCTAACTTTGATTGTTTATGCTGGTGGAATAGGCAATCTGCCAATATTTCCAAAAACAGGATGGTTTCTTGCGGGTACTCTTTCCCAGGTGCTAGGCCAATGCGTTTCAAACCCCCTACAATTATGGGGTTCTCCTCAGGACCGGGACATGGTCAGTTCTCAAGTTATCCTCGTGTTTAGTCAGTAGGAGAAGCCAGTTCGGTTAAGAGTTCAATTGGAGCCAGCTCACAGATTTCTTTGCTCATTGTTTCTTGAGGGCGTGCCGAGCCTGGATTAGCCGGGTTGGTTTTTATTCTTTTTTCTTTAATAACAGTCCGCTAATTGTATTCTGTGCGGGCGTGCCTGTGTATTTACTTGCCTTCCGGAACTGATCAGTTCCCCTCCAAAGAAAGAACAGCCGTAGGCTCACTAACTGAGCAGAGCCAGATCGCTAACAGAGGATGACAGAGATGAACTACGTTCAATCGGTAAGGTAAGTAAATACACATGCACGCCCGCACAGAATACAATTAGCGAACCGTTATTAAAAAAAAAAGAACAAAACCAACCCGGCTAATCCAGACTCGGAACGCCCTCAAGAAACAGTGAGCAAAGAAATCTGCGAGCTGGCTCCAATTGAACTCTTAACAGAATTGGCTTCTCCTACTGACTAAACACGAGGATAACTTAAGAACTGACCATGTCCCAGTCCTGAGGAGAACCCCATAATTCTTATGTCAAAATGCATCCTTGCATCTATTTTGGCCGAAAGAGTGCATTTTGCACTAAGGAAATCGAGCTAAATGTGGGGAGTAAGGTGTGGGAATTCCTACTCTAAGTGCACATTTAGCGAGCAGATGCTTGTCCTTGCTATTCATGTTCTGCTGCATTTAGCACTATTTCATACTGCAAAATGCATCCTCACAGCCATTTTGGACATGAGGGGGCATATATGCGCTACCAAAATAGCGGCAAATTCAGAATTAATCTTCTAGCTTAATTCCACATAAGCTAGCAGAATTTATGGTTTTCCGTGAGAGGACACTACACGGAAATATGTGAGTTACGCCCACCCCCAATAACTAGCACTCCCTGCTTCAAATTACCCCATGCCCCCTGCTGCACATCAGCCTGTGGTCCTGTTGCACTGTTGCATCTGCATAGATGATCCTCAGTGTACACTGATCCATATATGTTTGTTTGTCTACTGTTTGAAGCCTGTATGTATGCTCGGATTTTTTTTAAATGGATCTGTGTATTGGTCTTTGTCCATGTATGCAAGCCTTATGTATGCAAATGTGCCTGTAAATTGAATGCCTCTCTGGCTATATGTGCTATATAAAACAAATGCTATTGGCTTTGCCAACGTTTGTTTAACTTCATTGAGTAGTTCTGAGCTCTTACTGTGAGTTGGGGCAATTGTGGTGTGTTTCTTGGCTCCATCAGTAACTATTTGTTTGCTCAGAAAGTTTGGAACTGTCTGAGCCTGGCTGAGAGCTTTATCTCTGCTTGTACAGCGGTGTTTTATTTGATAATTGTTGATATCAACGTGGCAGGATGTCCTCGCTCTTGCAAATAATTTCCTCTGGTTGCTGACAAGGAGGATCCAATTTATAGGCCTGGCATACAAGGAGTTCATTTGGAAAAGATTTAAATTCTGCTGAAATGCCATTTTAACTTTAATAATGGGTTTATACTTTTTCAGACAGATATTTTTGTGTTTCATACTGTTTTGTCTTCAGTACCAGGCCTTTTTTAATAAGGCCAAATGGAAGTGCATCCTCCTTATCACACAAACACATTGGCATTTCATGCAATGCTTGATGTGCTTGAGTGAAATTATTTTAAATTATGAAGAACTAAATCATTTCATAGTAGATCTGGCAAGTCAAAGTTTGCATGGCATTGTTTCAACACACTTTCTGCAGTGGTAAGAAGATTTTGCAAAGTTTGTGAAAATTTTCAGAGTTTGCCAAGTTCATAAAATATGAGAAAATATATATAAAATGGATTTCACAAAAGAAAAGTCCAGCAAATGAAGCTGGCCCAGTAATAATTAGGCCAGGTTTCAGGTTAGGGCTCAGAGCTTGGGTTGTGTCTCGGTCAGCAGTAAAGTTGATTTGAGAAGGGGATATCATGGGGTGCTGTAAGGTTCAGTGAAGATGGACTGCTGTAGGCTTAAAGCCTGCCTAGGGTGGTGGGATTTCTGGCTAGCAGGTGGCTGGTGGGGTGATCTAATGGGGATGATGGTGATAAAGTAGTGGAAGGTAGTGGTGATGAGTAGTGGTAAGGTGGTGGTTAGTGGGGAGTGTGCTAGGGTCACCTCAAAAGATGGAAGTGTTATGTCTTTAGCCATAATGAATTTCTGAGAGCTTATTTGAGGTGAGCTTGGACTGGAATCTGTCAATCCTTGATTTTTTGCTTCTGATTAAAAAAAATAAGTGATTAGTCTTGGTAACTTTACTCTTTGGCCTTATGTTGATGCCTCAGTGCCTTGAGACCCTCAAGGGTGAGTAGTTTGTGCTTTATAAGATTACTTATTGATTGATTACCTGTAAGAGTTTTGCAGCATGATCTCATAGTGGTGTTTTTCAATCTTTTTCTGGTCGTTTTGGGGATTGTTAATTGTTGTTATAGCATGGTGAAACTCTCTAGACCTGAGTACTGAATTAGGGTTGTGGGAGACGTTTGTGTTGTTTGGCGTTTCCACGGGGACAACTGTTAAGTGGTTGCTGACCTGTTGCGGCAGCCTCAACCCCACAAGCAACTGTTTCCTAGCTAGTGAAGAAGTTGGTGTTCTGGATGCACCGCCTCTTGTGGCTAGGAGAGGTATGAAACCTCTGTGAATCCTCTGTGCCCTGCACTTACTTTGAGCATTCCTCACCCATGAGAAAGAATAATATTAGATGCTCTCTTTGGTTCCTGACATCGCTCCCCTGCCTAAAGGGTTTGCGCTAGCATTCAACAAATGCTCACTCACTTTACACCCCTCCCATCTGCACCAAGAGTTAATTAAAGCAGAGCATGTAAAGCTAATCTCCAACAGCTCACTGAAAATAATTAACGCCCCCCAAATTCTCCATAGAATGCCTGCTAGAGGGATTATATCTGCTGGCACTAAATTATTTAATTTCTGTTCCATAATTTCCAAGTTTGTATCATACGACTTTGACAGTGGTTAAAAGCTGTGCAGCTAATGGATTTAGAGACCATTCAATTATCTCTTTGCCAATTTACTGTCTTATCATTTTTTGGTGGCATGTTGTCACATGGCATTCAGATGTTGGCTGGGTGTTGCTAAGCATCAGCGCGAGGTACATTTGTCAAGTGGAAAATAATCTTGCTAAAAACAGTAATTTCAATAATGCAGTGTAAATGTAACTATAATTACTCCAGCAATAGATAAAAGGTCATTCCTCTGTCGCACACCAGCTGTTTAAGCTGGATAAAGAAGTGCGAGCCGAGTAGGGGAGAGGATCCACCCTCTAATGGCTGATAATGAGAGGTTAATTGCTGGTATGTACAAGCAGAAAATCCAAGTTGTAAATTACAGCACGGTGGAGTGATCGCTTCTTCGTTTGTAAAGAGCAGTGTCTGTCGACCCAATGTAGTTTCGTGGAGTCGAGCTCTCTCTCTCTTTCTGTATATATATATTTTCAATTTTGTATTTTGAACTTTTTTGCACAACATCACTTTATAGGGTTTAGAGATGTGGCTGTATGATTCTACATTGCCCACAGGGGTACAAATGCACTATGCATTAATAAGCGAAATTTGCACAACTGTAGTACTTTTGCACTAAGACCCGAATTTGATTGGGTTAGATTGTTTGCTGCTACATGTAAATAGTGCTTATTTTGCATAAATGTGTTGTTTACACATGGGCCCATAAAATATGGGACCCAATTCTTGTTGTCAATAGCATTAAGCAATACGTCTCAATCAGAATTGCATAGAGGTGGATTAATCATTTAAAGTATTCATGTAGTGTGTTCTATACAATAATGGCAAAAATACTTTTTCTTTTACAATGTAAATACTGATATAAATTTTTCCTGTGGAGAATTTTATGTTTAAAAATTGTAACAAAAATTAATTGAACTTGGATGGTACGAAAGCCGATTTGATTGTAGTCTGTTTTTCATCTTTAGAAGGGTAGCAATCACGTTGACACTTTAAATAACATTGTGAGCTCCGTAGCGCATCATGTGATCAAGGCCAGGCTTGGCCGAAACGTGTCATGGCGAACTGTGTGAAATAAAGTAAATGCACAGAATCTTGGTGCCTGTGTGCCGACGTCTCCTTGGGGGAATTGACGCAACGGTTTTGGAAACAAGATATATATAAATATACATACACATATACATATATATAAGCCATACCCTTCACTGCTGCAATCGAACCCAGACTCTCTGGGGCTTTAAAAATGAATGCATCCCATGCATGACGTGTATGAGATCAAGCAGTCTCCACTTGTTGCAGCTACATGCACTGTGCAGACGAACACATAAGCGGGGTCGGGGGAGACCAATACACAAAAATAGATTAGCCCAATAGTCCTCACCACTAAACATGGTGCCCAGTCACCATGGGTCACGTCGGCCTTCCGAGTAGGGCATTTCAAGACAGGGAGAGGACTGGATCCCACGCTGAATGTCAAGTGACTTCCTCGCTGCATAGATACTGCCTCCCATACTGCTGTCATCCACAACTTCTCATCCCGGCGGACATCATGGGGGCCGTCAGAGTAGCACTACCATGCTTGTTTCCTCTAGATTGCGGCTGGATCTGGCGGCCCAGATCGACTGGTGTTGCGTGAGCAGCGTCAACCGCAAACGCTGTAAGTATCAAAAAGAAACCTCCACTCTACTTCAGGAAAAGAGCACGTACACGAGGACCATTCAGGTAAAGGCTTTTTTATTGAATTAAGCCTCCTCCGACCCAGCACAGAGAGACGCGTTTCGGCCGCCAAAGCAGCCTTCCTCAATCTGATAAGCGCCATCTTGGTGTCGGCCTATAAACACTACTATTCATGAACATAGAAAAATTCATGATAATTAAAATTCGTTCCTATTTTAAAATTTTGCGGACCAATACATATACAATACATTTATAAAATGTGTATAGTGAATATTACTGTTATGAACAATAAAATACATGGTGTATCCAATTGTTAACTATACGTGCAAAATATGCAGAAAAGATCACTATAACACTTAAAGTGAAATGTACTTGAGCACCAAAATGATGAAATAAAATGAACAGCCTTCATGAGAATATGAACCAAATAATCACACAGGCCATTGATCAAACCATCGCGCTAGCTGTACTAGTAAAATTTGCATGTGAATATACATTACGCTGCATTAATCATGAAATGCAGGGGAGACATGCAACATTACAACACTAATTCTTTATGTCGACAGGCCCCTTGGGAATAAACTCGTCAGGTCCCATTTGGCTCCTATTTGGCAATGAGAGTAAGATACGATGGCTCACATGATCGGGATTAGACTCGCACCATTGATCAACAGGTATATATACTCTCAATCTACTAACGGTCCGCATTATTTCACACAGAATGTAAGAGCCAGCATACATGTAAAAATACATCATTGCTAATATGCAATTCAAACCTTATTGTCAATTCAGAAACAGTGTTCAAATCTACCGGCCGGGACTACTGCTCCCATAATGCCTTAGTCTAGTTCCGTGCAAATTCTGTAAGGCTCCGTCAATATGCAGACATCAAAGAACATATGGGCAAAAAGTCAATACCCTGGCGTCCTTATACAATAAGGTAGAGTCTAATATCTCCTCCATTTGGAAAGCCATACCCTTCATTGCTGCAATCGAGCCCGGACTCTCTGGGGCTTTAAAAATGAATTAATCCCATGCATGACGTGTATGAGATCAAGCAGTCTCCACTTGTTGCAGCTACATGCACTGTGCAGACGAACACATAAGCAGGGTCGGGGGAGACCAATACACAATAATAGATTAGCCCAATAGTCCTCACCACTAAACATGGTGCCCAGTCACCGTGGGTCACGTCGGCCTTCCGAGTAGGGCATTTCAAGACAGGGAGAGGACTGGATCCCGCGCTGAATGTCAAGTGACTTTCTCACTGCAGAGATACTGCCTCCCATACTGCTGTCATCCACAACTTCTCATCCCAGCGGACATCATGGGGGCCGTCAGAGTAGCACTACCATGCTTGTTTCCTCCAGATTGCGGCTGGATCTGGCAGCCCAGATCGACTGGTGTTGCGTGAGCAGCGTCAACCGCAAACGCTGTAAGTATCAAAAAGAAACCTCCACTCCACTTCAGGAAAAGAGAACGCACACGAGGACCATTCAGGTAAAGGCTTTTTTATTGAATTAAGCCTCCTCTGACCCAGCACAGAGAGACGCGTTTCGGCCGCCAAAGCAGCCTTCCTCAATCTGATAAGCGCCATCTTGGTGTCGGCCTATAAACACTACTATTCATAGACATAGAAAAATTCATGATAACTAAAATTCGTTCCTATTTTAAAATTTGGTGGACCAATACATATACAATACATTTATAAAATGTGTATAGTGAATATTACTGTTATGAACAATAAAATACATGGTGTATCCAATTGTTAACTATACGTTCAAAATACGCAGAAAAGATCACTATAAGACTTAAAGTGAAATGTACTTGAGCACCAAAATGATGAAATAAAATGAACAGCCTTCATGAGAATATGAACCAAATAATCACACAGGCCATTGATCAAACCATTGCGCTAGCTGTACTAGTAAAATTTGCATGTGAATATACATTACGCTGCATTAATCATGAAATGCAGGGGAGACATGCTACATTACAACACTAATTCTTTATGTCGACAGGCCCCTTGGGAATAAACTCGTCAGGTCCCATTTGGCTCTTATTTTCCAATGAGAGTAAGATACGATGGTTCACATGATCGGGATTAGACTTGCATCTAAGAGCCAGCATACTTGTAAAAATACATCATTGCTAAGATGCAATTCAAACCTTATTGTCAATTCAGAAACAGTGTTCAAATCTACCGCCCGGGACTACTGCTCCCATAATGCCTTAGTCTAGTTCCATGCAAATTCTGTAAGGCTCTGTCAATATACAGACATCAAAGAACATATGGGCAAAAAGTCAATTCCCTGGCGTCCTTATACATTAAGGTAGAGTCTAATATCTCCTCCATTTGGAAAGCCATACCCTTCAACATCCCTTCAACAGCCATACCCGTCAACATCAGATGCTCCCCCACTCTGCACACCTTCATGAAGGGCCTCAACACCTGGCTCTTCGGCTGAACCGGAGCTGCACCCCCCCCCCCAGCACCTTGAGACCCTCACGGGTGAGTAGTGTGCTTTAAACCCCTGATTGATTGATTGATTCATTGTGAGTATATGTCCATATATGCATATATATATGCATACATGTAAATATACTCACAATCAATCAATCAGGGGGTTTAAAGCACACTACTCACCCGTGAGGGTCCCTCAACACCTGGCTCTTCGACTGAACCGGAGCTGCACCCCCCCCCAGCGCCTTGAGACCCTCACGGGTCACTTTGCGTCACTTTGTAAATATGACGCAACATGGCACATTTTTTACCCTACTGGTGCATCACAAAAAGTGACGCACCGGCGGCGCAAAAGTGACACAAGGGCTCATAAATAAGCCCCTGAGTTTGTAAGTGGCTGTATGGGTGAGTGAGTTGCTGTTTGAGTGGATGTTTGGTTAACTGAGTGGGTGTGGGAGTAGCTGTATTGGAAAGTGACTGTATGAGTAGTTATATGGGTGAGTGAGTAGACATGTGAGTGCTTGTATGGATATGTGAATGGGTATGTAAGTGGTTGAGTGAGTGGCTCTGTTGAGAGGCTGTATGGGTTAGTGAATGGGTATGTGAGTGGCTGCATGGGTGAATAACTGGGAGTGGGAGTAGCTGTATTGGTGAGTGAGTGGCTGTGTGTGTATGTATGGTTGATTGGGTGGCTGTGTGAGTAGTTGTATGGGTAAGTGGGTGGCTGTGTGTGTTCGCGGGTGTGTGAGTGGCTAAGGGATGAGTAAATGGGTGTGTGAGTGGTTGTATGAGTAGGTCAGTGGGTGTATGAGAGGTTGTGTGGGGGTGTGAGTGGGTGTATGAGTGGTACTCTTGATGATGTCATCAGTGATGTTATTTGAGATGTCATCAATGATGTCACTGACCATTTCATGAGTGATGTAATATGTGAGGTCATAAGCAGTGCATTGAGGGGGACATAAGTTATAGTTAGCTCAGGTAACTATAACTGCTGAATTTCAATGGTTTTGTGCGAGTGAAATCTGAGCCTAACTATAAAGTCCCTGTAACCTTTGTTTTTTCAGTGAATTTCTATGGTTTTTATAATTGTATTTCCTAACTATAACGTCCTTGTAACCTTTATTTTTCAGTGAGAAAAGGTACTAGGTATCCGAAACGCGTCAGGTTCGAGGTTGTATATAATAAATAACATCTAGCCTCACATCGTTGGGTCCGTGTCTCTGTTCGCCAGTAGGATGGAAGTGCAGAGATTTTGGAGCATTATATATATATGTATATATACATACATATATACATATATATATATATATATTCACTGAAAAAACCATAGGTTTTAGGGACAGTTATAGTTAGTTGGACATTGCACTCGTACAAAACCCGTGAAATTCCCCCGTTGTAGTTAGTTCAGGTAACTATAACTCGCGCCCCCGCAATGCACTGCTGATGACGTCACATATTACATCACTCATGACATGGTCAGTGACATCACTGATGACATCTCAAATGACATCACAGATGACATCATCCAGTGACTGTGTGTTTCTGTAAAGTTTAAATATGTTTAATATATATAGGGAAAGGCGTATTGAAGAATGAGTGGGTGTATAAGTGTCTGAATGGATGATTTAGTAGGTGCGTGACAAACTCTATAAGTGAGTGATTAAACGTATCTTACTGAATGCATGGGTTAGTGACTAAACTGGGTGAATGTCTGTATCCGTCTGTCTGTTGCTGTGTAAATGGCTGCATGGGTTTGTGAATAGCTACATGAGTGTCTATATGAGTTATTGATTGGTTGTCTGAGTATCTGTATGTGTGCCTGAGTGTTTGTGTGGGTGGGGTGTGTGCGACTCTGTGCATAGATGTGTGAGTGGGTGATTCACTGGGTGGATGGTTTCAAGAGTGCATCTGTGATAGACTGTATGGGTGGGTAAGTGTGTGTAAGAGTGTGTTAGTGAGTGAATGTATGTCCCAGTGGTACATGTGTGAGTAACTACATATGTGAAAGGCAGTATATATGTGTGTTGGAGTATATAAATAGCTATAAGTGAGAGTGTGTGATTGTGAGAGTGACTGTATGGATGAGTGTGTGCTTGTATCAGAGATTGTATAAGAGCGTAAGAATGTGCTAGTATTTGTATGAGTAATTGAGCTGGTGTGTGTATAACTGTATAGGTGAGTAAATGGGTGTGCTTAATTTTTGCATGACTGACTAGGTGTGTGAGTACCTCTATGGATGAGTGGCGGTGTGTGAGTGTTTATATAGATGTATGAGTGCATATAATAGTCCTGTACTGAGTGACTATAAGTATGAGTGATTGTACGGGTGAGTGAGTAGATGTGTGTGTGTGTAGACCTAAGAATCAGTGAGTGTGTATATAGTAATTGGTGTTGGAGTGTCTATGGTTTTGACAATGGGAGTCTGTAATTTACAGTGGGTGTATCAAAAGTTATATTAGGGTGTGAGAAGATGCATCAAATTATCTTATGGATGATGTCATCAGTGATGTCATCAGTGATGTCATTTGAGATGTCATCAGTGATGTCATCAGTGATGTCACTGACCATGTCATGAGTGATGTAATATGTGACGTCATTAGCAGTGCATTATGGGCGTGAGTTATAGTTACCTGAACTAACTATAACGGGGGAATTTCACGGGTTTTGTACGAGTGCAATGTCCAACTAACTATAACTGTCTCTAAAACCTATGGTTTTTTCAGTGAATTTCTAAGGTTTTTTAAATGCTAATTTCTAACTATAACGTGCCTGAAACCTATGGTTTTTTCAGTGAATTTCAAAGGTTTTTTTAAATGCTAATTCCTAACTATAACGTGTCTGAAACCTATGGTTTTTTCAGTGAATTTCAAAGGTTTTTTAAATGCTAATTCCTAACTATAACGTGTCTGAAACCTATGGTTTTTTTCAGTGAATTTCAAAGGTTTTGTAAATGTCAATTTTTAAATGTGTTAATTGTTATATTTATTTTTTTGATACTGATTTACTACATTTTTTTAAACTATTTATTTTTAGATATTTTATTTTTAAATTACATTGTAATTACATTATACATTACATTACAAAATATATTGGCAACACAATTTCAAACACAATGCAACATTGAGCTCAATGTGAATTTCTAGTTAAATGCAATTAGTTACTTTATGGATTACTTTTCTAACCACAGGACTGGATCCTAGATTCAGTCCTGGGACATGTCCTGTAAACAGTTGAGTAAAAGCGTTTTGGTTACAGTAGTGATTTTTAAGGAATATTATTGTATTTTAAAAGTTGACACTTAGAAACTTTTTCACATACAATCACCAATGTTATACTATGGGAGGAAATTCACTTAGCAGGTAAGTAGTGTTATCGTTACTTTTTCTTACTCAGTGGTGGATCCTGGATCCAGCACTGGTGCATCTCCTGTAAACAGTTGAAAGAATGCGTTTAAGTCATACAGGCGATTTTTAAGGATTATTTGTAGTTTGTGAAAATCGACACTTTGAAACTTTTCTGCTGAAAACCAGACAATGGATTCCTATGGAAGGAAATACAAGTTACTGGTAAGTACGGTTAGAATTACTTTTCAGGGTCAGTGCTGGGCTAAAAGATGCAGCACTGGGTTCTCTCCTGATAACAGGTGAGTAAATCGGAATTCGTAGTTCTGCTGATTTTAGAGGAATATTTGTATGTTTCAAAAATCGACACTTCGAAACTTTTTCAGCAAAAAGCTGGCAATGATATCCTATGGAAGGAAATTCAAGTTACTGGTAAGTATGGTTAAAATTACTTTTCAGGATCAGTACTGGGCTCAAAGATGCAGCACTGAGGTCTCTCCTGATAACAGGTGAGTAAATCGGAATTCGTAGTTCGGATGATTTTAGAGGAATATTTGCACAATGGTGAATAAAGGGGGTGGGGCATGAGGATACATGTCTGCAAACACGCCCTGTGGCGTGTTTTAAGTTGGAGAATTAATTCCTCCTCAATCCCGAGGGTCCCTAGGGGCCAACTAGCCCACCACATACCTCCAGTATGTGCCAGAGAGCTGCTTTGCAGAGAGGTGTTCAGAGGCCACGCCCCTTTTTACAACACTCTGCAACGCAGCTCCGTGGCACTCACTGGAGGTACCTGGTGGGCTAGTTGGCCCCCAGGGACCCTCAGGATTGAAGGGGATTTAATTCCCCATCTTAAAACGCGCCACGGGGCCTGTTTGCACACATGTCACCTGAAGCCCCGCCCCCTCCCTTCACCACTGTGCAAACGCGCCCCGTGGCGCGTTTTAAGTTGGGGGATTAAGTCCCCTTGAATCCTGAGGGTCCCTGGAGTCCAACTAGCGCACCATGTAGCTCCAAAAAGCGCCACAGAGCTGCGTTGCACAGAGGTGTAAAAATGGGCGTGGCCTCTGTACACCTCTCTGCAACGCAGCCCCCTGGCGCATACTGGAGATTCCCGGTGGGCTAGTTGGCCCCCAGGGACCCCCAGTATTCAAGGGGAATTACTTCCCCTTCTTACAACGCGCCAGGGGGCGCATTTGCATAGTGCTGCAGGGAGGGGGCGGGGCCTCCGGCACAATGCCGTTTTTTAATTTTTTTTTTATTTAAGGGAGGGGGGCTGCGTGGCCCCCCTTCCCTCGTCCACTTTTGTCCCCGGGGACCCCATCCCCCGGGGCCTGAGGCTGTTCTTTTATTTTATTTTTTAAAACAGGAAGGGGGCCGCATGGCCCCCCTTCCCTGGGCCTGTATTTGCCCCGGGGACCCCATCCCCCGGGGCATGCCCTCTTTTTTTATTAAAATAAATATTTGGAGGGGGCTGCGTGGCCCCCTCCTCAGGCCATTAAAGGCCCCGGGGACCCCATACCCCGGGGCCGTCCTTTGCGTCCTTTTTTTTAAATTTCCTTTTTTTGGGAGGGGGCTGCGAGGCCCCCTACCGGGCCACTAATGGCCCCGGGGACCCCATCCCCCGGGGCCTGGCCACCCGTTGGGGACCGTGGGGGGTCCCCAATCCCCGCACGGTCCCGCAGGCTCCCCGCGTCCTGCGGGAGCCGGCATTGCTTTTCCATAAGGGGAGCTGCTGACATGCAGCTCCCCTTATGGAAAGCAATGTGCTTTGCTTCATTGAAGAGAGAGCAGGTTTCCTGCTCTCGCTTCAATGAAGCAAGCAAGTTTGCAATGACAGGACGGGAGCCGCGAGGCTCCCGCCCTGCCATTGCAAACAGCAGTGTCCCGGGGGTAGGCACCCCGGGACACTGCAGGAGCCGGCGCTGGGGGTGGCGGTCCCCAGGGCCACCACAGGCTCCAGGAGGGGGCCGCGCGGCCCCTCCCCCACTTCTGCAAAGCCCCGGGGCGGTGGTGGTCCCCGGGGCTTCGGGGTCTGAAACGGACCCCCATTTTGAAATTCTTAGTGCCCCAGGGAGGTGGCGGTCCCCGGGCGTGTGGGGGCTGGTGCCCCCCACACAGGTATTTCAAATTTAAAAAGAAGCCTGGGGGTGGCGGTCTCGGGGCTGCGGGAGGGCAAAGTGCCCTCCCGCACCATTTTTATTAGAAAGCCCCGGGGGTGGCGGTCCCCAGGGCTTGGGGGCCTTAGAGGCCCCCATTAACAATAAACCAACCCCCTCGCATGCCCCCGGGACTTGGCCCACCCGGGGGCAAAATAGCATCGAAGCGTGGGAGACCGCGCTTCGATTTTTTTTTACGGCGGGATCCGCGCACCCTAAGCGCATCTCGCCGATTTTTTAAAAAATGCTTTTTTCTGCCCAGGGGTCCTTGTGGGACCCCTGAGCAGACCTAGGAGTCAGGGTGTTTCTACCCTGCCCCTTTGTGCGCTTTGCGCACTTGTTTCTCTGCCTCGGTTCTACCGAGGGACAAAATGGCTGCCAACACTTCCTGATTTGGAGTGTTGACAGCCAATCAGCATGCAGCTCGTGATCGGGAGGGTGCGCGAATCCGACGCGGCCATAGATAAATATGTGATTTTCCTTTTGATTTTCACAGGAACTACTGAACGGATTTACACCATTTAACAAAAGGGTTCTTTCTGAACCAAGAACTACCTCTTTGCCAAATTTGGTGTAATTCCGTTCAGCAGTTCGGGCTGTAGCCGTGGCTAAAGTTTCCTATGGGAAAATGAATGGGAAAACACGTTTAGGACCCCCTTTCTTCTCGACCCCCGCTTGACGAATCACCCCGAAACTTTCAGGGTAGGAGCGGACCGGAGCGGGCCATAAAGTTTGAAAATTTCGCGAAGATTCGTCAACCGACGCAAGAGTTATTTCAAATAGAATGTTGCGGATTTCCTATGGAAAATAGGTCCTAACTATAACTATCTACTGGCGACCGCCAGTAGATTATATATATATATATATATATATACATATATACATATATACATATATACATATATATATATATATATATATATATATATATATATATATATATATATATATATATATATATATATATATATATATATATATATATATATATATATATATATATATATATATATATATATTATCTACTGGCGGTCGCCAGTAGATAGTTATAGTTACAACCTATTATCCATAGGAAATCCGCGACATTCTATTTGAAATAACTCTCTTGCCGGTTGACGTATCTTCGCAAAATTTTCAAACTTTGTGGCCCGCTCCGGTCTGCTCCTACCCTGAAAGTCTCGGGGGATTCGTCAGCGGGGCCGAGAAAAAGGGGGTCCCAAAACGCGTTTTCCCCATGCAATTTTCCATAGGAAACTTTAGACACGGCTACAGCCCGAACTGCTGAACGGAATTACACCAAATTTGGCAAAGAGGTAGTTCTTGGTTCAGAAAGAACCCTTTTGTTAAATGGTGTAAATCCGTTCAGTAGTTGCTGAGAAAATCAAAAGTAAAAAGATAGTGATATCTATGGCCGAGTAGGGTCCGCGTACCCTCCCGATCACGAGCTGCATGTTAATTGGCTGTCAGCTGGCTGTCAACATTCCGATTCAGGAAATGTTGGCAGCCATTTTGTCCCTCGGTAGAACCGAGGGACAGAAACAAGTGCGCAAAGCGCACAAAGGGGCAGGGTAGAAACACCCTGACCCCTAGGTTTGCTCAGGGGTCCCACAAGGACCCCTGGGCAAAAAATTTTTTTTTTAAATCGGCAGGATGCGCTTAGGGTGCGCGAATCCTGCCGGAAAAAAAATCGAAGCGCGGTCTTCCGCGCTCGATTAGTATTTGCCCCCGGGTGGCCCAAGTCCCGGGGGCATGGTGGGGGATAATTTAATGTGTGGGGGCCTCAAAGGGCCCCCAAGCCCCGGGACCGCCACCCCCGGGGCTTTTAAAAATGGTGCGGGAGGGCTCTGAGCCCTCCCGCAGCCCCGGGACCACCACCTCCCCGGGCTTTTTTTATTAATTAAAACCCTGTGTGGGGGCTCCAGCCCCCCACACGCCCGGGACCGCCACCTCCCGGGGCACTAAACATTTAAATATGGGGGTCCGTTACGGACCTCAGAGCCCCGGGGACCACCACCTCCCGGGGCTGTGAACTGAATGGGAGGGGGCCGCGCGGCCCCCTCCTGGAGCCCTTGATGGCCCTGGGGACCACCACCCCCAGGGCCGACTCCTGCAGTGTCCCGGGTGCCTACCCCGGGACACTGCTGTTTGCAATGACAGGACGGGAGCCTCGCGGCTCCCGTCCTGTCATTGCAAACTGCTTTGGATATTGGAAGAGAGAGCAGGAAACCTGCCTCTCTTCCAATATCCAAAGCCGATAGCTTTCCACATGGGGAGCAGCATGTTAGCTGCTCCCCATGTGTAAGCAATGCCAGCTCCCGTAGGACACGGGGAGCCGGCGGGACTGTGGGGGGATTGGGGACCCCCCTCAGTCCCCAACGAGAGGGCCAGCCCCGGGGGATGGGGTCCCCGGGGCAAGTAGGGCTCGGGAGGGGGCCACGCGGCCCCCTCCCCAAAAAATAAAAAAAAAAAGTTAAAAAAACGGACAGGCCAGCCCCGGGGGATGGGGTCCCCGGGGCCTTAAATGGCCTGAGGAGGGGGCCCACGCAGCCCCCTCCCTACGAAAAAAAAAAAATCGAGGCCATGCCCCGGGGGATGGGGTCCCGGGGCCAATACAGGCCCAGGGAAGGGGGCCACGCGGCCCTCTTCCCGTTTTTTTTAAATTTGTAATTAAAAAAGGGGGTAAGGCCCTGGGGGATGGGGTCCCCAGGGCATAAAAACTGGAAAAAGGAAGGGGGGCCACAGAGCCCCCTTCACGGGACAACATTTTTTTTTTTTTTTAAACGATCGGGCCCGCAGGCCCCGCCCCCTTCCTTCACCACTCTGCAAACGCGCCCCTGGCGCGTTTGCAGAGGGGAACGACTCCCTTGAATACTGGGGGTCTCTGGGGGCCAACTAGCCCACCAGGAACCTCCAGTATGCGCCAGGGGCTGCCTTGCAGAGAGGTGTACAGAGGCCACGCCCCTTTTACACCTCTCTGCAACGCAGCTCTGCGGCGCTTTTGGAGGTATATGGTGGGCTAGTTGGACTCCGGGGACCCTCAGTATTCAAGGGGACTTAATTCCCCAACTTAAAACGCGCCACGGGGCGCGTTTGCACAGTGGTGAAGGGAGGGGCGGGGCTTCAGGTGACATGTGTGCAAACAGGCCCCGTGGCGCGTTTTAAGATGGGGAATTAAATCCCCTTCAATCCTGAGGGTCCCTGGGGCCAACTAGCCCAACAGGTACATCCAGAAAGCGCCACAGAGCTGCGTTGCAGAGAGGTGTAAAAGGGGTGTGGCCTCTCTACACGTCTCTGCAACGCAGCCCACTGGCGCATATTGGAGGTTCCTGGTGGGCTAGTTGGCCCCTAGGGACCCTCAGGATTCAAGGGGACTTAATCCCCCAACTTAAAACGCGCCACGGGGCGCGTTTGCACAGATGTCACCTCAGGCCCCGCCCCCTCCCTTCACCATTGTGCAAATATTCTTCTAAAATCATCCGAAATACGAATTCCTATTTACTCACCTGTTATAAGGAGAGACCTCAGTGCTGCATCTTTCAGCCCAGTACTGGTCCTGAAAAGTAATTTTAACCGTACTTACCAGTAACTTGAATTTCCTTCCATAGGATATCATTGCCTGCTTTTTGTTGAAAAAGTTTCTAAGTGTTGATTTTTGAAACATACAAATATTCCTCTAAAATCAGCCGAAATACGAATTCCGATTTACTCACCTGTTATAAGGAGAGACCTCAGTGCTGTATCTTTCAGCCCAGTACTGGTCCTGAAAAGTAATTTTAACCGTACTTACCAGTAACTTGAATTTCCTTCTATAGGCTAACATTGACTGTTTTCACTTGGAAATTCTTCTAAGTGTGGAGTTTTGGAACTTTAAAATATTCCTCTAAAATCAGCCGAAATACGAATTCCGATTTACTCACCTGTTATCAGGAGAGACCTCAGTGCTGTATCTTTCAGCCCAGTACTAATCCTGAAAAGTAATTTTAACCGTACTTACCAGTAACTTGAATTTCCTTCCATAGGCTAACATTGACTGGTTTCACTTGGAAATTCTTCTAAGTGTGGAGTTTTGGAACTTTATAATATTCCTCTAAAATCAACCAAAGTACGAATTCCAATTTACTCACCTGTTATCAGGAGAGAACCCAGTGCTGCATCTTTTAGCCCAGCACTGACCCTGAAAAGTAATTTTAACCGTACTTACCAGTAACTTGAATTTTCTTCATAGGCTAACATTGACTGGTTTCACTTGGAAATTCTTCTAAGTGTGGAGTTTTGGAACTTTATAATATTCCTCTAAAATCAACCAAAGTACGAATTCCAATTTACTCACCTGTTATCAGGAGAGAACCCAGTGCTGCATCTTTTAGCCCAGCACTGACCCTGAAAAGTAATTTTAACCGTACTTACCAGTAACTTATATTTTCTTCCATAGGAATCCATTGTCTGGTTTTCAGCAGAAAAGTTTCAAAGTGTCGATTTTCACAAACTACAAATATTCCTAAAAAATCGCCTGTATGACTTAAACGCATTCTTTCAACTGTTTACAGGAGATGCACCAGTGCTGGATCCAGGATCCAACACTGAGTAAGAAAAAGTAACGATAACAGTTTTTAACTTCTAAGTGAATTTCCTTCCATAGGATAACATTGGTGATTCTATGAGAAAAAGTTTCTAAGTGTGAACTTTTAAAGTACAATAATATTCCTTAAAAATCACGACTGTAACCAAAACGCTTTTACTCAACTGTTTACAGGAGATGTCCCAGGACTGAATCTAGGATCCAGTCCTGTGGTTAGAAAAGTAATCCATAAAGTAACTAATTGCATTTAACTAGAAATTCACATTGAGCTGAATGTTGCATTGTGTTTGAAAATGTGTTGCCCATTGCAACAACTGTAACTACTGTACTTAAAAGTCTATTGCCTATGTGCAAAGTATTTAAACTAAAGTAATTCATTCTGAGAAAGTATTTTTGTAATGTAATGTATAATGTAATTACAATGTAATTTAAAAAATAAAATATTTTAAAAAAAATTGTTTCTAAAAAATTTGGAAATCAGTATGAAAAAAATTTATATAACAATTAATACATTTAAAAATTGTCATTTACAAAACCTTTGAAATTCACTGAAAAAACCGTAGGTTTCAGACATGTTATAGTTACAAATTAGCATTTAAAAAACCTTTGAAATTCACTGAAAAAACCATAGGTTTCAGGGACGTTATAGTTACAAATTAGCATTTAAAAAACCTTTGAAATTCACTGAAAAAACCATAGGTTTTAGGGACAGTTATAGTTAGTTGGACATTGCACTCGTACAAAACCCGTGAAATTCCCCCGTTATAGTTAGTCCAGCTAACTATAACTCGCGCCCCGCAATGCACTGCTGATGACGTCACATATTACATCACTCATGACATGGTCAGTGACATCACTGATGACATCACTGATGACATCTCAAATGACATCACTGATGACATCATCCACGTGATAATCTGATGCACCTCCTCACACCCCAATATAACCTTTGATACACCCACTCTAAATTACAGACTGCCATTCGCAAAACCATAGACACTCCAACACCAATAACTACATACCCACTCACTGATTCTTAGGTCTATGCACACATCCACTCACTCACCCGTACAGTCACTCATACTTACGGTCACTCAGTACAGGACTATCATATGCACTCATACTCCTATATAGACACTCAAACACCGCCACTCATCCATAGAGGTACTCACACACCTAGTCAGTCATGCAAATAATTAAACACACTACCATTTACTCACCTATACAGTTATACACACACCAGCTCACTTACTCATACAAATAGTAGCACATTCTTACGCTCTTATACAATCACTGATACAAGCACACACTCATCCATACAGCCACTATCACAATCACTCACTCTCGCTTATAGCTATTTATATACTCCAACACACATATATACTGCCTTTCACATATGTAGTTACTCACACATGTACCACTGGGACATACATTCACTCACTAACACACTCTTACACACACTTACCCACCCATACAGTCTATCACAGATGCACTCTTGAAACCATCCACCCAGTGAATCACCCACTCACACATCTATGCACAGAGTTGCACACACCCCTCCCACACAAACACTCAGGCACCCATACAGATACTCAGACAAGCATTCAATAACTCATATAGACACTCATGTAGCTATTCACAAACACATGCAGCCACTTACACAGCAACAGACAGACGGATACAGACATTCACCCAGTTTAGTCACTAACCCATGCATTCAGTAAGATACGTTAAATCACTCACTTATAGAGTCAGTCACGCACCTACTAAATCATCCATACAGACACTTACACACCCACTCATTCTTCAATACGTCTTTTCCTATATATATTAAAAA
Organism: Calotriton arnoldi; assembly: GCA_963921515.1. Taxonomy (NCBI): domain Eukaryota; kingdom Metazoa; phylum Chordata; class Amphibia; order Caudata; family Salamandridae; genus Calotriton; species Calotriton arnoldi. The sequence continues at coordinate 526,941 of CAWUFW010002907.1, forward strand.
TATTTAAACTTTACAGAAACACACAGTCACTGGATGATGTCATCAGTGATGTCATTTGAGATGTCATCAGTGATGTCATCAGTGATGTCACTGACCATGTCATGAGTGATGTAATATGTGACGTCATCAGCAGTGCATTGCGGGCGCGAGTTATAGTTAGCTGGACTAACTATAACGGGGAATTTCACGGGTTTTGTACGAGTGCAATGTCCAACTAACTATAACTGTCCCTAAAACCTATGGTTTTTTCAGTGAATTTCAAAGGTTTTTTAAATGCTAATTTGTAACTATAACGTCCCTGAAACCTATGGTTTTTTCAGTGAATATATATATATATATATATATATATATATATATATATATATATATATATACCAATGCTGTTCTCCTTCACGAAAAACACAGCATGCCGTGGACACAAGTTGCTTCAAAAGCGGTGTTTATTTAACACAGGTTAGACCACCTCTACGTGTTTCGGGAAAAAATTCCCTTGTTCACGAGTACTGTGTCAGGTGCAACGTTACGTTAAATAGACATGTGACTTCACCACAGTGAACAGTGAAAACAGACTTCCATATTCAGAGATAACTCACTCTGACTTGTAATACGTTAAATTGCACAATATTACAAATATAATAACAATTCATAAAAAGAAAAGTGATTGCAGTTCATAAATTTGAATACTGAAATTTTACACTCCATTTCAGATGGCAACTTAAATGAACTGATTTTACTTAGTGGCCATACGATCTCTACGTTTGTACAACAGATGCCTCTAATGTTAATTCAAGTCAGTTCTCAAAATGTCATTGACAGCGAGCTCGAGTAAAGTACATAAATTACGTAAATAAAGCCGCCAACCAATTCTGCCCCAGTGGGCACTGCAACGGTGGTGTGTGAGCTAAATTGACCCTGTGGCCAACCTGCCGCTATGTTTTTGCATTTAATGAACATAATTAGCCCAGTGGCCACACGGCCACTCCACTTATACATGTAATGACCATGATACTTGTAACATCTATTTATAAACCATCCTTCACGTCGAGCCCGAAAAACTAGATAATACCGCCACCACAATTGCGCCCCAGTGGGCATTCCAGTGGTGTGCCGATATAATGATTCTCTTGCATTCTTCGTCTTAGCTGCAATCACATCATCTGCAATTGAACAAAATAGTGACATTAATACCAAATAAATACACATCCTAACCTAAACTACACAGTGAAAATATCTAAAAAACTGTAATGAGACAGTGGCATTTTTACAATAAATTGCTATTCTGATATTTTTTTCACACTAAAGTATTGCATGGAATTGATGATGCTATATTGATACTGAATGACCAATTTTAATACTCATATTGCTATGGTCTACTTAACCTAGGTGTACTGCAAGTTCCTCGTCGCAATTATGGCCAACTGGCACTAGCGTTCTGTACTGAATTATTAGCCTAGATTCTAAACGTCGCAAGTCTTGTACTCTGTTGCCACCTCGTTCATTGACTCTTATTGTATCTAACACACAAAAGCTTAGTAGATTGCCATTCTAGTTGTGATGGGTCTGAAAATGTCGCGCAACTGGATATTGCTTATCTCCATTCTTAATCGCGCGAAGATGTTCTAACACCCTTTTCTTAGCCTTGTGGATTGTACTGCCAATGTAAGCTTTCCGACAGGGGCAAAACAGGGCATAAACTGTGTAATCAGTATTACAAGATGTGTGTTTGGTGATCTGATATGGCTTACAGTCGGGGGATAATTTGCATTATTTGCAATTTCTACCGTTCTTACAGGCTTTGCAATTACGACACGTAAAAAACCCTTGTATTCCTGAAACTTTAGCTGGAGGTGGCTCCAGGGCTCTACACAGTGTATCCTTCAGCGATTTGGTTTTCTTGAAAGTGATCTGTGGAAAAGATTCTATGTTTTTCGCTAGATCTTTGTCAGTTTTTAAAACTGGCCAGTATTTATTCAAACTTTTCCTTATCTCTTGAGCCTGTCTGTGGTACGTTGTAATAAACCTGATCTTCTGTTCAGACTTTTCTTTCCTGTCATCTTTCACCAACAGCAATGATGCTCTTGTTCTCTCATGGACTTCAGATATTGCTTTTTGGATTACCGATTGAGAGTATCCTCTTTCAAGGAATCTCTCAGTCATCACCTGTTTTTCTATGGCAAAGCTCTCTGATGTACTGCAATTACGCTTTGCACGCAATAGCTCTCCCAGTGGTATACTACTTATTAGAGAGCTCGGATGACAACTACGTGCATGAAGGAGGCTATTTCCAGCTGTTGCTTTTCGAAATAGGGACCTTTCTAACTGATCGCCCTGAATGGTCAGTTTTAGATCTAAGAATTCGATGGTTTCTCTTGACCACTGACTGGTGAACTGTAGATTGAAACTGTTAACGTTGAGAATTTCCACAAACTCTTTAGCTTCCTTCTCATCTCCTTTCCACACACAGAAGATGTCATCTATGTAGCGTGCCCAGATAGCTACCTTGTTTTTAAAGATATCCAATTCTCTTACCACTTTCTCCTCCCAGTACCCTAGATAGAGACCCGCAAAGCAAGGAGCAAAGCAGGTGCCCATCGATGTTCCGAGGGTCTGTTTGCAGATTTTACTGATTTAAACATTCAATTCAAGGTATAGTGACAAGTATATGTGAAAAGAGTGCTATCACAAAGCATCTGGGATAGTGGTGAAAACATGACACCAGACCTTTGGAAAACATGGAACGCAGTGTCACTTGGAATGCTGCTGCAAAAAGGTTCTTTCCAAGTTCAACAAAGATTGGTGTGATATTGTTTGTATTTGCAGTGATTCAGCTACGTTTATGAAAAAGTTGTGTGATGGCCTGTCAAAATCGATACCTGAGCTGAAGAGATCCTTGCCACTTAGATGGTATGCTGAAAGCATCTTTACAGTCTTCAGTTAATGAAGAATGCTATTGACTTTTTAGTCCATTCTGGTGCACGGTTTTGTTATGAGCGGGAACTAAAACGCAAATATTTCTCATTTTGTGCTTTGTGTGGCATCAAAGAAAGAGTCATCCCAACTGTGTCACTTAGCTGATGTTTCTCAGTACAAGGGGCTGTGAATACTATATTATCCTTGTGGCAACCGTTTACAGAACTTTTGCTGAGTGATGATGCCAAAGGCAAGAAATGTGAGGATCTTTGGCGCATATTGATAGTGATGTGAAAAAAATACACTCTACTTCATGCTTAGATTTTTACAAGAAAACATAACTGCTGTAGTGGACATAATAAAAAAACTAGAGTCTGCCAACACCCTTGTCTGCCAAGTGTTCAGCATAATTGGTGTAGATGTGAAACATCTCCTTGAGAGTGGACCTCATATACACTGTACATACACGGTCTATATACCATGCACTATCAGTGCAGAAAGCAAGCAATAATAAAATCAAAACATTCCATAAACACCGGAAAAACACTGTTCCTGTTATTTTTAATGGCGCGAAAATGTGTAACCACTGATAACCACTGTTTTTTTAAGGTATTAAAATCACTTGAAAACACTGAAAAAACCCCACCAGAATTTACCAAAAATAGAAACTGAAAACAGGAAAGCCTAATTATATTACATGGTATTTTCAAAGTTCAGCATTTGTCAATTATGTGGTCTGCTGGCTCTGGTGAAGATCTTGGTTGTAGATGTTGTTTGCAGATTGGTTTTTACCTTTGGAGATGAAGCCATAGACACTAAAGTCCTCAATTATGGTTTTCCGAATATAGAATGAATCGTTATTTTTTGATAGTTAATTAAGGCCATATTAATACATACAATTTATGTGAAAAACAATAAAAAAATAGATAAATCGAATACAAGTATTTGTGCAAATCATTGACATGTTAGAAGTCCTTGAGCCGGTCATTGGTTCAGATAGGAAAAATGGCCCGAGATGCTCATTAAATCAGTGTCACATAACCACTTATTGAATGGACATAAGAAAAATTAAAATAACAGTGAATAGTGTCCGTACAAGCCTGAACGCCCAATCAAGGAAGAGCATGGAATAAAAACAGCAGCATATGACATGAGCCAAGCCTTTGAGCCTGTTACTACAAAAGCGTCAACAGGTCTTTGTCTCTTGCATTTCCAGGGTTGTCACTTATCGTAGATTGAAAACGCTGAAACAAAGGCGGAGAAAACATAATATCAAGTCCTATGATGAAGCAAGACACCTTTGATGCTGACTAGAAAACCATTTGATCAAAAACAACAAATATTGTTTGCAGTTCATATAAAACGAATATACTTTTTCAAAACCCTTTTGATACAACAATAGTTCCTGTTCGCAGGGTAACTGCATATTAAGCTGTTGTAACAATCAACTGCCTGTTTCTAGGGCTTTCAGCATAAACAGATGAGCCAGATTCTTGCATGAAGAGATCTCTGAATGACATTTGATATGCAAATCTTATTTTAAACCATTACCTAAGGATGAAAGCATTCTGGATTAGAGTTTGGTCCTGAAACTTGAATTCCAGACAAATTGCCTCCTGACTTGTTGTCTGTGTGAGATAAAAGAGAGATCTAAAGAAATTGCACTGAATTTTGGATATCCAATTGCAACATTGCCCTGGAAATAAATGTCTCCAACTCATAGGTGAATGTTGGTAAGAACTCTGCTCTTATTACAGTTAGGAGTGGTATCAAAGAGAGTTTCGTTTTTATTGACCCTTGAAAAGGAAACAGGACATCAAGGTATTTGTAGATTGCCACACAGTGTATGTCCTTGCCATGACGTTTCCATGGAGACTTAGGGCATAATTATGAGTTTGGCATTCCGATGGCTCGTTAAACACACAGTGGCGGTGCGACTATCACCGCACTGGTAGTCTGACCACCATATTCTGAGTTGGGCATTTAGACAGCCATGGGACTGCTGCTACCGCCAGGGATCCACGATCCATGGCGGTCTTGCAGCGGACTGAGCCCCGCAATATGCTGGTGGTGCCACTGCAGCACCGCCAAGAATATTATGAGTCTTCTCACCGCCACAGTTTTCATGGCGGTGAGCCCACCATGAAAAGTGTGCTGTGAGGAAACTAAGGGGGCCCTACAGGGCCCCCTGTTGCCTCAGGGCATTGGGATGCATGCACGGGGGCACATGTTGTTCCCCCCTGTCTGCATGCACCCCCAGATCTTGCATGGCATGGACTTCACAGTCCATATCGTGCTGGAACGTGCTTTGGCGGTCCCAAGGCAATGCCTTGCTAAAGCTCACATATGAGCCTTAGCACGGCACCACCGTAGGACCACCAGAGCAGGCGGTCTCATTACGGATTTGGCAGTTTGCAGCGGGGCGCTGGCGCTAGCGTGGCAGCCCACTGCCACACCGCCAAATTCATAATCAGGCCCTTAGACCTTGAACGACATGCGAAGATTACTGCCTTTCACTTCACATAATTAACTTCTAACTTCTGCACATTCCAAAAGTCTCCAAAGTTAGCCAGTTAAGTTTTGGAGGTCAGATAGCTATGTTCTTAGAGACAGTGCAATGTCTGCAGCTTATAGATACAGTACATGCTCAAAAAACACAGCCTTGTTTTAAGCCGTTATTAAAGTAGTTTTTACCAGCTAAATTGGAATAGTTTCCGTATTTGACCTGAACCTCCTTCTTTGCATATACTGCTCTTAGAGCTTGTGAAGAAGTTGGTGAAATGCACCATTTGTCCAATTTATGCTATATTAGCCCTCTGTCAGTGCTATCAAAAGCTGATTTGAAGTAAGTAAAGCATGAAAACAGTTGGCCCCCTTGTTTCTGGCTCCTATAAAGGAATAGTAATAGGGCTACAATGCTTTCCATTATGCCACAATCAGGCATGAATCCTGTTTGGAACTAAGGTATTATGCTCTGGTCTACTGCTCAGGCGTGGAGCTCTTTCAACATATCAATCAAACAATGGCCACTTATAGAGCACACAGCTACCTCGAAAGAGGTGCCCCGGCGCAACATAGTAGTGAAGTATGAAGAATCTCATCGAAAAAAGGCAATCATTCTAAAATTTGCTGGTTCTGACTTCCAACGTAACTTGTGTGTAGGTTGCAGAACTGACTCAAGCTATGATTCTGGTACTTTAATGTTAACAGAAAAACATATAGGGCCCGATTCACAAAAGTAATCTGAGACAAAATCCTAAACTTACTACTTTTGGTATTCACAGAAGGCATTTAGTAGTAGTAAAGTTAGGATTCCTAACTTTACTACTGCTAAACTGAGACAAAATCCTAACTTTACGACTTTCGGTATTCACAAAAGGCATTTAGTAGTAGTAAAGTTAAGAATCCTAACTTTACTACTACTAAATCCCTTTTGTGAATACGGAATGTCGTAAAGTTAGGATTTTGTCTCAGTTTAGTAGTAGTAAAGTTAGGAATCCTAACTTTACTCCTACTAAATGCCTTCTGTGAATACCAAAAGTAGTAAGTTTAGGATTTTGTCTCAGATTAGTTCTGTGAATCGGCCCCATAGTGAATAAGATTCCCAGGGAGTCTTCCCAATAACTTGGATGGGATTTGGAAATAGCTGTTGAAAGAACATTAGGGCGTGCGTGCCATCCTTTCTACTTACTTTTATGACTGACTCCTCCTTTTCAGAGGTGATACAGAATAAAATGTCAGTGCTTATTTATTTAGAGAGTTTTGTTCAGTGCGAACATGACCCTAAGGCTAGTGGTCTTCAAAGTTTTTTATTCCAGGCCCCCAGTGAGAAAAAAATCATTCATAGGGCTCCCTTCAGAATTTTTCACAATTATTCTAATAAATTGTCAATGTTTAAATATGTCTACACTTATTACACATAGCAGTGAAGTCCTTTACCATTTTTAAAATGCAATCAAATACATAATTGCCAAACATACTATTCTGGTCAGGCAGGACTTACTAACGTATAAAAGTATCCATAGTGGGATTATTAGAAATGTGGGTGGGGGTTTTGAAGAATATTTGGAGTCCTTTCTCTTTTGACACATACTTCCAGCTACGATATAAATGACAAAAGAGGTTAGTGATGGCCCTTTACAGAGTTGCTTACTGCTGCTAATTTATTTCTGCTTAAAACAAAGCACTGTTATCAGCATAATGCATCTGTTAGCCAGAGCCTGGCGCCCCTCCCCCCCAGGATCACTTAAGGTCCCCATAGGGGGGCTTGCCTCCCAGTTTGAAGATCTCTGGCCTAAGGTATCAGAGGACTGTACACTGCAACCCCTCACACCTGTTGCCTAACATAAAGTATCCCCTGAATATAAAGCAAAATAATCACAAGAGAGTGTTTGTGGTCCAAGAGATTGTGGTTAGAGCCCGGTTAAAAACTTGTGTTATGTTAAGAATTGAGTGAAGGGGGAAACATGAATTGAGTTATATGCTGCTATTGAATTAGGTACTTGGCAATTAAGGGTGAGGGAAATAGACATTGCTGGGACTTGGATATGTGTGGGTGAACTTGCATCTGTTGATACATACACAAACCTGACATACATAGTCCACTCAGAAGAATTCACATTATTTCCAGCCATTTGATCATAGTGACATGCTCCCAGAATTTATCTGGGTCGCGAGCAGAACAAGCCTTATGCAGATCTCTCCAGTGGTTCTTGTTAGCTTCTCTTTTTTAGATCAGGTTGTGTTTTCAAATTTCATATTTAAAATGTATGCGCTTGACAAAATAATGTTTTCACTTTCTCTGCTTGTTCCACAAGGAGCCTCAAATGTGACCTTTATTATTTTATTAAATGTTTGAAATTTAGTTTGAAGTCCTATGGTTTTGCTTGATTTTTTTTTTTTTTTAAGAACAATCTCTTTTTTATTGACAACATTTTTAAATACAATACATTTTTATTTTCCCCCCACTCCCTGACCCTAACCCTCCCTCCACCCCTCCCCACCCAGTGAGATTTCAAGCAAGCATAGAAAGAACCGGATCCATTGGCAATCAAATCAATGACAAAGTTAATTACAAAGCTAAAAAAAAGATTAAATACATGAGCTTTCCCATAAATAGTAATTCAGTTAGCTGGTAAAATCAGTTATTCTATTCAATAATTTCTATAAAGTGCATGTGCAATTCATCCCTTCTTCTGCTCTACCTAGAGGGACAGGTGCTCCCAGATTTTAAGGCCTTTTTCCGTACCCTAAAGCCTTTCTGAGCGTAGATTGATTTTTCAAGATTATAAACAGACAGCAGCCGGGCCAGCCACTGTTGGAAAACGGGGGGATCTGAATCCAACCATGCCGAAGATACGCATGACCTGAATATAGCCATTGAAATACGTAATAGTTCTCTTCCCTCAACGGTAATACAGCCCTCTTGTATACCCAATAAGAGTAGGGCAGGGGTCATGGCTACTTTCAGGTGCAGCTTATCTCTAAAGAACTCCCTAATTTGATTAATGACTGTTGTAAGAGAGGCACAGGTTGCAAACATGTGGACTATATCTGCCTTACGGAGAGCACAGAGTGGGCACCGCGTCCCTTTTTCTTCTCCCCACTTTGAAATTCGATATGGTGTATAGTATAAAAAAACATGTTTTATAAAACTGGACCTGTAATTTGGCTGACATCAGAGCAGCCTTTGCAGTTAAAAAGGCTTGCTGAAACACACTATCGGTGATATCAAGTTTGGCTTGCCACCTTGTGGAGTATTTCTCCATATCCTCCTTCATTAAACCATTTAGTGAACAATATATAGTCCCAGTACGAGGGGAGTTCCGTTTATTAGTTTCTCCACTAATTCATTTTTAACCATCTCTCCGGACCCAACCCCCTTCTTCTGTAAAAAAATCCCTTATCTGAAGAAATATAAAAAATTCTCTATGTGTGAGATTAAACTTGGTCTTAAGTTCATCATACGAAACCAAACTTGATGCTGAGTAAAAACACCCTATTTTATTGATCCCAGCCCTCCACCACTTTGTCAGAGAGTCAGAGAAAATCTTTGGCAGATTTCCACTACCTTGAAGTGGAGTGTAGAAATTAAGCCTGCCTAATCCCAATAGACGGGGAATAGGGACCCATACAGGTGGAGAGGTGTGGTGCAGCGGCCAGGGCAGCTAACTTCGGAGCACAGGGCTCATGGTTCGATCCCCGGCTCTGGCGGCAGCTCAGCTCAGCACCATGTGACTCTGGGCAATAGCTCACTTAATTTCCACGACGGCCCCCAGCGCCTTGAGACCCGTAAGGGTGAGTAGTTCGCGCTTTACAAATACGGATTTACATACTTTATAGGCGGTCATGAGAGTCTTAAATCTGACCCTTTTATAGTACCCTAGCTCTAACTGCCGCCATAAACAACCCCATGCATCAACCCCGATTATCAATTCAAATGGAGAGGGGTACCTCGATAGATCATCACTGGGGTATTCCTTATGCAGCACCGTATAATGCACTAGAGCCGTGGCCCAATAATTTAGCCTCAAATTGGGAAGCACCAACCCTCCACGCTCTTTAGGGAGTGTCAATAATTTAACCGACCTTCTGGGTTTCGAATAGGCCCATATAAATTGTGAAAATATGTTTTAAATTTTTTTAAACCATTGATTGGAAATGAAAAGGGGGATGGAAAATAGACCATTTTTATTAAATTGCACCTGCCTACCAACGTTAACTGTAAATTGTCCAGTTTCTTCAAAGTATATTTAATTTTTTCCGACACTGGTGTTAAATTTTCATCTACAATAGTATTGAGATCAGCCTTAATTATAACCCCAAGTAACTTGCACTCTCCACCACTCTGCTGTCCGTCATCTCGACATGCTTGTTAATAACTATATGTGGCTTTTTCTCTTTTCAAGGAGTACCCTGAGAAGCCCCAGGAGATCGCTGCTTCTTCTTCCACGACTTTTATAGCAAGCTCAGGGTTAGGAGTAACCACTGCCACGTCATCAGCATATGCCAGGACTGTAGTACTATGCCCTTGCGCTATTACGGGAGGTATACTTGCATTAAATTCCAGTTTTAAAAAAAAAGGGTCTATGTATAATGCAAAGAGCAATGGGGAACAAGGATACCCTTGCCGCGTTCCTCTTGTGATACTCAATTGTCTAGTTAATTCCCCGTTGATACTTACTCTGGCTACCGGATTTATATAAAGAATTTTAACTGCCCTGATGAAGTTTGGGCCTATCCCCTTCCTCTGCATTATGATCCACAGAAAGTGCCAGGAGAACCTATCAAATCGTTTTTCTGCTTCAAGCAAAATTACGGCCATAGGATCTCCTGACAATTGTCCTGCATCAAATAATGTTATTATCCTTCTAATGTGATCGATAGTGCCCCTCCGGGGCTAAATCCATGCTGATAATTTACTACCATTTTAACGATCACTCGGGACAATCGGGAGGCCAGCGTGTTTGAGTAAGCCTTTGCATCACAGTTTACCGAATATAGCACTTTACTACGCGATGTATTACTTCGCGTGCTATTACAACGGGGTAGTTACAACAACCGCGTTGTTAGTACGCGATGCATTTACATCGCAAGTCTTTACAATGACTTCCACTAGGGGGCACGCTAGACTAAGGAATAGTATTATTTACTATTCCTACTCCAGTTTGCGCAACAGTAGGGAAGGTGTTGGAATTCATTTCCAAAACCTCAGTGCCCCCTAGTGGAATTCGTTGTAAAGACTTGCGATGTAAATGCATCGCGTACTAACAACGCAGTTGTTGTAACAACTGCGTTGTAAAGGTATCGCAGTGTAATGACCGCATTGTAAAGGTTGTTTCCCCAGTTTACCAGAGTAATAGGGTGATAGGAACCTAGCTCTAAAGCCGGTTTGTTCTTTTTGGGGGAGACAACAATTTTCGCCTCCGCCCAGGACTTCTGTGGATTACCCCCCCTTAAAAATCTGCAAAAAAAGATCTAACATCACATCTTTTAGCTGATCAGCAAATATTTTATAAAACTCGGAAGGTATTAGATCAGGCCCAGCTGCTTTCCCATCTGACAAGCTCGATAATGCCACAAGCATCTCGTCCACAGTCAGAGGTGCTTCTAGATATTCTTTATCTTCCTCTGTCAATAGAGCCATAAGCGTCAGATTTAAATAGTCACTAATGAAGACCTGTTTCTGGAAGTCTGTCCCCTCAGATTCTTTAGTATACAGAGTTTGGTAATATTTCTGAAAAACCTCTTGGATTTCTTTAGGGTCAGAAACTACACTGGATTCGGGGTCCCTAATAATCGTGATATCCCTACGTGTGTATTCCTGCCGAGTTTTTACCGCCAGTTGGTGACCTATTTTCTCACTATTCTCATATATCCTTTCCTGGTGAATAATAGCTCTATCTGCAGATTTCATCGTGAGGATTTCACTAGCTGCGGCCTTTGCTATTGCTACCTCGGTTTGGGCCTCACCTACCCCATCCCCTAACTGTACAGCCACTACGAGTTTTTTTTCAGCTTGTGCAAGTTGGAAATGGAGATCTTGACTCTTTTGTTTTAAGATTTTCCCTCTGTTTGCAGAGAATTTAATAGTTTCCCCCCGAACGCAAACTTTCATGGAGTCCCAGATGGTGACTAGGAAAGCTGTTTCCTAGACTGATCATTAAGAACTGTGGTATCCACTCCCTCATATGCTTCCTATAGTCATCGTCAAGGAGTAACGCTCACTCGAAGGTCCAAGTTGAGGTTTTCTGTCTTATTCCCATCCCTGCTAATTCCAGAACAAACGGGTTGTGGTCAGATAAAAGTCTGGGATGTCTATCTATTTGGCATTTTTGTTGCAGCGAGGAAGATATGAAAAAGTAGTCCAGTCTAGCATGTTTGAGATCGGGAGAAGAGAAAATTGTAAAACCATCCTCTAGTGGCCTCACTTTAGCCCAGACATCTATTAAACCATGCGTACCACACATATTTGACAGTGCCTGAGATACTCTAGGTTTCCTCTCCGAATACTTTGGATTGGGCTCCCAGTTATTTGGTAAGTTAACATTAAAATCTCCACAGAGAATGATAGGTAATGGCCAGTCTGCTAACTCATTTGTCAGCCAATTAATAACCCCTGGATCATCTACTATAGACCCACATACTGAACAAAGTGTAAAAGTATCTCCCCCGGTAGGCTGCACTTAGTGATCACCCATCTCCCCATAGAATCCGATCTCGTTTTAAGAAACTGCAGGTTATTGTATCGCGCTAAGATAGCAACACCGCGTGTGCGTGATCCTTGGGTTGTCCCTCCTACAAGTCTATAGCCCAAGTTTTTTAACAGGCCCACCCTTGACTCTTCTATGTGGGTTACTTGCAAGCAAACAACGTCTGCTTGCAGTGCTTGCAGCCCTAAGGACACCCTTTGTCTCTTTTTGGCATTGTTTAACCCACAAATATTAACGGAGACTATTCGGAGTTTCCCGAGACCTATCATCCGTGCCGCCATATTATATTTTGCCTTCCTTGAGTCATAAGCCGCATGTACCAAACATACTCTTTAAACTGCCAGCAACACCCTATCTCCAACAACCAAACCCAACTGCAATCGGATTGTGTGGTCCCTTCATCTTCCCCCCGTCCCCCACCCCGGCCCGCTCCCCTCACACAAAATGAACAATCAGGCATAGCCTAAATGATGTGTCCCCCTGCCCACTGCCCCCGCCGTCCCTCTCTCCCACACAGCAAAAGAGAACCCCCTTTTACCCTTCTCCAATGCCTCAGGTAATACATTTAAGAGTTGACCCTTAACAGTCATTTAGTTTTACTATTGCCGTTCTCTTGTTCCAGTTCCAACAAATATTCCTGGGCTTGTATCTCCGATGTGACGCTACAAATATGTCCTCTAAAGATGACCTTCAGCCTGGCCGGATTTAGAAGATAGGCCTCTGCCCTCATTTTTTGAAAGGGGTAGATTAGCTGCCGAAGACGCCATCTTCGCTCCACGGTGGTGTGTGCAAAGTCTGGTTTAGCAAAAAATGATACCCCTGCAAATGATTTTTTAGCATTCGCGCGTGCCTTGTCATAGATGTATTGTCTCAACAGGAAATTGCTAAAGCAGACTAGCATTACCCTGGGTCTGTCAGTTTCGCTCTGTGGGTGCTTTTTCGCAGTTAGTGGGAATCCCATTTGCCTTGGTCCGAAAAGGCTCCTTTCAGCAGGTTAACCACATATTCTCTGGGATTACTGCCCTCCACCCCTTCTGGAGTCCCCAGAAGATGTAAATTATTCTGCCACTGGTGGTTTTCATGGTCCTCCATTTTGAGTATGACATCTGTCAAGCCTGCTCCCTGCGATGAATTTTGGGCTTTCAGGGCTTCCACTTCTACTTCCAGGGTCTCTGTTCACCCTTCTATTGATGTTAAATGCTCTACAAATTCTCCACAGGCTTTATTCAATTTTCGCATCCCCCCTGCAGCTTCTTAGAGGCAATCCTTGCCCGTCGGCTTTCACTTCGATTTTCTTCCTGCATTTGTTTAAGGGATAAGAAGATGGTGGTAATGTTATGTCCCGTATAGAGGCCCTAATGTAGAACCATTTATACATGCCCTAAAATGGACGTATTCGTATTTGCCCTAATACGGTCATATTCGTACTTGCCCTATTATGGTCAAAGCCGCATATGCCCTATTATGGTCATAATTGTACATGTCCTATTATAGTCATGATTCCTTATATAGGCATGATCTTTCACCTACATTGGTCCTCGCTAGTACACAACGAGCTCTGAGGGCTGAACGTTATCTAGTCTGTGGTTTTGAATACAGCAGAGTTTTTCCCAAACACAGGCCCACACTGTACTCATCAATTATGCATGGCTCTCTAGGAATACACCACCTGCATAATATATATGTACAAAGTTCACCCCTGACGTCTTCCTCACGCCTAACAACGGCCAATACAAACCATACGAAGCAACTAGAGTCTTCAGGGTATAAATACACCACATCTTACCCCGGTAAGACAGAGGGAACCGAGACTTCCATGCTGACACACTGACCAGAGACGCTGAGGCTCCTGCATGCAGTCGCTCCAGCTGACAGTGGTCTAACACAGCCCTTGCGGGGGGTCCAACTCGAGACCAGGATGGGGTCCCACACTCTCTCTATTCAGGTATGGGGGTTCGACTAAATCCTAGAAGGATTCTTGGCTCTTAGGCTTTTAGACCTACACATATGCTAGGTACACTCAGGTACATCTAGTTAGGCATCGTAGGAGTACGCACACTTTTCATAATGCTTTTTATATTCATGTATGTATTCATGACTATTGCAATATGGTAGAACTGTTCTATCCCTTTGCTTTTATCGTACTGCTGATAATATATCTCTGCTATTGTCTGCTGGTTGCCGCAGCACATATATTTTACACTAGAATAACAACTGTTCAATAAATACTTATTGAAACGCCCAGACTGTTTAATCTGTGTAACTCTCTGAGACAAACCGAATAAGTAAGCACGAGTGACTGAGCGAAAGGTAGTATATTGTTTCCACGATTCTCAGGAATTTGGGTTGTCATGGTCTAAGGTTGCCAGAAACTAATCTCTCCCTGATAAGAGGAGATTCTAGTGGCACTGTGAGCTAGCTAATGCAAATCAGGCTAACATTTGCGGTGGGGGTGCACAGAGCCAGTCTGCCACCAAGCCCACGGTTTATGTTATCCAAACACGCAGGTCCTGCATGGGTACTATAGGAACTACACGACATGGCACCACCAACGTTGGTTGGGTACTTATTTAACAGTAGAATCTGAGTAGTTCAGTCGTGCTATTCTCAGAGAACCTACTCACAAAACCCCAGAGACGTCTGGAGTGGGTGGGCACAAACTCCGCCACAGCTGAGTAGTACGAAAATACTATTTATTGGCTGTTGGTTAATCAAGCTTGAAGGACATTTAGTTCCTAAAATGTGCATAACACCTCATCTTAGTTCCTGGGAACACCTCTTCCTCCAAACATGACTGGTTCAGGGGATGAGAGAGTTGACCTGAACATTTTAGAGGGAGAAGAAGATCCTGAGGATGCAATACAGATAGCACCAACATTCAGAAGGACAGTCACCCTAAGACTATTAGAAAATGGCTTACCAGCCACGGGTGGCATAGTAGTTTTCATGATTGAGGCACACGAATCAAACAAAACAGAGGTATTCTATTCATGGGTTATACTCCCAGCAGCAAATGCCATAACAAAGACATTTCACTACTATTTGAGAGGAAATGCACCTAGGGAATATGCCCCGTTTGAGGACATAGAGATTCCACTCACTTACCAGGAACACCATTACTGGTATTATGGCGCCCTACCCCACGTATGACAAAGAGTAAGATTAGGCCCGCTCGGAGGAGACGGGGCCACATGGCCAATATTAGCGGCTTACACACCGCATTCGGACATTGGAACAATGCCACAGCCAGAATTACTCGTACAACACAGAGATTTAATTAAAATCTACAGAAACCTGACACAATATGTCATGAGGACTTTAACAATCGAACATGCACCAGCAGGTGCAGCAAACAGTACTCCAGCTCAGGGTACTAGAAATAAAATGACTCCTCAAACATTACACTTAGTAACGGGCAAAATGCCCGCAAAACGCGAACAAATACCATTCTGGATAGCTCAGAAAATAACTCAGCTTGAGGCAGTATTCCCGAATACTACCACCTATGAAAAACATGAGAATTCTAACAATCTGCTTGCCCATGGGGATCACACCACAAGTAGAGGACTGCACCTCTTGGGGTTCAGTCTTTGCTGCCATATATGCCATGGTATCACCTCATGAGCAGTAATACCTGACGTATTGAGACAGATACAAAATGAGTACAGAGCAGAACCTGCCCTTAACTTAGGGATGAAGTTACTAAATAACTTTGACCAGGTATCAGCCATAATACTAGCTACATTAAGGGGGAAGCAGCTTCAGTGGCGATCCGCCAATGCCTATGTGAGTTTGGTACAATAGATCAACAACACGAACTACCCAAAATAATTGAAACTGCATATGCAGAATTAGGCAGAGACAGTCTAGGTGGGAAAGCATTAAAAAAACAACTGGTGGGCAGTCCTGAAAAGGACACTACAAAGCAGACGCCAACTTCTTCTAAAAAGAAGTGGGAAAATAAAAAACAACAAAAGTCTAAAGATAGCAGATCTCAATCCAGAGGTAGGTCTCCTCAACAGGAGCCCTCTGAAAGGAGGTATAACCTCAGGAATAGGGATAATATTAAAAAACCTGACAGGTATCAGGATACTGATACTCGTTCCTCTCGTTCCTTTCAGCATTCATCAAAAAACTCTGAGAGGGAAGGACGGTCAGAGGAGCGTACAAAGTCCAGAGACACGCAACGCGCTGCGGACTACGCACCTAAAAAAGAAGATAAACAAAAATCGAAATGTCAGTTCAAAAAGAAGAAGGTAGCAGGTCTCAAGATCAGACATGCCCAGAATTCTGAGGACACAGCTTCTGAACGGGGAATGGGCTCTGACGATGCTAGACAGCGCGGCAGAAGTAACGATAGCTCGCAAGAACCTGAAGGAATTTCTGGTGACAGCGGAGTTGAGTGAGTATATCATGGTGGAGACACCTGATACTCGGGTAAGTGTCCCACATAAGTTACATGAGATAACACTCCGGCTGGAGGGGGACAAGCCCAGGAAATTAAAGGTCTCTTTTGGAAAAATCTGTCATCTGGTTATGACATTCTATTAGCAGAACAAGACTGGCCGCCAGCATTCGTCATGGAGTGCCCTAGGGGAGAAACTGTAATTTTTCCAGCCTCGTTCCAATACATTTAAAACATGCATATGCGCAGGAGTGGGCGGTTGCCCTAGCTCCAGCATTTTACAAAAATCATTTTGGTTGGGATGAGGATTCAACCCACCACATGATCCCGTTAAAAGTTTCCCCAAATGCTCAAAGGCAATACCCTATAAAGCAGGAAGCAAAAAAACAAGTCAGGGAGATCCTAGATCAACTTGAATACCAGGGGGTGATAGAAAATTGCACTTCACCTATGAACAATCCTTTGTTTCCTGTAATGAAACCTGACAACACATATCGTTTAGTTTTGGATTACAGACATTTAAACACTTGCACAAAGACCTTTGCAGTTCAAAATGCACACAGTGGCGCATTAATGAATAGCATTGTGCGCAAAAAATACAAAACAACACTTGATATCTCAAATGGATTTTTCTGCCAAAATATAGCACCTGAAAGCAGGAATCTGACCGCATTCAGTGCGTTAGGGTCCCAGCGACAATTTTGTCGACTAGCCCAAGGGTATAAAAATAGCCCCGGGGTATTTTCAGCAAGAGTAACAGAGTTACTCCAAAATTTGGATGAAGAAGCATTGTCCTATGTAGATGATATTTATCTGACGGAAGATGACTTACCGAGGCACTTGACCAGGGTGAGCACCATTATTATGGGATTCGCCTCTAAGGGCTATAAATTTAATTTCAAAAAATCAAAAATTGCCCACCTCAGTGTTCTATTTTTAGGATATGAGCTGTCAAGTGAAGGAAAAAGCCTAGCAGCAAACTTTTTAGAAAAGTGTGCGCTGCTCCAACCTCCAAAATCATTGAAGAATTTACAATCAATTCTGGGATTCCTAAATTTTGGTCAAACATACATTTTGGATTACGCAGAAAGAGTAAAACCTTTCTACGACTTAATAAAACCTGATTTTTCAAACTGACAATGGACACAGGAACATACAAACATCCTGCGCTCCCTACAGGAAGACATGATAGCTTCTAAACATTTACAGACACGCGTAAACGTACGCAATTTAGTGATCCGAGTAATGTACCAATCGCATACAAATCACACCTGTACACAAACACAGAGATGCGTTTCACTTCAACAGAAAAAATCCTGACAGCAGTGCAGACCGCTGTAGCAAGAGAAAGAGCTCTGGCTTAGGGTAAACGCATAATTGTCGTGACCCCAGTACCAGCATTAGAAGCTGTTACAAAAGCTAGCATTCCAAATGCGAAAGCCTTACATCCCAGATGGATACAATGGGCTAATTCTCTTACTGCAACGGATGTTGAAAACAGATTTGATCCAAGTTTAAAAACACAAGCATTTCTGCAATACGAACAATAATATCCTCTACCAAATGAGATTTTGCCTCTAGATCAGTAT
The DNA here is from genome assembly GCA_963921515.1 of Calotriton arnoldi. NCBI lineage: Eukaryota > Metazoa > Chordata > Amphibia > Caudata > Salamandridae > Calotriton > Calotriton arnoldi. The sequence continues at coordinate 545,057 of CAWUFW010002907.1, forward strand.
GAATACTAACCCTGGGCGTAGTTCGCGTAGTGGCGCTACGCGAAGCTATGCGAAGACGTCGAAGCGCTACGTGAGCTACGCGTAGCTACGCGAGCGGGCGTAGTTGCTTGTCGCGCCCGTTCGCGATGCGTTTTTCTTCTTCGGGAACGCGTTGTGCGTGTTCGGGACGCTGTTTGCATGCTCGGGGGATAGTATCTTGCGAACTTACCCATGCGGTCGCCTATGGGCGCGGCCATCTTGTTTTTCACTTGTCCCGCCCGCTCGCGATCCCTTATTTCCTGTTCCGGGTCGCGTATAGCATGCTCGCGATGCGCATTTCATGTTCGGGAACGCGTCATACGTGTTTGCGACGCTTTTTGCGTGCTCGGGGAGAGATATCGCGCAAACTTACCCACGCGGTCGCGAAGGGCGCGGCCATCTTGTTTTTCACTCTATGCTATGGTTCTGGGCCTGCTTTTCTATCCTCCCTCAATCTTTGCAATCCTTAGATTTTTACACTGTTTTTCAATTTTTCTTTATTTCTTATCTATCTCTCTCTGTGCCTAAGTCTATATATTGCATTTATTTCTACTTTTTACTGTGTTTTTTTTACTTTTCTACTGTTTTATATAACTTTCTTCTTTAAGCTCCTACTTCTTCCCCTAACTTTATTTTTCCCTTCTAACTTTTCTTTTCCGCCTCCTCCACACACCCCAGAACCATGGCGAAGGGTAGCAGCAGCAGTAACGGCTCCAAGGGCAAGGCGCGTGTGCCCAAGAGCAGCCTGCCTTGCGGCAGACTGCGCCCTGCAGGGGTGCAAGCCCGGCAGCTTTTTAATGAGGCGGAGGTGGCCGCCCTTGTTTTTTTTGTTCAGCGCAACCTCCCCATGACCTTGGCAGCAGGTGGCAGGCCAGGCTCCGGGTACCCTACCCAGGAGCGTCACCGCCGGTGGGCGAAGGTGCGCCGGGCAGTGTTTCGCTGCTCAGGGGTCCGGCGCACCCATAACCAGCTGGCACACCGGTGGTCAGACATCCTGGACCGGGAGCAGGACCTGTTGGACCTGCTAGGTGTCGAGGTCGTGGGGCTTGGTGAGTAGCTAATATATATAGTAGTATAAGTAATAAGTATTGTGTATAATTTTTTTACGAATAACAAGAATACTGCTGCTTACATTGCAGGTAAATTACGTTTCAAAATCTTCTGTGATTGTAGGACACAGGTGCTGGGTGCTACTCTTACTTGTTTGCAACTTTGCGCTCGCTTGTCCTTATTATTATGTAAGAGTTTACTTTAGAGAACTTAAGTTAGGTAATGCTATTGCTAGAGAGACTCTAGTCCTTCCTTTGTCCTCCTGTCAAATAGTGGTGGATGGTTTGATACTAGGTTTAGTTACTATTAGTTGATAATTTTTGAGCGGTCTGCGTGACGCATCCTCTGTCACTGAGTGCTGCTTACCCCAGTCCTTAGTAGAACCTTTTGTAGTTTGTTTAGTGAGTGGTAGGCTTAGCAGTGTCAGTCAGTAGCAGAACATAAGACGCAACCAACCAACAATTTGGTGTATGCACAAATTTATGCATGTGTCCTCCTTCTCATCTATGCATTTTTGAGGGCTAAAAAAATGGAAATGCAGACTTAGTGAACAATTGGCCCGTCTGGAATAGGTGGGCTAGGTCAGGTGGTACTTAGGCTTAGTTAGTGTTCTGGATTTTATTTGAATCAATCAGAATGGAACACTGAATTAGTGTTCCTAAATAAGTAGACTGTCCGTGAATCCTGCAAGCCAGTAGTCGATCGGATTAGATAGGTCAATTTTATTGCAATTTTTGTTTCCTAAAACGTTTTTTGCGCGTTTTTTTAGATAATTTATTTGTTTCACAGCAATCATTAATGTTTGTGTCTTTCTTTATTATATCTTACATGATCACTGATCTGCAGCACCCAGGGGCAAGAAGACGGGGTCCGAGTCGGTGGGACAACCACCAGAGGACCGCTCCTCTACCGAGGGCCCTGCTGCTGGCCCCAGTAAGTCCGCCAATGGTTAATATTAACAATTATATTGCCCTAACTTTTACTGCACCTTATTTTTTACGAACTATTAATTCTGGTTCCACTTCCTAATTCTATTTTTTACAAAAGCTTCTTTGATCTTGACTTGACTATCTGTTTCTAAATTCTGGTTATCCCTGCCTCTAAGTTCTAACTGCCTCTGCTATGAATGTCTGTACTACTACTATTAGTCTGTCGCTAAGCTTGCCCAGTTTGCCACTCTTTATTTTACGGTTTTGAATAAAACTAAGATTGACCAATAGCTCTAGCCACTGAGTCCAGTCCTTTCGGTTGTCCTCTTCTAGTCTTCTTAATCTTGAGGCTTTGACAATTACCACAAACAAAATGCCCAACCAGATATTTGACTATTTTTGATAGGATATAGTACATACTACTACTGATGTGGGGATTCTGCACAGCCACATACAGAACTATGCACAAGAAAATAGGATGTTGGTGATGGGAGGTTGGACCTTCCTCACACCTCAGTCAGAAGTGAACCCACAATCCCCTGAACGACTAGCTATAGTGTCTCATTAGGTCCCCGAACCCCCACCCGAAGATACCCAATGATTACACAACCCAGAACAGATAACACCCTTTCGCTCACTCACTCGTGTAAGTCCACCACCACCACCACACCAAATACCACAGAGTCTATGTGTAAGTTCAAAAGGTTTATTTTCAACTAACAAGCTCTGTATGTTGTTCTATAAAATTCAGTGTACTCCAGCCAGCTCCAACAGCAAAATGCATAAGATTAAAACAATAAACATTGTTAAAAGTGCATGACAGAAGACAAAAGATCTGTGCGAATTCTGGGAGACTCCTCACCGTAGAACGTAGAATTACTGGTTACATGCATCATTCATAAGCTCTGCAAATCTCTGGTTCGTAGAAGGGAATCTTCTACCTGTTATGAGAAAAATGGTGCGCGTTAGATAGTATAATGCAAGCATTTCTCAGTCATGCCAAAAAAGTGTAACATGTTACTTATGGCTAAGCAATACGGACTAACCGAACTCCATAACAAAGTGGCTTGTTTTTCAACCTCTTGTACGCAACGCTCAGACAGTAGCTGTATGAGCTCATGTGGGCTCAAAAAGGCGTCTTACTGTTACTGCACAACAAGCTGCGAGGTAACATGCACAAAAGACATGAAGCGAAAAATGGTTGCATGGCTCAGGCTAACTTTGCAAAGAGTAGAGTATACTATAATAATGACCCTAGGGACCATAACACTACTAGTGTCTACTGACTCTACTCTAGTACCTGATTTGGACTAGTGAATGTGATGTATATGTATGTATTAACTTTTTTTTCAATCTTGCTAGTGAAAACGAATAAATAGGGGGAGGTGTACAGGCATCTAAAAATGTGTCATGTTTTTATCTAGGCGTACTAGCGACCACCAGTGCCGGCGGGGCCAGCGGCGATGGCGATGCGGCCATTCCGGAGGGGGCAGGAGATGCGGCACCTGCAGGAGCTACAGGGGGTGAGCCAGCAGCAGTGGCGGGCGGTGGTAAGTTATATTCATTACTTATTGACATTGCACTAGCTGGAAGGGTGTTCACTTCACTCACTGTACTGTTGTTGAGACTTATTAGGTATGAAGTTGTAGTGAACATTATACAATGGTTGAAGAAGACACCCTTTACTTAGCATTAGCAATGCAGTAGCAATAGCATTAGCAGCGTGACTTGATTAACCAATGGCCTCTTCTATCTGACTCCAACTCAGCTGTGAAAGTTTTATGGAGGAGACTAAAAGTCAGATCAGATGACCTTGATGGATGTGTTGAACAAAAAGGGAAAGAAGGGTGGAAGGAGGAAGGACAGGCGAGATTTAATATGACTGGCAGAGAAGGATACGCTGGAAGCATGGATAGGTGGCTGATAGGAATCAGATGCATGTGTTGTTGAAGGATGGGTGGAAGGTGAAAGAAGAATGGATGCCTGCCTGGGTGGGCGACACAGTATGGGTGGATACTGTGGATAGCAAGAATCCTCAGCGGTGTTTGGGTGAAACTCAAAGCCAAGGCAAGCAAGGAAGGAGTGGACGCATGGGTTGTTGTTGGTGAAACAAAGTAAGGTTTGTGGAGAGATTAAGAAGAATGATAGACATTTACTTAGAATGGATGGATGCCTGTATGTATTCATCATAGACAGCATAGGTGGAGACTGTCACGGGATGCAGAGTCTTAGTTTTAAGAGAATGTAAAAGAAACCGCGCCAGAGTAGCAAAGCCGATGTGGGGAGGGGCAGGGTGGGGGGGTAGTAAACAATGTATTACGTGGCCAAATACAGGTAACTTTACTGTAAACATAAAAATAAATAAAGCGAATTTCATTGTGCGCACTGCACCGCCAAATGTGATGCAGTGCGCGCAACGAAATTAGTTTTATTTATTTATATGTTTACTTACCTGTAATTGGCCGTAATCCATAGTTTACTACCCCCCACCCTGCCCCTCCCCACGTCACCGCCCGGCAGCACTCCCCGAGTCCCACCACCGACCGCTACTGACCTTATGTCGTCGTCCCATATATAAGCAATGATCATTGGATCAGATATATAATCTGCCTTTTTGTAGTAGCCAGGGCACTGTGAAAGTGAAATTGACCAATTGCCCTTCATGTAACAGAGAGAGTATGGCCAGTGCCACCCGTAATAGAAAAATACGAGCTTCCACACCTGCAGACAGTAGTAAATAAAACTAACGTGAGTCTGCGTCATGACTCGTATGTTTGTCTTGGGTGCAAGCATAGATGACTGAGCTGGCATGCCGGCTACAACCAGGTTATGTAATTTTGCTAAACTAGAGATAAGAAGAAGACTGGTGTACTGTGTACTGGAGTCCATAGTGCTAGTATAATGCCTGAAACTCCCACAAATGTTAGAGGCCGAGGAAGTGGGAGGATAGATAGATTATTACCACAAATGTTATGTACTGTGCTTCTTGCTAGTGCTACTGTGCCACTATGTGTTGAATTAATTTTGTGTTACTGTTTTGCTAAGAGTACTGGTTACAACAATATTCTTTTTCTTTCTTGATATAGATAGTACTCCTTCCCAAGAAAAACCATCCCGAAAGGAGTTGGCAGCCAGGGCCCGGCGCCGGAAACTGGAGGCCATCTGTGAGGAGTACCGGCGGCTGGTGGCTCAGGCGGAGGAGGAGGAGGCGGCAGCAGCTGCAGCCTCGTCCGATGCCCCGGACCCCAGCCAGGCCCCAACTCCAGTGGTATGGCGCCGCAGTCTGGCAGCCGCCCGCCACTGCAATTCTCTGTCAGCCAGCACTGCTGTCCCCCACCTTGGATGCCACTGCAGGGCATTTCGCCGCCAGATGCTCCTCCGGATGTCACGGCTAGAGGCGCAACTAGAGGAGCGTGTCAAAATACTGTGGACAAACACCTAAAAGCCTGCCAAATATAAGAAGAACTATTAGGACCCTGTTGGATTGCCCCTTTTTTATTCCTTTTGTTGGTGGGTGGGAATTGGGCGTTGGGGTTTCTGGACATTCTTTGGACTTTTTTCGTTTTGGACATTTGTTGGGGTTAGGAAGAGGGGTGGGTCAGGTGTGAGATAGTTTATTTTTGTTAGGGTAATAAATTATATTTATACTTAAACATACAATGTTAATGTTTTGTGGGGGGTTACTGTTTTACGAATTTACATCACATGGTTTCCTTGCTGCTGCAGGGCCGCAGCCAGTGTTTGATTTAAATAATCTGCCGATGATGTAACACAAACAGATAGATGCGGTACCCCTCACTGAGTTATTTGTCCTACTAGTACTGTCAGTCTCTCCTCCTAGTCCATTATACCTCCCACCAAACTTATCTTACCTGTGATTGATGATGATTAAGTTTGGCACAGAGATGGCTGCATGGTTTCCCAAGAGAATGGAGAAGATGCCATGGTTGTGGTGGTAGTAGTAGACACTGGCAGTAGCATTTGCAAAAAAAATAAAAAAGAGACAGTCACTTGCCTGAGAGCGACTGTGGGAGGAGTAGTAGAACAAAGTAAAATACAGTACAGAAGAAGACTGCCAAACAAACAATATTGCATTTGCAACTGCTAAAGTCAAATAAAACATAATCGTGGTGGGGACAGCCTAGTACAAGAAGTTACAAACTGTAGTTGTGTCGAGTGAGTCACTTAACTTAACACAATCGTAATTCGTAACCTTTACTGCTGTGTGGTAGGAGTTTGATGATGAATCCAATCAATGCCGGCAATTAATTATGATGTACTATTAGGTGACGGTCCCTTTGGAAAAAAATTGGCTTGCACATAGACTGAGCATGGGTGGGCAAGCAGAAGAAGCTCCTCGCCCTGCCTTGAAATTGAATTAGTGTTGCTTTCACCACATCTGCCCCAGAAAGCGTGTGATCAATTGGTGTACATTTTATGTAGTCACATCACACCTCAATATAAATCACAGCCCGGGGGAGGAGGGTTAGGGTTTGATGAATGGATGGGAAGGGGGGTTTGGGGAAAGGTTTGACAAAGAAAAACAGTACGCATGGACACAACAAAAGCAAAGCGCAATCTTGGCAGACGACCATGATCTTATCCAATAAATCTATAAAGGGAGAAAAAGGAAATGCATGCATGATGATGAAGATAACTTGATGGTTAATGAGTAGTAATTACTAACTACTACTAGACAATTAGACAGTACAGGGCAGCAGTATATTCTATGCAATTTGCCTTGCCTGTAATATGCCCTCAGAGACCCAAATTCCATGTTGTACTGGGCTTACTTTTAAAGATAGCAAAGAAAATTAAAAAATAGTTGTAGGGATCAATTAGCAAACAAACAACAACACAACACACAGTCGTAATGATTGAAGAGAAAAAAGGATTCAAATTAATTAAAAGACGAATGATGAATGATACTAAAGTTACTGTATTATCCTGGTCAAATTGTGGAGTTGAATCTCGTCCTTCCTCTTGGTCCTATCTTCCATGGACGCTCCGCACATCAATTTTGGGTGCCACTGCCTGCCTGATGCGGATTGGTAAGGTAAGTGTGAGTTGTGTCTCCCAGTATAGCACAGGGTAAAGGCCGGTCTGTAACGTGTAGATGGAAAAACAAAAGGGGTATTGAAAAATCAATGAATAAAAAAAAGCATCAATTACGGTGGAGTCCAAGAAGAGAAGAGAGAACACTTTCCGACTGAGGCGGCTTGGATATATCGTGTATATTCTGTTTACAGCATTAAGCTACAACAACAACAGGACAGAACAGGCCCACCACAGCACCAGCCCGTGACCCAACCTCCATTTACCTTAATTTTTGACAGCGCCAGACAAAAGGCATATACAGCAACCTAGCATTTTCAAAATTAAGTGACAAAATCAATGCGCCGCTGTCAGTCATATGACTACACTCGACTCCACCACTACATGGACATGTAGGTCTGCTGTGTTTACTTTCTTGTTGAATTGTTGTTTTATGTTTACCTTTTATGCCACTTCATGAAACGCAGTTATTCCTTCAATCATCTCCGATCTAACTGACTGACTGCGTGCAAAGATAGTATGGTCATCATCATGGTGTGGTACCTGTTGTCCAACTCCAACTCAGTCTGTAGTGACTCCGATTAAGTCCATATTCCATATTAAAAAATTGCACCAGATATTGGCCTGCACCTGCAGTAGTAGGAGTACAATTTCGTTATTAAACAACAAGAAGGGAAACATTGAGTGTCACTTGAGTCACTTTCACTTTGTAGATTAACTAGTAGAGTAGTAGAGTTCGACTTCATGCACAACATCATCACAACAAACAACAGCAATCGCTCAGAGTCAGCAAGCATCCAATGCATGCCATCATTACCTGTCTTGCTCTTCTCTTTGGCTGTCAGATCATCAGATGCCTAGTTCTGACAAGTGTGTGTTTTTTTTAACGGGGCAGTGGCCTCATCATTACTCCAGTCCACATTCATTTTGAGTGTTAGTCGCTGTTTCGGTTTTTGTCTTATTCATCTGTGGCACTTTGTCACAGTTTAAGTTGCTTCACATGGTCAGCAGCACTGTGATGATGGGCCGCGGCCTGGGTAGCGCTCATTGCTGGTCAATTGAGTTTGCACAAATGTCAGCAAGTTTCTTCGAAGAGTCTTGTCTTTCTCTGCCAAGTACCTTCTGTCCTGACAGTGAGGAGCTTTGGATGCCTGCCGAGGCTGTAGCCTTCAGACAGTGATGAGTTTACTTTTGGATGCCTGCCCAAGTTCTGACAGTGAAGAGTTGTGGATGCCTGCAGAGGCGGTAGCCTTCGGACACTGATGAGTTTCGGCTCAGAAACAAAACGGAGGATAGCTATAGTCACGTTTCACTTCTTATGGAGGGACTGTTAAAGGCAACATTTCTTGTACTCCAATGTCTGGCTTGATGGAAATGTACTAATTAGGGCGAGACAGGAAGATAAAGCAGGACTCTGAAGAGTGGACAGTTAAATGCACAGACGTGCAACTCCAATAGGGAAATAAAAAGAGAAGACGGTGGTGATGGATTTGTTGTGATTTGATTTGAACCAGAAAGACAGATACACAGACAAATAAAGGAAGGAAGAAAGTAACAATTTGAAAGCCTAGTTGTCAGGGAAGAGGAGCTCGTCCTCAAACTCTGGTGGTTCGGACAGAAGTAGGTCCTGTAACCCACTACTTACATCATCCAAGTCGCTCTCCTCTTCCTGCTGTGATTCACGTATTTTGTAATCTGGTGGTATAAAGTGCTGATTCATTTTGATCATGGTTAACCTCTCCACGCTTTTGGGCTAGAGACTGGTCCTTTTCAAAGTTACAATGGCACCAGCAGCACTGAAAACACGCTCAGAAGAGACACTTGCGACAGGGGAAGCCAGATACTTTATCGCCAGCCTGCTGAGCACTGTCCATTGGCTTCTTTTCCCATACCAATACACCAATGGGTTTCGATCCATGAAGACCTCTGTTGGGTCATCCAGATAGGCCTGGACCGTCCGCTCAATGTTCAGGGGTGCTCCGATGTGCTCGGCCTGTTTTGCCTTTGCATCAGCACTGGACTTACCATACCCCTGCCGTAGAAACCAATCAGTTGCTGATTGTACTGTGGATGATCCTGTTCTTGCTGTTGTTGATGTTATTGTTGGTGTCGGTGACTGCTGGGAGGCAAACGCACTGCCCTCAGGCTCCGAAGTAGAACTTGACTCTGGATGCCCTGTAGTACTTGTTATGGCCTGGGGTGGGGAGCCTGTAATTAACAGCCGTTCGTTTTCAAAAATAGTGGCTTCCTCAGCTATCAAAGTTTTGTAGTTGGCAACAAACACTTCCGAAAAAGGAATTACTGCCTTACTGTTCAGAAATACTTTGTACCGTGGATCCAAAATTGTGGCACTAATGTAATGTTGTTGTGACACAATGTTATTTTGAATCCTTGTATTTGCAGATAAGCGAGCGGCTAAGGTCTCCGCCAAATGATATGCATCTTGTTTGTCATCCATACCTGCGTACGTTTCAGACACCTCCTTCAGCTGTTGCTCTAGCATGTGCAACAATGGGATAGCTTGGCCCATAGTACAGTCCTCCCTGCTGACTTCACGTGTGAAGATCTCAAAAGGAAGTAGCATCTCAGTCAGGCATTTAATGAGGTCCCATTGACCCATCTCAACGGTCATGCCTCTCACAGTAGGTTCCCCTAATCTTTGCATGACATAAGCATTGAGTGGTATGTACAGTTCAAACAGATGATCAAGCATGTAATAAGTTGAGTTCCAACGTGTTGGCACCTCCTGGATGAGTGCTTTGACTGGCATTTTATGCTCACGTTGAATGACCCTCAGCTGCTTCCGGGCTTTAAAAGAATGGCTGAAATGTGTGCATATTCTTCTGCAGGTGGCCAGTAAGTTGCTGACTTTGGATTCATTTTTCAAAAAGTCTTGAACAACAATGTTAATGCAGTGTGCCAAACACGGGACCCTGAAATAGCGACCATCGCCCATGGTCTTAACTACATTACTGCCATTGTCTGTGGCAACAAAACCAATCTTAAGCCCTCTTGGGCGCAGCCACTCAAAGACCTTGGTGTTAAACTCTTCCAAAATGTTTGCAGCAGTATGAGATTTCTCCATGGCAAACATGGCTACAGTTGCATGTTTGCGAGTGGCATGAAAAATCTCAGCAGCGTCAACACCAGCAGATATCTGTTCTCTAACCCCCGCAAAAGAGATCCAGTGTGCAGTGATGCACATGTAATCTGTGGCTTGGCAACTGGTCCACATGTCTGTTGTCAGGTGGATACTGTGAACAGCACTCTGCTTCAAGGATTTTCCAAGCAATTCCAGCACGTCGTGATGTAGTGCTGGAACAGCAACTCTGGCAAAATAGTAGCGGCTGGGAACATGCCATTTTGGGCAGATGGTTGACACAAATTCCAGAAAACCCACCCCTTCAACAATAGAAAAAGGGAGAAGGTCCAGTGCTAACATTTTAGCCAGCTTCGCATTGTACAAACGTGCTATTGGGTGGTTGCGTTAGTACTGCCCCTCCCCCCCAAACATGCTGATAATGGTAGGCTGCATGGTTTTCCTTTCTCTTAGGCTCAACAACGCACTTTTTTTCATTGCGGTACTCCTTGGTGTCTCAGGCTGACTCTTACTCTTGTGCCACTGAGATGTTGCTGAAGATGTGGGCGACGTTAACACTGCACTGCTGGGGACAGGGAGACTTTGTGTACCACTACCAGAGAGAATGTCTCCCTGTCCTTCCTCTTCCACCGTGATCGGATCTTCTACTCCTTTATCCCCACCAACACCAATGGTTGCAGTTTTTATGCCGCAAAGGTGGTCCTCCCAGCTGATCAAGTGGTGTTTTTTCAGATGGGTCATTTGGCCTCCAGTACCATAGTTTGTACCAAGCTTACCACGACTAACAGAGGTATTACAAATGGAGCATATAGCAATGTTCTCCTCCTTTTCGCTAACCATAAAGAAGTCCCAAACTGGGGAGCTTAACTTTTGCCTCCTGCTGGAGGTGCCACTTCCAATGCCGGATGGACTGGAGGGTGTGTGTTGAATTTGACTCTGTGCTGTACCACTACCTACTTCTACTGAGGTGGTGGTTGTGCTGGATGTAGGTCGCTGCCGGGCCTTTGCTAATGCAAATATGGAAGTTGTAGGTCGTGTTGGTGTTACCTGTGGAGGTATGCGTGCTACATCCCTCGCAGCGATTTTGGATAGGGTAATAATGTTGGTCTCCATCTCCTCGGGGCCGGGAGTGATGTTCGTGATGACTGGCTCATCATCATCATCATCCTGCTGTTCCACATCGACCTCCATAAGTGTAAGGCTTTCTGGAACCTTCCTTTTCCCTAGCTTGGTCTTGTGACGTGTCTCCCTCTCAGACTCAGTTTGTGGCTTCCAAGTGGCATCTAGATCATCAGAAGGGGGGCTTGGCGAAGAACTTGATGGACTACCCCTCCTTTTCCTTGCTGGAGATTTGGAAGACAATGGATCTTCTGAATGAGTGGCTTCTTCTTCTACCTCTGCATGAGGCTCAATTTCGTGAACTGCCCCTACTTCGGGGGGAGGAACAACTACTATTGCGGTGGTTGCGGCTGTTGTTGTTGTTGACCACTTATCTGCTGTGTTTCCTCCTACGTTGATTGGGTACTACTTTGAGATAGCGATAAGTTTATCTCAGGCTCAGCATCACTGCTTTCCACCATTAGGCTGGCTACCTCTTCCACACTCATGTGCTTGGGCCTGGGTTGGTGGGTTGGGCCCACTGATGCGAAGGTGCTGCTCCCAGCTTGCCCCCCGGACACCGCTGCTGCAGGCGTAATTTTTTTTCTCCCAAAAAAGGTATTGGGCGGCACACCAGACTTAAGTGTCACTTGAACTTCCTTCTTCTGTTCCTTCTTCTCAATAGCAACTTTCTTGGTACTGGAGGACCTGGTACCTGCTTTCTTTGGGCCCATCTTCTTCAGATGTCAGCAGCACTCAGTTGCAGAGATGTCTGGTCAGGTCACACGTCACGTTGTGTACAGCAGCAGGATGTCTGTCTGGCAGTGCAACGGGCAATGATGACACACCTCCTCCTCAGTCTTTGTGCACCTAAAAGCAAAAAAGCCAGAAGAATATCAGTCAAACGATAGCACAAATCAAACTAATATAATATAGAACTTAGTGTGTGGTTGCCTCAATTATTAAATTTTAGAAACTCAGTGAACAACAACAGTGTAGCCATTTATGAGACTTTGACAACAAGGCCAGGGCTTTCCTGGTGTACTGTGTAGTGTGTACACTCTGGAAGAATAAGAATAGTAAAGAACAAAAACTAAAATGTAGTGGAGCATGTTTGGCCTAAATTTGTGCATCACGTGGGATGTATGCAGCATCAGGGAGCTGCAGCTGGCAATGGGGATGGATTTGGAAGCAGTAAGACAAGAGGAACAATGGAAAGACACACCAGGCCTATGTGACAAAAACAGCACACTACTAACTACCACCACAAAATGGCCCCCAGCAACATGGTGACTCACAGGCACAAGGCACGGCAAACAATGAACTCAAGCAGGCCTATATATGGCCAGACAAAGGATGCCTGATAAAACACACACAGCTTTAATGCAAAAACTAAAATCCACATGGCTAAAAACAGTTTGGAAAGTTAGACAACCACTACAACAACACATAATTACACACGCAAAAAAGGCATTTATTTAACACACCCAAAAAGTGAAATAGACCCCCCAAAAAACCCCACATTTTGCAATTCAATCCAATGCCATCCATGGCCTAAATGATGTCAAAATTCCACAGACAACACAGAAACAGTTTTTATGCACCCATGATGACTACCTCTGGGCCTACTGGCAGACTTGGCCGCAAGCTTGGAGGCCTATTGCAAAAGCACAGTGGCTGGCTTTACAAAATGGCCGCCACCCACATGGCAAGGCCACCCAAAATAACAAAAAAGTGAAGACAAAGGACAGGACCAGGCAGTTGGAGACTCTGGGCAACTTCCTTCCTCTTGAAAAAAATTGAAAACAAAAAAAAAGTGACTCCTTGCTCACCAAACTACATCTGAATGACAACCTGAGGAGTTTTTTGTGCAAAATGAACTAAATCATCATTTTCGAGAAGGTTTTATGCTGCTCGAGAGATATTCTTTGCCAGATTGTAAATTCTGCGTGTTCGGCATCGCGATCGTCACAAAAAGTCGTTATCGCGCGCGCGAAAACGTATATTGAGCGCGCGAAGAAGATAAAAGTGTAAGTCCGCGTTGTCGCGCAGTGCGGAGTTGCCCAAAGTCCGCGAGCTGAACGCCCAGGGTTACCTACTGGCTGAAAAGGCCTATTTATTTAACACACACCCAAAAACTGAAATACCACCCCAAAACCCACATTTTGCAATTCAATCCAATGCCATCCATGGCCTAAATGATGTTACAATTCAACAGACAACACAGAAACAGTTTTTATGCACCCATGAGGATGACTACCTCTGGGCCTACTGGCAGACTAGGCCGCAAGCTTGGAGGCCTATGGCAAAAGCACAGTGGCTGGTCCCACAAAATGGCCGCCACCACATGGCCAGGCCACCCACAACAACAAGCATAAGCCAAGGGGAACAAAGAAAAGACATGCAGGCCTATATGGAAAAAGCAGCACACTACTAAACTTGTCTACCACCACAAAATGGCCCCAAGCCACGTGGTCACTCACAGTCACAACAGGCCATGGAAAACAATGAACTCAAGCAGGCCTATAATATGACTAGACAAAGGAGGCCTGGTAAACAACACAGCTTTAATACAAAAATGCAAAAACGAAAATCCACAGGGCTACGAAAGGTTGGAAAGTTACACAACAAGCACACACACACATCCAACAAAGGTATATATTACACTCAAAAAGTGAAATACACCCCAAAAACCACATTTACCAATTCAATCCAATGCCATCCATGCATGCCCTACATGATATTTAAATTCAACAGACACCACAGAAACATGCACCCATGGGTACCTCTGGCTCTGGGCCTACTGGCTGAAATTCCAATCAAAGAAAAACAACTAGGCCCCTACTGAAACTACAGGCCACAACAATTAATTTTAAAAACGATGAAAATCCCCAAAAAATGTAGGTACAAACAAGCCCCAATCAAACAAACAAGTACACCAATTCTCCAACTTACTTGTAAAATCTCAAATCCAAAAGTCCTCAAATCCAATCCAATGATATGATGCAGCAGACAGACACAAAAAGTGATCCTTCCAGCTCCAAATCCAAATGAAAGTGAACAGCACATGGACAAAGCACTGGGAGGAGCCTGCTGGACAGGAACAGGAAGTTTGAGAATCAGGGGCACTTCCTTCCTCTTGGAAAAAAAAGTAAAAAAAGAAAAAGGACTCCTTGCACAAAAAACTACAGCCAAATCACAATCTAAGGAGTTTTTTGGAGCAAAATCATCATTTTCGAGAAGGTTTTATGATGCTCGAGAGATATTCTTCGCCAGATTGTAGTTTCTTCGTGTTCGGGATCGCGATCTTACCAACACTGCCGCCGGAAGTCAGATCGCGCGTCTGAATGACGTGCTCGCGTTCGCACACTCTCGCGGGATCGTGCGGCCGGATTCCAAATCTCGTGGCGCCCGCGAACGGATAGGAAGTCGCGTCGGCGAACGCAGAATCACGGTAGGTCGTTACCGCGCGCGTGAGAACATATATTGAGCACGCGAAGAAGAAAAACAGCTATGCTACGCCGCAAATTGCGTAGTGCTCGGTAACTTTGCGCTCTACGTGAATCGCGAAGTTGCCGAAACTCCGCAAACTCCGCGAGCGTAGCGTAGTTCACCGCCCAGGGTTAATGAATACATTATTTACACTGACCGATCTGCTCAACCGGCCATAGGGAGTAAGCAAGCTTACAGCGCAGCGTGTGCGATTGTTAAAGGTCGCAGGCACAATGGAAAGTTCCATCCGAGTTGCACTAAAACGCAATCTCTAGGAGATTGCATGGCTCAGTTGGCAGAACTAAAAGCACTGATACTGGCACTTGTACACACGGAACACGAATTCCCCACACTGATTGTGTGTGATTCCTTTTACTGTGTACAGTCGTACAATTAATATTTACATCATTGGGAACAAAACGGGTTCAAAGATGCAAAAGGTGGCACAATTAAGCATAAAATGCTATGGGAACAGGTAGTGGAGTTGAGAAACGAACTACCAAGGGCTCACGTGATACATACACTGAGTCATCAGCGTGATGGCGTTCACGTTGAAGGGAATTCATTGGCTGATGAAGCCGCAAAGGGGGCTGTACGCACAGCCGCCGTAGCTGCAGTTACTCGTTCAAAGACGAGAGTAGACGGCGAGATTATGGTAGCTGTCAATGCTTCACGCAAAGGCAGCACAGCAGTACCAAAGAAATTTCCACTCAAGTACTCCTACAAGTTAGATGCACAAAACATTCCATATGCTCAGATTCCTGGAGTGGGGGATAGAGTAATGCCAAATATGGATCGTAGGCAAGGTTTAATTGTGGCGGCACACAAAGGGAAAGGTTCTGTACATAAGGGACTTAGGGAGACTGTTTCTTTGTTGAAACAACGCTACTGGTGGCCCGTGATGAGAAGGCAGATTAGAGACTATGTCTGGAACTGCGACATCTGCAAGCAGATGGAAGGGTCCACCGCAACACGTCCAGTACAGATACCATTGTTAGACAGCATTAGGTTGTCCGTTCATGTACGTCCAGCTCAAGTTTCCTCAAGGTCTTGCCTCAGCGCTCGGCTGACGCTCAAACTGTTATAAAAGATTTGCGAGTCTTTATCGGCGCATACGCAGTTGGCACATTACATTCTGACCGTGGTCCGGCGTTTAGCTCTCGGGCTTACAAAGAGGCCATGGAAGGAATGGGCGTAGCATTGCGGTACTCCTCTCCGTATCATCCCGAGGGAAATTCCGTTGTGGAGAGAAAAAACAGGGACTTAAACCAATCTTTAACAGCTAGGGTATTAGGCAAAGGCGGTAGATGGGTCGATCACCTTTATGGGGTCCAACGAGCTAGCAACAACCAGCCAAGAAGCTCTCTAGGGGGTGTCACTCCTTACGAGGTCCTACTTGGGACAAGAATGTGGGTACCTGATCTTGATTGTGAAGGCACAGTGGCGAATGAAAAACAATTTGATATCCATGATCGTTTGGCTGTTTTACAGGATCTAAATAAATCCAGAACACAACAGAGTAACGTGCTCCAGAAACAGACCGCCACTGAGGAAGTCAAGGCAGTAACGGCAAGACCTGTCTGGATCCCAAAAGTCGGGGATCTGGTCAGAGAAAAGATTGCAGACAAGAAAGAATTTGGGCCATCCTACAGAAAGCCTGTACCGGTCCTTGCAATCCAAGGCACAAGAATTGTACTTCTGCCGCCTCTTGCCGGAAAAAAGGAGAAAAGATTTGTCTCAATCGACTTAATCAAACCACACTATGTGGCCGATACTAAACAGTAGGCCTCGTGGACTCCACAGTAGCAGACGCCCTCCTCTCGCTACAATCCAAGAAGTTCAAACAGAAAGACTCATCACGTTTGAAGAGCCACCTGTACGGAATGAAGGACTAAGCAACAATGCTATGGAACTCATTCCACTTCAACAAGAAGAAAATCAATTTAACAACCAAGTTGCAATAAGACCGACTACAGACATCTACGTCAACATGCCTTGTCAAGAGCAAAATCCGATTTCAACAAATCCCGATGCAATTCCAACAATTGATCGAACTGCTTCTGGCTATTTCATGAACTTTGATACGTTTTCACTGGATCCAAGCGAGCCGGAAACGACGCCACCAAAAAATCACTCAAACAGAAACTCACTGACTTTTTGAACTTTTTTAGAAAGACTTACCTGGTGTCACCTTGGATTGAACTATGGTATATCACTGGGATTTTATTTTTTCTCTTCTGGCTAGGTTTAATTATAACTTTTAGTATGCTTATTAATGGACGATACCTCCAGCAGAGCTCTACAGCCCAAAGAGTCAATTTGATTTTAAAACCACACCAGTCTTCACATCGTGAACCAAGAGACTTGTCTTCAGTGAACATCACAGCAGTTCCTATACCGGACGGTATAGTATGGGACAAGATTGATTATGATATATTCGGTCCGACTGAACTTTTAAAGCTTAAACATGTATTTAAAATTTCTTTAAGTGATATCATTACCTCCAGTACATTATCTGATGATTGGGACACTGAAACTGTAAATGCTATGATGTCTGATTTAGAAAAAACAGCAGCATTTCCGAACAATGAAATGTTAGAAGGTACTTCAGACTATGATACATTGTACTGTTACCAACATTATGGTCATCATTTCTTGCATAAATCTATAACACCTAGAAATGTATTTGAATACCACCAGTGGGAACACTGCCCAACACCTCCAAAAGGTAGTTCGCAAACCTTTGCACAGAAATTCACATACTTTTCAGGGTTCAACACATCTGACCCGAAGTCATTTTATTACAAAGTGGCAAAAATATCAGCACAGAAAATGTTGTTAACTAGCACCAAACAGATTTACTCTGCTTCCTTTATGGCCCAGTTGTCCACACAGGGTTTCGACCTATGGAAGGACACTATAGATTTAAAATAAATCTGGGGTTCGAGGGACTGGCAAGTCCAGGGAACAGAAGCGCTATTTAGAGCTTGCCTCATTCCACAGCAGATAATATTTCTGAATGAAACTGTGCAACAGACATCCTGTCTTGGACTATCCAAGAATACGGAACTGAACTCACCCGGGTTCCTACACCATCACAGATGGGTGGGGGGCAGAATTCAACTACACAAGGGGTAGGATTAGATGACATTCTCCAGTACAACAGAACAGATCCTGATTGGATGAAATGGCTGATTTGGCCCATTGACACAAAAACCTGTCAACAGAGATTAATGAATACAACTCAAGGGTTTAGTATCCATAGGCCAGATACACGCTATGTACAAAGACAACACCCAGGGGTAGTGACATCGTATAGTGTTGGGAAGTTGTGCCTTGATTGGCTAGAGACCTCAACAATCACAGAAGTAAAACATCACTTAACTTTACTCACACCTGATGTGGACCTTAGGGATTTTTTACTAGGCCCAAGGAAAACACGTCAGAAAAGTTTCATATATGCCGGCATTTATGCCTATTACAATGAAAACTGGAAAATATCCCAACAGGAGGCCGCAGAAAGAATACGGGAAATAGACCGTATTAACTTAGAAAAGGCATTAGCTGTAGTGGATAATGGGTTAACAACTTTGACCTCCAGGATTTACTCCTTAGGCAACATTGTGTCTTCGGCAATCGACATATTAGAACAAGATCTGGCCTTGTTACAACACGGGCAATCTCATCTACGTTCTATTATGATGTTAAGCTGGACGCTGCAATCTTTGCGTGCAGGCTATGTGCCCTGGCGTTTTATAAACACTGCGTCTCTGTTTTCAGAATACAATCTGACTGATAAACAGACAGAAATGGCACAAAGGGGAGCCAAATATACAATGCTGCGTATTGAGAAACTGGAAAGGTTACCATTCACTGTAGCCGAATCAGCATCAACTGAATGGCTAATTCATGGCCAAATCACTCTACCGGTCACTACGTTGCAGTTTCAATATTGCCTTGAGCAAAGGCAGGCAGGCAAATATGAAAAAATGGGTAAGGGATACATTAAGGAATCTTAGGAGTTACCATATAGATTTCGATGCCGGAATGGGGATCGAGAAGTGTATCTGAGTGGTACAAACTGTAAGAACGCTTTAAGCGGTTCTCTCATGTGTCAGGATATTTCAATACACGGAGCCTGTAACGGTTCAGTAGCAAACCTATCGTGTCACATGACTGGGACCCCAGCTGCAGTGATCACGCCAGTTTTTGAGCTGCTCTCGAATGGGAGTTACTTGATGCTAAATGGTCAAGGTTGCTGTGGGATGCTTCCGGGCGTCGCATATCTGGTCACTGTTAACTCCAGGGTTACTTGCTGTATGCAAGTATTGTTTCCGCCACTGAAAACAGTCAGGGAGGCGCTGCTATGGTCTTCACTGAACGTTTCTTTCATACAATTTGATACTCTCAGCAGACTGCAAGCCATGCTTTTACAGCAACCCGTGCCCTTAACCTCCACTCGAGAAACCTATGAACTTCAAGTTGCAAGTACCTCGACTGAGATACAGGCGCTTATACGTACAAACTGCCCCTTTCATTTCATAGAAATGGTGGGAAGTATCTTCAATATGTCAGATCCAAGTGGTATTGTACACCTATTTAAGACCATAGGGTCAGGACTGTTAAGCACCTTTCAGACAGTCCTCGGAGTAATCCCAAATTTTATACACTCCGAATTGGGAAGCGTATTTGGAGGCCTCCCGCTTAGCCTATTGCTGGTTGCAGGGGTCCTATTCATAATACTACTGCTACGAAATGGACGGCCCAATTCCCGAGGGAATGGCGAACATGCTCCTGGAGCGGAAATACCGTGAACGCATGGTACAACTTCTGGGCATTTCTTCCCTGTGAGAACTCAATGCCTCCTGGTTTCTATCCTTTCGACCAGTCTGGGTAGACTGCATCTTACCTGTTCCTCGATGCCTGTTTTGCGGAGTAGAAAGCACGTTTGATCTTTGTCTAACATTTCCATCAGATGCGCTTTCGGACACGGATGCAATGCTGGACCCCATAAAGGCCCATGCTCTGCGTTGTCCCCAGCGTCGTCCGATGCTGATGAACGCATTCCTTGAGAATCCACAGGTGCCGTTTGCTCCTGCTGGGTTAGGTGACTCCTCCTCAGGCACCCAGGTAACAACTGCCGCACAAGCTGCTGCAGCATCGACTGTTGGCAGTGCTACATTCCATCTATGTGCGATTGACGTTCTCTGTGAGGCGTTGGATTTGTCGTTTGCAGTAGCTCACACAGATAATGTTGTGCTTCCCAGCCAGGACACTTAATCTCGAATTGGCTCATCGCGTCCTGGGAAAGAATTCGGCTTCTCCACTCGTTTTCATAATAAGCGAGCAAATTTGGAACACTTCGTAAATTGACACTTTCGCTTGAGAAAAGCACGGCTTTCTTCCGCTTTGAGTGAAGCAACTTATATAGAGAAACAAAGTAGACATTTCTTTTTTTAGTGGCAATTGGAAATAGCTGAATTGTAACATTTTTTGAAGTTTTTTTTAACAATTTTAAAACCATGTTTTTACTTGCTTTTAAAATGTTTTTGATTGTCCAGATTTTAAGTATGGTCATTGTCATCCTATTCGGAAGAGGAGTGGGTGTTATGTCCCGTATAGAGGCCCTGATGTAGACCCGTTCATACATGCCCTAAAATGGACGTATTTGTATTTGCCCTAATACGGTCATATTCATACCTGCCCTATTATGGTCATAACTGTACATGTCCTATTATAGTCATGATTCCTTATATAGGCATGATCTTTCATCTACATTGGTCCTCGCTAGTACACAATGAGCTCTGAGGGCTGAATGTTATCTAGTCTGTGGTTTTGAATACAGCAGGGTTTTTCCCAAACACAGGCCCACACTGTACTCATCAATTATGCATGGCTCTCTAGGAATACACCACCTGCATAATATATATGTACAAAGTTCACCCCTGACGTCTTCCTCACGCCTAACAAGGGCCAATACAAACCATATGAAGCAACTAGAGTCTTCAGGGTATAAATACACCACATCTTACCCCGGTAAGACAGAGTGAACCGAGACTTCCATGCTGACACACTGACCAGAGACGCTGAGGCACCTGCATGCAGTCGCTCCAGCTGACAGCGGTCTAACACAGCCCTTGCGGGGTGTCCAACTCGAGACCAGGATGGGGTCCCACACTCTCTCTATTCAGGTATGGGGGTTCGACTAAATCCTAGAAGGATTCTTGGCTCTTAGGCTTTTAGACCTACACATATGCTAGGTACACTCAGGTACATCTAGTTAGGCATCGTAGGAGTACGCGCACTTTTCATAATGCTTTTTATATTCATGTATGTATTCATGACTATTGCAATATGGTAGAACTGTTCTATCCCTCTGCTTTTATCGTACTGCTGATAATATATATCTGCTATTGTCTGCTGGTTGCCGCAGCACATATATTTTACACTAGAATAACAACTGTTCAATAAATACTTATTGAAACGCCCAGACTGTTTATTCTGTGTAACTCTCTGAGACAAACCGAATAAGTAAGCACGAGTGACTGAGCGAAAGGTACTATATTGTTTCCACGATTCTAGGAATTTGGGTTGTCATGGTCTAAGGTTGCCAGAAACTAATCTCTCCCAGATAAGAGGAGATTCTAGTGGCACTGTGAGCTAGCTAATGCAAATCAGGCTAACATACGCGGTGGGGGTGCACAGAGCCAGTCTGCCACCAAGCCCACGGTTTATGTTATCCAAACGCGCAGGTCCTGCATGGGTACTATAGGAACTACACGACAGTAAGTGATGGTTCTTGTCTTCCTCCTGCCATTCCTGTGTCGGCGTTGTCCTGATCACTTAATCCCAGCTCTTGGAATGATAAATGAGCATTGTAGTAGTCCCATTTCAGCGTCTGCTTACTGTCCCCTATTGTGCTCTCATTTTTCCTCCCCTTAGATTTCTTCCTTGACGTCTTCTTCCTTTGTGCCTTTTGCGGGTCATCCAATGAGGTGCTACTGTCAGAGTCAAAGGTAACTTCACTGTTAAAAGATAGACTCTCTTGCTTCGATGAGTCCGATCCATCCGTTAAAGAAAAAAACGTCTCCCCCCCCGGCCACTCAGGAGATAGGAGTCCCATTTGTTTATAACTCAGTTTCCCCGGCCCCGGCGGTGTAATTTCTTTGGGTTTTATTGCACTTGTAGCAATCTTCACATCCTCCCCTTGAGCTACGCCAGATACCGTTGTATTTAGGACGGTCTCCTGATTCTGGCTAGGAGTTGCTCTCTGATCATCTCCCGCAGTTGTCTCTGGGGGACCCTCTCCACTGTCTGCACCACCATTCAGATCGCCCTGTCCTTTAGCTGTCACTTCGGGGGTTTCATGCATAAAATTCCCCTCCCCTTGTTTACGGGCATCTTCACCTAGTTCAGCTGGGGGGTCGTTAGTTCTCTTTACCTCTCCTGGTACAGGGTGGGGCTAACCAAGAAGCAATGGTTGTTTGCAGGGACCCACCCTCCTGCACTCCATTACCTGGAAAGGACTTCAAAAGCTTCTTGTTCCCTCCGGGCTCCCGTCTGTTTCTGCCATGGCACTCTCGCTGCTCAGATTCCTTGGATGCCTCCGAAGCCGCTCTAGAACTCACTCCACCCGCTGCGATCAATCCGTGGTCCGCGGTTTTGCAGCTTTTCCTCTGCGCCCCGTCATGACTGATCTCACGCCGGTTCCTCCGTTTCCATTCAGCCTTAACAGCGTGAGCCAGACGCCGAACAGCAGCCGATCTCAACGGCAGCGTCTCACCTCCATGCAGCCACCCTGTGAGACCCGCAACCTCCAGCAGCAGCTAATCGTGAGTCCGCAGATCATTGGGAGAGCGGGCGAGCGTGGGCAAACAGTTAGGCTAAGCGATCGCCATCTTTGCTCGACCTCGGCATGGCCTTCTCTTTTTGCATCTCAAAGTATTTTTTTATAGTACATCCATGGCACTCTGAGCTCTTTGGCAGATCCTCCATATCTAGGTTAATTTTAGTAAGCCTGATGACTCCTGACAGGTCCTTCTTCTTAATTTGTAAATTTGTTGTGAACCATGAGTTAAATGTCTAGTAGTGCATTGGAGAGAATTTGAATGTTTTTGGACACAAGGCTGATAATATCCGGTTTATTACTTTCCCTCTAGTTCTGGGGTGAATAGGCATGTCTCCTTTGCTGAGTTCACCAAGATAATTAAGTAGACTAGATGCTGCGTGATCAATCCAGCTTGTAAATTTGTCATCAACAAAAGCATTCTACTTACCTGATTTTTCCCGAAAGCCACTACACTTGGTATTAAGAACTTACTTAGATTTGGACATATGAATTGAGGGAAATTATAATTTTTCTAGTTGGTGATCTGTTTTGACCACTTTAAATTGATTTACCAGTTTGATGGATGTAAAAGTATAGCCCAAGACTCTGGGGCATATTCACAAGAACGTGTGATAACCACCGCAAGTGTAGCTTAACGCAACTCTGCACATCGCAGTCCATCGCGGGAAAATAACGCTGTGTTAACGTGGTATTCCCAACACGGCGGTACCATGCGATAGACACACGAGAACGCGACAAATGAACGCGTTAAAAGCAACGCGACGCCGCAAAAACGCGAAACCCCATCGCGAAAATAGTAGCAATGGCGCCAATCGCGATACAAAAATCTGCGAAAACCAGCCACAGGCCTGCAATTCCCACGCGTCATGCGGGAAAATGCACTATAAAAACAGAAAAAAAACCACAAACAAAAGACAAACAACAGCGAAGCACAATGGAGGCACCCGGAGCAAACACAGAGGACAACCAGAACCCCACAAGCCCCACGGAGGACCAGCCTGGGACCTCTGGGTCAGGGAAGGGCAAGGACAAGAAGAGTCGGAAGAAGCGGTTCAGTCCGCAGGAAAACAGGATCCTGATCACGGAGGTGATAGAACACCATCAACTACTGTTCGTCATGTCCACTGTGTCACTGACACAGGTATGCAACAACTCAGCACTGCATAAGCACAGAACCCAGAGGCACACCGCTTGTAAGGGATAAGGGCAGCGAAATCAGAGCTACAGGGGCGAACCACCCAAAATGCGGCACACACACATTACATGCAGAGCACATCAACATTGACAACGACGTGGTACAAACCGCAACACGTCCACAACAGAACAGAGGACACAACTGGTGCCGCATGTGCGTAGTAACTGGACAATCACATTTGGCATTGCAGGGAAATGTGAGTTGACAATGTACAAGTACAAACACACATCCGTGATGTAGTCGGAATGGCCACTGTCCCCCATCAAATAGGCAGCACCCCCCAAACAGTCACAATGTACACTGTCATGCAGTCTGTATGTGAACCTGTACAATGCGGCAACATACATGTGAACACGTTGTTAAACTGCATCTCCCCTCCACATTGCAGGGGGAAATCCAACACCTCCTGCAGATCAGTCCGAACCTCTCTTCTCTGATGACAAAGAGGACCACCAAACCTTCAACTCCGACGCCCTCCAACAGCTCGTGGACAGCCTCCGCAGCCCACTTCCAGGAGCAGGGCAGCCCAGCTGCCGCGAGGAGAACCCACCCCCTGCACAGTACACACAGCAGGCAGCACCCACCACCACGGCCGCCTCCCAGGACCCCCACGATGAACACATGGCCTTCCAACGCCGTGTGTTGGGGTGCCAGGAGAAGCTGGCTGAACAGGTGCAGGTGGGGTTTGACCGCATGGCAGCCAGACTAGACGCCATACGTGGGTGTCTAAGTCCCATCGGGACCACTCACAGTCCCTAACGGACACCAACAGTCCGCTCCATGCTCTCCAACGAACCATGGCTGACATCGCTAGAGTCCTGACTCTGCGACAGGAACGACTGTCTAGTCCGAGTGCCTCCAGCGATCTCGCTCGGGAGTTGGGACACATGCGGAGGATCATGGAGAACATGGAGCGGACGCAGGCGGAAAGAGCGGCTGCCACGGCTGCACACCAGCGAGATCTAGCTGGGTCCCTCCATGCCATAGGGAACACCCTCATGGCATTGCTGCCACAAGGCCTGGCGCTGATGCATGCTGCTGCTACCACCGCATCCACGTCTCCGGCCCCTGATGTGTCAGTGCCACCCAGTGCGGCAGACATAACATCACCACCCACATGTGAGGGACAGGCAACAGCAGCGGACGAGGATGCGGATGAATCTGACTTCATGGTCAGAAGGACGCAGTAGCATGCATCTCCGCCATGTGGCCTGTTTCTGCTTGGTGCTTCCCTCTGCATCATCACCTTCCACTGTCCCCCGATGCACTCTGCCACACTCACCTCGGACCTCGACATGGACTGCCATATTCTGTTTGGTCACCAATGACACAGCTATCAGACTGCGGACTGAACTCCTCCTCTCCTGCTGTACCGGTCACTCCCTGAAGGACTCTGGCTGGCCCTACACGGGCCGACAATGTGGAGTGGGGTTGGCATGGCCCTGTACTGCTCCAGCTGCAACACTCCCTTGAATGTGCAATAAACATTCATATTCACACTGGTGTGTCATGTCTATGATCTTTCAAATGTGGAAGTATGGATGAATGTAGGGTCAGTGATTCCCCCTTACGTCCATGTTGCACATATTATGGGACTTCTGTCACAGGGTGGCACATTTCCGTTACGGGCCGGGGGTTGCCGACACTACAACAGAGACACATCCATTAGTCACTTCCTTGTCCAGCCCAGGACGGAACCGCGCCCAGAGCCCCGGGGTCATTGTTCACACCCTTACGCTGGACTGGCATACGCCAGGGCAGCCCACTCTGCTTACGCACACAGGGGACGACGACAACGCTACATGTTCCAGGTCTTCACTGCAGGGATCTGCAGCTCACAGGTCTAGTTGTCAGCATGCCACAGCCACTCCCTCACGGCTGGTGTACACCCACACCACACCCATCCAGCACAGGCGTCACAGGACATGTGACCCTGCCAATAAATAGGGCCTGGCGCACATGCTGGACGCCATTTCAACTCTACAACTGGGTGTCTCCGTGTAGTTCCCATCTACGCATGAGGGCCTAGGGCCCTGCCACCTCACATTGCCCAGTGCTGGGGGTGACATGATGGCATCCGCTCCACGGGACTCAATCATTAAGGGCCCATGGCTAGCGGGGCACAGACTTGGTGGCACCGGATGCACTGCAGCAGGCACAGGCACCCTGCCACGGGACGGTGTCTTGTGGTGCAGTGAGATAGGGGCACCTGAAATGCTGAGCGGGTGTGCAGCCTGCGATGATGCGCCGTCCTGGCGGTCCGGACTGGCATGGGTTTGTGTGAGACCTGCTGGCCCACAGTGTGGGCCTGGGCAAGGGCAGGGCGGGCCTCTCGCCACGTGGCGTTGCGTTGCGGTTCACAGAGTTAGTGGCACCTCAAGGGCTGAGCGGGTGTGCAGCCTGCGATGATGTCGTGTCCACAGATGTGGTCTCTGC
The DNA here is from genome assembly GCA_963921515.1 of Calotriton arnoldi. Lineage (NCBI taxonomy): Eukaryota > Metazoa > Chordata > Amphibia > Caudata > Salamandridae > Calotriton > Calotriton arnoldi. The sequence continues at coordinate 571,279 of CAWUFW010002907.1, forward strand.
CATTGCAAAATCAAGACCCAGCAACGTGTGTGACCTGGTGGCCCGCGGCACGGGGCTGCATGATGTGGAGGGTGCCATGGTCGCGGGCCCCAGGCTTGGAGATCCCTCCGGAACGTGTTGGGCCCTCTTGGAGACACGCCGATGGCGGAAGGTGAACAGTGAGGCCTGGTTGCGCAGGGGCGGGCATTCAGCACTGGGTGGCGGGAGGGGCTGGGGTGCAGCTGCCTGTGTGCACAGGAGCGGGCAAGCGATGGTGGCGTGTGCAACTGTATGGACTCTGACATCCATGTCTCTGGAAACTGTTTCAGATGAGGGACCTGGGGGACTGCTGTGAATCCCGGCACGTGGTTGGAGACACACCGGTGGCAGCAGGTGAGCAGTGGGGCATAGGTCCGCAGTGTCGGCACTCTCTCTCCCTCTCTCTCCCTCTCTCTCCCTCTCTCCCTCTCTTTCTCCCTCTCCCTCTCTCTCTCCCTCTCTCTCTCCCTCTCTCTCTCCCTCTCTCCCTCTCTCTTTTGCTCTCTCTCTATGATTTGATGGGCGCATGGCACTCCTTCTTATACAGATTTCTGTTTTGCAGGCTGTGACTTACTGGATGTCGTGGGACGACCCGCCATGCCTCTTCTGATTTTCAGTTTTTGTTATGTTCTGTAATAAATGTGTTATTTGGATATTATGATATGGATGTATGATTTCCCTCTTTTCCGAACACACATGTATGTTGGGTGTTGTGCTTGTGCGACTTCAGGCGATTTGTTTGGTTCATGGTTTCGTGGAGTTGATGTGCAATATCTAAGTCCTGGGGACGGGGTTGTGGGGGGTGCCCGGGGTAGGGCCCCGGGGAGGGGTGAGGTGGGGGTGGTCGGGGTGGTGGGGTCCTGGGGGTGGTGGCGGTGGTTGTTGTTGGCCTATTGGGGCTCCGGGCTGCATGATGGGTTGCTCCAGGGCATCTGTTGTTCTTCATGTGTGGCTATGGGCTGTGCTCCCTTGTCTGGGCAGGTTGTCGTCCGACTTTACACCAGGTCAGAGCAGGTATTAATTTCCTGCTGCTAACGTGCCTTATCGCATGTTTTGTGGTCTTATTGCAGATCGGGCTGGTCGTTGAGAATGTTGTGGAGTGGTGTTGTCCCGGCTTTTTGCACGGGAACGCCTACTGTGCATCTCATTAGCGTTAGTTGCCGGGGTCATCTGTGGCGATGTTTTCTGCGACTGCTTTCGCAGGTAAACTGGTGTTATGGGCTGTTAGCACCAGCTTGGGAATGGGGCGATAGTTTTATCGCGGATTTGGCTGCGGTAAAGTGCCGATAACTCGGCGATGTGTCCTCGAGAATATGCCCCTCTGTGTCTTGTTATTGATAGAGATGAAACATCATTAAGGGTGTAAAGCCTCATGCTATGCTGCACATCAAATTTAAGTTAAAGTCACTGTAAATATGAATGCTCCATTTTGTGTTTTTTAAGATATTAAATAAGCAATTAGCTCTGTAATTTATTTGTGCTTTTGTCTTGGTCCATAATGCAAATATATATTACGATTATTAATTGTGAGCATTGTAAAAGCGTAATGTCCAATTTAGGAATTACACCCAGTATCCATGAAATGCTGGTGTCCACTTTTTCACTTTTTATCTCTAATTTTGTCAAAGCAAATGTAGTCAAGCCCCAAGGAGGTCTACCCATGATTGATATCCTGGAGGATGTGCTAAAAATTCATAACTTGTAAGGGACAGGGCTTATAGGCTCCATGTTTCTTGGACGCATATGATGTCAAAAGAGAGGGTTTGCATAGCAGCACCTTTTTGTCTCTCATTTTATATTTCAGACTGTCGGCTGCTTGAGCAATCAAATTGTTAGCACCATGAATTTGAAGCCTTTTCGGCTTATCTATTATCATTGCTATAGTGGAGTGCCCCTATCAGCCATGACCAATCGGTCACCATCTTTTCCAGCATCTTATGTGTAAGAAAGTGGATTCATCAGTGTGGATGGGAGTCCACCACAAAAAAGCCACAAATAGGTTAATTTAAAACACAGGTATTTAAACCTGCACCCAGTACCCTGGTAGCTATGGCACAGGGCAGACAGGCTTAACTTAGAGCAGTATGTGAAGTATTTAGCCGTAACAAACAAGTTATAAAGTCATAACTCACCTCAATACAAATCCCACAAACAATTTATCAAAATAGAGAACAATTTTGTATGTAGAATGACCCCACAATAACAACAATCCAATAAGGGGACCTGGGGATATACTTTTTAAAGATTTAAGGCAAAAAGTTCCAAGAAATAGTAACCGCCAGTCAGTAGTCACTGTTCGATACTGACTGGGACCAAGGTGCAATTTCATGCTGACTGTGATGAGTATGGTTCGGATACACCAAGCAGGCTTGGCGGTCCAACCACCGTATTACGACTTTGGTGGTTGGATCACCACGGGACTACTCAACCGCCGGGGATCCCTGATCATTCGGGGGTTGCGCAGCTGTCAAAAGCTGCAATATGCTGGAGGTGCCACTGCGGTACTGCCGAGCATTTTACGAGTTGCCTCACTGCCATCCTTTTCATGGCTGTGAGACCGCCATGAATAGGGTAGTGGGGAGGCAACAAAGGGGCCCCTAACAGGACCCCATGTGCCTCTGTGCATGGGGGTGCATGCAGGGGGGCACATGTTGTGCCCCTCTGTGCTGTGTTTTTGCTGTGCTGTGATGTGTGCTGTGTTTTTGCAGCCCCAGTTCCTGCGGGACATGGTGCACTCTTTCCCATGCAGGAATGTACTGCAGCGTTCCCACGGAGGTGCCTTTCTAAGGCTCCTCTGAGCCTTAGAGAGGGACCGCTGTGGGACCGCCGCAGCACGTCCGCCCACCAAGGATTACTGTAGTAATCCGGTGGACGGGTCATGAGGACAGCTTTGGCGATCCTCCCATGGAGCGATGGCATGGCGCTCCTCAGAAGGACCGCCAAAGTCGTATTCAGGCCCTTAGTTTCTGTAATAGAAGTGGAACTCCTCCAGTTCGGTAAAGTTTCAGGCTGGACCCACCGATCTCCTCACAAAGTCAGATAGCTGCAGGACGAGGTTACCCTGAGGCCATTGGTTTTGGAGGAAAAAGCTCTGTGTGGGAGAAATTCAAATTTCATTCATGGCGAAGTCCTCATGTTAGCCAGATACTTTTCTCTCTTTTGGCCAGTGAAGATTTCTACCTTCAGACTTACGCCCAGAAATACTAGCATTTGACGCAATGTAACACAATGCAGCGAGACAACTTGCTGTGAGGCTCTCCGAATGATCATCCACCAAGTCCGACCAGCAGCCCCCCTCCCCCAGCACCTTGAGCCCCTCACGGGTGAGTATCTGCACTTTACAAGCCCCTGATTGATTGATGCGCTGCACTGTGTCAAATGGAAAGAGCAGGAATGCGCCATATTTACACAGATATCGCGCATTTCTGCTCTCGCTCTCTCTCCGCTAGTGCACTGAATGCTACCTAGCACTAACACAGGCACCCTTGCGCCATGGTGCAAAGGTGTCTGCATTAAAGGCAGGATTGTTTTTGTTCAGGAAGCAACACCTTCCTGCACAAAAACAATCCTCAGAGGCATTTGTTCTGCCTTGCTTTACTCTGGATTTACTAAGCCACTCAGAGCCACACAAGGTGGTTTTGCATGGCTTATTAAATATCACTTAAGCCCTTGCATTGCCTTGCGTCACCTTGTGTGACTCAATAGCAATGCAAGGGCTTAGTAAATCTAGGCCTAGGTCTTTTTTTATGGGGATCAAAATCCTCCAATGGGGCAGACTGAAGCTTTATCCACAACACAGCATCAAGATCAGACCTTTTCTGCAAGGCCATGCGAATGCTCTGGAGGTCTTAGAAGTCCCAAAACTTTAGAAATATGAACTTTTCAGAGTTTCTGTAACAGCTCCTCTTGGTCTAAAGCTCCCAGGACTATGAGGACAACATTTAGGGCCTGATTATGAGTTAGGTGGTGCTGGAGTGGGACCACCACACCGCCGCCCCGCTCCTGCACTGCCAAACCTGTGTGTGCACTGCCCACCAGATTATGACTTTTGAGTTACTGGCGGTGGTTCTTTGGCATTCCCACAGCAGTGCCTATGAATAGGCACCGCAATGGGAACATCAAAGGCAGTACCTGCATGGCATGGACTGGTGCAGTCCATGCCAATCAGGTACTGGGGTTCATGCACACAGGGGGTCACAACATATGTCCCTCTGCATGCACCTCAAAGCCCTGAGGCAACAGGGGGCCTATATGGCCCCCTTTGTTTCCTCTTTACCACGGTTTTCATGTAGGAGGAACCGCCATGAAAACCGTGGCGGAGAGGAAACTTGTTATATGCTTGGCGGGACCGTGGCGGTCCTGCCAAGCATATTGTGGCTGAAGACCACCGCCAGGGATCTCTGGTCCCTGGCGGTTGCAGCGGTGCAATGGCGGTCCGACTGTCCAACTTGCAATCGGGCGGTCGGACCGCCAGTGCGGTGGTGGCTGGACCGCCACTGCCACGCCACCATGAGTCTAGCGGTCCGTGGACCGCCAGACTCATAATCAGGCTCTTAGGGGCCAGGACTCACTCCAGCAGAGGCCAGCAGCAGACTTTGATACAGTTTTAGTTGCTACTGATCAGCTGGGCACTGGAGGAAAAAGGATGCTTGTAACTTGTTGTGCACCTGTAGCCACACAAGAAGCCAGCCAACTGACCCTTGGAGTCCACATCTTAGTCTGGAGTACAAGTGGGAACAGTTCCAGCCATTCAGATCGCTAAAATTAGGTCTCAAATAGCAGCTCCACTCATTTTCTGTTCTATCACAGGTCCAGAGAGTGTTTCAATGAGCTGTGGGTGAGGTGCCACTTTTGTAGAATTCACTAGCCAGTGGGTGGGGGCACCCGAAAAAGGGAAACCTCCTCCACACTGTTCCCACTGCTGTAGGATCTTCTTCTAGGATTTCTGTGATGGTAGAGCAGCAGTGGGTCTGAAAAACCACCCCAACCTCTAAATGAGGACGGACAATAGAGAGAGAGTGAACAGATCATCCACTGACTTTTGGCAGATAGACCTGAGAATACCTGAGCTTCTTTCAAACTTTCTTTGGGCCTTGGTGTGCATGTCAGTGTGTGTACGTGCACATGTATGCTTAATTACTGAGTCTGTGTGTTGTGGGTGCTTTCTGTGGAATGTGTTCCGAGTGTTTTGTGATTCCGGGAATATCTACATTTCTCTGAATGGATGGAGTGAATGAATGAGTGCCCTTCTCCATGTTGATAGAAGGACTGAGAGCCTAAAGTACAATGAAAATATTTGATAGTGGTTAGGCCTAATCAAGACAATAGGAAGCTTTGATTTCCCAGAAATGTGTTGCCTTACTGAAGGAAATGTATATTATAAAGTTTCTGAATCTTTCTTCTGCCTTGCTAAATTCACACTTACATGCACAAATTAGAAAGAGATGCTGGGCAGTTTTTCACGAAACATCTGTTTGTTATATGTGGACCTTCTAGTTATATCTGCAGCATTAATACATTCATAAACATTTAACAAATGTAGTCCAAGGAGATTAGGAGACAAAGGTAGCACTCTCAGACTTGGGGCCAGATGCATCAACAATCCATTTTGTGATTTCCTAATTGCGAATTCTTGCAATTCGCAATTAGAAAATCGCAAAATGGAATGCATGAAAGTGTGTTTAACACTTTCTGCGATTCCTAGGGGATCTCAAATGACCTACCTCATTAATATTAATGAGGTAGGTTGCAATTTGCGACCCCCTAGGAATCGCAAAAATAACGGGGATGGTGGCCTGCTGGGGTCAGCAGACCGCCATGTCCGCAATTGCTTTTAAATAAAGCAATCTTTTGCTTTACAAAAGAGAAAATGAAAACTTTTCCTTTCATTTTCTAAGAGCAGGCAGTGGTCAGTGGGACCACTGCCTGCTCTTAGAAAATGCATTTACAGACATTCACAAAGGGGAAGGGCCGTTTGCGAAGGCAAAAAATGCTTGATGCATCTGGCCCTAAGACCCTTATGCTATTTTAGTGCCAAGCATGCATTACTAATATAAATACATACAGGCTTTAGCAGCAAGGTAATAATGACTTGTTTTATGATGATTGCTGCCCTGTTGTATGACTTCATAGCCACTTACATATCGAATCTTATAAACTAAACGAAAAGATGAAAGAATGAGTCAACCCTTGCTGGAATTCGAATAAGTGACATGTAGGTGCCCACACATTTTTTCCAACAGATGCAGTCACCTCATGAGCCATCAGACACATCAGACCACGTAAAAAAACACACCTAGTGCTGCAATGTTTCAACAGTTTAGTAATTTAGTTGCTCATTCAGAATGCATAGTTAAATCAGAGGTTATCCTTCTCTCCAGACACAAATTACATTTGTTGTGCATGTGCTGTCTAAGGCATCTAAGTTGAGAGTCTGGCACTAAAAAAGAGGTAATGTATGCACTTTTTATTTCTTCTTTTTAGCCATTTAGAGTGAAACCTGAAAGCTACTAGGGCAGAACCAGGGTCAGCTCTTAAAATGTTTGCATCTGGCTTCACAGTGCAGTCCTCTGCAGGACCTGTTGCTTACGATATATATTGAGTAGACTTTGGGCCAGCCACTTTCAATCTTCAGCTTATTTGGATCCCTTTTAAGCCATTGGCTTGAGGCACTATTAACACATTGCAGATCATTACAGGGGAGTACTGCTCTCCCACTTTCATGCTATTGGTGGTTTGGTGCATCATTTGTGATACTGTACTTGCATTGAAAAGCATGAGTGTTGGAACCAGCAGTGTCTGGTTGGCTGAAGGGATGCCCGAGCCAGGCAGAACTACAGCTCCCATGAAGGGCAGGTGATTTCACTTTCTGTATAACCATGCTCACCCTTGGGTAGCTTGGCACTGAGCAGTCAAGTTTACTACAGAGACAATGTGTAAAGCAAAGGCACACCAGCCGCTCGTGATAAATACACTGAGCATCACAAAAGAGACTGCACACAGGATGCATGTAAAAACGTTTATATTCAATACACATATTCAATCATTATAACATGACCATCATAAACTTATGGCTATAAAACACATTCGGAAATATTACTAGCAGTACTAGGCTCACTTGAATGGTTATGATATCAATATTATGCACACTGTGAACAATTCCTAATCTAACTCCTCCCCCAAATGAGAGAGAGCACCCTTATGCAGTGCACCATATCAAAATTATGCACATACACAAAAATAGAACACTTTTTAACAGCACAGTGAGCCAAAGCCATGCGGGAAATCCCAATGTCAAAAGGTATTGTGCACTTGTCAACAATCAACGTATAATGCAGCACCACCGGCCAATGTCGGAAATCACAGACGGTCTGCACACGATCACTCCCATTCACACACACTCACTCCGCACCACTACACAGTGCGACAGGTATCAGCCAGTCCCGACGGCATGCTCTTACACACACACACACATACGTACTCAGCACCCTAATGGGGTGCCACTGGTGCCCAGCAGGTCAATGGTTTACCCTCTGCAGACTCCATGTCCGCCTTCCTCTACCGTCCAGCTCACCCTGATTTTCCTATACCACTGGATGGAAGATAACCAGCCCTGCCTCCCAGACACTAGGCCGAACTCAAGGTTAGTCTGGGTCCTTGGGAAGCAGGTGGGAATATATAACAGTTTTATTTAGAAGGTAGACGTAAACAAGCAGGCACTCTGGAAGTTCACCCACGGGTCTCAAAACACAAAGGGGTTACACAGTCTCCTGACCCCCTTCCGAACTGTCTTGGAAGCGTTTCTTCAACCCAGTCAATCTCTCCTGCGACTACTTGGTGCCAAGATGTCTTCCTGAGGGGCCAGGTGTGGAGAGGGCAGTTGGTCCACCACGATGAGCGTCAACAAGGGAAAAGCCAATGAATGGAGAGTAACACAACGGAGCCTCTTGATAGGATGAGGCGTCCCAATCGGTACACGATGATTCAGGTCGTGCCCAGGCTATCCGGGCACAGCACCTGGTGTGCGTTGGTATGAGTCACAGCAGGCCCTTCAGGTTTCAAATACAATGAGTTGCAAATTCCACGCCCTCTGGGAAAGGAGGCACAATGACCGGTGCAGCCTGTGATGAATTGCACCTTGCAACTCTGGTCAGACATAGCGAGAGATGCAATTCCATAACTCCCTGGAAAGGAGGCACCATGTCTGGTGCACGATGATACAGCTGCACCTGACCAATCCGGTCACATGAACAGGCGCAAGTTCAGCAGAGCCACATGAAGTAGAATGAGACAATACTCCAGGTTCATCCCCACCTCCGAGGGTCGCACCCTGTGAATCGGACACCGCATGCAATGAGCATGCAGTTGACGTGTTGCATCATAGAAATTCAGCGCGATCAACAAAAATGGCCACCCGGGGTCCAACAACCAGTGAATCAGCTCACCACTTACTAGACAGTTATGAGTGTTGGGGTCCCCGCAGTACAGGACCCACCCATCTTATATGCAGGCTAGATTTCTGAGCTCTGCATGAGACAAATCAGTCTTGAGCTACAAGTCTTAGTTCCACGCTCGCACCACGCTACCAGTTGAGATTCAGTAGCTGAGGTGGGCACTTCAGAGGGCACCGCTTTCCAGATGTCACAGGTAGATGGCTTAGGCCCCTCGTGGAAGATCTTTGATGTCCCTGAGATCTCTGAGAGAACAGAAGGCACACAGTCAGACTCTTGGAGAGCACACTTCAGTGCACCACATTTCAAAAGGTCCTTGGCCCAGACCAACCTCTAGTCGGACAGTTATCCCCCATGTACACAACAGATTATTCTGACAACGTGCGCCACGCAGTCCAGGTTCTTTGGTCCCACATCCCCACAAGCATATATCACCCCTTGATGAAGGATGGCACCCGTAGTTATTCTGTTGCGTGACTTTAAAGTTTGGGGTGGTTCAGGGGTTTCCTTTTGAACTACAGATGTCTCCCCTAAATTGAAGGCCTGTCTGTCATGGGGCTGTGGAATGCCGATCTTAATCTTTAGTGGGGCCATGATCTAGCCTCTAGATGCTAAGTGTCACAATTGTGGGATGCCCATGGTTTTGTCTGTCGATTGGAGATTGCACAGATGTGCTCCCCCAACCCCTGGTGTCCACTGGAGCCAGACACCATGGTCCCCAAGAATCTTGAAGCATAGAAATGTCCATATTCTATAAGTGGCATTTCTGTCCATATTCTGTAAGTTGCATTTCTAAGCGAGTTATGCCAAATCCGCCTTCACCAAAGAAAGGGTTTGTCATTGCGAATCCATTGATAGGAAACATCATGAGGCTGCTCCACTGCAATCCACTATTGCAGTCTGAAGGAATGTCAACCATTTCCCTATGTTAACCAATGGAAAGAGCAGGCCTCATGGGTAGTGAAAACACACATAGGTATTGCCCACTACATAGGCGCACGTGCTCTATTGCGCACACTAACCTGCGATGGTCGGACCGTCATGGAAAGGCTGTCGGAAAGGAACATCGTTCTCCCTAGGGAAGTGCCTGCTCCTATTGTAGGGACTGCGATCCAACCAACGGTCCGACGGGCTCCTTGAGCCTGTCGGGAGCGTCGGTCGGTCCCGCCGACCGATGCGGTCCGAACGGCCACATCATAATGAGGCGGTTGGACCGCTCTGCTGGATGTTGGTGGGACAACCGACATCGTAATCAGCCCCTTAGTAATTGTTTTTTATATTTGTTTTACAGTTTATTTTTACATTTTTATTTTATAGTTGTAATATATGATTTTTAATTTTCTTTATAAATATGTGTAAATTGGTACTCATGTAGATTTGTTTTTATTACATTTACTGGATTTATTTATTTTAATCAAATGTTTTGGTTTACTTTTTATGTTTATTTTATAACTTTTAAGTATTTGTGCTTTTGTGGGTAATTTTGGAATGTGATTGGTTAATCTTACTCCTCCAGAATGCAATACATTTAACCAAGTAGTTACGTTTGAAGTGGGGATAGTAAAGTCAATCCCCAACACCACCAGTTTCACTAATGTGGTTAAGTTTGAAATAGGAATAGTTAAACTAACCTTCCAACGTCCTTCACATTCCACAATGTAGCTAAGTTTGGAATGCGAATAGTAAATGCATCCCCCCCAAAAGTGTAAAGTGTAACACCTTCCCCAATGTGGCTAAGGACTGATTGTGAGTATTGCGGTGTAGGAGAGGGCCGCCACTCCAGCACCCTGCTCCCACACCACCAAACTCGACTGCTGACCCCAAACCAGATAACGAATTTCCTCATGGTCTGGCGGGCGGTCCTTTAGTGGTTCCACAGCGGTGCCTATTAGAAAGGCACTGCAATGGGAGCGCCAAAGCCCGTTCCTACATGCCGTGCAGGAAAGGGGGTGCATGCACAGAGGGGGGCACACCATGTGCCCCCATGCATGTATCCCCAGGCCCAGATGCAACAGGGGTTCCTGTAGGGCTCCCTTAGTTTCCTCACCGCCAGCATTTTCATGGTATGAGCACCGCCATGAGACTGCTGGTGGTAAGGAAAATCGTAATATGCTTGGCGGTGCCGCAGCGGCACCACCAAGCAAATTGCGACCTCAGACTCCCACACCATGGCCAGGGATCAAGGATCCCTGGCAGTTGAGGAGGTCTTAGGGTGGTTCCACTGCCGTAGTCGTAATACGGTGTCGGACCACTGGTGCGGCTATCTCTGTCTGCCACCGCACCTCCACTGTGGGTTTGGCAGTTTGATGAGCTACCAAACTCATAATTAGGCCCTAAGTTTGGAGTGGAAGTAGTAAATCCATCCCCCCAAAGTCCAAAACTTTCCTTAATATGGCTGGAGTCGAAATAGTTAATCTAACCACCACAATGTCCAACACTTTCCACAGTAAGCATAGGTTTGGAGTGGGAATAGTTAACGTAACCACCTCCCACCCCTCCCAAAGTCCAACACTTTCCCCAGTGTGGTTAAGTGTGGAGTGGGAATAGTAATTCCAACCCCCCAAAGTCCAACACTTTCCTCAATGTGGTTAAGTTTTAGTGAGAAAATAGTTAATCTGACCCCTACAAAGTCTATCGCTTTCCCCAGTGTAGCTAAGTTTGTAGTGGGAAAGGTTAATCTAACACCCGACCCCCAAAGTCCAACACTTTAACCAATGTGGCTGAGTTTGAGTGGGAATAGTAAATGTAACATTTCAAAAGTCCAATAATTTCCTCAATGTTTGGAGTGGGAATAGTAAATCTTACCTCGCGCCAAAGTCCAACATTTCCCCAAAGTGGCTAAGTTTGGCATGCGAATAGTAAATCTTATAATCCACACACAATCACCTCAGACTAGGCTGAGGGTGGGAACTAGAGGCACAGGGTCAAGGGGCTAGCCAGCCTCCAATCTAACATGTAAACACAAAATGGGCTGCCCCTAGTGTAGGTTCCTACAGTATCCTACAGAGTTATACCGAGATGCAAAATCTGATGAGGCATCTCATAAAAAGTTACGGACTGGCCTCACACACCGCCCGGTGTCATGCTTCATCATAGGCTGTCCTCGCCCTCTAAAAACGACGTTTGATAGAGGGCGGGCATACACCTGGAGACAGGGATGCACTTCTAAAACTAAGTGATGGCCGTGTGAAAGTGAAATGTGATCTAAAAACCATAACAACTGTCGCTAAACTATGTTTATTCAGGGAACAAATGTATGGTATTAAAATAAGTGAACGGTGATTTGGGACGTAATTCTCCCTTCACCGTCTTTAAGTGTGGTCAACATGTTTCTGCGTTAGTGTCCCCGTAGGGTACGTCGCATTCGTCAGGACCAAAGAGGTTTCTAACTGTGGGCGCTTCCTTTTCGCATCTAATGCAAGAAGGTGCTCCCAAACTGTGGATGAGGACTAAAAAGATCAAGCTACCCGTCTGGTGTAGTACCACTGTAGGTGATCCTGTAGGATAAAGAGAAACAAAAAAAGAAAAAAGAAGAACATACAAACCAAACGTGTAAGTATATATTTAAATGGCAAATTTTGTCATCCAGACCAAGTCACACCTATAGCGCGCGTGGTGTGGTCTTTATGAGACACGTGACAACTGTACGTGTCATCATATAACCAAAAACAGCCCCCATCCCCAGTTTGGGAGCACGGTGAAGGGAGAATTACGTCCCAAATCACCGTTCACTTATTTTAATACCATACATTTGTTCCCTGAATAAACATACTTTAGCGACAGTTGTTATGGTTTTTAGATCACATTTCACTTTCACACGGCCATCACTTAGTTTTAGAAGTGCATCCCTGTCTCCAGGTGTATGCCCGCCCTCTATCAAACGTCGTTTTTAGAGTGCGAGGACAGCCTATGATGAAGCATGACACCGGGCGGTGTGTGAGGCCAGTCCGTAACTTTTTATGAGATGCCTCATCAGATTTTGCATCTCGGTATAACTCTGTAGGATACTGTAGGAACCTACACTAGGGGCAGCCCATTTTGTGTTTACTAAATAGTAAATCTTAACCATAGTCCTCCCCCCAAAATCCAACACTTTCCCCAATGTGGCTAGCTTTGGAGTTGGGATAGTAAATCGAACCCTATCAAAGTTCAACATTTGCACAAATGTGATTACGTTTGGATTGGAAATATTAAATCCAGCCCCCTCCACCCTGATCTCCAATATTTTTCCCAATTTAGCTAAGTTTGGAGTGGGAATAGTACATTTAACTCGACACCCCAAAGGGCACTGCTTTCCGAAATGTGGTTACGTTTGTATTGGGAATAGTAAATATAACTTTCCAAAATTATTTTATATTTGCTGAGTAAGGTAGTTTTGCATCAAAACTATTAACTTTCTTTTTTACTTAGAAATAATATTAGATTAGTTCAAACCTTTTTTGCATACTTTACATTTTTATTTAAAATATTTCATTAAAAATAACACTCTTTATTTTGGCAATTTTTATTGGCAAAAACACATTTCATTTTTTCACAAACATTTTAAAGACATAATACACATACATTTTTGGTTCAGTTTCTGCTTTAGGCTCTCAGTCATTTCTACCAATATGCAATGTATTTTTCAATTTTTTAACACTTTTTTTTTTTTTCATTTTACATTTTATTTTTTTATTTTTTACATATTAAAAATACTATAACAAAATGAATGTTAATTTATTTTTCAGTTTCTTTAGATATATTTTTATTTTTATGTAGGCCATTTTTAAAAACTATTTACTTGTACTTAACATTTTTAAGCATACTGTACATTTTTTTGAAAATATAATCAATGCATTGGGGAAAGTGTTGCACTTTGGGGGGGATACATTTATTATTGTACTGTTTTCTAGAGTCTGAAAGTATTTTTTTCATTTGAAATATTCTGCCTATTTTACTGCTTGCTTTATTTTGTAGCCTGTTTTTAATGTTTTCGGATGCCAATGGCTTAGCAGGTTAGGGACTCCTCATTTCTGTTCTCAGTAAAGATAAGCCTATTATTTTCTAAGCTTAGTATGTGTGGGTGGAGGAGGTAGATTGTTAGTTAGATGATTATTTGTATTGTTGATATGACTTTTAGTGGTGTTTTGATGTATGTGTGTTGTATATTCTTTTATCCTTATTGTGTTATTTAGAGAGTTTTTTAAATAAATCATAAATATTATATCATTCGGAATTAATGGGCCGCAGCACAAGCCGCAGTAGTAAAAGGCAGTTTGTGCACATCCGGTACTACCTCCGACCTCTGCGCTCCGACCACCGGTATTGTAATCTGATGGTTGGACCGATTCCCAGGATGTCGGACGGACCTCCACCGACAGCCTGTCTGGTGGTCTGCCTGACATCGAAATCAAGTCCATAGTATGACCGATGGGTGTCATCAATTAAATATAGAAAAGCTCTAAACTTCTGATTAAAATTAAAATCTTTTTTTTTTTTTAATATATTTTTGTAAATGTTACGATTAAAATTAAAATCTATTTTTTTTATATTTGTATATTTTTGTAAATGTTTATATTTGTTTGTTGATTAAATAAAATATTTAATCATTTGTGCATTTATTTAATGAATGCTCATTTCTTTATTTGTTTGTATCGTTTTGCCACTGAAATGATCGAAATTGCTTTGCCCGGGGTCGCTGGACTCAAAATAATGACTCAGTGGTGGTCCCCGGATTCCAATAATGGTTCAGTGGGTAGTCCACAGAAGTCAAAAGGTTATGAAACACTGGAATAGCCTACATTTTTACATGGCGTTAGCCAGCAAGCTAGGTCACTGGACCAAAGCTGTGGCCACTGAGTTCAGAGCTTTTAATTGTGAAATTCCAATTTTGTCTTATGAGGTCATGTTAAGGAAAGTTTCCACTGCTGCAAAAAAGAGCACAAAATAAGTTCACTCTTTTTCTCTGCTTTCATAATACGAAATTAAGCAAATAGATTTTACCCCAGTCGGGGGCGTGGCTTGGATCCCGGCGGACATGGAGGCGTCCGAGTGAGGCTCCCGGCTCGGAGCGGATGAAACGCGCTCGAAACGAAATACCCTGAGCGCCACATGAAGACTGTCAGCGGGTGAACGGGTGAGCGCTACGATGCGACCCCTTTTACCGCTGCTCCGATATCCCTGAGGTGCTTATTCCTGGATTTTGCGAGCGTATGAGGGGCTGCGATGTTACGGCCGCCATTTTGTTTTTCGTTTTTTTTATTATTTCCTCATGGAGCAAATGCTCCTCTAAAACTTTTAAATGGCGGGCTTTATATGTAACACAAAAGGCATGGCAGGCTCCTTAGTGCTTGAACAACACCTGCTCTTTCCTCAGTAGAGCCCTGACGCAGCGTGATACCTCATTTGCACCTCATCCTATCTGTTAACATTGAGGTGATGTGAGACAGCCGCCATTTTGTGCCATATCAGAAGATCTTATGTGATTGATGCACCGTCATTGAAATCCTCTTTAGGGTTCATTTGGCGGCAACGACTCAAAGGTCTTCAGTCATATAAAGGCTTTTGTGACGCTTAATTTCATTTTTTTGCTCCTAGAACTCTGGAGTGGTCATATTTTGGTTAATATTGCTGGATGGGCAGAACAAAAGGTACCCTTTCTGCCAGCTCGAAACCAAAGCGCATTTTCATCAAAAACTCAACAATTTTTTCTGAATTCTCCCGGCTGGGAAATTTAGAGGTCCTTGATACTGATCAGTGTAGCACAAACATGGAACCTACGCAGGGAGCGATAGGAAAGTCCAACGTGAAACGTCTAAAAAGGACCCCCCTCACCACCCAAATTGGAAGCTCCAGTCTCCATGGAATTAATACTTCAGGAAATAAGAGCTCTAAGACCTTTTGTGGAAGAGACAAATGCCAAACTACAAACCCTCTCAGACAACTGGTTACAGATGGACGCAAGACTCACAACGGTGGAACAGAATGTTTCCTCCTTCCAAAGTACCTCCAAGGACGTACACTCCTTGCATTCCCACGTATCCTCACTACAAAAACAGGTCGAGGACTTGGAAAATCGAAATAGGAGGAATAACATACGCATCTATAATTTAGTAGAGGGGGTCGAAGGTACAGATCCAGTTGCTTTCTTCAAATCTTTTCTTCCCAAGGTTCTTCTTCTACCAGAAGGAACTATATTGAACATACAACGTGCTCATAGACTGGGTCGCATTGCCACTAATTCTTTTTCCCCACAGAAGCCGAGGGGTGTCATTCTGTACTTCTTGGAGTACACAGATCTGTTAAAGGTTCTGGCTGCTGCTAGGGCTATTCAAAAAATCTCTTGGTCTGGTGCTACATTGTTCTTTGCGCAGGATTATTCAAAAGCAACTGCGTCAAGGCGCAAGGCCTTTCTCGACATGAGACCAGCTCTTCGCACCATGGGCGCCAGATATGGTCTTTTCCACCCATGCTTATTCAAAGTTACTTTCAACAACAAGACCACTTCATATGAGGATCCAGTGCGTCTGCAAAGCTTTCTTAATGCGCACAATACTGATTTCAAGGACTCTTCAAGACCTTCATCTTCGCATGTTACTGGACTTACCTGAGTCGCATATTTATGATGTTATTTTCTTATGTTTCACAGGTTACATGCCGTTGCATATTTGTTCGGGTCCTTCATCTCAATGTTATCTTTGACAGTACTCACCAATGTTTTGTGATTTGGCTTCTTCATGGTTTTGGAATGGTATTAATTAACGTTATTCTGATCATCTTATCTTTCTTTGTTTCCACAGTCTCATGCGTGTTTTGACGTGTTCCCCTACCGGCCTGGTCTAGCTCTCGCTGGTCGTCTCGTCTGCTTTATGTGGTTCCACCTACCCCTCCAATTTCGTTCCCTTTATGTAGGTATGTCGTGTGTTTTGTTATCTGTTTTCTGTATTGTTTCACAATTTTTCTCTCTCTATGAACTTGGTGTCTTTTACAATCCTTTCTTATTTTACTCTCTTTTATGCATTTCATCACTTATCACCCCAATTCTCAATCATTTTACCTCTTTACTCTTCTTTAGTATAACCATTCACTCTAGCCTTCTTTTTTCAGTTTACCTATCTCTATGCATATGGCCTCTATTGTCTAGGGTTTCATTCTCTTTTTTATCTGAAATATTCTTATTCCTCCTTCTTTCATCATACTTGTCTACTCATACACAGTTTTGTACAATGAATTGGTTCTACACCTCATGTTTAAACCATTTTAGCTTTGATTATATATGTCTCTAAAACTCATTTCATGGAATGTCAGAGGTCTAAATTCTCCTATAAAAAGACAAAGGGTACTCACTCATCTGGCTAAGTTGAACGCAGGTATAGTTTTCTTACAAGAAACTCATCTTACAGATGTTGAGTCATCAAAATTAAAAAGAGGATGGGTGGGATCTGTGTTCTCGTCTCCAGGTGATGGGAAACGTAATGGAGTAATGATACTATGTCATAAATCTATTCCAATTTCACTTGTGTCACAGGAATCTGATACAATGGGCAGATGGCTGAATGTTAAATTGTTGTTGAAAGGTGTTCCAGTTTCCCTTTTAATGTTTATGCTCCTACATGTGGCGAACCCTCATTCTGGTCCACCCTGGCCAAACAAATAACGCAGTCTATGGAAGATAATTTTGTATTTGCCGGTGACTGCAATCAGGTTTTTGATCCATTTGTTGACAGGAATTCTAAAGCCTCCTTTATTCCCAATAAGCCACACAAGTCTTTTACCCATACTATTACCCAACACAAACTTCTGGACGCTTGGCGTTTATGTCATCCGACAACCAGAGAGTATACTTTTTATTCCCCTTCCCATCATACCCAGTCAAGAATTGATTACATTTTTGTTTCCCATAATATTTCTCAAACAATCTCATTTGCGGAAATTGGCCCCATTTTACTCTCGGACCATGCACCGGTATCAATTGGCATAGACATTTTACCTAAATCTTCACTCCCCAGGAGGTGGCGTTTAACAACGCTCTCCTTTTAAACCCAGAGTTCACTGCTTCCTTTACATATTTCTTCCATGAATTTTTTGAAATAAATCACACGGAGCACATGCCATTTTCCACTATTTGGGAT
Organism: Calotriton arnoldi; assembly: GCA_963921515.1. Taxonomy (NCBI): domain Eukaryota; kingdom Metazoa; phylum Chordata; class Amphibia; order Caudata; family Salamandridae; genus Calotriton; species Calotriton arnoldi. The sequence continues at coordinate 588,857 of CAWUFW010002907.1, forward strand.
GCTTATAAAGCCTCAGCACGGGACTTCATCATAGGTTTCGTCTCCAAAAATCGCAGAAATGCACGCACGCACACGAAGAATCTCCTCAATGATATCAAAAAACTGGAGCATTCTTATTACACATCCCATTCAAATGAATGCCTGACAGCCTTGATAAACGCTAAACTGCAATTTAATAAAAAGTCGACTGATGATGCATCACTGTACTTGTTAAAATCTAGTTCAAAGTTTTATGGAGGCAGAAACAAAGCAGGGAAAATATTGGCTAATTATTTAAAGATTAGGCAGAACAGGTCAAATATAGAATCGGTTTATGACACTAATTTAGATTTAAAATTCAAAGATGTTGAAATTTTAAATGAATTTGCCCTTTTTACAAATCTTTGTATTCATCTGAAACACAGCCTTCCGAACAATCCCTACTACAATTCTTTTCTAGTATACCAAAACCCTCAGTCTCTTCTCTAGATTTATCACCTTTGGAGTCAGACATCACACAGCAGGAACTCATGAGTGCACTACAACATTTAAAAAAGGATAAAGCACCAGGTCCAGACGGCTTTACCGTTGAATTTTACACGCACTTCTCCAGACTCTTGTTGCCTAAGTTATTCTCTTTAATGAAATCCTTCGGCTCTTTGGACGAATCCTCTGGATCCTTCTCAGAAGCTCACATTTGCCTCATTCCCAAGGAAGGCAAAGACGCTAAATCTTGTAAAAATTATAGGCCCATTTCTCTGGTTAACATTGACTATAAAATTTTCTCCAAAGCACTGGCTCTCAGGCTTGACTCCTACCTACCGAATTTGTTGGGAAGGGAACAGTCTGGCTTTGTAAAAGGAAGATTCATTACAGACAATACACGTCTTCTTTTTAATGTTTTGTCCAAATCCTCCCGCCTAAAACACTCCCTAGCGGCGATTGCAATGGACGCGGAGAAAGCGTTTGATAGGGTTGAGTGGATTTATTTGTTTTATACTCTCAGATGGTTTGGCTTTGGCCCTAAATTTATATCCTTAATTTCTCTTCTTTATTCTCATCCTCGTGCTGCGGTTTGTGCCAATGGTTTGATTTCCTCATTCTTCGACTTGGGCAGAGGAGTTAGACAGGGGTGCCGCCTTTCTCCCTTTTTATTCAATTTGGCGCTGGAACCATTCCTCTCCAAATTACGCCTCAACCCAAACATACATGGTTTCCAAACACACAATTGTCACATTAAGCTCGCAGCCTATGCTGACGATATAATGCTTTTTATGTCAAAACCAAATGAATCAATACCTGCCTTTCTTGCGGAAGTTCATGTGTACTCCCTTATCTCGGGCTACAAACTAAATGATGATAAGTGTGAAATCTTGCCCTTAACCAAATACACTTTTAAACCAGAATTTAGTGCCTCCAACTTCACATGGAGTCCCAATCATATTAAGTATTTAGGACTACATGTTACACCTTGTATTTCTGACACAGTGGCTTTGTGTTTGAAGAAATGTACTCAAAAGATTTCAGACCTCACTGCTAAGTGGCATCCCCTCTACTTGTCTTGGTGGGGACGCTTGGACACTATTAAGATGATGCTATCGCCCATAATTTTATATACTATCTCGAATATACCAGTCCCAATTCCTGTTAAGTCATTTAAGAAGATCAACACTATTCTCTCTGCCTTTTTATGGAATAATAAGAAGCCCAGAATGTCTTTGTTGAAGCTGATCCGCCCCAAAACAGAAGGTGGAGTCAACTTCCCGGATTTTCAGGCGCTTCAGAAGGCATTTCTTCTACGCCAGGCTTCTCTTTGGTTACTTGACCCCACGGATGATTGTCCCTTATGGACTTCTGTTGAACGATTATTTCTGTCTCCCTTTTCTTTTCATGAATACCTCTCCTTCTCGCGCAAACCGCAGTCCCTTTCTACTCCCATAATTAAATTAACTACTAAACTTCTCCAACCGCCATCCTCCCAGACTCCGCCCACTACTGACTCCTTTTTTAGTTCAACTATCTGGCACAATAAATATCTGCTTATCCATAATAGGCCTTTCTACTGGAAAACTTGGAGGCAGAGAGGCCTGCTTTGGATTCATCAATTATTTTCTCATTCAGTTTTCTTAGCTTTCCCCTTGCTTAGTCAATTGTTTCACTTACCTGTCTCATTCACTCCTAAATATAATCTTTTAAAGGAAGCAGTGATGTCTACATATACCCAATTATCTAGAACACCAATTATTTCTGATGACTCAAACTCCACTTCACAATTACATGCCTTGCTGAGGCTTGCACCCAAAGCTTCCACCATATACAGTTTTTTGCAGGGTAATGACATGATCAGGCAGAAATCCAGAATAGAGGAAGCGTGGGAGCGCGATTTTCAGACATCGTGGTCAATTCCTCTCTGGAGGAGTTTATGGATTAAAATAAGGAAATCCTCCAGGGCAGCAAACATAACGCAAAACTTTATACTTTGTATATAATAGACTTTTATTGTCTCCACACATTTTAAGTAAGAGTTTTTCAACTGTACCAGATGTCTGTTGGACATGCTCATCTCCAAATGCTGATTTGTTCCATATGTTATTTTCCTGTACATCTGTAGGTAATTTTTGGAAACAGGTTTGGGCTCAAATCAACCTAATTTTTGGAACTAGTTTTCCTTTTTCTTTTAATAACATCTTCCTGGGCAGTCTCTCATCAGTTTGGGAAAATATGATGATCAATGTCAAAATTATTGATTTGCTATTAGCGGTTGCATTCCAACAAATTACTATAAATTGGAAAGACTCCACAAAGATTTCCTATAGAGCCTGGTGGTATGCTGTTTGCCATAACCACAGGTTAGATACTGCTTTCGTCTATCCTATAACTTTGGCGATGAAGCGTTTAGAATTGTGGTCACCTCTTACTACATTTATTGACACAAGTGCCAGGAGGCATTCCCAGTTACGACCATTTCAACAAGAAGTCCTTAAACCCCCTTGATTCCCTAACATTCCTAATATCCTTCATTATTTACTGTTACTGAGATTATCTCTGTATTATTTGAGCTGTGTATGTTGATCTTTATGAGCTTAATGCGTATATTTTCATTGCCTTATTACGATTTCTTTTCGATTGTATTGCTCTGAGATTGCTACTTTGTATTTTTCAATGACACCTTGATTCTTTACAATAAAAATTTCCTTGAACTTAAAAAGATTTTACCCCAGTCCATCCGTGTTTCTTTTCACCATTACAAAAATGAGTAATAAACAGGTCAAGCCTTTTTGCTTATAATTTATTGTACATGAAATATGGTGATTTTAATTAACATAGAGCCTCTAAGCCATCAACAGTCATTCTCAATTTAGGCAAAACCAAATTGAGTTTGCAGTGTGTTTGCTACTTATGCAATAAAAGTAAATGATTTGACCTAAAATGTATGTACCTCTTTCTCAGCAGAGAAAATTTATTTCCCCTACTTCTTATGATGTAAACACAACAAAAACAGCATCAAATCAGTTTGTGCCATGTTTGACCCTGTGCAAGTATTATGTCCCCATTCTCTATAACACGAGCTTCAAAAATGGAGTATGATTTTCTTGCACCAGTGAATCGCCTCCGAAGTATGGGATTAGATGTACCCAGGCTTTTGCAATAGCAAAACCTGCGCTGAGCAAATTGGCAGACTTCTGATTGCAAAATCACATCAAACTGCAATGTACTAAAGTGACGCTGCAAGTCAACACTGTGACTCACTGCATGCCACAAGCCAAAGGGGGTGGTAAAGGTCACTCCTGCTTTCATCATATATTAGTGGTTAGGGACCATTCCTGCATTTTGCGAATGATTGAAAGGTTATCGACTGCGTCTGTATCCGTCCATGCTTCCACTGATGCTTCTTTAGTATTGTGGTATATTTTTATTTAATCATAGTCCCTTTCCCTGTAACGATCAATGGCTGCAATACTGATATTTTTTTAATGGGAGCATCTGATTTCAGAGGTATGTCCCCCGGGGAAATTTAGACGGTTGGTGCAGTCCAAAAGGTCTGACGTCGTCTTTGGGATCTTTTTGGTAGGTGGGTGGGGGAAGCATATAAGGGAAAGTGATATTGGGCTAACAGCCACCATTTTGTTAAAAAGGTATACACGGTGGCTATTAGCGGACTGGGGAGAGGAGGAAATGTTTTACCATCCCGCCCTCCACACCGGAAAAGTTTGTTGGAAAAAAGTTTTTTTTTGGAGGCTGTGGGTTTTTACTTGGAGTGGTGGAGGCCGTACTTTATGGAACAGTTGCACAGGGGAGGTTCTTATATGTTGTAGCTGAGAGCAGGTGATTGTAGGCATTCGAGGAGCAGTTTTCAGTCTTTCAAGCTGTTTGTATTGCTATTTGGGGGAAAGGAGAGAGAAAAACAGTAAAAAGAGAAGTTACTTTATTATGCGGACCCAGGAAGTTAAAGGTTTCGAGTGGGAAGAAGCAAAGTTGATTTTGTTAAGCTTTTAATGTAAAGTGCTGTACAGGAAGTGATGGTCAAGTTTAGGGGGAAGTTCTGGGGGTTGCATTTAGGGGTGGGTGTAGGAGAAGCAGTAGGTGTATTTCCTGTATAGCGAGGTTTTAGTTGTGCAAGACATTCCTGCCTAGGGGTAATGTGTTGCATTGTGCAACTGCTTCAATAAAGAGTCCTTTTTTACACTACAAGTTGTCAGTAGTACATTTTACGCCATCTCGCCCAATGTAACAATGCAGGTCTGCAAAAGGAACCCTGCCTCATGTATATTTACAAGGCATGATTTCTGTGAAATTTTGTGAATGGACTCTGCACTGTCACGGAGTTGCAGTGCAGACAAAGTACAGATGGCCACTGGAGTCTATGGCCACTGGAGTCTACAGGGCACCATATACATATATTATCATGAGATTAGGAATGCTGTTTTTATGTCTGAAAGAGACAAATTAAGTTACCCACAGAGCTCAAGCAATCCACATAGACAGTTGTAGGCTGCTGTAAGTGCCATTCAACAGTTTTTGCTCAACTGTAACTAAAATTAATTTTGGATGGAGTTTTGCCATTTCCCTATGGCATACAGCCAGAATATTGCTGCAGCACCCGAAAGAGAAGGCAAGCTATTTGTCTGGTGCAGCTCAACATTTTCAGGAATTGTATGTAATGGTAATTTAATATGCTTCAATTTTGGCAAGGATGCTGCCCCACACATACTTATAATTTTTCTTGTCCTTGCTTACTCTGCATACAATTCCACTGTAACTTTGTAGTTTTACTAAGGGCCTGATTACGAGTTTGGCGGTGGTACTGTCGTCCCGCCATGGAGGCGGAACCGAGTACTCTGCCAAGAAGGCTGCCTCCCCCTCCTGCCTCATTTCAACTTTCCCACAGGGCTAGCGGTCTTACTGCGGCGGAGTACTTATGGTGCTGCATGCCGCCACAGGCAAGTACGCAATGCTAGGCGGACTGCTGACTGCTGGACACGCCAGTTAGATACCAGCCAGTTGGCCATATGTTGTCGTCTGAGAAGTGCTGTTGGAAATGGAGCTCACCCCTACCAAAAGTATGGGAGCACATTACATGTGTGCCAGTTCCAGTACACAGTCACCCTCAGCACATGCTTGGGGCACTTATACTGCCTTTCTGCCAGCCCACGCATGGCGGTATCCCTGCCAGGGAAAGGTCTTCTGAAAGGTAGTTCGTAATTAAGCCAGCAGAGGAACTGGCGGCACTGCCTCTATGGCCCGCTGCTATCTCTCCCTCCGTGGGAGCACAAATGTTGGCGGTGGCGACAGTCCTGAGGCGGTCTTCCCGCCCTGCTTGTAATCCGGCAGTTGGACCACGAGGGCAGTCAGACCACCAAAAGGTGATGGTGGTTCGCGAACTGCTAGGGTAGTAATCAGGCCCTAAGTGTTTGAATGTTGCAGCAGACAAATAAGATGTGTCACATTTGGCATAGATTAGTAGGTCCTTTTCACTACATCTTGATCAGTTGCACCTTGACTTAACAGGTCTGTATAGTGTTCGAAATGGCACAGCATGCACTGGCTACCTTCAAGAGAGAAAAATAATGGCAAAGTGGGATATCAAAATATGCAGCTTTCCTCAAACATCTTTAAACAATTTAAGAAACAGACCAGACATTAAACGGCATCTGGTCGGGCGACAGGTAAGAGTTGTAAATGTGCAGAATGAAGGCAGGTGGTGGTCAAATGCTGCACAGGAACATAGGGCCCGATTCACAAAAGTAATCTGAGACAAAATCCTAACTTTACGACTTTGGGTATTGACAAAAGGCATTTAGGAGTAGTAAAGTTAGGATTCCTAACTTTACTACTCCTAAATGCCCTTTGTCAATACCCAAAGTCGTAAAGTTAGGATTTTGTCTCAGTTTAGGAGTAGTAAAGTTAGGAATCTTAACTTTACTACTCCTAAATGCCTTTTGTGAATACCCAAAGTCGTAAAGTTAGGATTTTGTCTCAGATTACTTTTGTGAATCGGGCCCTTAGCTATCAATGGTGCAGCAGGTGCAATGGCACAGAAGAACCAAAGACCAGGGCTGTTAGGGGCCCTCTGCCCCTCCAAGTCTGGATATTTCCCTAGATGTCAGAAGGGTGTCAATCACTCTGACCCAAGAGATTCGGCCACATATGAGAGACAACTGATTGACAGGACCTGAAGACTCAAGTTAATTGAAAATATCTGCTATTTTCAGAACTACTATACAATATAGCAGAAGTCTCTTCTCATTTAGTTTCACTGCAAGTAGTTTACATTAACATATTTATTTACTTGCAGTGATTCCTGCCACTGTACTGTAGCTTCATTGCATTGAACATAACAGTATTACCTAACCTTATCCTGTGGAAATAAAAACCTGTGATTTTCAAGTCACACAGGTATTTCACTAGAAGGCAAAGTATCAATTGAGCAACATTTTTGGCGGCCCAGGAAGTCAAATGTCCACGAGAAACAGTCATGCAAAATTCTATACAGCAGCTCGCTATGTTTTTCTGATTAGTGTGCACTTTTTTCTTTTTAACATTTTAATTTATTGTCCTAACATATTAGGGTGTTAAAAATTGACAGTAGGTGTCATAACACATGCACGTCCAAGCATCACAACACACGTCTCACAAAGCATGCGTCACAACGCGTGCACACTTCGACTATATAAATGAATGTGCATCAGTGGCCATCTTGTCATAATGTGTGGAACTTCTGACCTGATTCACTTATGGAATTTGGACAATCACTGCAGGGTTAAACTTATAAAACACTGCTTCTGCCACTCTCAAGGTATCAGAAGACTGCCAGCTGGGATACATTTCTGTCTGCCTTTTGAAGGAGCAAGGAGTATGTCTCCTCCAGCAACTTAAATCTCGTACTCTGGTCTCCAGGACAGCAAACCTCTAGCATACCTGCATGCCTAAGAGGGTACACCATCTCTTTGGAATATGCCTGCCTCCTGTGGATATACCTTTCTGGACGAGGAGTTTGGAAGATCCAAGAAACAGGGTAAGCTGCATCTTCAGCAAAGAAAAACCAGCAAGACCAGTTGGAAATTTACTTTTGGCTCTGGACCTGACTGGAAGTACATAAAGTATTTTCCTCATTTGAACCCATGGGCTGGTGCCCAAGAACATTCCCTCTGTGTTTTGAACATTTTGGACCACCTGCACACTTTACAGAGTCAAGAAACCTACTAGTCCTCGTTGGTTTTCTGCACCAACTCTAGATCTGTGGCCCAAATTGACCCATGCCATGTGTATCACCTTTAGCTAAGCCTGGGCGTAAAACTCCGCTCCACTCGCGGAGTTTGCGGATTTTTGGCAACTCCGCGTTCCGCGTAGCATGCGGAGTTACCGAAAACTCCGCGCTTCGCACCGGAGCAGGGTTTTTTTGTGTACGCGCGCTCAAAATGCGTTTTGGCGCGAGCTGGATCGACTTACCGGGATGTTTGCGATCGCCAACGAGATTTCCCATCAGATCGCGAGCCCCACGAGATTTGTTAGTTGGCTGCACAGTCCCGCAAGAGTGTACGATCGCGAACACGTCATTCGGGCGCGCCATCAGTCTTCCGGCGGAAGTTTGTGAAGATCGAGATCCCAAACACGCAGAATTTGCAATCTGGAGAAGAATCTCTCTCAAACAGCATCAAAACCTTCTCGAAATGATGATTTGGATTAAAAAAAACTCCTAAGATTGACATTTAGCTGTACTTTTTTGTGCAAGGAGTCCTTTTTCTTTTTTTTTTTGAGGAAGGAAGTGTCCCAGTGTCTCGAACTTCCTGTTCCTGTCCAGCAGGCTCCTCCCAGTGCTTTGTCCATCTCCTGTTCACTTTTCATTGGGATTTGGAGCTGGAAGGATCCCTTTTTTTGTCTGCTGCATCATATATCATTTGATTTGAGGACTTTTGGATTTGAGATTTCACAAGTAAGTTGGAAAATTGGTGTTGTTTGTTTGATTGGGGCAGCATTGCACCTACATTTTTTTGTACTTTTCAGTATTTTTTTAAAATGTATTGTGGAGGGTGGCCTGTAGTTTCAGTAGAGGCCTAGTTGTTTCTTTTTATGTAATTTTTCTTCTAGTTTTCCTTTATAAAGGAAACATGTTGCAAAGTTCACTACATTTTCTCCAACTTTTGATATCAATTTGCAATATTTATTTAATTCACTAGCCCAGTAGTATGCCAATAGGTCTTTCAGCCAGTAGGCCCAGAGCTACTCATGGGTGCATGAAACAACTGTTTCTGTGGTGTCTGTGAATGTAAACATAATTTAGGGCATGGATGGCATTGGATTGAAATGCAAAATGTGTTTTTTTGGGGGGTTTTCACTTTTTTTTCATGTGTTAAATAAATGCCTTTGTTGGATGTGTGTGGTTGTTGTGTAACTTGCATTGCAATTTGCAAACCTTTTTTAGCCCTGTGGATTTTTGTTTTTGGCATTGTTGTCAAGCTGTGTTGTTTAGCATGCTTCCTTTATCTGGCCAGTGTGTGAGTGTGTTTGTTTGTAATAGTGGGCCAGCATTTTCCTTGGCTGAGCCTCTGCGTGTGGCCAGAGGCCATTTTGTAAAGTCTGTGTCCATAATAGGCTTGCTTGAGTTCATTGTTTTCCAGGTCTCCTGCTTGCTGTTGTTGTTGTGAGTGACCATGTGGCTGGTGGCCATTTTGTGGTGGTGGTATTGCTTTTGTCATAGACCTGCATGTCTTCTTTCCTTTGTTCCTCTTGGCTTATTGCTTCTTGTTGCTGTGGCCTGCCTGGCCATGTGGCTGGCGGCCATTTTGTGAAGGCAGCCAGTGTGCATTGCTTTTGCCAAAGGCCGCATTGTCTGTCTTCCCTTTCTTGTTGCTGTGGCCTGCCTGGCCATGTGGCTGGCGGCCATTTTGTTAAGGCAGCCAGTGTGCTTTTGCCATGGGCCTGCATTGTCTGTCTTCCCTTTCTTGTTGCTGTGGCCTGTCCATGTGGCTAGCGGCCATTTTGTGAATGGGCATCCAGTGTGCTTCTGCATTAGGCCTGCAAGCCTTCTTTGTGGTGGCCATGCCTTCTTGCTGGTTGTTGTTTTTTCTTCTTTTATGTTTTAGCCAGCAAAAAATGTAGCACAGTTCACTACATTTTCTAATAAATTTGCAATATTATTGATTTGATTTGATTCACAATGTGGCCTAGTCTGCCATTGGGTTTTCCAACCAATAGGCCCAGGCCAGAGCTACTCATTGGTACATGAAACAACTGTTTCTGTGGCATCTGTTGAATTTAAACATAATTTAGGGCATGGATAGCATTGGATTGAAATGTAAAATGTGTTTTTTTTGGGGGGTTTTCACTTTTTTTCATGTGTTAAATAAATGCCTTTGTTAGATGTGTGTGGTTGTTGTGTAACTTGCATTGCAATTTGCAAACCTTTTTTAGCCCTGTGGATTTTCGTTTTTGGCATTGTTGTCAAGCTGTGTTGTTTAGCATGCTTCCTTTGTCTGGCCAGTGTGTGAGTGTGTTTGTTTGTAATAGTGGGCCAGCATTTGCCTTGGCTGAGCCTCTCCGTGTGGCCAGAAGCCATTTTGTAAAGTCTGTGTCCATAATAGGCTTGCTTGAGTTCATTGTTTTCCAGGCCTCCTGCTTGTTGTTGTTGTTGTGAGTGACCATGTGGCTGGTGGCCATTTTGTGGTGGTGGTAGTGCTTTTGCCATAGACCTGCATGTCTTCTTTCCTTTGTTCCTCTTGGCTTATTGCTTCTTGTTGTTGTGGCCTGCCTGTCCATGTGGCTGGTGGCCATTTTGTGAAGGCAGCCAGTGTGCTTTTGCCATAGGACTGCATTGTCTGTCTTCACTTTCTTGTTGTTGTGGCCTGCCTGGCCATGTGGCTGGCGGCCATTTTGTTAAGGCAGCCAGTGTGCTTTTGCCATGGGCCTGCATTGTCTGCCTTCCCTTTCTTGTTGTTGTGGCCTGCCTGGCCATGTGGCTGGTGGCCATTTTGTGAAGGCAACCAGTGTGCTTTTGCCATAGGACTGCATTGTCTGTCTTCACTTTCTTGTTGTTGTGGCCTGCCTGGCCATGTGGCTGGCGGCCATTTTGTTAAGGCAGCCAGTGTGCTTTTGCCATGGGCCTGCATTGTCTGTCTTCCCTTTCTTGTTGTTGTGGCCTGTCCATGTGGCTAGCAGCCATTTTGTGAAGGGGCAGCCAGTGTGCTTCTGCATTAGGCCTGCAAGCCTTCTTTGTGGTGGCCATGCCTTCTTGCTGGTTGTTGTTTTTTCTTCTTTTATGTTTTATCCAGCAAAAAATGTAGCACAGTTCACTACATTTTCTAATAAATTTGCAATATTATTGATTTGATTTGATTCACAATGTGGCCTAGTCTGCCAATGGGTTTTCCAACCAATAGGCCCAGGCCAGAGCTACTCATAGGTACATGAAACAACGGTTTCTGTGGCGTCTGTTGAATTTAAACATCATTTAGGGCATGGATGGCATTGGATTGAAATGCAAAATGTGTTTTTTTTGGGGTGTTCACTTTTTTTCATGTGTTAAATAAATGCCTTTGTTGGATGTGTGTGGTTTTTGTGTAACTTGCATTGCAATTTGCAAACCTTTTTTAGCCCTGTGGATTTTCGTTTTTGGCATTGTTGTCAAGGTGTGTTGTTTAGCATGCCTCCTTTATCTGGCCAGTGTGTAAGTGTGTTTGTTTGTAATAGTGGGCCAGCATTTGCCTTGGCTGAGCCTCTCCATGTGGCCAGAGGCCATTTTGTAAAGTCTGAGTCCATAATAGGCCTGCTTGAGTTCATTGTTTTCCAGGCCTCCCGCTTGTTGTTGTTGTTGTTGTGAGTGACCATGTGGCTGGTGGCCATTTTGTGGTGGTGGTAGTGCTTTTGCCATAGACCTGCATGTCTTCTTTCCTTTGTTCCTCTTGGCTTATTGCTTCTTGTTGTTGTGGCCTGCCCGGCCATGTGGCTGGTGGCTATTTTGTGAAGGCAGCCAGTGTGCATTGCTTTTGCCATAGGCCTGTATTGTCTGTCTTCCCTTTCTTGTTGTTGTGGCCTGCCTGGCCATGTGGCTGGCGGCCATTTTGTGAAGGCAACCAGTGTGCTTTTGCCATAGGAGTGCATTGTCTGTCTACACTTTCTTGTTGTTGTGGCCTGCCTGGCCATGTGGCTGGCGGCCATTTTGTTAAGGCAGCCAGTATGCTTTTGCCATGGGCCTGCATTGTCTGTCTTCCCTTTCTTGTTGTTGTGGCCTGTCCATGTGCCTAGCGGCCATTTTGTGAAGGGGCAGCCAGTGTGCTTCTGCATTAGGCCTGCAAGCCTTCTTTGTGGTGGCCATGCCTTCTTGCTGGTTGTTGTTAATTCTTCTTTTATGTTTTATCCAGCAAAAAATGTAGCACAGTTCACTACATTTTCTAATAAATTTGCAATATTATTGATTTGATTTGATTCACAATGTGGCCTAGTCTGCCAATGGGTTTTCCAACCAATAGGCCCAGGCCAGAGCTACTCATGGGTGCATGAAACAACTGTTTCTGTGGCGCCTGTTGAATTTAAACATAATTTAGGGCATGGATGGCATTGGATTGAAATGCAAAATGTGTTTTTTTGGGGGGTTTTCACTTTTTTTCATGTGTTAAATAAATGCCTTTATTGGATGTGTATGGTTGTTGTTTAACTTGCATTACAATTTGCAAACCTTTTTTAGCCCTGTGGATTTTCGTTTTTGGCATTGTTGTCAAGCTGTGTTGTTTAGCATGCTTCCTTTGTCTGGCCAGTGTGTGAGTGTGTTTGTTTGTAATAGTGGGCCAGCATTTTCCTTGGCTGAGCCTCTGCGTGTGGCCAGAGGCCATTTTGTAAAGTCTGTGTCCATAATAGGCTTGCTTGAGTTCATTGTTTTCCAGGCCTCCTGCTTGTTGTTGTTGTGAGTGACCATGTGGCTGGTGGCCATTTTGTGGTGGTGGTAGTGCTTTTGTCATCGACCTGCATGTCTTCTTTCCTTTGTTCCTGTTGGCTTATTGCTTCTTGTTGTTGTGGCCTGCCTGGCCATGTGGCTGGCGGCCATTTTGTGAAGGCAGCCAGTGTGCATTGCATTTGCCATAGGCCTGCATTGTCTGTCTTCCCTTTCTTGTTGTTGTGGCCTGCCTGGCCATGTGGCTGGCGGCCATTTTGTGAAGGCAACCAGTGTGCTTTTGCCATAGGACTGCATTGTCTGTCTTCACTTTCTTGTTGTTGTGGCATGCCTGGCCATGTGGCTGGCGGCCATTTTGCTAAGGCAGCCAGTGTGCTTTTGCCATGGGCCTGCATTGTCTGTCTTCCCTTTCTTGTTGTTGTGGCCTGTCCATGTGGCTAGCGGCCATTTTGTGAAGGGGCAGCCAGTGTGCTTCTGCATTAGGCCTGCAAGCCTTCTTTGTTGTGGCCATGCCTTCTTGCTGGTTGTTGTTTTTTCTTCTTTTATGTTTTATCCAGCAAAAAATGTAGCACAGTTCACTACATTTTCTAATACATTTGCAATATTATTGATTTGATTTGATTCACAATGTCGCCTAGTCTGCCAATGGGTTTTCCAACCAATAGGCCCAGGCCAGAGCTACTCATAGGTGCATGAAACAAGTGTTTCTGTGGCGTCTGTTGAATTTAAACATCATTTAGGGCATGGATGGCATTGGATTGAAATGCAAAATGTGTTTTTTTTGGGGTGTTCACTTTTTTTCATGTGGTAAATAAGTGCCTTTGTTGGATGTGTGTGATTTTTGTGTAACTTGCATTGCAATTTGCAAACCTTTTTTAGCCCTGTGGATTTTCGTTTTTGCCATTGTTGTCAAGCTGTGTTGTTTAGCATGCCTCCTTTGTCTGGCCAGTGTGTGAGTGTGTTTGTTTGTAATAGTGGGCCAGCATTTGCCTTGGCTGAGCCTCTCCGTGTGGCCAGAGGCCATTTTGTAAAGTCTGTGTCCATAATAGGCTTGCTTGAGTTCATTGTTTTCCAGGCCTCCTGCTTGTTGTTGTTGTGAGTGACCATGTGGCTGGTGGCCATTTTGTGGTGATGGTAGTGCTTTTGCCATCGACCTGCATGTCTTCTTTCCTTTGTTCCTCCTGGCTTATTGCTTCTTGTTGTTGTGGCCTGCCTGGCCATGTGGCTGGTGGCCATTTTGTGAAGGCAGCCAGTGTGCATTGCATTTGCCATAGGCCTGCATTGTCTGTCTTCCCTTTCTTGTTGTCGTGGCCTGCCTGGCCATCTGGCTTGCGGCCATTTTGTGAAGGCAACCAGTGTGCTTTTGCCATAGGACTGCATTGTCTGTCTTCACTTTCTTGTTGTTGTGGCCTGGCTGGCCATGTGGCTGGCGGCCATTTTGTTAAGGCAGCCAGTGTGCTTTTGCCATGGGCCTGCATTGTCTGTCTTCCCTTTCTTGTTTTTGTGGCCTGTCCATGTGGCTAGCGGCCATTTTGTGAAGGGGCAGCCAGTGTGCTTCTGCATTAGGCCTGCAAGCCTTCTTTGTGGTGGCCATGCCTTCTTGCTGGTTGTTGTTTTTTCTTCTTTTATGTTTTATCCAGCAAAAAATGTAGCACAGTTCACTACATTTTCTAATAAATTTGCAATATTATTGATTTGATTTGATTTGATTCACAATGTGGCCTAGTCTGCCAATGGGTTTTCCAACCAATAGGCCCAGGCCAGAGTTACTCATAGGTGCATGAAACAACGGTTTCTGTGGCGTCTGTTGAATTTAAACATCATTTAGGGCATGGATGGCATTGGATTGAAATGCAAAATGTGGTTTTTTTGGGGTGTTCACTTTTTTTCATGTGTTAAATAAATGCCTTTGTTGGATGTGTGTGGTTTTTGTGTAACTTGCATTGCAATTTGCAAACCTTTTTTAGCCCTGTGGATTTTCGTTTTTGGCATTGTTGTCAAGCTGTGTTGTTTAGCATGCCTCCTTTGTCTGGCCAGTGTGTGAGTGTGTTTGTTTGTAATAGTGGGCCAGCATTTGCCTTGGCTGAGCCTCTCCGTGTGGCCAGAGGCCATTTTGTAAAGTCTGTGTCCATAATAGGCTTGCTTGAGTTCACTGTTTTCCAGGCCTCCTGCTTGTTGTTGTTGTGAGTGACCATGTGGCTGGTGGCCATTTTGTGGTGGTGGTAGTGCTTTGCCATCGACCTGCATGTCTTCTTTCCTTTGTTCCTCTTGGCTTATTGCTTCTTGTTGTTGTGGCCTGCCTGGCCATGTGACTGGCGGCCATTTTGTGAAGGCAGCCAGTGTGCATTGCATTTGCCATAGGCCTGCATTGTCTGTCTTCCCTTTCTTGTTGTTGTGGCCTGCCTGGCCATGTGGCTGGCGGCCATTTTGTGAAGGCAACCAGTGTGCTTTTGCCATAGGACTGCATTGTCTGTCTTCACTTTCTTGTTGTTGTGGCCTGCCTGGCCATGTGGCTGGCGGCCATTTTGTTAAGGCAGCCAGTGTGCTTTTGCCATGGGCCTGCATTGTCTGTCTTCCCTTTCTTGTTGTTGTGGCCTGTCCATGTGGCTAGCGGCCATTTTGTGAAGGGGCAGCCAGTGTGCTTCTGCATTAGGCCTGCAAGCCTTCTTTGTGGTGGCCATGCCTTCTTGCTAATTGTTGTTTTTTCTTCTTTTATGTTTTATCCAGCAAAAAATGTAGCACAGTTCACTACATTTTCTAATAAATTTGCAATATTATTGATTTGATTTGATTCACAATGTGGCCTAGTCTGCCAATGGGTTTTCCAACCAATAGGCACATGCCAGAGCTACTCATAGGTGCATGAAACAACTGTTTCTGTGGCGTCTGTTGAATTTAAACATCATTTAGGGCATGGATGGCATTGGATTGAAATGCAAAATGTGTTTTTTTTGGGGTGTTTACTTTTTTTCATGTGTTAAATAAATGCCTTTGTTGGATGTGTGTGGTTTTTGTGTAACTTGCATTGCAATTTGCAAACCTTTTTTAGCCCTGTGGATTTTCGTTGTTGGCATTGTTGTCAAGCTGTGCTGTTTAGCATGCCTCCCTTGTCTGGCCAGTGTGTGAGTGTGTTTGTTTGTAATAGTGGGCCAGCATTTGCCTTGGCTGAGCCTCTCCGTGTGGCCAGAGGCCATTTTGTAAAGTCTGTGTCCATAATAGGCTTGCTTGAGTTCATTGTTTTCCAGGCCTCCTGCTTGTTGTGAGTGACCATGTGGCTGGTGGGCATTTTGTGGTGGTGGTAGTGCTTTTGCCATCGACCTGCATGTCTTCTTTCCTTTTTTCCTCTTGGCTTATTGCTTCTTGTTGTTGTGGCCTGCCTGGCCATGTGGCTGGAGGCCATTTTGTGAAGGCAGCCAGTGTGCATTGCATGTGCCATAGGCCTGCATTGTCTGTCTTCCCTTTCTTGTTGTCGTGGCCTGCCTGGCCATGTGGCTGGCGGCCATTTTGTAAATGCAACCAGTGTGCTTTTGCCATAGGACTGCATTGTCTGTCTTCACTTTCTTGTTGTTGTGGCCTGCCTGGCCATGTGGCTGGCGGCCATTTTGTTAAGGCAGCCAGTGTGCTTTTGCCATGGGCCTGCATTGTCTGTCTTCCCTTTCTTTTTGTTGTGGCCTGTCCATGTGGCTAGCGGCCATTTTGTGAAGGGGCAGCCAGTGTGCTTCTGCATTAGACCTGCAAGCCTTCTTTGTGGTGGCCATGCCTTCTTGCTGGTTGTTGTTTTTTCTTCTTTTATGTTTTATCCAGCAAAAAATGTAGCACAGTTCACTACATTTTCTAATAAATTTGCAAAATTATTGATTTGATTTGATTCACAATGTGGCCTAGTCTGCCAATGGGTTTTCCAACCAATAGGCCCAGGCCAGAGCTACTCATAGGTGCATGAAACAACTGTTTCTGTGGTGTCTGTTGAATTCAAACATAATTTAGGGCATGGATGGCATTGGATTGAAATGCAAAATGTTTTTTTTTGGGGTGTTCACTTTTTTTCATGTGTTAAATAAATGCCTTTGTTGGATGTGTGTGGTTTTTGTGTAACTTGCATTACAATTTGCAAACCTTTTTTAGCCCTGTGGATTTTCGTTTTTGGCATTGTTGTCAAGTTGTGTTGTTTACCATGCCTCCTTTGTCAGGCCAGTGTGTGAGTGTATTTGTTTGTAATAGTGGGCCAGCATTTGCCTTGGCTGAGCCTCTCCGTGTGGCCAGAGGCCATTTTGTAAAGTCTGTGTCCATAATAGGCTTGCTTGAGTTCATTGTTTTCCAGGCCTCCTGCTTGTTGTTGTTGTGAGTGACCATGTGGCTGGTGGCCATTTTGTGGTGGTGGTAGTGCTTTTGCCATCGACCTGCATGTCTTCTTTCCTTTGTTCCTCTTGGCTTATTGCTTCTTGTTGTTGTGGCCTGCCTGGCCATGTGGCTGGCGGCCATTTTGTGAAGGCAGCCAGTGTGCATTGCATTTGCCATAGGCCTGCATTGTCTGTCTTCCCTTTCTTGTTGTTGTGGCCTGCCTGGCCATGTGGCTGGCGGCCATTTTGTGAAGGCAACCAGTGTGCTTTTGCCATAGGACTGCATTGTCTGTCTTCACTTTCTTGTTGTTGTGGCCTGCCTGGCCATGTGGCTGGCGGCCATTTTGTTAAGGCAGCCAGTGTGCATTGCATGTGCCATAGGCCTGCATTGTCTGTCTTCCCTTTCTTGTTGTCGTGGCCTGCCTGGCCATGTGGCTGGCGGCCATTTTGTAAAGGCAACCAGTGTGCTTTTGCCATAGGACTGCATTGTCTGTCTTCACTTTCTTGTTGTTGTGGCCTGCCTGGCCATGTGGCTGGCGGCCATTTTGTTAAGGCAGCCAGTGTGCTTTTGCCATGGGCCTGCATTGTCTGTCTTCCCTTTCTTGTTGTTGTGGCCTGTCCATGTGGCTAGCGGCCATTTTGTGAAGGGGCAGCCAGTGTGCTTCTGCATTAGGCCTGCAAGCCTTCTTTGTGGTGGCCATGCCTTCTTGCTGGTTGCTGTTTTTTCTTCTTTTATGTTTTATCCAGCAAAAAATGTAGCACAGTTCACTACATTTTCTAATAAATTTGCAATATTATTGATTTGATTTGATTCACAAAGTGGCCTAGTCTGCCAATGGGTTTTCCAACCAATAGGCTCAGGCCAGAGCTACTCATAGGTGCATGAAACAACTGTTTCTGTGGCGTCTGTTGAATTCAAACATCATTTAGGGCATGGATGGCATTGGATTGAAATGCAAAATGTGTTTTTTTGGGGGTGTTCACTTTTTTTTATGTGTTAAATAAATGCCTTTGTTGGATGTGTGTGGTTTTTGTGTAACTTGCATTGCAATTTGCAAACCTTTTTTAGCCCTGTGGATTTTCGTTTTTGGCATTGTTGTCAAGCTGTGTTGTTTAGCATGCCTCCTTTGTCTGGCCAGTGTGTGAGTGTGTTTGTTTGTAATAGTGGGCCAGCATTTGCCTTGGCTGAGCCTCTCCGTGTGGCCAGAGGCCATTTTGTAAAGTCTGTGTCCATAATAGGCTTGCTTGAGTTCATTGTTTTCCAGGCCTCCTGCTTGTTGTTGTTGTGAGTGACCATGTGGCTGGTGGCCATTTTGTGGTGGTGGTAGTGCTTTTGCCATCGACCTGCATATCTTCTTTCCTTTGTTCCTCTTGGCTTATTGCTTCTTGTTGTTGTGGCCTGCCTGGCCATGTGGCTGGCGGCCATTTTGTGAAGGCAGCCAGTGTGCATTGCATTTGCCATAGGCCTGCATTGTCTGTCTTCCCTTTCTTGTTGTTGTGGCCTGCCTGGCCACGTGGCTGGCGGCCATTTTGTGAAGGCAACCAGTGTGCTTTTGCCATAGGACTGCATTGTCTGTCTTCACTTTCTTGTTGTTGTGGCCTGCCTGGCCATGTGGCTGGCGGCCATTTTGTTAAGGCAGCCAGTGTGCTTTTGCCATGGGCCTGCATTGTCTGTCTTCCCTTTCTTGTTGTTGTGGCCTGTCCATGTGGCTAGCGGCCATTTTGTGAAGGGGCTGCCAGTGTGCTTCTACATTAGGCCTGCAAGCCTTCTTTGTGGTGGCCATGCCTTCTTGCTGGTTGTTGTTTTTTCTTCTTTATGTTTTATCCAGCAAAAAATGTAGCACAGTTCACTACATTTTCTAATAAATTTGCAATATTATTGATTTGATTTGATTCACAATGTGGCCTAGTCTGCCAATGGGTTTTCCAACCAATAGGCCCAGGCCAGAGCTACTCATAGGTGCATGAAACAACGGTTTCTGTGGCGTCTGTTGAATTTAAACATCATTTAGGGCATGGATGGCATTGGATTGAAATGCAAAATGTGTTTTTTTTGGGGTGTTCACTTTTTTTCATAATGTTAAATAAATGCCTTTGTTGGATGTGTGTGGTTTTTGTGTAACTTGCATTGCAATTTGCAAACCTTTTTTAGCCCTGTGGATTTTCGTTTTTGGCATTGTTGTCAAGCTGTGTTGTTTAGCATGCCTCCTTTGTCTGGCCAGTGCGTGAGTGTGTTTGTCTGTAATAGTGGGCCAGCATTTGCCTTGACTGAGCCTCTCCGTGTGGCCAGAGGCCATTTTGTAAAGTCTGTGTCCATAATAGGCTTGCTTGAGTTCATTGTTTTCCAGGCCTCCTGCTTGTTGTTGTTGTGAGTGACCATGTGGCTGGTGGCCATTTTGTGGTGGTGGTAGTGCTTTTGCCATCGACCTGCATGTCTTCTTTCCTTTGTTCCTCTTGGCTTATTGCTTCTTGTTGTTGTGGCCAGCCTGGCCATGTGGCTGGTTGCCATTTTGTGAAGGCAGCCAGTGTGCATTGCATTTGCCATAGGCCTGCATTGTCTGTCTTCCCTTTCTTGTTGTTGTGGCCTGCCTGGCCATGTGGCTGGTGGCCATTTTGTGAAGGCAACCAGTGTGCTTTTGCCATAGGACTGCATTGTCTGTCTTCACTTTCTTGTTGTTGTGGCCTGCCTGGCCATGTGGCTGGCGGCCATTTTGTGAAGGCAGCCAGTGTGCTTCTGCATTAGGCCTGCATGTCTTTCTCTTTCCTTTCTTCCTCTTGGCTTATTGCTTCTATCCATTGTCATCTGCAGCTCCCTGAATGCTGAATCCCACGTGATGCACAATGCCAAACACGGTCCGTTACATTTGTATTTTTGTTGTTGTTCTTCTTCTTTCCTATCCTTCCTCAGTGTACTGTACAGTACACTAGTACACCAACCATGAAAGCCCCTGTTTTTGTCAGTCTCACAAATGTCTACACTGTAATGTTATGTTTTATTTAATAACTGAGGTAAGACATTTAATAATAATATTAATAAG
The DNA here is from genome assembly GCA_963921515.1 of Calotriton arnoldi. Classification (NCBI taxonomy): domain Eukaryota; kingdom Metazoa; phylum Chordata; class Amphibia; order Caudata; family Salamandridae; genus Calotriton; species Calotriton arnoldi. The sequence continues at coordinate 608,599 of CAWUFW010002907.1, forward strand.
TGTGACCACACACAAATTATATTTGTTTGTTTGTACTAGTAGTAGTTGAACCACAACAATGAATACCACGTTGACATTTCACTGATGTTCTTCTTGCTTCTTTGCTTTTAGGTGCACAAAAGGAATATAGCACTGTACTTCGCGATGTATTACATCGCTTGCTATTACAACACGGTCATTACAACAACCGCGTTGTTAGTACGCAATGCATTTACATCGCAAGTCTTTACAACGACTTCCACTAGGGGGCGCGCTGGACTTAGGAATAGTATTATTTACTATTCCTACTCCAATTTGCGCAACAGTAGGGAAGGTGTTGGAATTCATTTCCAATGCCTCAGCGCCCCCTAGTGGAATTTGTTGTAAAGACTCGCGATGTAAATGCATCGCGTACTAACAACTGCGTTGTGAAGGTATCGCGGTGTAATGACTGCGTTGTAAAGGTTGTTTCCCGTACAAAACAGGAGGAGGCGTCATCAGCCATTGTACTGCCAGACAGAAGTCCTGCTGTGCATGACGTCACGTGACGTATGACCACAGACATCTCTTCAACTTGTGCCACTGCATGCTGCTTACATCTGAAGAAGATGGCCCCAAAGAAAGGTACCAGGTCCTCCAGTACCAAGAAAGTTGCCAGTGAGAAGAAGGAACTGCCACTTACCAAGACTAATGTGCCGCCCAAGATCTTTTTTGGGAAAACAAAAATTGCGCCCACAACAGCGGTGTCCAGGGAGCAAGCTGGGAGCAGCACCCCCACATCAGTGGGCCCACCCCACCAACCTAGGCCCAAGCCCATGTCTGTTACAGAGGCAGCCAGTCTAATCACGACAACGTCGACGAGCAGTGATGTTGAAATTGACTTATCGTTATCGCAAAGTAGTACCCAATCAATGTAGGGAACTCAGATAAGTGGTCAACACCAGCCGCAACCGCCCCCAATAGTAGTTGTTCCTCCCGAAGTAGGGACAGTTCAGGAGATAGAGCTTCCTGCAGAGGAAGAAGAGCAAGCCACTCTTTCAGAAGATCCATTGTCTTTCAGATCCCCAGCAAGGGAAAGGAGGGTTAGTCCATCAACTTCTTCTGCAAGCCCCCCTTCTGATGATCTAGACGCCACTTGGATCCCACCACCTCAATCTGAGAGTGAGACACACCACGAGATAAGGCTAGGGAAAAGGAAGATTCCAGAAAGCCTTAGAGTTATGGAGGTAGATGTAGAAGAGGAGGATGATGACGAGCCAGTCATCATCATGGACATTAGTCCCGCCCCAGTGGAGACCGACATTACCCCATCCCAAACTGCTGTGAGGGATGTGGCACGGATACCACCAACACAGATCATACCACCACCACCACCTCCAGCTTTCATATTTTGCCGGCAGCCACGTACATCCACCACAAGTACCACCTCAATAGAAGTAGGTACTGCAGAGAGTCAAACTTCACGCCCATCTGCCAGTTCATTTGGCATTGCAAGTGGCACCAGCAGCAGCGCCAGAAAGTTGACCTCCCCAGTTTGGGACTTTATATCGGTTAGCACGAAGGAGGTGAACATTGCTATATGCTCCATTTGTGGACAAAGTGTTAGTCGGGGTAAGTTTGGTACAAACTATGGTACCGGAGGCCAAACAACCCATCTGAAAAAACACCACTTGATCCAGTGGGAGGCGCACCTTACCGCCAAAAAACTGCACCCATTGCTGTTGGTGGGGATGAAGAAGTAGAAGATCTGATCGTGTCGGAAGGTGAACAAGAGGGAGACATTTTATCTGGTACACAAAGTGGCCCTGTCCCCAGCAGTGCAGTAGTACCGCCCACATCCTCATCAGCAACATCGCAGTGGCACAAGAGTCAGGCTGAGACACCAAGGGGTCCCAGGCAAGAGAGTACTGCAGCGAAAAAAACATGCGTTTAACCTAACAACATCTTGCGTCAAGAAGTCACCTGCATAAGTGGCACCAGAAAAGAACAAAATCCAGCCTACCATTCTCAGCATGTTTAGGTCGGAGGGGCAGTACGAACGCAACCACCCAACGGCACGTTTGTACAATGCGAAGCTGGCTACAATGTTAGCGCTGGACCTCCTCCATTTTTCTTTTGTGGAAGGGGTGGGTTTTCTTGAATTTGTGATAGCCATTTGCCCAAAATGGAAGGTTCCCAGCCGGTCCTATTTCACCAGAGTTGCTGTTCCAGCACTACATCACGACGTGCTGGAATTGCTTGGACAAGCTTTGCAGCAGAGTGCTGTTCACAATATCCACCTGACAACAGACATGTGAACCAGTTGCCAAGCCACTGATTACATGTGCATCACTGCCCACTGGATCTCTTTTGTGGGGGCTAGAGAAAAGATATCTGCAGCAGGTGTTGTTGACACTGCTGAGATTTTTAATGCCACTCGGAAACATGCAACTGTAGCCATGTTCGCCATGGAGAAATCTCACACTGCTGCAAACATTTTGGAAGACTTTGACAGCAAGGTCTTTGAATGGCTGCGCCCAAGAGGGCTTAACATTGGTTTTGTTGCCACGGACAATGGCAGTAATATAGTTAAGGCCATGTTCCATGATGGCTATTTCACGGTCCTGTGTTTGGCGCACTGCATTAACATCATTGTTCAAGGCTTTCTGAAAAAAGAAGACTGAGTCAGCAACTTACTGACCACCTGCAGAAGAATCTGCACACATTTCAGCCATACTTTTAAAGCCCGGAAGCAGCTGAGGATCATTCAACGTGAACATAGAATGCCAGTTAAAGCACTCATCTAGGAGGTGCCAACACTTTGGAACTCAACTTATTACATGCTTGAACATTTGTTTGAGCAGTACAGACCAATCAATGAATATGTCATGCAAAGAGGGGATGCTACTGTGAAAGGCATGATCATTGAGATAGACGAATGGGGCCTAGTTAAATGCCTGACAGAGATGCTACTTCCTTTCGAGCTCTTCACACGTGAAGTCAGCAAGGAGGACTGTACTATGGGCCAAGCTATCCCATTGTTGCACATGCTACAGGAACAGCTGAAGGGGGTGTCTGCAATGTATGCAGGTGTGGAGGAAAAAAAGAAGCATATGAGTTGGTGGAGAGCTTAACCCTTTGCTTATCAGAAAATACAAGAGGCATTGGGGCATATTATCAAGGGCTCTATCGCCGCTTTAGCGGCACTTTTTGCCGCTAAAGCGGCGATAATTTTATCGCCCTATTAGCAAGCTGTCGCTAACAGGCGTTAGCGACAGCTTTCAGGCGTTAGAGGCCGCGTTAACCATCGCCTTGCATGTCAGCGATAATTATCGCTAATGACATGCAAGGAAGGCGTTCCCTACTAAAAGCGACTGAAAACAGTCGCTAATCCCACTACCCCCTATTAGCAAGGCACGCGAAGTGATAAAATAATTCGCGCTAAGCGCGTTTATCGCTATATTTTATCTCCTGCTAGTGAGGATGACTTACCTGTTTAAGGTATAGGAGGTGGATTCTAATGCTGAATCCACCTTAGCTGATAATGCGAGAATATCGCTGCTTTTCCAGCGATATTCTCACATTTTACCGCTATCGCTGGAAATAATATCGCTATGGAGATAAACCTTACTAATAGGGTGTTATCTCAGCGATATTTTCCAGCGATAGGCGGCGTTAACCAAAGTCGCGCTAAGCGCGGTTAGCGATAAATATCGCTATTCCTTGCTAATATGCCCCATTGTGTCATCCAACCATTACATTTGTGTCACAATTCTGGATCCACGGTACAAACAAGTACTGAACACATTGATTCCTCTTTTAGAAGGGGATGTTGCCAAGTACAAAACTTGGTTAGATGCAGAAGCCAGGCACTTAGAAAAAGAACGGCTGGGAATTAGAGGCCTTCTACTCCAGGCCACACCAAGTACTGCAGGGCAGCCGGTGTCAAGTTCAACTTCAGAGCCTGAGGGCAGTGTGGTTGGCTCACAGCAGTCAAAACCACCAACAACACGAAGAACAACATCAACAACAACAAGAACAGGAGCATCAGCCCCACCAAAATCGGCACAGGAATGGTTTCTACAGCAAGGGCTTGTTAGGTCCAGTGTTGAGGCAAAGGCAAACGAGGCCAAGCAAAGGGGAGCACCCCTGAGCATTGAGCGGATGGTCCAGGCCTATCTGGATGACCCAAACAGAGGTCTTCATTGATCAAAACCCATTGCTGTATTGGTATGGGAAAAGGCACCAATGGCCAGTGCTCAGCAGGCTGGCGATAAACTATCTGGCTTGCCCTGTCGCAAGTGTGTCTTCTGAGCGTGTTTTCAGTGCTGCTGGTGCTGTTCTGACAGTGAGAAGGACCAGTCTCTCGTCCCAAAACGTGGAGCGGTTAACCATGATCAAAATGAATCAGCACTTTATACCACCGGATTACACCATACCTGAAATAGCACAGCAGTAAGATGATGACGGCGACTTAGGTCATGGAAGTAGTGTGTTAGATGACCTACTTCTGGGAGAACCACCAGAGTTTGAGGACAAGCTTTACTTCCCTGACAACAACTAGGCTTTCGACTTGTTACTTTCTTTCTTGCTTATTTACTTTTATTATTTGTGTGTGTCTGTCTCTCTGGTTCAAATCACAACAAAGCCATCACCACCGTTTTACTCTTTTATTGCCGGATTGGAGTTGCAACTGTGTGCAGTCAGTGAAGAAGTAAGTCCACTCCTCTGAGTCCTGCTCCAGTCCACTCCTGACTTGCCCTAAATCCATTTTCCTCAAGCCAGACATTGGATGGAGAATACTAGCACAAGATACAAGAAATGTGTGCCTGCCTCGTCGAGTCCCTCCAAAGAACCTGACTATAGCTATCCTCCTTTCCGGGCCGAGACGGACTGCCCCATAAGAACAGGTAAATGATGGCATGCATTGGATGCTGACTCTGAGTGATTGGTGTTTGTGTTGTTGTTGTGCATGATGTCTACTAGTATTTAATCTACACACAAAAAAGTGACTCAAGTCAATGTTTCCCTTCTTGTTGTTTAATAACAAAATTGTACTACTGAAGGCCGATCCATTGCATTTTTGATTCTGGACTCACTTGGTACACTACAGAGTTGGACACCATGATGACCATACTATACTCGTAGTCAGTCAGTAGGATCGGAGATGATTGATGGAATAACTCGGGGCATTTTTATGAAGTGGCCTAAAAGGTAAACAAGTCAACAACAACCACACCAGACCTACATGTCTGTGTAGTGGTGGAGGTGAGTGTAGTGGTATGACTGACAGCGGTGCATTGATTTAGTTACTTAATTTGGAAAATGCTATGTTGCTGTGTTTGTGTGCTCAGTGCTGTCTGGCTCAAAATCTAAGCTAAGTGGAGGTTGGGTGGGCGCCGCAGGCCTGCTCTGTCCTGTTGTTGTTGTAGGTTAATGCTGGAAACAGAGTATACATGATTTAGCCATGCCGCCTCTGAAAGTGTTCTTGTTGCACTCCTCCTTAATTTATGCATTTTTACTTTTCTCCTTGATTTTTCAATATCCCTTTTGTTTTTCCATCTACACTTACAGGCCATCCTTTACCCTGCGCTATACTGGGAAAAACAACTCACACTTACCTTACCAATCCGCATCCGCCAGGCAGGCAATGCCACCCAAGAATGACGGAGGGAGCGTCCATAGAAGGAACGACCAAGAGGAATGCCGAGATGCAACTCCCAATTTGACTATAACATATAGTATCATCTTTTATTTTTCATTTGATTCATTTTTTCTCTTCAATCATTATGACTGTGTGTGGTGTTGTTTATTATGTTTGCTTTTATATTTGACCCCTACAGCTATTTTTTAATTTTCTTTGCTAGCTTTAAAAGGAAGCCCGGTACAACAGAACATAAAATGTATGTAATTTGGGTCTCTCGACTCTCTCTCTGGGGGCAGACAGGCAACACAATTGCATAATAATAATAATTAATAATATACTGCTGCCCTGTACTACTAGTCTAGTACTACTCATCATCATCAAGTCATCATCTTGCATGCATTTCCTTTTTCTCCCTTAACAGAGTTATGATGGTTGTCTGCCAAGATTGTGTGTTGTCCATGTGTAGTGTTTGTCTTTGTCAAACCTTTCCCTCAAATACCCCTTCCCAACCATTCATCAAACCCTAACCCTCTTCCCCCGGGCTGTGTGATTTATAATATTGAGGTGTGACTAAATTAAATTTACACCAATAATTGATCACACACTTGCTGGGGCGGATGTGGTGAAAGCAACACTAAGTCAATGCAGGGCGAGGATTTTATTCTGCTCTAAGTTATATATATATATATATCGGCCACACCGGCAACATGTATGTTAGATTGCCCACCCATGCTCAGTATTCGCTATTCAATTTTTTTGCCAGAGGAACATAATTAACCCATCATAATTATTAATTGCCGGCATCGATTTATCATCCTTCCAGCACTAAAGGTTCCGCTTGTCCACTTCATAGGTCGAGTCAACTTCAGTTTGAAGCTTGTACTAGGCTATCCCTGCCACCATTATGTTTTATTTTATTTTAGAATTGCTTATCATTCATCATCATGGTTTCTTGTTTGGCAGTCTTCTTCTCGTGTACTGTACTTCTACTACTCGTTCCCTAGTCTCCCTCAGGTGACTGACTGTCTCATTTTCTTTTTTTGCAAATGCAACTGTCTACTACTGCTACCACCACCTACCATGGCACCTTAGGAAACCAAACCATCACCATGCAGCCATCGCTTCTCCTAAACATCAATCACAGGTAAGAGAAGAAGTGTGGGGGAGGAAATAATGTATATACTATGGAAATTAATTAATTCACACACCCACATCCTTCCGAATACATACTACAAAGGGGTTTTAGTTGCAGAATGCATAGACTAGGAGGAGAGACTGACAGTAGTAGGACAAGTGAGGGTACTGCAACTATCTGTTGGTATGTTACGCTATTGGCAGATTTCAAAAACTGGCTGCGGCCCTGCACCAAAAGGAGGAAACCAATAAGGCAACGTAAAAGAGTAACCCCCCAGAAAAGATTTACATCATATGCATTATAAAACTATAAATAATGTATTACCCTAACAAATAGAAACTAGAAGAAGAAACCCACAACACCTGACCCACCCCTCTCCCTAACCCCAACCCCAACCAATGTTCAGTAAATTAAATAAATGTCCAAGATTGCCCAAGTCAAGAAGTTCAAGAAAACCCCAAGTTTCCCCAACTCCCAACATCCCACCCACCAAAAAAAAGATTAAAAAAGGGGCAAGGGTCGAAGACTGAGGTCTAGCGGTGGGGGTGCCGACTAGTGTGTTCCAGGACCTCCTCCAGCCTGGCCTCTAGGCGCGCCATCCGGAGGAGCATGCGGTGCCGAAAGTTCCTGCAGGAACAACAGGGGTGGGCAGCAGTGGATGATGATGAATGTGATGATGATGGGCGGCAGGCGGCTGCCGTACCACCGGAGGCACGTGGGGGGCCTGACTAGGGCCCGGGGCATTGGAGGAAGCTGCAGCTGCCGCCTCCTCCACCTACTCCGCCTCCTCCGCCAGGACAACCAGCCGGTGATATACTTGCCGGATGGCCTCCAGCTTTCGTTGCCGGGCCCTGGCTGCTAACTCCTGCCTGTTGGGTTGGGAAGGAGTAGCTATATCAAGAAAGAAAAAGACAATTGTAACCAATACTCTTAGCAAAACAGTAACACAAAATTACACACATAAAAATTATAGTGGCACAGTAGCACTAGCAGCTGTGGTATCCTCCTCACTTCCTCTGCCCCTAAGAATTGGATGTGATGATTAGACTTTCAGGCACTAGGCACTATGGAGTGGACAAGTTCGCTCTTGTTTAGCACAATGAATCTTGTAGCCATGCCAGCTCAGTCAGCTTGTGCCCTAGACAGACATACTTGTGTCGCAGACTCACGTTACTTTACTACTGTCTGCAGGCGGGGCAGCTATACTACACATTTATCTATTTTTCCATTATGGCCATACTCTGTTAAATCAATGGCAAATGCTCAATTTCACTTTCACCCTGACTACTGCAATAAGGCACATGACATGCTTATGAATGATGATGATATACGGCACGACATCACATCACTCACGTGATGATGATGATGACATACTGATTTGTAAGTAGTTACCATACAGCCGATAGGCCACCCATGGCTGACACAGTCAAAATGACATGGGTAGTGACTGGAGCGGAAGTGGGCCTCGGAGTCGGAGGGAGGCGATTGATGATGGGTGGGTAGGGTACATAATAGCAAAACCAAATGCCTGGCTGATGATGTCTGTAAGCCAGAAACCGGTCCCAGGATGCTTGTTTCCGGTCCAGGGAAGACATGGCTTGGCAGTTCAGGCTGGACTGTTCCCATGAGGCACAGGGTCAGACTGATTTGCATTTGGCCATGTCTGAATTGGGGTGGCGGAGTGAGCTAAAGAATGATGATGGATTAAACCCAGATTAGTTGACTGGGGGTGAGTGCTTGCAATGTTCAACACTCCGCCCATCATCCCCTTTGGTTTTGCTAGGGTACATAATAGTCATGCACAATATATATGTTGTGCTTGCAAACTACTGTGACTCAAGGGCGTATTCCATTCTGAAATACAACCTCAAACCTTTGAATCAGATTCAAAACCTTGCAAAAAACAGTCCTTGTTCTTCCCAGGGCTTTTTTCATTTATCATTGCATTGCTCTTCTAGCATTATTTTATTCTTCACCTTTGGCTTTGGTACTCTGGCACGGTTTAATTTTCTTTTACGTTCACTTCATCCAGTCTGACTCTTCTCACCTACTATGATACCATCCAGGCATCCATCCATCCAAACATGGCTATCATAAACTTTGACCGACAACATACATTTGTCATAGATATAACCAACCACCACCAATGCTTCCTTGCTTGCCTTTGAGTTTGACCCCTCAAACCCCCCGGAGGATTCCTTTCACCCATACAGTTTAACCCACTCAGGCAGGCATCCTTTCTGCTTTCTTTCACCTTTCACCCATCCTTCAACTACCCATTGCATCCTATCATCAGCCACCTATATGCATCCCGGGGCCCCTTCCTTCACCCACGCATCCTTCTCTGCCAGTCATATATTACATGTCGTCTGACTCTTTGTCTTCGTCATAAAACTTTCTCTGCTGAGTTGAAGATAGAATAGAATAGGCCATTAGTTACTCAACCCCCACCGCTAATGCTAATGTCAAGTAAAGGGTGTCTTCTTCAACTGTTCAGTGTTCACAACAACTTAGTCTCAGCAGAGGTACAGTGTACTGAGTGTACACCCTTGCAGCGAGTGTATTCATCATTCTCAATAAGTAAGGAATATGACTTACCACCGCCTGCCACTGCTGCTGGCTCACCCCTGCAGCTGCCGCATCCGCTCCTTCCGGAGTGGCATGGCCCTCACTGCTGGCCCCGGCACTGGTGGTCGGTACGCCTGGAAAAAACATTTCACCTTTTTTAGATGCCATATACTCCTCCCCTATTTATTTTTTTCATTAGCAAGATTGAAAATACATAATTAATAATACATACACCACACACACATCACTATCTACAATTCGAATACTAGAGTAGAATAGAGTAGACAGTATGTCCTATCAAAAATAACAAAATAATATCCGGTTGGGCATTTTGTTGATGGCAATTTTTGAAAAGCCTCTCAAGAAGAGGACAACCCAAAGGACTGGACTCAGTGGCTAGATCTATTGGTGCATCACATTTTTTGAAAAGAAGAAAGAGTGGCCAACTGGGCGGACATGAGGTCTCTCTTAGTTGGAAAAAAATGGTGCCGTCCTCCTCATACTTACTTCCTGCCATGGTGCACGGTAATCAGTTGTTCAGTGTTCACCGTCAACTGCTGCTAATAAAAAAAGTACTAGGCCTGGATTAGAAAAAGTAAAATACACCATTTTGGGGTGTCCAACGTGAGTGACCACCATTTACTGATTGAGCATGAGACAGTAAAAGAAAGCCTTCTCATCTCACAAACCTGCGTAGAATACATTACTTGGGCATGCAATCTGCACAGCAGATTAGTGCTACTAGTAGGAGTCGTTCCTACTACTAGTACTAGTGGTAGCCTAGGACCAATTGGTTCTCTGAGTCTTACAGTACCAATACTAGGCAATCCACATATCAGAGGAGAGGGAAAGCTGAGTGGAAACCCAGAAGAAAGCAAGCTACAGACAGACTAATACAGAGTCAGAGGTTAGTCAGAGGCAGTATGATTTGATGTAAAAAAAAAAAACACACTAGAAACAATGTTAGTAGTAGAAGGTAATGGAGCAAAAACAAGAATTTAGAAACAGATAGATTGAAGAGGATTTTGTAAAAATGAAATTTAGGAAATGGAAATAATAGAGCAGTAAAAGTTAGGGAAATATTAATATAACAACACCAGGAGGACTTACTGAGGCCGGCAGCAGAGCCATCTGTGCTTGAGGCCGCTTCCTGCTGCTCCTGGGAGGCCCCTCAGGCTCCCGCACCCGCCTCAGCACTGCCAGCAGACCCAGTCTTCTTCTTGACCCTGGATGCTGATCATGTAAGACATAATTAAACAGACAAAAAATGATTTGTGTTAAATAAATAAATATAATCGCTCTAAAAATATTTTTAGACAGGAAACGGCAATTGCAATAACATTGACCTATCCTAAATCAGATCGACTAGTAGTAGACTAGTATCGCAGTCGCGCACCATCCTATCTTTATTATTCTACAGTTCAATTCCGATTCCTGAATCCTAAACATACCTAGCCCGCCTATTCCAGACTTTGGAATGAATTGCAAAAAATTATATTTGCTTCTAAGTTCCGATCTCATTCCCAATCATCTCTCAGTCTCAACTCCAACCCCCTTTGACGGGCCAATTACTAAGTCTGCATTTATTCTTCCTAATGCATAGATGGACGCATGCATATTGCATTTGCATACACCAAATTGGTTGGTTGCTATTCACTCACTATACGAACTACAAAAGGTTCTACTAGGACTGAAGTTATATGAGAGGACGCGTCACGCAGGCCGCTAAATTACATAATACTAACTAACTAACTACTACTACTATCTTAGTGACAGGACAGGACAGCCTGACAGGACAAAGGAAAGGACTGGAGTCTTTCCTATCTGCATTACCTAACTTAAATTCTCTAACCTCTCTTACATAACTAGCCCAAGAGAGCGCAAAGTTGCAAACAAGTACGAATAGTTAGTAGCACCGAACACCTGTCTGGAAGTAACAATCACATAATATAAGATTTTTAAACATAGGTTACCTTCATGCAGCAGCAGCATGTTAGCTATTTGCGAAAAAAATAATATTCGCAATAACACAGAACAGAAGAACACAATAGTAATATAATTAGCTACTCACCAAGCCCCGGGACCTCAACACCTAGCAGGTCCAGCAGGTCCTGCTCCCAGTCCAGGATGTCGGACCACCGGTGCGTCAATTGGTTATGGGTGCGCAGGACCCCAGAGCAGCGAAACACACCCTGGCGCACCCTCTCCCACCACCGGTGACACTCCCGGAGCCCGTACCCAGACCCAGGCCTGCCGCCTGCTGCCAGGGTTAAGGGGAGGTGGCGCTGGACAAAAAAAAACAGTGCGGCCACCTCCACCTCAGAGAATAAGGCCCGTGGCTGCACCCCTTCTGGGCACCGCCTTCCGCAAGGATGGCGGTCACACCTCTCACTCCTGGACCTGGACCTCTTCCCCTAGCCCTTAGTATTTTTAAGACTCTTCACCATGGTCCTGGGTAGGCGGGGGGCAGAAAAGAAAATGTAGGAAGTAAGAAAGTAAGTAAAAAAAATTTAAAAAGCAAGTAATAGAAAAAGAGTGAAAAACGCACTAAAAACACACACAAAAAGTAGAACAAAACGCAAAATATACAATCAGGAATAGAGGGATAGATAATAAATAAAAAAGATCATAAAAAAGTTTCTAGAAACAAAGTATTGAAAAGATATAGGGAGGATAGAAAAACAGGCCCAGAACCATAGCAAAAAGTGAAAAACAAGATGGCCGCGCCAATTGGCGACCGCGTGGTGAAGTTTGCGTGATATTTTCCCCCGAGCACGCACTAAGCATCCCCGAACACGCAATACACGCTCCCGAACATCAAAAGCGCATCGCAAACGGGCGGAACAAGCAACTCTGTGCGCTCGTGGAACTCCGTGTAGCTCGCGGAGTTGTTCTGCAACTTCGCAGGATTCCGCGTAGCGCGGCAACGCGAACTCCGCCAGGGTTACCTTTAGCCAGTCCTGGCTGTTTTAGCCAGCAGCACTTTGAACTATGGTGGGTGCGTTGAAGTTCTACAAATCTGTAAAATAAATCGCCGTCTTCCACAATGTCTGTACAAATTTACAATTGCAAAGCGCCCTGTACCATGTGTGACATCTTCAGCCACTCTGCTTTTATCATATAATGTGTTTTGTATTTGTCTCAAAGATTCATTTTAACCCTTTGTTTTCTCAAAAAGAACAACAAGCAAAGTTCTCTTGGCTAAAAGGAAAGGCTGTTTGCTGAACATATGCATAGTGTGAGGAACTGGGGTATTATTCGAGGATTGTGAGTACCCACCTCAAATAGTACCCACAATCCTTGTCAGGGTGAACCAATAAGGTCACTAAATTAACCCAAGCTCATCCCCCTGGTAGCTATGGCACAGAGAAGATAGGCTTAACTTAGAGGTAATGTGTAAAGTATTTATACAGTACTCAAACAGTAATGAAGTGAAAACACAACACAAGAAAAATCGAAACCAATTTAGAAAAAGAAGGTAAGTTTTAATAAATAAACTTACATGAAAATGAAAGAAGTTGACAAAAAGATTTTATGTCCCAGATGTCAAGATTAGTGAGGAGGAGTACACTTTGATACCAGCCAAGGGTCCAGGAACGTGAGTGCAGCACTTGGTGGTCAACGCTCACTACAGCAGAGGCCAGTAGCAGGGACCAGGTCAGGTCCAGTTAGGAATCTTCAGCTGGGAATGCAGGAAAGTCCTCTTGAAGCATGTCCCTGTTGCCTAAACCGAAGGTCAGCCTTATGACCCTTGGAGTCTACTTCTTTGTCTTGGGTGCATGAGGGAGAGCAGGTCCAGTCTTCAGTCCTCACTAGAACGCAGGCCCAGTCCTCTTCTATTCTTTCACAGGTCCAGAAGTGATCTGAGGAGTGTACTGGAGATGCCACATTTAAGTCCACTGCCAGCCTGTGGGAAACTCCTGGCCACTCCCTAACCAATGGGGTAAATGTTCCCAGGGATGACCTTACCCACTTTTGCAACACTTCCTGTGTGTTTTAGTGCAAACAAAACAACAATGCCTCTCTCTGCCCAAAACCAAGGTAGCAGAAGTGTTCTTCCATGCTCACTGTTAGACCTGGCATCCTTTGTGTGGTTTTCCCCTGTCTTTTTACCTCTGCCTCCTGTGCTGTGTGCTGGATTTTGTTTTTTCTGGTCTAGATGCATTGGGCACTTTGCCACTGCTGATCAGTGCCAAAGTGCAAGTGCTCCCTCTGTAAATTGTGAATATGGATTGGTGTTTCCATGATTGGTTTGTTTGACTTACTACTAAGTCCCTAGTACAGCGCACTGTGTGTGCCCAGGGCCTGTAAGTCAAATGCTGCTAGTGGGCCTGCAGCACTGATTTGCCACCCACACAAGCAGCCTTTTAAAGGGGTCTCAGACCTGCCACTGCAGTGTCTGTGCACAGTCTCTACTGCCATGTCGACCTGGCAAGTGCACCCACTTGCCAGGCCCTAACCTTCCTTTTTATTACATGTGAGTCACCCCTAAGGTAGGCCCAAGGTACCATTGTGGGCAGGGTGCAGTGTATGTGAAAGGTAGGACATGTAATGATGTGTGTGACGTGTTCTGATAGTAAATACAGTGTATTTCGTTTTTCACTATTGAAAGGCTATCTGTCCCATAGGATAGAATGGGTGTTTATTTATAACATCTAATAACTATAACTTCCCACTGGGACAAGATAGAAAGATGGAGTCTAGTATGCCTGAACTCACAATATAAAAATGCATCTTTTGGGAAAGATGCTTTTTATATTGTGTGTTTGAAAATATCACTTTAGGAAAGTAGGTATTTTCTTGCTTAGTCATCCTGTGTGCCTCTTCTGGTTTGAGGATTGACTGTCTGGCTTTGGAGTGACAGGGGCTGGGGATGTGCATTCACTGTAGACAGCCACTGCGGGGTTGAGTTGTGTCCTGCCTTTCCTGGATGAGTCAGGGCTAGGCTGAATAGACCTGGGCTGCATTTAGAGTAGGGGAGAAGATTTCATTGCATCTGAATGGGCCTGGTCTACCTTACACAATGCTGTCTCCACCTCCTGCCGGAAAGCTGAACCAGAGAGGATAGAACTGGCTTTTACTGAGCACAGAGAAACTTTGCCACAAGAGAACAAAGAGAAATTGCCCAGCCCCCAGCCCCCAGAACTTTAGAATACTTCTGTACTCAAGAGGAACCTCTGCCCAGGAGAAAAGCTGGGAAAACTGAAAGGGACGCGCGACTACATTGTTGTTTCCTGGGGAGCCTGCTGACAAGGGCGAAGTGCTTCCAGCTTGCCCCAACGTGTGTGGAACTGCTGCCGGACCGTGTCAGTGTCGGGGGAGCCGTCGCGGGTGATCGCGTTATCGCTGGGGACTCCATGTCCCAGAACTCCCTGCGGCCAACACAGGTGGAGCAGCCAACCCACGCCTCTTAAGGCGCTCTGCACTCCCGCAGCGCGGGACGCGCGCGGGCAAAGCCCGGGCCAAGGGCGGGCCAAGGGCGGGCCCATCCTTGCCCGTCATTGCCATGAAGAGGCAGGGCAGGGCTACCCCCTCTTGGCTTCAGACTACGGTGTTCTCTGCAACAAAACTGTGAGTTGTTTCATTCCCACCACCTTTGACTCTGTCCCCGGCTTCCCAATTGAAACCCATTCAGCACCTACTGAACTTGGTCTCAGTCCAAGGGCCTGTTTGAATTGATTGACTTTTGATACAAATTATATGTCTGTTCCTATTCTGTCTTTGAGTTTTATTCAGGATGTCTCTTGTTTAAGTTGGTGTTGCTTCATCTCACAGTTATTCATCCTAACCTGTTGTAGTTGGCACTGTTGGAGCCAACTTTTTTGGTTATACTGCGTGAAATCGGTCTCACAAGGTTGACGGGCAGGGGAGAAGGTGGTGTGAATAGACTAGCGTTCTTCCCCTACTCCTCCTAGGCTTTTACGTAATAATATGGGGAAAAGGAAATCGAGGGAGTACGACCATGGGGACGAAGGGCTCCGTTCTAAATCTAGCAAAACCAAGCAAGTTCGAAAGTCCGCAGGTGGTAACTGCGTTCTTTATCGCATAGACGACCTCCTCGTGGAATGCGAGGACATTCTAGCACTACCTGATGACTTACCCCCGATCGCTTGTTCTCCTAGTACTTCTAATCCTCATAGTAGCCTAAAGCCCAGCCAGCCGAAACGGATTCCAATGATGTTTAGGAAACCTAAAATGCGCAGTACAAAAAACTGCTCTCCTAGCCATGTATTAGAGTCCCAAACACCAACGACCGACACTGAAATAATGGAGGCCAGCTCCCCTGCCCTCTCCGCTGGAAACACAGCTATGGATCTAGTTAATAAAAGCCCAATCACTGACCTCACCCTGTCTAATAGGTTTCTCCCACTTCAGCATTTGTCCCACGCAGCAGTGGCAGAGGTGACGGGCGAGTCCACCATCCTGGCTGGTATGGGGATGGAATTAGAAGTTAATAGAGAACCCCTAGGGCCTTTAGCACTACATACGAGCGAGTCTACGAATGTGCTCTCAAGCCAAAACCCTTGCATAGATCAGGTCCTGATGGGGCAGGATACCATGAAGATCATATTAGATCTGAGGTTAGAGGTAGATTCTTTAAAAAGAGCTGTACAAGATCTAATGGAGCAAATTAAATCTTTAATTACTAAAGGTGCCTCTGATATACAACTATCCAAACAACCATCCACTAAACCACAGACTATAGTTAATAGCTTCGACATCCCAAACGTCCCTCCACTTCCTTCGGCTGTGCATTCCACTTGTAGGAAGTCCTTTGACCCTCATTCTAGGAATCCCATTTCCTACGCTAACATTGCTCGTCGTCCACCACTAGACCCTTCTTCAGCCAGTGTCCCTCCTCACTTCCCTCCCATTGAAGAACGCTCTCACTGGCACCTTAACGGTAGGCGAGACAAACCCCAATGGCCCACCAAGAGCCTCTACATGATCAACGTACCAAAGGTATCATCTTACGGGAGGTACGAAAAGGAGGACTCACTAATTAATAAATGCATACATTGGATTCGTCATGTGAGGGGGTGTCGTTCAGTAATTAGAGAGGATATCCTAGGGGCAAAATGGATCATTGGAACCAACACCCAGATGGATTGCATTGAGCTGTCTTTAGCCGATGCGAACCTGGCCCACAATCTAATAGCACTGGAGGCCAGGACAAATTCATCAACTTATACTGGGGTACAGTTGAAATACAGCCCATCTCTGCGACCTTTGTTGCTAGCCACTCACCATCTGGCACCCCAGCATGGCCTTGGTTCTAACCTTGATACAAATGATTGACTCGAACTCCAAACCACCTTGATTGGCCCTACAATGTATCCATGTAAATTTAATGCTTCTCCAGCTAAGACTAGTCACCTAGTGGCTGCAACATCACCTCCAGCCTTGATCCCCTGCCCTACAGTGTCCTTGCAACCTATGTCCATCATTGTTGGCTGCAATGAGGGGGGTTCCCTCCCGGCACCTCAGATAGAGACTCCCGTTGGTGACTTAGGAGTAGGAACAAATTCGTCCCACCATAAAACCAAGCAGATCTGAAAAAGCTCACACTACTATCTTGGAATGTGGCCGGGGTGAAGTCAAAAGTTACACTTGCACACTGGTTACAATATGTAGAAATGTATGATATTTGTATTTTCCAAGAAACGTGGTCCCTAACTCCCACTTTCCTTCCTGGGTTTATTACTTTCCATCGACCTGCAATCAAAAACAAGTCAGGCTGTCCTGTGGGGGGTTTACTGATTCTTATTAAAATAGAGGTCCATTGCTCTGTCCAAGAGCTTAAGACCAATAGTCCAGGCATATTAGCGGTCCAAATAAGGGGTGACGATGGGATAGGGGTGGACCTTTTTAACATCTACGCTAGAGGGACAAAAGCGGGTGTTACATCATCCACTCTCCTGGAACTAGAGAACCTCCTTGACGCGAGGGACACCAGGTCCACTCTAATACTTGATGGTGATTTTAATGTCACTTTTGAACCTCTAGGGCAGGAGGACTAGTGTGAAAGCAGGCAGGAGGAGGAGTTGTGGCTCATCCCCCCTTTAGATCTTCCCCCCATTAAACAATGGTCCCAAATGGCATTACAACTAAATGCACTAACTCTTGAATTCGGATTGAGGGCCACAAATGGTCGTACCAATACAGATAAGCCTGGAGCTAATACCTTTAATCGGACCACAAATTTGAGTCGTATAGACTATTTCTTGCTAGACCTGAGACTATGGCCGAAAGTAATCGATATGGCTGTTGGGACCACTACAGATAGCGACCACAACCCACTTGAGCTTACTTTAATCTCATTATGGGCTAATCGCCCATAACCCCAAAATACTATCTTTATAACCAGGGAGATCTGCCCATCCAACGATAACAGACATCTTAAATGGGCATGCGTTGCAATGGTTAAGGAGAAGCTAGAACTAATCAACACCGATTTCGAGTATAGTACTAGTTAGATGCTTACCAACAGCCTGTTTCTTGGTCTTCCGGCGTATCTGATAAAGAGACTGCAGATGGTGCAGAATGCAGCGGCGAGATTGATTAGAAGAGTGCCATTTAGACAACATATCTCTCCGCATGTCAAACAACTCCATTGGTTGCCGGTTGTGAAGCGGATAGAATTCAAGGCCTTGATAATTGCGTTCAAGGCCCAGAAAGGCAGCTGCCCCAATTACATCAAAAAACGCATCCATCCCTATCAGCAAACGCGCTCGTTACGCTCTAACTCACAGAATCTTCTGTGCGTTCCCCAATTTGCGAAAGCTCACATTGGTGGCAGGGCCTTCTCAGTAGTAGCAACCAGTTTATGGAACTCCCTTCCTGAAAGACTTCGGCTTATACCGGCTGAAGGGGAGTTCAGGAAAGCTTTAAAGACATGGCTTTTTAGCCGTGGTTAGCTTGAAACCTTTTTCTGCTTGTTATCCTCTTCCTCCCATGTCTTGCTGGATCACGCTTGCGCTGGGACACCTCTGCTTGAGGTAGCTGATGCGCTTTATAAATGTTGTTGTATTGTATTAGCCTGCTAGAACCCCAGGGGGACTTGTCTAAAATTGCTGACTGTCACACAAACCTTTTTAATCAGCTAGCCTCCTGTTTTAAAATTTCACCTCGAACACAGGGAGGGACCAAAAGTCTAAAGCCACAGTTTGCATTGTTCAATCGCGAGTGCAGGAAGCTTAGAACTAAACTGGCTACTGCAATTCGAACAAATGATGTGGCTGTAGTGAGGGAAATTAGGAGAGCCCACAAGAGAGCATTAATTTCAGCCAAGAAAGAATGGGAAATAGAGCGTTGATCAGTGACGCTTGTCTCAAAAACGATACCCAACGTTTCTGGCTCTTAATAACAAGGGGGGATGGAGAAAGACCATCCGCCCCTGCCAATAATATTGCCATTGAAGCTTGGCACCACCATTTTTCCTCATTATATACAGGAGAGCCTAATTAAGCTAGAGAAACCCTTGGAGATGATAACAGCAGTATCCAGTCTGATGGATTTTTTAGCCTAGCGGAAATAAGTTTCAGCATCAGTCTAATTGTTAGGGCCAAAGCCCCAGGTCCAGACGCTATCCCTGGCGATATATTCCTTAGCAACATAGAAAATTGGTCGACATATATCTTAGCCTTGGCTAACGGAATTGCCACTGGCTCCCCTATTCCGATTACCTGGAGGGGAGCTGAGGTAATCCCGCTTTATAAGAAGGGTGATCGTTCACTGCCTTCGAACTATAGACCCATTAGCCTGATCGACAGTGTCCAAAAGGTCTTTGCCCGTGCCCTTCTTATGAAAATCCAAACTTGGATGGGTGACAACATCCTTTCCCCCTTCCAGGCAGGGTTCAGACAGAAAATTAGCACTGTCGGCCAGGTTTTCCGCTTTTTACTTCTAGCATGGAAGACTGTGACCATCTGTCAAGGCAGCCTATATGTTGCTTTTATTGATTTAAGATCTGCTTTTGACTTGATCCCCAGATACAAACTTTGGCGTGTCTTGAAGGAAATGGGTCTCCCTGGCGAGATATTGGCATTGTTAGTACGCCTCCATGAGAAAAACTATGCAAGGGTTCGTTGGGGTAGCCAGGGCCAACTGACCGACCCGATTAGAGTCGACAGGGGAGTTCCACAGGGTTGTGTACTGGCCCCCACTCTCTTCTCACTCTTCATTAATGGAGTTGTCCAGTACCTCGCTGAGAGTTCAGCTGATGCGCCAACTCTGGGGGTGTCAAGGTAACAACCTTACTTTTTGCTGACAACACCTTGCTAGTTTCCAAGACCCCAAGCGGTTCGCAACATCTTTTAAATCGCTTTGAGTCTTTTTGTGCACTCAGAGGCCTTGAAATCAACACCACAAAGACCAAACTTTTATTGTTGAATCCGCACAAATCGTCTAAGGGAAAGCAATTCCTAGATGGGATTCCCCTTGAGAGGGTAAACACCTTCGGTTATCTGGGTGTCACCCTCTCGGATGACCAAACTTGGAAATCCCACGTCAAGAAGCGGAATCTCCAACACAGGCGTATCACAGGGGCCTTGATTAGAGAGCATATGACCTCAGGAAGCAAACCAATAGCTGCCCCTCTCCGCATATATGATCATAAACTGGTGGGAGCAGCTTTATATGGGGCGGGACTCTGGGAGTTTGAAAAACTAGATGCGCTTCTTGCAACTGAAAACAAATTTCTAAGATCAATTTGTTCACTCCCCCAGAGCACCCCCCTGCATCCGTTGCGATTGGATATGGGCAGAGCCTCGATCGTAGAAAAAGCACAGCTACGCCCCTTACTCTTTTGGCTATGCTTGAAAACTACCCCCGAGCTACTCCCCTACGCTGAGGCTCTGGACGAGGTTTATGCGCTTGACCATCTTAAGAAAATTGGCTGGCTGACCAAGGTGAAGGCTCTGATGATCTCTGTGGGGCTGGAAGGTCTCTGGGACACCAAAAACATAGAATCCCTACCCAGCAAAGCATTGATTAAGAAACAATACTGGGGATGGGTGACGTTGTCTGCCATTTCTTATCCATCCTGGGGTCGTTTGACTCTTGATTTCATGGAGTTCAAACTAGAAGGAGCTTTTGAGCAATATCTGGAGGTTATTACAAATCCACAGGACCGGAAGCTGTATATGCAGTTTAGATTTGGATCCCTCCCTGTGCATTCCTTTACCGCCTCCTGGCGTCAGTCCTCTCCTGCTTCGCAGCTCTATCCGAGCTGTGCTCTTACCGTTGAGACAATTAGTCACATCCTTTTTGTATGTCCCAGATATAGCCATTTGAGATCCAGGTGGATAGCCCCTGTTTGTAGAAGGTTTGGAACCCGTTGCCACAAAAACGCCCTGCGCATTTTAAAGTCAGACTCAAGTACTCTAATTGTATGCGCAGTTGCCAAATTCCTGGACAAAATGTGGATCTGCAGGAGGCACGCAATGATCATGTAGCAGATATAACTCCCTTAATACTTTTTAAGAATGGTTTTATATACATAGTTACTTATGTTCAGATGAGAGCCATTTTTAGATCTGTATTCGCATGACGGGGCATGCTGTCCAATATCGACTACATAGATCTCTGCTGACATAGCTCTCATTGGTTTTCTCTCTTTTAAATTGTTTTAATATCTTTTATCAATTTTATTCAAGTTGGCTATTGATAAATCAACTGTTCTAGCCATCTTCATGTTATCATCGCCCCATTTGCACCCCTGGTATTAGTACTTTGAGCGGCCCTTACACCATTACATAAGTTCATCATTTAAGTGAGACCTGAATTTTTCCTTTTTCCTGATATTGGTTTTAACTAGCGAGGTAGAAATTATATGCACTGTATGCACTTGGACTTTCTTGTTTTTATTCTTTCAGGCCTCTGTTACTTATTTATGATGTCTGATTTTCTATATCATGCAGTAACTGACCACTCCACCTAGATACTATGGCCCTGTGGGGGCTGGTGTACTGCCACCTATAAACACTATCTATTTTGTCTCTGTAAAATTGTTATTGTTTATCTTGTTTGTTTCATTCTGCTTATATGATCTGTATGCATATGGCACTCTTATGGTCGTAACGGCCGAAATAAAGTTACTGATTGGATTGGAAGTACTGCCCCTTTGCTGTGTGCTGTCTGGGGTTGGCCTGCAGTGGCTGTTTTTGCCAAGGAGAGGACAAAGACTTTGCTGTGTGCTGTGTATCCTGCTTGAAGAAGATGTCCAAGTGCTTGAAGTAGAGCTTGCCTCCTATTCTGAAGTCTTAGGGATACAAAAACTTCACCACCAGCTCCCCTGAACTTCCTTGCTGGGAGTTCTAACCTGCCAAGAGGTGCCTGTTCCTGTGTTGGGCCTCTGGGGGTTGTTCCTGCTGCTGGGAGCTGGGAAAAGAGAAGCAACTAGAGAAGCATGACGCATCCACTCTCGTTTCCGACACAACACCGCCGTGCGGGAAGAATTTCCACGCCTCGCCATTGTGCCTCTGAATAAACCAATGCAGCACCTGCCCGCGGCTGGAGAAATTGCTGCACGCCGAGTCTCGTACACAGATCTCTGTGGTCCAAGATCACTGCACCGACTTCAACGCAGGCCCTACTGTGTGACTGCAAGAACTGACGCATCATGGGACCGCGGCTAGAGAGATCAACGCAGCACCGTTGGTGCCACATCGGGAACCGACGCATCCCTGAATCCCCACGCATTGCACCGAGGCGCCAAGTCTACATCAACGGCGGGGCCGCAGTAAGAAACCAACTCATCACCTCCCCACCCAGTAAGAAACCGACGCATCACCTCCTCTTCAGTAAGGAACTGACGCATCACCTCCCCTGGTGGCAGTAAGGAACCGACGCACCACCTCCCCTGGAGTAAGGAACCGACGCATCACCTTCCCTGGGTATAAGGAACTGACACATCACCTTCCCTGCTGCTGTTTTTGTTTATGATTTTGACGCATCCAAGGTACTTTGTGTTGAAAGTGTCGCATCCATAGTTTGCTATGGACAGAACTGTTTTTACCTTTTAAAGTCATACCTTGATAACTGTATGATGGATTTTTGTCTTTTTGGTCTTGTTTGGTTTAGATAAAGATTACTTATTTTTCTAAACAGGTGCAGTGTCCATTTGTAGTGTTTTCACTGTATTACTGTATGTGTGCACAAATGCTTTACACACTGCCTCTGAGATAAGCCTGTCTGCTCATACCAAGCTACCAAGGGGGTGAACAGGGGTTATTTTAGAAGTGTATCCCCCTTACCCTGACTAGGAAGAAGGGTCCCTTCTTGGACAAAGGTGCAAACCATTGCCAACGTGAGACCCCCATTTCTAACACTCACCTTAGTGGTGTGGCCAGGGAAATGAGCAACCATTCCTCTGTGGTCATTCAAAACAGGTTCTAGGGGTAGCTCCTCTCCCACTGGGCTTGGTGTCTGACTGGCTAAAGGGGACCCAGGAACAAAGCAGGACCAGGTGTTAGCTACCTCTTCCTGTGACAGCGTAGGCCCATTTGAAGTTCATTATGTTCCTAGGCACAGCCTACATAGACAGCTTTCCAGAGAATCAGGTACCTCCCCACACCCAAGGCCTTTGTCTTAGATCTGGGAGCAAGTTTACACCTCATTAATGGGGCTAGTCAGCTCCTGGGTGCCAGTTGAAGTCCCATGCAAGTGGGCTTCTAGAGGCTTTTGGCAGGTTAACAGCCAATTTTTTAAAAGTACCTGGTCTGAAATATTTATTACAAATCCAACTTTACCAGGATTGGGTTTGCAATAAATATTTTTAAATATCCAAGAATGAACTCTGCAGCTGTTTCCTAAGCAAAGACAGCAATATTACACTTATTACTCTATCCCAGTGCCTTCCTATCGAGCAGCTAATCTTGCTACAGTGAGAGTAGCCTTTTAGACCTTTTCACTGTAAGGACATGCTTAACATTAAGGGCCTCATTACGATGTCAGGCGGAGTTTCCTCCACCCGACATTTTCTCGGTCAAGGGACCGACCAATACCCGGTCGGCGGTCCCGACCGACTAATTAGGATGCGACCAAACACTGTTCGGTCGCACTGCTATACTTTACAATGGGGCGATACCAAAGGGGATGATGGACGGAGCGCTTGAGCTAATCAAACACTCACCCCCAGTCAACTGATCTGGGTCCATCATCCCCTTTGGTATCGCTTTGTTCGCCCTAAGTTGGCAGGGTATGCCCAGACGTGGGTCCCTTGCTCACTTTGCCACTGGATTCAAGATAGCCTGGCTGATGAGGGTTTTGAACCCGAAACCGGTCCCAGGATGCTTGTTTCCGGTCCAGGGAAGACATGGCTTGGCAGTTCGGGCTGGACTGTTCCCATGAGGCACAGGGTCAGACTGACTTGCATATGGCCATGTCTGAACTGGGGTGGTGGAGTGAGCTAAAGAATGATGATGGATTAAACCCAGATCAGTTGACTGGGGGTGAGTGTTTTATTTGCTCTAGCGCTCCGTCCATCATCCCCTTTGGTATCGCTTTGTTCGCCCTAAGTTGGCAGGGTATGCCCAGACGTGGGTCCCTTGCTCACTTTGCCACTGGATTCAAAATAGCCTGGCTGATGAGGGTTTTGAACCCGAAACCGGTCCCAGGATGCTTGTTTCCGGTCCAGGGAAGACATGGCTTGGCAGTTCGGGCTGGACTGTTCCCATGAGGCACAGGGTCAGACTGATTTGCATATGGCCATGTCTGAACTGGGGTGGTGGAGTGAGCTAAAGAATGATGATGGATTAAACCCAGATCAGTTGACTGGGGTGAGTGTTTGATTTGCTCTAGCGCTCCGTCCATCATCCCCTTTGGTATCGCTTTGTTCGCCCTAAGTTGGCAGGGTATGCCCAGACGTGGGTCCCTTGCTCACTTTGCCACTGGATTCAAGATAGCCTGGCTGATGAGGGTTTTGAACCCGAAACCGGTCCCAGGATGCTTGTTTCCGGTCCAGGGAAGACATGGCTTGGCAGTTCGGGCTGGACTGTTCCCATGAGGCACAGGGTCAGACTGATTTGCATATGGCCATGTCTGAACTGGGGTGGTGGAGTGAGCTAAAGAATGATGATGGATTAAACCCAGATCAGTTGACTGGGGGTGAGTGTTTGATTTGCTCTAGCGCTCCGTCCATCATCCCCTTTTGTATATACTTTACAATGGGAGCCTGCGTTCTGACCAGAAGGCATGCTACCATTGTAAAAATGTGAGGTGCAGTTCATCCATGCACCCCGTGCAGGCACCACAAGGTGACTGCCACAAGGTGCAGGGATCAACAGGGAGGCACCATAGGTGCCCCCTCGGCCTACAACCGGAGGCCGCGCACCCATAGGGGCCCTGCTGGGGGCCCCCAAAGTCAATTGCCGACAGCCTTTCTGTGTCGGAAAGGTCGGCACAGAAAGGCTGTCGGAATCCGACATTGTAATCCCTCGGGCAGAAAGAGCCGCCCATTGCACTACTGAAGGCATTCCGACTGACGGACAAGCTCTCCGTGCCCTTCGGAAGCCAGTCGGAATGACCGGCCACATTCCTTTCTGACAAACTCCATCGTAATGGGTCGGTTGGAAAGGAATCCGACCAGCAGATCATGATGCGGTCGGAATGGCTCCGACCTTGGCAGTCTGACTGCCCTTTTACGATATGTGCACGACCACAGCCACAAGACCGCCTCCACCACCGATACTTCTGCTCCCGCGGCGGCAGAGGCGGCCTATGGAGGTGTTCCCACCAAGCTTACAGCTGGGCTAATCATGACCTGCCTATAACCCGACCTTTACCTGCCGGGGACAACACCATGTGTGAGTCAGTGGAAAGGCAGATAAAGAGCTCAAATATTGAACCAAGGGTGATTGTGTCCTTGTGTACTGTCACTGGTTCACATGTAAGACGCTTTAATGCCTTTGGGTCTGGTTTGCGCGATGTCACACTTCAAAACTAGAAATATGACAAAAATTGCACCTGACTGGTTGGCATCACACTGTGTTAAACATGGCAGGCCTGCAGTCATGTTTGCTCTGTCGCTGCAGTGGGTGGCACAATATGTGCTGCAGCCTACTAGCGACAAAACCTTACAGTCCCTGCGTACACTTTTGGTACCATAAACTAGGGACTTATAGATAAGTTAAATATACCAATTGAGGGTGGGCCAATTTCATCTTGTTGAACAGGTGAGCACAGGCACTTTACCTCTGGTTAGCAGGTGTAAAGTGCACAAAGTTCTACGGTCAGCAAAAATAGTGAAGGCAAAAATCTGGAGGCACACCACAAAAAAGATGGTAATTTCCAACACATAACATGGGGACACTTGCCACAGTGTTTAGAGTGTGTGCAAGCAATTCTAATTTGGGTAAAGAATGGAAGGGGAAGAGGTAAAGGCAGATAAAGTGATTTGTTTAAGTTCATGCAATCTGGTCAAACTGGTAAACTGGGATTCAAATTCAGGTCATCTGATTGAGTGGTCCACAGTTCAGCATAGCATAAATCAGAGTTATTAAATGCAAAGTGCATGGGGCTCACGGGGTTCTCAAGTCCATGTTTTCATTGCTCATCCAATCCAGTTCTTTGCATTCTGGTTATCGAAGTCCGGTTAATTCTATTATAAATTCAAGACTACAAATACCAGAATGTAAAGCAAAACCATGGCTTGGATGAGCTACCTTGAGAGCTAGACATGCCACACGGATATGTTAGAGTCCATCAATATTACAGTTACACACACAGCTTAATCAGGGGATCCCATGCTGCTGATAAACATAGCAGCAAATTATAAAATAACACAGTCCACGTAAGGGCGTGCAAAGTCCCATAATTCCTGCAAGTAATATTGTGATTACTACCCATCAGAATGGACAGTAAGGCATTCAGAAACAATGTCCTCACCTATCTGATTGAGAGACTGAGCACCTCAGGCAAACAGCGCCACACCAGAAGCCAGGGGCATCCCTTGAATAGAGATGAAGAGGTGCAAGAAAAGAAAAAATAGAATAAAGGCTTTCTAGACCCCAAGGATCTGGAAGGCACCTCCCCCTCCCCCCGTCATCATTGACATCAGAAAGGCTCCAAAACTCCAGCAGTTTAGAAAGACACTGTTATTATTTCACTCCTTCCATTCTTCTATCACTCTCCTAGCGCCGAGAGGCCTCCTTGGTGTATGTTTGCACTAAGTATTTCGGGGCATATTTACGTTCCCTGGCGCATCCCTGCAAATTAGCAGGGATGCGCCAGGGAAGATGCGACACGCAAGTTTGCCCTTGCGCCACCGCTGATGCGCCGCATTTACAATACGGCGCGCCGTGGCGCACAGAATGGCAGATGCGTGTCGCATCCCCCGACGGAAAGGCGGCGCATTGCTGGAGTCGCGCCGCAAGCGCGACGCAGCTCCAGCAATGCTCGGGGTGCCCTATCCCTAACATGGTGCGTCAATCCTTACGCCTGCTTCAAGCAGGCGCAGGGTTTTGACGCAGCATGGGCGTAAAGTGACTCAGTGAAATCTTGTAGATTTCACTGCGTCACTTTTACGTGGTGTACCTGCGAGGGAACGCCCACCCTGCGCTGGAACGCCCACATGAAACCTGACGCAGGTTTCATGTGGCGCAGGGGCTTACATCGTGACGCATCTCCCTAGATGCGTCACGTTGTAAATATTGCGCAACGTGGCGCATGGTTTGCGTCGCCGCTGCGTCACATGAGTGACGCAACGGCGGCGCAAAAGTGGCGCAAGGGGCTTGTAAATATGCCCCTCCATTCATTCAAAGAAGCTGAAGGTGCAGCTCTTCAAAGAGCACTACCACACTACACAGTAGTACTTAACAATTACCAAGGCAGTGAGGAAAGGAGTGTTGAAGTGAACTCCTGTGAACACGGGACCTTATTATAAGCATCAACGTGGAAATATTGACACTCGTGAGAAAATTGCCAGACTGAAAGGAAAAACTAAGAAAGTGGGAACCTCTGCAAACTAGGGATGGACCAGAAACTGAGAACTCTGCATTATCCAATGCATAATAAAAGCTTTGCATGCTAATAAAGTTAGTTGGTGCACAGTAAATGCTTGTTCAGCTTTTTGCAATGACAATAGAAACAGTTTTGGAAGGGGGGCACACTATTTTGCTTGCCAGCGTTTACATTTCCAATTAATGTTGACTTGTATCCATTTCATCTCACAAATCACATTGCATTGCACAGTTGATGTTTTGCAAATAAATGCAATATAATCAATGCACATTATACAGGGGCAGATTAAGTTTTTCACACTTTATTTTACAGGAAGAACACCAATTAAGCCTGCATGCTCCAAGCCAACTGTATGTTTTTTTTAGTTTCATTCTATGTTTAATTGAGATCACCGCAAATAGGCTTAGTCATTTCTGTCCGAGACTGATTGTGTTTGCAGTTTAATTATCCTCAACTTACAAAAAAAATCCGTTTCATGCATTTTCTGCTTATTTTAAATGGCAGCTGGTTTAGATTTAGAGAACAATGTGGCTGAGATTGGATGCTTTAAAGAGCTGAGATGGGGTGAATTAAGGTCCCAGTGTTCCATCTGCTACTCAGAGTGCTGCCAGCAAATTTACAAGGTCTAAATATAAGGAAATAAACCATGGTAAATGACTGATAACAGCTATATAATGCGATCAAAGGGTTCAATGCCAAGTCAATTCACACTTTGGAAGGTTACTGCTTTGACTCATTATAAGAGTATATTTTATCCCCTCCTCCTTCTCCACCACACCATATTTTTGGCCCTAATATTGCATGAGCCCAATGCAACGTCCTGAGGTGGAGCATAGCTGTGAAGTAAGTAGCTCCATGTTGTGTGACACTGCCAGCCAGTCCTGACCTTTTAGTCAGCACCACTTGCATGCTCAGTGGGTGAAGTTTTTTTTTAGGCCTGGGTGCAATTTTAATTAGGCAGGAGTAATCAGAGTAATTTTTGCAATTCTGCATTATTCCTTAATGCGGAATGACCAATAACTACGCAATTACGTCTTCTCATCTAACTTAATATGGGGGGAAAATTAGCACAAAAACAATGCGTTTAGTGAGTGTGAGCAGCTGCTGGCACTGCTCGTCATGTTGTTTTGTATTTAGCGCTATTTTCTTAGTGCAAAATGCATCCTCGCATCCATTTTGGATGTGAGGGGACATTTTGTACTTTGTAGCTAATGCTAACCGCCAGGAGTAAGTTGGGGCAAAAAAACCTAACCCAAGGGCATATTTAGCGAGTGCGAGCAGCTGCGCGCTGCTATTCATGTTCTGTTGTATTTAGAGCTATTTGTTAACGCAAAATGCATCCTCACGTCCAAAGGGTATTTTTGCACTATGTAAGTAACGCTGGTTGGTTCCGGTCTCCTCTTGGTTCTCGGAGCAGTTTTAGCCAAATATTTTCAAAGTCTCGAGTTTATCATTTTGACTATCTGGGCACATTTAGCACCACTTCCAAGGGTTCAGAACTGGGGAGGCACCACTTGGAGAGTTGGGGCTCACTCAGGCTCAGTACAGGTGTGGGTTCAAGATGGCTGAAGCCTTTTCTGTCCCTAAGGCTCTGATCAGGAGGCTGGCAAACTAGCCTTTGAGTTACTCTGTCAGTCCTGGGTTTCAAGAAGTGGAACAGGGCTCAAGCAGCAGGGCAGGCCCCTGAAGGTAAAAGGCAGGCTGCAGGCAGCAGAGGAGTCCTTCCAGGTTTAGCAAAGCAGTCTTCTGAAGTACACAGCAGGCCACAGCAGCAGGCAGTCCTCTCAGAGTCCTTCTGCAGCTCCAGAACGTAAACTGAAGAGTGGGTATGAGGGTCCTATTTTTATACCTGGTGCCTTCTTTGAAGTAAGAGAAGATGCTAGAGAATTCCCTTTGACGTGCTCAGAGTTTTCTGATTCCCCTGCCCTGACTCCAGGCTGGCTCCATGAACAATGAAGTGCTGTGAAGTTCTTTGTATGAAGGCAGGGAACAGCCTATTGATTTGCAAGTGGGGCTGTGCCCAGCTCTGCCTCCCATCCAGCCAGTGACGGCCCATTCAGGCACACCTAATCCCTCTATGGTGTAGCCATCTGGGAGGAATCAACAAAGTCCATCTGCCAACTACACACAGTCATGTGACCAGGATCAGGCTGCAGGCACCAAATAGTTATGGGCTGGAAAATGCCAACTTTCTAAACATAACATTTTCAAAACTGTAGCTTAAAATCTGACTTTCCCATTAAATAGGACTTTAAATTACAATTTCTGAGACACCAATCATGAAGTCCTTACCTGCTCCCAATCCAAAATTAGCACTTATTAAATGTAATAAGGCAACCTTTGGGAGAGGTCGGCTTCACAGTAGTAAAAAACGAATTTGAGAGTTTTTCACTATCAGGACATGTAAAACAAAAGAGTACATGTCCAACCTTTTAATTACAATGCACCCTGCCCTATGGGCTACCTAGGGCCTACCTTATGAGTGATTTAAATGTAATAAAAGGGAAGTTTAAAGCTTGGCAAGGGGGTTATTTGCCAAATCAAATTGGCAGTCTAAAACTACCTTCAGGCTGTACTTCCAGACCTGGGACATGTTTTAAGGTGCTACTTAAGTGGGTGGCACAATAAATGCTGCAGGCCCACTAGTAGCATTTGATTTTCAGGCGCTGGGTATATAGTATAACACTATACTTGGGACTAATAAGTAAATTAAATATGCCAATCACGTTTAAGCCAATTTTGCCATGTTTTAGAGAGTGCGCACAAGCATTTCAGAACTGGTGAGCAATGGTTAACCAAACAAATTCAGCAAAATAGGAGGGTAAAGGCAAAAGGTTTTGGTGGGAAGACCACCCTAAGGCTGACAATATCTAACACTGATCATGATTTAGAGGGGACATTGAAGCTGGAATAAGGCTATTTACCTATGGCTGCTCCCTGTCTGGAATGGCACAGTAAGCAAATAATGATAGGCTGAAATGCTGCCTCAGTACTTATCAGTGGCAATGATTTAATCATTCACTTTGTTGTTTCTCTATCTTCCTCAAAGTGGGCCTCATAATCAGTGAGAACTAGTCAGTTATGCTATAACCTACTTTTATTTGGCCATGAGGTGGCAGATGTGATGGGACATGTGATGGGACATCGCTCAATCTAAGCATCCTATGGTGGAGTTGGGCTGCAATTTTTAGGCATTGGCGTAGCAAAGAATAAATATGTATACACATCCATGTACATACGCAGGGTTCCTGACAGCCTTGCACACCTTTGAAATCAGTAAGGATAAGAAATTAATTTTCATGCCAGTTATGCCTCGCTGGTGGCAGAATCAGACATAGCCATACCTTTCATTCGATGGCTCTGCCTTGTCAGGAAACCTCTTCATCTTCTTCCTACAGGAAATACAATTTTAGATATGAGAGGTGTTGCATGTTGTAATATATGAGTAAGAAAGTGGGTTATTAGTTGCGAAAGATGTGGGTCTTTAACAAGAAAACATTTTGTAACCTTCCATCTACTGGGAACCAAGTCCCTCTTTGTAGCACTTGACTCTCTCAGAGTAGTGAGGCAGAGCAGTCCAAGGCCTACTCCTCCTACAAGATATGTGGTGTGGGCCAGTAAGTGCTTTTACTGAAAAAAAGGAAAAGTACTTTTTTACGCAAACACTACTCAATGCTATGCATTAATTCAGAAATGTATACATTATTACAGGTGGAAATACCTATGGTGCCACTCTCCTAACAGTTCATACCCTTAGCGGACCCTGAACTCTACCATGATACACCCCACACACAGTACATAGTATAATGTGGTGTGGTAATTAAAAGGCAGGCCGACTGGCTTTGTTACGGTGTCACCAAATTAAAAAGCTGAAATATGTCATAATAAACCAATGCAACACCATTAAGGATGGTAGCTTCCTACACTGGCTTTCTTTGGTATCTGTGATGATTCACAATGGAAAAGTTGAGTTTTGTTCCTGGAAGTGCGTTCCAGCAACCCAGAGTGGTGTCTTCAGGCCTCTTCCTCTAAAATGTGCAATTCTTCAGGAGTCAGACTTTTAATGTTCTCCCTCCTCTCACAGGACCTGTCTCCTGTCTGGGTGCTAGTCACTACTTTGGGGCCTGGGGGCTTCCTCAACAGCACGCCCAGTACCCCAGGGCAGAGTGTCCTCCCTGCCTGCACATTCGAGGTCCTGTGGCCTTCTTGAGTCAATTGCAGAATACCTTGGTCAGCGGAAGTCAAGGATCCCCTCCTTCTGGAGGTCACTCTTCTGCAAGACCAGTTGACAGAATATTGATGGGTAATGCTTCAGGGTCTCTCTACTTTTATCTGAAGTGTAATGGAGCCAGCACCCTGTGAGTGTGCTGGCCTCAGACGGTGTAGGAAATCAGCACCACTGGCCCTGGACAAACTAGTCCTAGTGCCTGGAGGCCAACAGAAATTAGAACTCCTTGAGTCCATCTTTGCATTGGGGCCATAAGTCTTCCCTTCTCCAACTGGGCATTCCTCAGATGCTGCTTCCCCCCATTACAGACTGTTCTCAAAAGACTCTCCCTTATGCAGTGGTTTTTAAGAAGGGGTGGAGAGTTCCAGAATCTAGGTACCTCTGCCCAACCCTATGGTGGCACATCACAACTCCATTCCTGCCCTAACCCGTGTGTATAGCATATATGGAAATTTCCAAGATGGCGCCGTCAGGTGGCCTGTTGAAAGATCTTCTCTAATATCCTAAGCCTTGCCCCTAACTACCATAGTTCGTCGACTAGCCATGCTTTCAAGAATTGATGTTGCATATTGTGATGTTGCTACATGGGCAGTTATATCAAGTGAGATGTAGGAGACATGCGACGGGAATTTGCAAAACACCTTGGACCTTAATGAGGGGACTATACTAGTCAAAGAATGCCTCCAGCCAATATCTCTGGCATGAGTTTATTGTTTACTGGTTTGTTTTTCTTTGTACAAAGACTTTGATGCACAGCTAAAGGGGTGTAGACAATACCTTTCCCTGTTGCCTGAAAAATGCCTATCTGTGTATTAAGATATGAATTAATGAAAATATATTTTAAAAAACTGGCACAGCTGCCTGGTCCCTTCCCTCCAAAACTTCCAAGGGCAGCTTCTCCTGTGACTGGCTGCAGGGGTCTGGCTAACCCCCTCTGTTACTGTGGGGTTGAGCCTTCGCAGGCCAGGTGTAATGTGAAAATGAATTAGCACATGCAGATTCTGCCCAACTGTCTCCTCTCCTACGAGTAGATCTAATTCCTGGCTAATGTCTCTATTGTGTGCACAGGCCTTTTATCCTCCAGCTGGCCAGCAAAGTAATTACTTGGCCAGTTAGAGTGATTGAAAGGCACGTATCTCATAAGTCAGACAGAAATGGTAAATCTTGAAGTACCAAAAGAACTGCAGATATGTAGGAATTATTGTCAGATATGCACCAAAGACCCTCACACCGCCAAAGCCCACCTCCACGAAGGAATGAAGGCCATCGCCGAATGGATGAGGACCAGCCGCCTGAAGCTGAACTCGGACAAGACAGAGGTCCTCATCCTTGGTTCCAACCCTTCAGCCTGGGACGACTCCTGGTGGCCAACATCACTGGGAACAGCCCCGCCACCCACCGACCACGTACGCAACCTAGGGGTAATCCTCGACCCCACCCTCTCCATGACTAAGCAGGTCAACGCCGTTTCCTCATCCTGCTTCAACATCCTCCGAATGCTCCGCAGGATCTTCAAGTGGATCCCCACCGAAACAAGAAAAACAGTCACCCAGGCCCTCGTCACCAGCAGGCTGGACTACGGAAACGCCCTCTACGCAGGAACGACGGCTAAGCTCCTGAGACGGCTGCAACGCATCCAGAACGCCTCTGCACGTCTTATCCTCGACATCCCCCGACGCAGCCACATCACACCCCACCTGAGAGACCTGCACTGGCTCCCTGTCAACAAGAGGATAACCTTCAAGCTCCTCACCCACGCACACAAAGCACTCCACAACTCCGGACCAGCCTACCTCAACAGATGACTCAGCTTCTACACCCCCACCCGCCAGCTCCGCTCGACCAGCCTCGCCCTCGCCACAGTCCCCCGCATCCGGAAAACGACCGCCGGCGGCAGATCCTTCTCCCACCTCGCCGCCAAGACCTGGAACACCCTCCCCACCAACCTCCGACAGACCCAAGACCTACTGGCCTTCAGAAGACTCCTCAAGACATGGCTCTTCGATCAGTAGCAGCACCACCCCCCTCTTCCCCCAGCGCCTTGAGACCCTCGCGGGTATGTAGTGCACTTTATAAGTGACATGATTGATTGATTGATTGATTCGGTATCCTGATTTCCCATAATATTGGTACGTTAACAAGTCTCTAGGCCTAACTATGGTTCAACTGCAGTATGGTGCAGATGTCACCCTTAGGGTATAATACAGTGAAGCACACACTTTTCAGTAATCACTACAGATGTACATACTCACACTCTCAATGTTGATCAAAATTATAAGGCCTACCCAGGTCATCACTGTAGCGGTAGTCGGCAATGACAACACCACACACGGAGCTTAGTATTACATGTCTTGATTCGTCTGCATGTATCATTCTAAACCAATATTCATTGCATTCCGCTCTAACACTTACGTCACAGTTCTATGGCGTCTATCAGGAGCATAAAGAGTTCCATTATTCCTAACTTGCATGACACTACATCTCCCCCTCTGTTAAATAAAAAAATAATGTTTTTTACAAAATAGACATACATAAACATGTACAATTAAATCTCTTCAATCAATCTTTTTGTAGCTTTAATTGATCGACCCTTATCTTGTTCTTGGAAACTGGGAACTGTCACCACCACTGTCCAGGATCTGCATCACCGGTGTAGAGGCAACAGCTGTCACTGATGTTTCAGACCCAGTCTCTCCTTCAACAGTTAGATCTGATGAATGATTAGCTAAGTGCCTGAAATGAAAAGAGTCTCTGGTAATAGACTTCCCAGGGCGGTGGGCAGTCACCATGTGTTCTTTAGTAGACACCACTTGAAAAGTTTCTGCATTAAATGGAGTATCAGATTTTCTTTTCCGCATTTGTCATGTGAGCACGGGATCTCCTTTCTTAAAGACAATGTTTTTCGCATGTCGTCTCTTGTCAGCATCTGCTTTCATCTTTTGTTTGTTAACCAAGTCCTTCTGATGAGTTTCTGTCTCATCTTTCTTTTCTGATTGGTTCATTGAGGTAAATTGGTGTTCATTGCTCTCCTGAACATCAATGTTGTAGGACTTTCACCTGTAGTCGAGTGGGGTGTTGAAAGTAGAATTCAACACCATTTTCAAATCGAGCTTCTCAAGAGTATCATGCTGCACTGCTTTCTTTAGCATACTTATAAAATGCTCAAGAAGTCCGTTGGCTTTTGGTCACAAAGGTGTGCTCTTCTGATGCTTAATATCCAAATGCTCCCCAAAATCTTTAAACTCTCACCTGTTGAAAGGTGGGCCATTGTCAGGCTTCAATATGGCCGGAAGACCCCATGTTGCAAAGATGCCATCTATTCTTTCAATGACTTGCTCTTGAGTAGTAGAGGAAAGATCTTCAATTAATGGAAATCGGGAGTATTCATCCATAATAACCAGCAGGTGATGTCCTTAGTTGAGTGGACCAAAAAAGTCAGTGGCTAGTCTCTCCCATGCATGCTCTGGGAGTTCTGATATGTTCAAGGTGTGGTGAATAGTTTTCATGGAAAGGCAGTTGCATAGACGACAGACCTTTAATTCCCTTCAACCCTGTCATCAAGATAAGGAAACCAAACTTGGTCTCAAAAAGCTCGTTTTGTGGAAATGATTTCACAATGTCCTTCATGTGCTACCTCCATTATTTTCTGTCAAAGACTCTCCGAAATCAGAATTCTTGACCCTCATAGTATAACTCCTTCCTGAGTTATGGACAGTTAATCACTGACATTTTTTGTCTTTTTGATACTCCCCATCACTGGTGAGCGGTCGAGTGAGCTGGTTCCATTAGTGATATGAAATGATATCCTTCAACTTTAGCATGTCACTATCATGGCTCATAGCAGGGATAATCTGGGCTAATGAAATGGCAGCTGGTGTGTTTGATTTTACAATGAAGTTAACATAGGCCTCAGCTGTCTTGGATGGAGTATCGTGACCTTGTATGGGCACTCTGGAAAAGTAGTCAGCAGGGCTCTGACCCTTCCATGAATGATGCACAATGGTATAATTATACTGTTGTAAACGTAGTCCCCATTGTTCAATGTGAAGAAGTATTTTGGCCTTTGGATTGCCAAATATAGTCAGTAAAGCTTGATGATCAGTTACCAACGTAAAAGGTTTTCTGTACAGGAGTACATGGAAATGTTCACAAGCCCATACCACGGATAAACTTCCTTTTTCTGGTTGTGAGTAAGAATGTTCTGTTTGGGACAAACTTCTACTTGCATATGCCACATTATGCCTTCGAGCATTCGAGAGTCCACTATGCTGTGCAAGGATAGCTCCTAACTTGACTGGGCTAACATCAAAAACAACCTCTGTATGAAGCTTTGGATTGAAGTATGCCATTTCTGTAGCATTCTCAATGGCTCGTTTGATTTTCTTAAAACTTTTCTCACATTCACGTGACCAATGAAATGAAACATTCTTTTTCATCAAGTCTCTCAACGGAGCACTTACAGTGGCAAAGTCTTGTATGTATCTGGAACAGTAACTGGCCATGCCAAGAAATTAATGCACCATAGATACATCTTGTGGGGGATCAGAATTTTTTTACAGTGTTTGTACGTTAGCAGGATCTGGTGTCATACGCTCATCAGAAAAGATGTGACCAAAGAATTTTAGCTTTGTCTTATGGAATTCACACTTGTCTGCATTCAAAGTCAAACCTGCTGCGGCAAGTAGATGGCATTCTTGTGGAAGAGCTTTATCGTGTTCTTTTTGTGTAGTTCTAAAAACCAATATGTCATTGCTGTAATTGAACACATTCATGTATGGCTGTATGATACATCGAATGACGTCTTGAAACAGTTCTGCAGCAGATGACACACCAAAACCTAGTCTTTTGTATCAAAACAGACCAACATCTGTATAAAAGGTTATAATGTACCAGCAATCTTCTTAGAGTTCTGATGATAACCTTTATTTAAATCAAAGTAAGAGAAGACCTTTGCACCATTTAGTTGTCTTATCATGTCAGCAATGTGTGGACATAGATGTCATTCTTGTTCAATTGCCTTGCTTGCCTGACGCATGCCAGCGCATATGCATGCAGTTCCTTCACTGTCCATTTTAGGCATTACTACTATGTGAGAAACCCATGGCATTGGACCAGTAGGATGCTCGATAATATCATGCTTAAGTAACAATTCAAGTTCTTTCTCAACTGCTTCTTGCAAATGAAAAGCGAGTTCTCTATGTCTTTGAGCGACAGGACAGACGTCCTCATTAATATGCAACTTTACTTTCATAGTATTATGCTTTCCCAAACTATGAAATAACAAAAGGAACTGACTTACTATTCCATAGTGAGAATTCAGGTTGTAATTCACAGAAATATGTCCCATATCAGCGCCTGTGCTGAAACTGAGTAGACATTTGCAATAAAAACAGATGATGGATGGAATGCTGAACAATGCAAACATTCATCCCCAGTCAACAGATATGGGTTTAATCCATTATTTTTCTGCCCACCACTCCAGCCATATGCAAAGCAGTATTTTCCCTGGTCCTCACGGGAACAGTCCATCCTGAACTGCCATCAATTGTTCTTTTTGCTTTTGTCACCCAGAGTGGGACAGGTATGCTCAGACATGGTTCCCGTGCCGCCATGCCACTGAAGTCAAGCTAGCCTGGCTGATATGGGGTGATACCCCAAAACCGGTCCCAGGCTACTTGTTTATGGTCCAGGGAGGACCTGGCCTGGCAGTTTGGGCTGCACTGTTCCCATGGGGAGTAGGGTCATGACAGTTTTGCATTTGGATGGGTCCAAACTGAAAAAGCATGGTGAGCAAAACGATGGATTTAGGCCTAGATCCATGTACTGTGGGAATGTTTGACATTGTTCAGCATTCCGCCCATCAATTGTTCTTTTTGAAACTGAGTAGACAGACTGTGCCTTGAAGCACATGGATGGGTGCTTGCACCTTCGTTTTCTTGTGCTTCATTGTCGCTACAAATGAACCATGACTTTTTAAGGACATCGATGCAGCCCATGTATACAATTTGGTTTTTGATGGCGTAAGTTGCGGCAATGGAGATAATTCATTATATTTCTCCTCCGGAATAATGTTTATCGATGCACCACTGTGGATGCTGAAAGGTATGATCTTTCTTTGACTGGCATTTTTCTTCACAAGTAAATAAACCAGCATGTGCACACTTTTCTGAGGTAAACATCGACATGGCACAATCATTTTCTTCCCTTTCATTTAATATTGATACAGAAGAAGTGTTTGACGATGATTTAGATGACAATTAACTTCATTCGGTGCCAATCTGTCTTAACTGATGTCGCCGCTTGGCCTTGTGGAGGTGCATCAAATGTTGCTTCTGGAATGCTCTGGCGTCCATTTTGCCTTTGCTCTATGACACATTTACTTTTTCCTTTGCAAACCGTCACAAAATGGTTCTGCTTCCCACAGGCTTTACATATCTGTCCAAGAGCTGGACATTTACCTTTGTGCGGAAACGAAAATACACATCTAAAACACAACTTCTTTTTACGAGTAGACATCACTTTGTGTCCTTCAGTCTTTTGTCTTGGCTTACTTTTCACACTCATGATGGATTTATTCTGGGCAACTCCGGCCTCCATGTCAGCAACTTGTCTATCAGCACGCTCTTCAGCTCTGGCAGCCATTAACTCTCACTCCAGACTAAGAGTTTCTCTCAGCATTTGTCTTCTGAATGAATCTGACAAGCATCTGTCAATAACTCTCAAATGCATAGCTTCCTCATCATTAAATTCATTAAACTTACAATGTCTGATGAGTGTGTCGAGTCTCTCCACAAATTCATCAATGGTTTCACCAACTTTTTGATGTTCTTAGTTGAAGATGTATCGTTTGTAATTAACATTTGGCATTGGATTAAATTTGAGATTTAACACCTCTTTAATCTGACGATATGTGACTTCTTTATCAGTTCGCAGCATTTTCTTTATTACTTTGTTTACACCATCACTAGTAAGATTTTTGAGATACTCGACAATCTTTTTTTCATCAGTCTCTTTGAATGCATCAATGAAATCATCAAATGTCTCTATCCCAGCAGTCAATATTTTGCTTTATGGTGGTATCAAATGGTGGTGGTGGTTTCAGGAAAGCGCAGCATTGCAGAGAATTCTGGGAGTCACTGACATTGAGGGTGGAGCTTTCTTCGGCTCCCTCAGCTGTTCATCTTGAACCTGTTCATGTGGACCATCTCTAAGGCTTTGAGATGTGCTGGCCTCTGGATCATCCTTGATGACATTTAGAAAGACGGCCTCAGCCTTTGCATCCATTCTCTCAGCCTTCCACAGTTCCAAAGACATCTACGGTCGCTTCGGATTGCCACCAGCTTGGTAAGCACAACCTCTGTGCTTTGCCTGGGCTGCAGCACTTGGCGCTGAGGTTGTACTGGCTCTCTTTACTCAGGTTCTGGTGAGTAAATAGCTGTTTTATTCTTTGGCGTCTCTTTGTGTGCTCTTTATCTTCACTGCTTTCTAACTGTAATGTTATCTTGCAATTTGTGATTATCAATAGCTGCTCTTTGAAAACCTGGTTGTCTCTGCTGTGAGCGTAAGCTCTCTGGATAACGTATGAGTGTATCTTGCATAGCAGCATGGTACGTTTATGTACTGTCTGACCAGCAAGTTCCCAGTCACCGATATGTAGATTTCTTTGCAATGCTTTTGTTGTTTTCAACTTCTTTATAGTGGCTGGAGGTGTGCTTTGACTGCACACGTGTTAAGCATTGATTCTGTACTTCAACTGCAACACACGTGGCATGCACGAGCAGTTTGCTTTGACCACGGCAAACTTTCTGGGAGAGCACTGTAGATTTTCGGGTTACTTATCCCCTAACTCGCCTCCAGTTGTAGCACCCTCCCCAGCCTGGGTACCCACCAATGACAACGCCACACACGGAGCTTAGTATTACACGTCTTTTTCATCTGTGTGTAACTGCAAACTCAGCATTCTAAACAATCTTCATTGCATTCCGCTCTTCCACTTACATCACAGTTCTATGGAGTCTATCAGGAACCAAAAGGGTTCCATCATTTCTAACTCGCAAGACACTACAATCACCAATCCCTAAAATGTGCTTTCTGTGACAGGCTACCTGTATGCAAATACCAAGCTGAGTTAGATGGTAGCCTCACACACTGAGCCCTTATACATGTGCACACACACGTGTGAGCATCTTCACATGCATTCTCTTACCCTAGCTGCACAGCAGCAGACCTTAGCTTAAATAGTGGCCACTGGTGGTTAGCACTCCCAATCCATTGTAGCAGAGCCTACTACTCAGGTAGTGAGACTCACTCATGGGAGAACTCTATAAACCGGGTAATCTCAAATGCGAAAATCCAGACGGTTAAATGGTGTGAAATCCATTTCTCACAATGTATATAAAACAAGCATTCCTGTGCACACAGACATGAAATAAACGTAACTAACTATTTAGCATCAGTCCATTCAACATTATTCAACCACCACATAAAACATGCAACAATCTACATGAATCAATGGCAAATACAGCAATTGCAGAAACAAGTGCGTAGCTTGATTCAGTTCAGTTGAACTAGCTGGAATAATACACATGGATACGTCATTTATAAATTTGAGGATTTGAACAGTTATGATTCATGGACGTTGAATTATTTGTTAACTCTAACCCGCACTTGTATCTCCATGAGATACATTCAGTTTTTAATGAACATACAAATGACAAAACTTCTAGCTGTCCGCTTTATGTTTGAAATTCTGTGATTATGCAAATCTGCCTAGTGGCCTCATGTCACATTTGACACATTCACCCAGTCCAGTATTTTCTTTAAAAACATTACTTTGTATTTTGGTACTTGTAGTTCACTTTAGTCCCTGGAAGGAAGGGTTCAAAGAGTGCAGTGTGCTTAAGGCGGCTAGGTAGAAAAACACACCAGGAACAAGTGAAGGTTCCAGCCAGGACATGAGTCCTCTTAGCAACTACGTATGTTTCTGTGGGAAACACTGAATTGTCATTGTCTTCAATGAAGAATAGTTTCCTGGTTGTTGGTTTCCCTAATTAGAAAGTAGGTTGAATATTATCTAAGTCAAACATGTTTTTTCTTTAAAATGAAAAAGTACAAGTGGTCTTTTGGAGCTGGCATCTTTATTTGGCTAGTATCTTTCAAGCAGCAGTGAAAGCTAACAACCAAAAATATGAGGAAGCAGAATAAGCCACTGCTTGCATCACTCTGAAGGCTGCTGCTATTTATTTAACAGCCTGTGTTTACTTCTTAAGGAGAGGACAGCCTCCACAAGTCTGACCCTGCCCTGCGTCCTTAGATCTGACCGGCGCTCTGCCAAGAGCGTGCATTAGAGGTTAGGTGTAGACTTTGCTGTAGAGGTTGGGTGTCAGCCTGTCATGCTGCATACGCCTAACTCAGCATCAGAGCAAACTGACCATGATGCTGCTCTGGCCTATCCCCAATGCACTGTAATCTAGAGGACTGCTTCCAGAACTGGATGGGCTTCCATGAACCGACCATGTCACCCCTGTATCCATTCTAATCAGGGCCTTGTGGACATAATTTAGGGGTCACAAGGGGTAGCTTGCCCCTTGCGATCCCTGGCAATGCCTTTGCGACCCCTGACCTTAGAGGTGGCACAATCTGTGCAAACAACACGGGTGGTTTCGCAGTTCTTATTTTCTGCCCATTTTCTGCCCATTCTTCATTATACTAATAGTGAATACTAGTTTATTATTCACTATTTGTTTAATTACAAAAGGAGTACTCTTGGCTGGAATGAGACCTT
This sequence comes from Calotriton arnoldi, assembly GCA_963921515.1. Taxonomy (NCBI): domain Eukaryota; kingdom Metazoa; phylum Chordata; class Amphibia; order Caudata; family Salamandridae; genus Calotriton; species Calotriton arnoldi. Next base: position 649,880 of record CAWUFW010002907.1, read on the forward strand.
TGGTGGCAGCAGTGATAAGTAAAAACGGTTTTAAATGTATATTGTGTATGTGCTTGAAGGTCAGAATGTTTATATGAGAGAGTGCATGTGTATGCGTGAGCATGTGTGTCTATATGTGTGAGCATGTGTGTCTATATGTGTGAGCATGTGTGTGTATATGTGTGAGAATGTGTGTGATTGAAAGTTAGTAATGCTTGGAGGTAATTCTTGGCATACAGGGCACCATGTGTAAAATACAGGTACTGTCCTACTAGAAGTAATTCATGGCATATGGAGCACCCATGGAAAAATAGTGGCATACTTGACGAAATTCTTAGCATGTGACTACCAGTGGCAAAATGCTGGCACTAGCACATTGGAGGTAATTCTTAGCACAAAAGGGGATAACCTGGCATATGGGATGGTGGCAACCATAACAAAATGCTGGTCCTAACATACTAAGGTAATTTTTGACAGTAGGGTCACCTATGGTATATGGGAGGCACAACATCCAAAATACTGACATAGGCATATTCAATGTCATTTTTGATGTAATGGGCACCCATGGTATATGTCATACATGGTATAGGTCATCCATGACAAAACGCTGACCCTGGAACAATGGACATCTAGTATAATGGGGTAACCCAGTGCCCCTCAGAACCTGGGTGTGAAGATGAGAAGAAATGTTGGTTCTGTCGGGTATGAAATTGCTTTTTTTCTTATTGATTAAGAAACATTCGTGAAAGAAGCAGTTATTCAAACATTTGTGTCATAGCTGTAAATGCAAAAATGTAGGGAAGAAAACAACACAGAGACACACCAATCATGAATAAGTCAAAGAATTGTATTGAAGAAAAAGAATCACTTTTTTTTCTTTTTTACATTGTGTACATGACACTAAGGGGCTGTCACAAGTAATAAACAAAATGGCGCAGGTGCTGAAGTAACAAAGTGAAACAAGGTGCTGGTTGTGATGATATATACAGTGCAGTATTGCTGGTTAAAAAGGTCATTTAAATGTTATCCATCCCTAGATACATGAATCTCTGATCTGCTGGGGAGTAGAATTTCCTTTTTGGCGTGGAGCAGAGAAAATAGGGTCAGGATTTTGACTAGCGCGTTGATGCATGATGCACCACTCCTGACTGTGCCTGAGTCTCCAATCTGTGATGTTAAACAGTGCAATTTTAGTTTACTTTTTTGGACATGTATGTCACAATGTGCATTGTTTTCTTTCATTAAATTAGATTATAACACACAGTGTCTATATGTTTCACTTGCTTGTTGTACTTGTAAGCAACAATGCTGTCTTGCTCCCTACTTGCCTTTCCTATTGGAGTTGATGTCTGTTAATCCCATAATGCATTTGTATGTAGCAAGTAAAATGTGGACTGGAGTATGATTCTGAACACTAAGACTGATCTGTCTTGAGGGGTTGTTTGTTAGATTCAGTATTGAATGGTCATACATGCATCTTACCTTGTGAAATACTGGCCGGTGCAGAGGTGTCTAACTCCGTCACTCCAACTACAGCTTCAGGCTGAAGTGTGGACTCGACAAGGTGCTCCAGGGGTGTATTAGCAGTTTGGGTCGGAGGTCCTCCTCCAGTCTTCTTGGCCTCCGTAAGCCTGGCAGCAACCCTTTCCTTTGCACGGCTGCGCAGGTCATACCAGCACTTGCGCAGGTCTTCTATTGTGCGGTGTGTGACCCCCACTGCGTTTACTCTGGATTGTATTCCGAGCCAGATTTTGCACTTCTCTGACTCAGGGACCTGGAGTCACTGCTTCCCAAACACCTTATCATGCCTCCTCACAACTTCCTCAATGAGGATTTCAATATCCTTTTCGCTGAATTTCAGCTTCCTCTTGTGTTTTGCAGACTTCTCCCCAGTTGTTCCTGAAGCCATGCTGATGTCCTTGAGCAGGTTAAAATATCCCAAAATGGTTCCTTCAGCTGTGCTCCTACAGTCTGCCTCCTCCTCTGACTCTCTCAGTGCACTGGATTCAGCATGGGCCGCATCACTTCCTGGTTGTGATGTCATCAAGCCACATCTGAAACACGGAATCGCTAATAGCGATTCTGTATTAGCGGATTCGCAAATTTGCGATTCGGTAACTTGAAATCGCTTTTAGCAATTGCGATTTTTACCGAATCGCTAAAATATTGCGATTTTTTTTCATGCATTGCTCTTTGCAATTCTTTATTAGCGATTCCTTAAAAATAGCTATTAAGGAATCGCAATTGAGGATTTTGATGCATGTGCCCATTAATCTCCCTGTGCCAACCAAAAATTATGTGTCCTTGTGTAGTGTAACTGGTGCTCGTGTTAAGCACACCTTCGACTTGAGTTTGCGTTATTTAAAACTGCATCAAAAAAAGTACAGAGGATTTTTTTTCAAATCTTTTTTTTGAGACAGAGCCTTTGCTTTGTTTGCCTGACCAAAGGCCCCCTCATTTTGTCCCTGTACCCCTCTCGCTGCCTGAAGAGTGTTGGCCCTCACTCATGCCTCAGTGATTTGTGAATCTATAGTTGCCATTTGCAGCACCAACAGGTAATTCAGGCTTTTCAGACAATAGCAATAGCATGGCAACTGCACTCACTGGCCGGTGCTTCCCATTCATTCAGTCTGCTCACTGAACTTCTCTCTCACCCATCTAAATAGTGAGTTTTCCATACTCCCCATCTGCACAGTGTGCCTCTATCAAACAATGCTGGCCTGGTTCATCTCCTTAACTCACCCTCTGCCCACTGCCATCACCCCACTCACTTACCCTGGAGCGTTTCACTGTCCGTCTGCTACCATCACCTACTTACATCACTTACTTACAGTCCAGCGCTGCTTCTCTACTTACTACTTGCCCACTGTACCTCTTCATTAACCACAAGGATGATGAATTATGAGACTATTTGATGTTCCTGGGTCTTGCTAGCAACCGTGTGTGTGTGTGTGTTTGTGTGTGCACATGCATAAATGTGTGTGTATGTGAATCCATGTGTGGCTCAGGCATGTTTGTGCACATGGTTGTGTGTGCTAGTGTATAAGTATGAGTGTGTGTGAGCATGTGTGTATATGTGACCGTGTTTGTTCTGAAAGACTGTTAAAGTTGTGGCACAATCTGCCAAGTTAGGCCTGTGCCTTTGGATGGTCAGTAAGGCTCCAGCAGGTATGGTGAGCGCTTATTTATTTCCTTATTTATTTATTTTTGTGATTTTATACAGCATAGACATAGCCCGGAGGCTTCAGCGCACTTCACAATGAAGACGTACTTCAAAGGTGGAATGATCGCCTGGTTAGCCTCTCTGGGGAGGTAGAGCGCTTTACACATATTCATGGGAAAACATAGTGATGAAAAGCAGGCGATACAGACCTACCTGAGGATCATCAATTGTTCCTACAGGTTGAGGTTGGTATGCAATTGGCAGGAGCGTGAGGAGGTAGGAGCGGTTTAGGCCAGGTGCCGGTCAAAGAGAACAGCTTTGAAGTCTATTTTGAAGGTGACATTACATGTGTTTAAGTGGAGGCTCAGAGGAAGGGAGTTCCAGATGCATGTGGCTCTTCCAGAGAAGGTTTGGTTTATGTAACTTCTTACTTGAAGGTGGGGAGCTCGAGAGGAGCACCTGAGTATTTCCTAAATCTCAGCCAGCACCTGAGATTTTCAGTTTCTCAGACAAGTAAGAGGGTAAAGAGGAGTGAAGAGCTTTATGAGTGGTGCAGGCAGTTTTAAATTGAACTCTCACCTCCATGGTAATCTGCTGATGGGAGCATTGGATGGGGGAGATGTGATCGAATTTCTTGTGTCCGGTCACGAAGCGGGCCGCTGCATGTAGGACTGCTAAGAGTGGATCTAGGTGGACTTTGGGAATGCCGGAAAGGAGTGCAATGCCATAGCCCACTCTGGACAGCACGAGTGCCTGGACAACAGATTTAAGTTCTTGTGCTGGGATGAAGCTCCTGACTCTCCAGAGAAGCCTTAGCTGGAACTGGGCACTCCTTGCTATAGACGAGATGAGGCTTTGAAGGTTAAGATATCTGTTGATGGTGAATCCAAGAGATTTGGCATTCTAAATGATGTAGGATGGCCGGCAATGTCTGGGAGGAGATCCATCCAGTCTTGGATCGAAGACTTAGCTTTCTCTGGACATTAGGGAAGAAATTATGTTTTCGCTGGGTATACTTTGAGGTGGTTGTTTGCCATCCAAGCTTGAATTCTATTCGGGGAGTTGGATCGGCAGGTGAAGTCTTCTGGGCATGAGCCCTCCAGGTAGATTTGAGTGTAGTCGGCATATAGGTGGAAGAGGACTCCTGAGTTCCTGAGAATCATACAGAGGGGTTCGAGGTAGTCGGTAAAAAGGGTTTGGGAGAGAATCAAACCTTGGGGGAACCTTGTTGCAGGCTGACTGGATCTGAGACGACATTCCCAATTTTAACTAATTGGGAGTGGTTCTCCTTTGCCACGTGGGCACGTCAGTCAGTGACAAGTCAGGCCTGTGCAATTGAAGGTGTGAATGATATGTGGCAGAAGCCGTCAAAGGTTGCTATGTTCCTCAGAATTGCTGGAAGGGCTGCAGCAGTGTCAGGCAATGTCACTGGATGATTGACAATGCTTGGAATGAGCTTGTCAAAAGCCAGGACAGAGTCTTGGGAAGAACAGTAGGACTAGGCAAAAATGAGCCACAGATAAAGCCTAACAAAGGCTTGTAGCTCTAGTGCCTGGTCAATAACTAAGGCGCTTAAAAATGTAGTATTAGACAATAAACTGCAAACTGAGACATGTAACCAATTTACAGATGCACTCTCTGTGAAGCCAAACACATGTTTCTCTTGTTGAAATTAAATATCATGGGGAATATGAGGTATTCTCCCTATAACAGCCAAAAACAGTGGTAAAAAGCTTCTAAATAACTTTACTGTGCTGCTAAAATCTCAAACATGAAGGAAGCAGCTGGGGTCTTCTCAAAGGCGTGATGTGTTCACAGAGTGTTGCTGCATGCAGGCTGCAAGTGGAATGAAAGAGGTCAAGTGGCTGAGCACAGCCCAGCTCAGAAACAAACACCAAGTGGAATCTGCAGACAATGAACTCCTCTGCTCATTGACCCACAGAGAGGCCCAGGTCACGTGGAGACGCAGCTGCCTCAGTGGAACCAGTTAAGCCCCTGAATGGTGCTGAATAACTACAGCTTTAAAGGGTCCATTATGCGACCTCAAAACCCAAGCAGACGTCATCAAACAAAAGAGCATTCTGGAATGCCTATTGTTGATGATTGTTAGTGCTACAAGTTTCGGTAAAGCACAGTTTTTTTTTACACTGGACGGCCCCTTGAGCGTGCTTCCCTTTCTTTCTCTTATGAAAACATACTCAAATGATGCTGTAATATGTTCATATACACTCAGGAAGAGAAAAGCCAGTAGCCGTAGATGTAATCACAAATGTATTCACAATCAACAATGGATGTTGGTTTCTATATGTCTAAAGCTTCCCATTGTATTGCATTAACTGAAAATCTTTCAGGGGCCACAATGCTCCCTATTGTACACTGCAAACCTTTCAGTAAGCGTAACCTCACTTTCAAACCTGGCCGGGGAAGCGGCATTTTGCAAAAAGAATAGAGTTAGTATTGCGGGTATGAATTATTTCTTCCCTTCATGGCTGTCCTGCACTTCCTTGAGAAGAAAACCCTGATATCTGCACACCAGATACGTTTCTGCTGAGAATAACACATTTCTATCCTATGGCCCTATTACATTGACTTGTACTGAGAGAAATTGTATATTTACAAGGGCGATTTTACTTGTGTTTTAGCACCTAGCTCCAACTGACTATTTTATAGTGAGATCCATGGTCAGTGTAAATGACAATTGTGTTACGAAGAGACACACTGGTAAGTTTAAGTAGCTTTATTTACTATCGATGAAGAGCCACCAACTCCAGCTGCTGCTGGCCTGTCAGTTCTCCTGGTACAACTGTCTCACATGAGACGCTACCATGGAGATAGAACAGACAAGAACATGCAGCTTCTTTGAATCATTACAACGCATCCCCCTTACAGGGAAAACAGAAGAAAAGAAAAGAAATAGAAAAGAAAAGACCAAAAGAGAAGACAAGAGAAGAAGAAAAATGCAGAGTCAAAACATGGTACTAAAACAGTTCAAAAACATCACAAGAGAAATCAATACATTTCATAGTCTTCATAACGCTTAGGAAGACAGCGAGACCTTGGAGAAAAGGGAAAAGAACCAGACTTGGGCAAACTTGGACCTGGTGAGACATCTGGGCATGAAGGAAATTTAGACTTGTCACCTTGGAACTTCACAAGACGAGACATGCCCTATTACCACCATTATGAACTGTAACTACATTCTTATTGACAGAAGTAATGACAAACGGGCCCATAAATTCAGTGACACCATTCCTATGCCACCGCGGTCTCTTAATAAGTACCCACTCTCCAACCTTCCATGTCGTTTTTGGTTGATTTCTTAAAATCAAACCTCTCCTTGTACTTATTTTGGTAGGATTTGATCTTATCACTCACCTCCTCATGCAAAATAGGACCTTCAATGAGAGGTAACCACCCAGGATTAAGTTGGGATAATGCAACCCTCCCACGCAACACTTGGAAAGGAGATTTTTGCAGAATGGTATTGATAGCAGTGCGATGTGCCCTCCAAGTGTCCCTTAGGACACCCTTGAGGGGAACCCTCATTTCAATTGCTCTCTGCACACATGCCTTGACTACTCTGTTCATGCGCTCCGCAAGCCCATTGGCTTGAGGTGCATAGAGTGCAGTTCTCTGATGAATGATGCCATAATCTCTCAAAAATTCATGCATCTCCTGAGAGACGAACTGCACTCCATTATCTGTAATGAGGAACCTGGGAATGCCCTCACTATCAAATTCATCCTTGAGAAAGTCAATAACCACCCTGGTACTGACAGAACTCACGCATTTGGTGGAGACCCACTTGGATGAGTAATCCACCAAAAGAATCACAAATCTCTCTGCGGGATTCAGTAGCTCAAAAGGGCCCATGAGATCCAAACCGAGCTTGACCCAAGGATCCCGCGGGACCTCAACAGGTGACAGTGGAGCAGTGTTGGTGACTCGGGATTTGTCACTGGAAACACACTGACAGCACTCTTTAACTGCCTTTTCAACCTGGCCATCCATTTTCGGCCACCAATACCTTTCACGGAGGCGTGACTTAGTGAGGTTTCTTCCTAGGTGCCCTTCATGAGCCAGGTTTATGAGCTTTGACTTAAGGGCATCAGGTGGCACCACTCTTTCACCACGCATAAGTTGGCCCTGACAAAGGGTAAGCTCATTTCTGATGGACCAAAAGGGCAATAGGTCAGAGTCCATTTTTTTGTCATCAGGCCAACCCTCAATGACAAAATGTGTTACAACAGGGAGCAACAGATCTTCCAGCAAAGCGTGTTCCCACTCAAATTCTTGGATGGCAGGCTCCTTGACCCAACAAACATTAACAGTATCAGAGTCTGGTGTATCTCCACAACACTCAATAGGCAGTCTTGATAAACAATCTGCAGCTTTGTTGGCAGAACCAGGGAGATATTGCACATGAAAATTGTACTCTTCTAACCCTTCGCTCCATTGTTTAAGTCTTGGAGTCAGTCTCTCACTCTCCGCACAAGAGAACACCTGAACCAAAGGGCGATGGTCTGACCTTACTAAGAAAGGAGTGCCCCACAAGTAAAACTTAAAATGCTTCACCGCCCACACTATGGCCAAGGCTTCCCTCTCAATGCATGAATATTGTTGCTCAGGTTTCTTCAGCGCTCTAGAGGTGAACGCAACAACTTTCTCTTCACCACCATCAATTTGGGAAAGCACCGCCCCAAGACCACATAAGCTGGCATCGATTGTTAGGAAAGTTTTCTTTTTGGAGTCAAAGTGACCTAGGGTTGGCATCTTGCCTATTGCTTGCTTGATGGCATTAAAGGCTGCAGCACACTCTGGTGACCAGGCAAAGTGCGTTCCTTTCCTCAGAAGAGCTCTGATGGGTTCGACAGTGGAGGCGAAACCTTGAACAAATTTGGAATAAAACTCAGCGAGGCCAAGGAAAGACCTCACTTGCTCTTTGTCAGTTGGGGCAGGGGCATCAACAATACTCTTTGCCAGATCCAGTTTCGGTCGGATGCCCTTCCCAGATATGACGTGTCCCAAATAAGTGACAGAAGACACACTAATCCTACACTTTAAACGATTCACAGTTAAACCTTTGTCAGCTAGTCTGTGCAGAGTAAGTCTCAAAATACTGTCAGGTTCCAAATCATCCTTCCCATAAACTAAGATATCGTCCTGGAAGAACATGATGTTAGGGATGTCTCCCAGGATCATTTTCATAATGTGCTGAAAACAGGCAGCTGCCGAGGCTAACCTGAATGGCATCCTGATGAAACGGAAAGCCCCCAGTGGTGTCACGAAAGATGTAAGGTGTTTGGAGTCTGGATGGAGTGGTACCTGGTGGTAGGCCGAAGATAAGTCTAACACACTGAAGACCTTCGCACTACCAAGCATACTAATTGACTCAGAGATATTAGGAAGTGGTTGGCGATCTACCCATATCCACTTGTTCAGACTTCTCAAGTCGACACACATCCTAATATTCTTTCCTCCATCCTTGGGGGCCAAAACCACTGGGGCCAACCATTCCGAGGATTCAATTTCCTCAATTATACCCAGAGTCACTAGTCTCTTAAGTTCACTCCTCAGGGGTTCTAGCATCATGTTGGGGACCTTCCTAACCTTGTGTACCACGGGTACAGCTTTTTGCTTAAGTACAATGCGGTGTTCGAAATCCTTAAGCAACCCAAGGTTGTTAGAGAAAACTTGAGGAAATTCCTCAAAAAACTTGTCTGAGGTTGTATTGTGATCAACTAACATAACCTGCTCTGAAGGATGACGAGCATTCGGGTTGAGAATTATCCCCAAGTCTCTCTGATGTCTCCACCCAAGGAGGTTGTCACCAAGCTTGGTAACATAAATCTTTCCAATAGTCTCCCTTCCTTTGAAATGAATCTTCATGATGGCATACCCTATTACATCAATGTGTGAGCCACCATAACTGACTGGGCTAATGTCCGGCGCAGAAAGTTGTGTCTCAGGAAACGTTTTGTCCCAAAGTTCATTGCCCAACATGGTAAACGGAGATCCAGAGTCCGCCAGAACCACAAACAACTTGTCTCCAATCACCACTTCGCATTCCGGCATACTGATGAGGTCTGCATCTACCATGCCATCACTTCTCACAGTTAGCATGGTGGTTCTAGAAGTGATATTGGTCTCGACGTTCTCGCACACGTTCTCCACTGTGTGTACCCTGCCACCAGACTTGCATACCCTAGCATAGTGGCCCTTGATTCCGCACTTGTGGCAGGTTGTATTCCTCGCGTAGCAGTGAGGGTAGTTAGAAGAGTGATTGTTACTACCACATCTGTAACATTTCATCCTTGAAAAGTCCGTGGAAGGTTTGGGCTTGGTTCCACGCACAACTTTGGAGACATTGTCAACGAAATCGTGAGGTGTCTCCCTTTGGGTCAGTTCATAAATGCTACTGGGGGTTGGGGCATCGTCAGTTGTTGCTTTATGGGCTTTCATCTCCTTGACCGAGCCAGAGGTGTTTTCCATCCCTTCTACGATGGCTATAGCTTCTTTGAGTGACGGGTTTTTAGATAAGAGTTTCTCTTGCACCCTAGGTCTGTTGGTGCACCTGACCAGCTGATCACGTATCAACGAGTCAGTGAGGTCACCAAACTAATAGGTGCGTGCAAGTGTCTTTAGAGAAGCTATGTAGTTCCCAACCTTCTCATTGGGTTCTTGGATTCTCATGAAGAATTTGTGCCTCTCCAAAACAACATTAATATGTGGCCCAAAATACATCTTTAACATTTTTATGGACATTTCAAACACATCAGACGGATCTCCATCACCTTCACCCACAGGGAATACGTCAATGCTCTCATAAATGTGCGTCCCTCTATTCCGAGGTTATGAAGCAGAATTGCTTGCCTCCTGTGAGCGGAAAACTTCTCACCACCAATAGCTACTAAATAGGAATCAAACAAAAGTTTCCACCTCTTCCATGGTAGAAGTGGTTCACCTTTCTCGCAAAGAAATGGAGGAGGCTGACTCATTGAAGTGGCAGACATAGTGATGGATTCAAAGTTAAAAAAAAAATCAATAGTTCAATCAATAAGTTGGTGTTACACAAATTGAATAAAAGAAAATAATGTGCAGCAAAAAAAACGTATAACTGAAGTCAAAATCTTTGGAAATGCGGTAAACAGTTAATAAGCAGAGCGCTGAACAAAGTAGAAATCCATGTATATTGATAGACGACAGGCCATGAGTAGGCAGACATTTCTGAAAGTCAGTCAGAAATGGTTCCAAGGTCGTAGAAAGTCGGGAGAAACAGGAGGAGACGTCGGGCATTCACAGGAAAAAAAACCTGGAGGAGGCCTCTTCACTGGTCACACGGTTCCGGACGTCGTGGAGAAGAAAGCAGTTCCGTGGGTTGAAAATGGGGAAAGTTGGTGGCAGCCAGTGTTACGAAGAGACACACTGGTAAGTTTAAGTAGCTTTATTTACTATCGATGAAGAGCCACCAACTCCAGCTGCTGGCCTGTCAGTTCTCCTGGTACAACTGTCTCACACGAGACGCTACCATGGAGATAGAACAGACAAAAACATGCAGCTTCTTTGAATCATTACAACAAATTGGCTTTCGATATTTTTTGCTTCATTGTCTACAGTTTTGCATTCAATGCTAGTTGGACTTTAAGCTTCCTGGCTGTTTTATTTCGAACACTCTCACTGTGTCTCCAGTAAACTAGGGTACACAATGAAAGCCCAAAAGAATTAATAATAATTCAAATTGAGTGTGCACAATGAGGGACACATAGAGGATGGACATTTTTTTATGGATGGCAGCAGGCCTTTAAATGGACAGGTGCTGAAAAGAGGCGTACCAGCACTGCTCATCAAGGGTGCAATGCATTCAATGGAGAAGTGCTTGCATTTCTCAGTAGCCCACAGATGCTCTAAAATAGTGAGTACCTGCACTTCTGTGTTTCCATTTCAAGCATCAGGTGTCGAGCTTGGCTCAATGCTCACTTTATGGATATGATGAAAGGCTGAGCGAACCCACCAGCATTGAGCCTGTGATCACATGCCTAAATCCAGATGACATGCATTAGCTAAACGAGCCACCAGAGCAGAGCCTCCACAAACTCATGGGCTTAGAAGAGAGTCTGTAATGAAACTGTTCTGTGTCATTAAACAGGCATTTGCCTTTAACTCTTCCCAACTTCCTGCCTAGCTTCTTGACCAGGAAGCTGTACAGAGAGTCCAAATGCAGGCTTGGAGGTTTCAGGGGCAGCTCCTCCGTTAAGGCAGTGGAGCGTGGCCCCACTAACTAAATTGCCCCCAGAGATGGAAAAATAAAATGCTAATAAAGTTAGTTTATCAACACTTTATTTTTCAAAAGTATGTCCCGAGCGTCAGGACAGGGAGCGGGAAAGCAGTGCTGGGCAAGGCACTTTGGGGTATATTCACAAGAACGTGTGATAATTACCGCAAGAGTAGCGCAACGCAACTTTCAGCATCGCAGCCCATCGCGGGAAAATAACCCTGTGACAAAGTGGAATTCACAACACGGCGGTAGCATGCGATAGTTGGCCGACACCGCGGCCAATGCTCGCGATACAACCACCTCAATGGAGATAAAAACACAAACCACAACGCGAAAAAAGCTGCGATGGGCCAAAGTGCGATAAGAAAACAGTGACAACCAGCGCGAGGGCAGCAATACTCACGCGCAATGCGGGAAAAAGCACAAGAACAGCATACGGAAAACGCCACAGAACAAAATACACCAACAGCGGAGTACCACGGATGCACCCTGGCCAACTGCAGAGGACAACATGCACACCACACCATCCAAGCACCATCGAAGACCAGAACCTACAGGCACACCTCATGAAAGAGACCAGTGGCAGACAAATCAGAGCCGCAGGAGCGACACACCCACCGTGCAGCATACGCACATAAGCAGAAGTGCACCTCGACATTGACAACATCCCGGTACAAACAGCAACACCTCCACAACTGAACACAGGACACAACTGGTTCGGAAAATGTGCACAACCTGGCAAATCACATCTGAAACCCCACGGATATGTAACATGACAATGTACAATTCCAACCTGTAACCTGCAAATATGTTTTATTCACACTTGCAGTGCAATTGGACATCTACTACTGTCCCATGAATGCCACGGACGGTCACAATGTGACGTGCTCATGAGAAGTAAGTGTCAATGATGGAGTCCCTACAGGCCATTCCTGCCGCAGCTGCAGTGGGATGTGGGCCACCTGCCCCATCACCACCATCATCGTCCGGTACCTCTGGAACTGGGATCCATGGGGCCCTGGTGCGAACACAGATGTTGTGCAACACACAACATGCAACGATCATCTTGCAAACGACGTCCGGGCTGTACAGGAGCTTCCCACCAGTGCCGTCCAGGCACCTGAAACGTGACTTCAACACGCCAAATGTGCATTCAATGATGCCCCTGGTGTGTATGTGGGCCGCATTGTACTGCCTCTGGGCGCGTGTGTTTGAGTCCCGGAGGGGTGTCATCATCCAAGGGCAGAGTGCATATCCTTGATCACCTGTGACAGTGCAGGGAGAAAAGAGACAATACTTGGTTCGGCAGGATGTGATGGCAGGCCCACCAATTCAGTGACGCCTGTGCTGGCTGTGTGTGGGGTAAGTGTAAGCCAGCCCTCAGGGAGTAGCTGGTGCTGGCAACTACACCAACAGTCATCAGGCACACAGACATGCGATGTCAGAACTACAAGGGGGGATGACTCGATTCGCACAGGGCTAGTCGCCCTGGATGCACAGCGGCTGACACGGGCCCACCGCCACTGGACGCTGACCTGCGGGAGACTGGGGTAGGGTCATGAGGGCAGAGCAGTGCCTCACATGTGTCATGGTTGCATTCCGCATCTCCACACGTTCAGCTGTTGTGTGGCTGTGGTGCCATGTGAAGTCTGTATTGGGTGCAGGGGTAGCCCAGGATGACCATGGAGTGGTGTAGTCGTGTCTGGTAGGTGGTCGTGTAGTTTGACATGTTGGATGTGGTTTGGTCACGTGTGCATCCCCACAGTTGTGCTATGTGCATTGGTGGCTGTGGGATGTGTGGTGTGTTGATTTGGTACTTACCAACGAGCAGTCCCGTTCCATATGTGCCATCCTGGAAGCGCTGGTTGATGATGGACTGTCGGAAGATGAAGGAATCATGCACACTGCCTGGGTTGTTGGCGACGACATTGGTGAAGAGTCCCCGGTGGTCCACTATTGCCTGCACATTGATGGAATGCGTGTGCTTCCTGTTGCGGTAGTGGTGTGCAGTATCCGCAGGGGGCACAAGTGGGACATGTGTGCAGTCGATTGCCCCCAACACGGCCGGGAATCCAGCTATGGCGTAGAAGCCTTGTTTAGTCTCCAGGTGTTCCTGCGCAGTTTTGGGGAAGTGAAGGTACTGGGGTATGAAGCTGATGATGGCATCCAGGACAGGTGTGATGAACTTTGATAGGGCTGGCTGTGAGACCCCTCCGACTCTGGCAGTTGTTGGTTGGAAGGTCCCAGAGGCCAACAGGTGCAGCACTGCCAGCAGCTTTGTCTGCGGAGGGATGTTTGTTCTCCGCTGTGTTTCAGCCTGTGGGCGATGTGGGTCATGATGCGTAGGATGGTTGTCCTTTTGAGCCTGTAGTGGGCAATGACTTCCGCGGGCGTTAGGTCTGTGAGAGTGGTGCGTTTTCGGTAGGTCTGCTGTCTTACTCTACGCTGCCTCTGTGGTGGTCCGGGGGGGGGGCGGGTCCGGGTTCTGGGGGTGGTGGCGGTCCTGGGGGTGGTGGCGGTGGGTGTTGTGGACCTCCTGGGGCTCCGAGCTGCATGTAGAGTAGCTCCATGGCGTCATTTGTTCTTCGGGTATGGCTGTGTGCGGGGCTCTGTTGCCTACTGCAGGTAGACGTCCATCTTTACACCTGCTTGAGGCGGGTGTTAAATACCTGCAGCTACCGCCGCTTATCGCCTGTTTTTGGTTCGCTTCGCAGTTCTGTCAGTTCGTTGTGAAAGTGGTGTTGTTTTTTCGTGTGTTTTTGCACGGGAACGCCTACTCTGCATCTCATTAGGGTTAGTTGGTGGTGTCCGCCGTCGTGTTAGATTTTGGGGCAGTTATCGCGGGAATACTGGCGTTGTCTGCAGTTTACACCAGCTTGTGAAAGGGGTGTTAAATCTATCTCCACTTTTGTTGCATTAAGGTGGCGATAAATCGGAGTTGAATCCTTGTGAATATGCCCCTTTAAGTTTAAAGTGTGCATGTCTCTTTGGCCGACCGTCTAAACCTCTCTAACCCTATGTTAGAGACAACATAGGGCTCCAGTGTCCTTGGGAGTGCCAAAGGAGGCCGCTCCCTCCAATCCTGGTACTTTTTTCATGCTGCATGAGAGCAGCACCGGGATTGCTTAGTGCAGTTTTCTGGGTCCCGCGTTGGAGCCTGCCTCCCTGAGAAGACCCAAGTAAGGAGGACGCTGTGCCAGGAAGGTAAGTGTAATTATTTTTTTTTACATATTTTTTACTTTTAGATTTGTCCAAACCGCCTCACCAACCTCCATACATGCCAGCCGCCACTGGGCAGTCCCATGGCAAGTCATAGTGTCCTCACTGCTTAATTATATTTTGGAAAAAAATTGCCACCAACAGAGAAGGAATCAAACAGCGTTGGAATCTTGAAACGTCACATACAAGATAATAACATTCAGCAGGATTGAGAGCATGAGTCAAGCACCAGGAGAAGCTGATTGTACAGCTCAGTGAAGTGTGTGCCAACACAATTACTTTTCTTTTTCTTTAAGGCAAATCGGAAATGATGAACATAATCTCGTGCAACTGCTCTTGTCAGCATTGGCAATGCTGGAATGGTGAGGGCGGCGCATTTGCAAATGCAACAACTGTGACTGTCACACGAATTACTGTGCCAATTGCTTTCATAACACACTCACACAGCCATCCTTCCTGGCTGCACCGGGTAGATGTATTATCGACCCCAAGGAGTACAGTTTCGAACAAAGAAAGTGGACAGACATCCTGATCGCCTCTCTCTCTCATCTTACCTAGAAATGGGTCCACAGTAGGAAACAGACACACCTGCCAAGCAGTTTAGATTTTTTGATAGGTGCTGTTGGAAGATCCATGAAATCCATACATGTGCCATATCTGATCAGTGTTCGATTTTTCTGACAGTGCTTCTCTCGCATGACCTTCTTAGCTCATCCATTTCCAAACGACCTTGAATTACACTGCACTGTATCTAATTTTACTTAACAAAGAGCACAAGAAAATATAGTCATTTTGGAAAAGGATGTTTCATTATCAAAAATTAGCTTCCAATATTTTTTTCTTTTTTCTTTACATGAAGACCAGCAATTAGGTTTTTATAATTTAAACCAATTGCTTTTTCTCTTTTATGTTCGATTGAGATCGCCGTGGAGAGGCCTCTCCGTTTTTGGCCCAGGGTGATTAAGAACAGAGTGCAATCATCTTTAGCTTAAAAAAAAAAAAAGCTGACTCCAGCGTTTGCTACTTTTAATTGGCATCTGGTTCAATTTCGAGAACAATGAAGACGAGATTGGCGGATTTGAAAGCTTGAGATGTGGAAAGAATTAAGGACTTCAAGGCAGCCATTCGAGTGCCTGCTCGGAAGCCTCGAGACAAAATTGCCTAAGTTGATGTGATGCGCGCGCGAGGCCAGATCATGGCATAATAAGGCTTGACAAGTGGCGGGTTCCCATTCTGCTAATTCAGCCCTGGAGATCTCATTTGCATTCCCTTTCCAGTGCAGAATTGCATAATGTGCTCCCACCACTCAAGCCTGTTATTGTCCTGGAATCCGGGTAATGTTTGACAGGAGAGTAATTTATTTTTACTGACAAACTACAAGATTTTAGGTAAACAGATCAGACAACATGAAACAGTTTGGCGATCCGGTGACAAGCAAGCTAATTGAGGCGCTTTGACACAGCTCTTGCAATGTGCAACATTTGCAGTGTGCACAGGCGGTATAGGGTATCGTTCTTACCCTATTGGTATATTGCATTTCTTCCCACGTGCCACTGCTACGCCCATACGTCGCAACAGCTCTTTCACAGTATGAGTCAAAGAATTGACACCCATGGGATGTTATGTTATGTTAATGAGTTTTATACAGCACGCAGCTACTCAGAGAGTGTCCGGCTGCTAAACAGACATAATGGCACCCACAGAGTTTGGCCTATGAAGATTGTTGAAAGAGCCGAGGGGGATATTACCAAGGAATAGCGATAATTATCGCAAAGCTCGCTTAGCGCTGTTTTTTTTATTGCCGGCTATCGCTGGATTTCATCGCGGAGATAATGCGTTATTATCAACGCTTATCTCCAAGGCGATAAAAAATCCAGCGATAGCGGCGAAACCCAGCAATAGCGCGAGGAATCCAGCGATAAATTCCCTGCGCTAATGAAAAGCTTGCTAATAGGCAGGTGAGGACTTAACCTTACAATCCACCTCCCATTGACAAGAATGGTTAAGTCAAGTTTTTAGCAGGTGTTAAAATCCAGCGATAATCGCGGTTAGCGTGACTTTTTTTATCGCTTTGCGGGCATTGTTAATAGGGGGAAGTTGTGTTTGCGACTGGTTCCAGTCGCATTTAGTTGGGAACGCCTACTTTGCATGTCATTAGCGATAATTATCGCTGACATGCAAAACGGCACCTAAACAGTCGCTTTCGCCATAAAGCTGTCGCTAACAGCTGTTAGCGACAGCTTGCTAATAGGGCGATAGAAAGCGGCGTTACCGCCCTTGCTAATATGCCCCCATGTCTTTAAGTTTTTCTTGAAAGTGGGGAGATCGAAAGTAGCTCCAAAGGGAGTTTGTTCCATGTAACCGGACCAAGATAGGAGAAGGATCTACCGCCTGTTCTGAGCCACGGATGTGCTCTATCACAAGCTAGTGGGAAATGCCACTCCCTTGTGGTGGGATTAGGAACTGCATAATGGGATGATCTGCTGGTGCAGTGCCAGGACAGCACTTCCCTGTGATCAGACCCAACTCAAGTGTCGAGGCACCACTAACTCCTAGTTACCAAATGTCTATCATAGTTTTTAGGAGAACTGAAGTTGGAGGGAGGGTATTTGTGGGAATCATCAAGTAAAAAAATACCAGAGATAGTGATTAAGGGTCAGGTCTTTGGTGGGCACTACTCCATCCATCAAGGTGCAGGAGGAAATTATGTCTGCCAGAGATGATCTCTGTACTTTGTCAGAAACTGCTGCCATTGTGGTTCCTGTCAAGGTATAAAAAGGTTGGTGAGTAGCCACTGTTGGTTCTGATGGTCGGCCACTAATATTTTCCAAACATTTTGTTTTTCAAAAAACAAAGTCCCAAAGGGTAATTTGTTATTGAAAAGAAAACAAAATTTGACCCTAGATATGAGGGTTATTATTTGTTTTATTACTTCCTCACAGGCAGGGTTTATCTAATTATGGATAGAAAAAATACACCACACCATACACGCTAAATAGTGCAGGTGATGTAATGCTCTTCCTCAGATAGCCCCTACTCCGTCGGGCCATTGGAGGAAGCTTTCAATCGACATAGCCAATGGGGGCTCCGTAAATGGAAAGATGATGGTTCTCCTGGCCCTAAATAGTGAGGACTGTGATCTGGGAAGACAGTGTACTTAGTTGACTTTGTGACGGATTTCCCTGTCCACCAAACTCTAAATCATCCCTAAGTCATTTCATGTTATCATTCTGCCATATTCTAGCTTCCACTCTTGACTAGTTTTCAAGCAGAAAGGATTGCAAGGTGTGGATAAAGAAGCACAAGCCAGATTTCCAACAGACTACATCAAAAGCCTGGCCAAGGATGCTGCTGTATGAGCTTTGGAAATATGTACCATGGAATAAATAACTGCAGAAGAGATGTGGGGAACATCAGTGCTTTCATTATGCCAGGGGACAGCAGCACTCATTTGTGAGGACTAGGACTTGTTTTTCATCATAACATTTTGACTCAGAGCAAGGAGAAAGCCAGAAAACGGAGACCAAAGGAGGAAGACAAACATAAAAATAGTGTGCCAGGGGAAGAAAGCAGGGCTCCAAAAATACCTTACAAAAGGGCAATAGAGTGGGAGTGTAGGGTGATGGATAAAAGATACATGAGGTGGAAGTAAGACTCTACAACCTTGGCATTTGCAACCAATGCATACTGCAGCATCAGCAATGGGGATCCTCAGAAAAGTACACA
This sequence comes from Calotriton arnoldi, assembly GCA_963921515.1. NCBI lineage: Eukaryota > Metazoa > Chordata > Amphibia > Caudata > Salamandridae > Calotriton > Calotriton arnoldi. The sequence goes on from CAWUFW010002907.1 coordinate 668,242, forward strand.
CACACCTACACACACACACACACACACGCACACACTCACACACACACATGCACACACACGCACACACACGCACACACACACACACACATATATATATAATCCAAAAGAGTTGCCCCCAAGCAAAATGCACTCTTCAACAGACACATTTATTCAGGAGGAGCACCTTCGGTAAGTTAAATACAGGATACAGCAATCCAGTGCCTGACGCGCTTCAGAATAACAATTCCTTTTTCAAAGGCAGCACGCCGCAGTAGTCCATTACGTACCAATTTATCCCCATACGTTTCATTGTTCTCAGGTGAGCAAGAGCCAGTGCTGTAAGGCCAGTGCTAAGAATCCTGGGAGCGGGCCTCAGCATGCTTATTGGGGCCGCGTGATGCGGGTCAACAGAGCAACTACCGATCCCAGGATTCTTAGCACTGGCCTTACAGCACTGGCTCTTGCTCACCTGAGAACAATGAAACGTATGGGGGTAAATTGGTAGGTTTTGCCTCCCTCTAGTGCAGTGTACACTGTGTGCTCCCCTCTCCACTCACCGCCGCCAGCGCTGGTCAGTGGGCTGCATCACACCCCAACAATAGAAGGTCTCTCTCAGTAATAGTAGGTATTAGTCCTTTTATTATGTAATTACAGACCTGATGTTTTGTGAGTATGATAAAGACGGCTAGGGTGGTAGGAGTGGCAGTGAGTGGCATGGGGTAATAGCACACGATCACTTCAATAGATGGGTTGTATGTGGTAGGAAGAGGAGAAGTCAGAGACTAGGCACAGCCCCTTAAGAGCCAGCCGAAATCCGAAAGGCATTTAAACATTTAAAGAAATGATGCACAGTTTTTAAACTATGTCTAGAAAACTCTGTTTTGAAAATTCGGGTGTTTCAATGTTCAGCTGAGTTAGTTCGACCAGGCCTACCTGCAAACCATACTAATTCTCCCGTCTGATTTCAGGGGTGAGATGATTATGCGAGCAAATGCGGCTTTGATGACGGAACTCAAAGAAAAATTAGAAATGACTACTGCTTAAGGGCGCTGGGCCCCGGGACCCTGAGAAGATCGGGCACCAGGTTTGCTCCCCCTGCTCACTTGCATATTAAAATATCTGTGCAAGGACTTTCGCCCCATGACTTCCTAGAGATCACCAGCGCCACAGGAAAAGATTTATTCCAATACTCTAAAGTCGCATATTGACAGCTTTAGCACCTCTAGCCGGAACTAATGAAGATGATCCAGCATGGGCGACCTTTGGCATCCATTGAGATTCTGCAGTTGAATGTCCTTGGCACTGACTGAGCCAGCAAGCATCAACGTTTTGCGATGAACTTCCATCCCTTGTCAAATGAACACGATAATGTCACTAATTTCCAACAGAAATCATCAACTCGTGTCATACTGGCAATGCGGTGTTTCTCGAAAGCCCTGGAGTGCCATAAAATGCTTGAGGACATCTCATTAGCTTCTAATTCTTATTAATGCGCTGAAGATATTCAAAAATGCAGGCTTTCCTTGTAAATAGCCAATTTGGGAAAGCGAAATTGGGATTTAAGCATATTTCATACACCTGCCACCGAACCGGATTAGCATGCACAGAAAATGTAAAAAATGACAAAATAGACTCAGAATTGGCACCTATCAGAATGCATTAACCCTGCACATTATATTCCACATTTTATTATCGTGGACGAATATTATCATAGCCTGGAGTGTGCTGACAAGGTATAAAGTGACCCATCGCTCAAGCGTCCTCTGAATTTAGAAGTTGTACAGTCCCTTCTCCTTTTTTGTCTAGTAGAGATAAACAAACGATTGAATAGTGCGGGGCGTGACCTACATCTTTAGAGCACATGTATTTTTCAGGAGGGCTCTGCTCTTTCACATGCTTGCTGAGCGTCTCATTACCTTCTTTTTGTAACCGCAGCAGCAAAGGACTGTAAGGATGAAGCGTGGCATTTGCTCTACATAAGCTTGACTGTAATTTCATTATTACAGTAGAGTGGGACACTTCTAGTCACCTGTGATAACGAAATCATGGAGACGGCCCCAGCGGCGGCTCCTCCCTCAGGCGCAGGAGCGTCGCCCCACTGCTCTGCAAGTAGTAGTTAAAGGAAAACTAAAATGATAATAACAAACGTTATTATCCTTTTAGTTTTCCGTTTCCTGGGGCGGGGCTGACAGAGCAGGCGCCAGGGGGAGGAGTGATTTGCCTACTCCATGTGCGCATGAATGTTTGGCTGGCCGTCTCGGGCCGGCCAAACCGTCATGCGCACTTTGCATGTTCTCCTCCTAGGCTGCATTACAGTCTGGGTGGAGAACATGCCCAGGATCCCATTCCCCGCCTGAGCACCGAACCACAGCGCTCAGACCAATCATAACCCTACATTGCAGCGTTGTGATTGGCTAGGGTGTCAGGAGCCTGTGTGGTTCCTGCTGTCGAGGAGCCGAAGAGGATTGAGAGGCGGCAGACGACCAGCTTGAAGGTAAGTGTTTTTTTTTCATTTACCACCGCCACCCCTGTTAAATAGTGGCCACAACTGTGAGATGCTCACTGTAACAACTTAAAACAGCTAAGTTGTAATGTCAAGTTTGCCTGTTGCCTGGCAATGGCAGGTGACAGAGCATAATTACAACTGCAGCTTCAACACCGAAAACGAGAAGTGGTTTTAGTTCTTCTGATCCATTTTTCAAAAATGAACTGTGATCAGCAGAAAAGAGATTATTACACAACAAGTTTATTTTTGCAAACTATCGGTCATTAGAGGAAAGAGAATTTATCTACGTGTTTCTATTCATTCTTCATTACAGTTGTTTTTTATCTGACCGACATTAATCTGATTCAAATATATTTTAGCAATACATTACTAAATGCTTTTAGCGAGTTTAATCTTGCACTTTAGATTCTACTGTTATTCTTCATGTCATATCTGCAAACATATTGTTTCTTTCATAAAAAGAGCAAGATACCAAGGATGTAAGAGATTTGTATGAAGGCTGATGGGGTGCCCATGTGTTATAAGGAATAAAATTCCCTCTGACATACATGCTAAGCATATTGGAAGTCACCTCAGTTTTCCATGACCTCATTAAGGAACTCCGGGGCATATTTACGTTCCCTGGCGCATCCCTGCATATCAGCAGGGATGCGCCAGGGAAAATGCGTCACGCAAGTTTACCCTTGCGCCACGTCCGATGCGCCGCATTTACAATGCGGCGCATCGTGGCGCAAGGATAAGCAGATGCGTGACGCATCTGCCGGTGGAAGGTTGGCGCAGTGCTGAAGTTGTGTCGCAAGCGCGACGCAGCTCCAGCACTGTTCCAACCTTCCCTATCCCTAACATGGTGCGTCAATCCTTACGCCTGCTTGAAGCAGGCGTAAGGATTTGATGCACCAGCGTCGAAAAAGTGACTGCGTGAAATCTTGTAGATTTCACTACGTCACTTCTCGAGGCGTTCCTGCGCCGGAACGCCCCCTGCGCCGGGACGCCCACATGAAACCTGACGCAGGTTTCATGTGGGGCAGGGGTCTACTACGTGACGCATCTCCCTAGATGCGTCACGTTGTAAATATAGCGCAACGCGGCGCATGGTTTGCGTCGCCACTGCGTCACATGCGTGACGCAACGGCGGCGCAAAAGTGGCGCAAGGGGCTTGTAAATATGCCCCTCAGCCTTTAGCCTTGCTCCTCTATATGGCTACAGAAGTCCTTTGTGATTTGTATGCGCAGGATATTTTAGTCCATTTATAACAACATAACTACAGCTTTCTAAAGCCTGGGTTTAGTGTAACTTTCCTGTATTGTTGTAAGTGCCTGTAAGATCTAGCTCTGCTATCTAGCCTGTGATAGTGATATATGAGATTTGTTGAACATTTGAATTCACTACCCCTTTCAAATAGATTCACATTCATAACATATGGGTTAAAATCTTGAAAGGAAAAGGATGGAAAATATGCAAATAAATTTGAAAAGCTGTAGGACATGTGACGTCGTATAACCAGATTTTCATTATTAATGATAATGCTCAAAGTGTTTTAGCAAATATTGGTGGGAAAATAAGTAGAAAAATCCACTGTTTTGCCACCATATTTTCCAACTATCTTCGACAAGGGTGAACCTCAAGACTCCTAAGGAAAGTAATGCTTGGCTGGCAAACTACAAAGCTACTGGAATATTTTATTATTGCCTGTTCCTAACCTCTGGATTTGTAGTTTTTTTTAATGCGAAAATCATGCTGTAAAATGAACTATGTGGTCCTGGATTTTTCAATATTTCAGATTATTCATGTGGTATATGTATACTTGTGCATTTTCCTGCCAATCAAAGTCATGGCTTTGGCATAAGGGCCTTGTGAGCCATGCAACATTACCTCTCCAAGTAAACAGAAAGAGAGAAAATCTTGCCAAGTGCTAAACAGAACAGGAACTTGGTGAAGCTACCTGTTCAAGAGGGTCAATGCCTTTAACCTCCTGCGATGTATTTCCCCTATTTCTCGTGGCAAAAACCAAAGCAGCATTGGTGAACCCAATAGGTCTGGCCTTTCACATACATGCATTGCCTCAAGTCATTAGTAGATGAGCCCTTCGAGTCAGAAGTAAGCGATTGAAGTCTTTTACAAGGCTGCAACCCTTCTAAACGTTACTAGAAGTCCCTCTCGAGTCAGAAGCAAATGCTTAACAAATCTGTCACAAAGCTGTAGTAACTCAAATGTTTCTAGATATCCCTCTTGAGTCAGATGCAACTGCTTCAAATGTCCTCCACAAAACTGACGGGTGTGGCTTCAACTTATATTTTTGTTGCGGGATGCTAGGTTTGCAGGTTTGAGAGGTGGGAAGTTAATTAAGTAATTATTAATTCACAATTTATTATTAATATACAATTATTTAATTTATTTTAAATTATGTAAAATATGGAATGCTGATTTATTTTGCTTATATTTTAGTTGCAGGATGCTTCTTCAGTAGGGGTATAGGAAAGAAGGTTAATTAAGTAAGAATTAATTAACTATTAATTATTATTTGTAAATTAAATATTTAATTGAATTTAAAATATGTAAATTGTGGAATACTTCTTTATTTTCATTCTATTTTAGTTGTGGAATGCTAGATTTATATGGGTCTGAGGTGGGAAGTCAATTAAGTAATTGTAATTAGTTAATTAATTATATAATTTATTTTATGTAAACTATGGGATAGTCATTTTTTTGTCATATTTTAGGTGCGGGCTGCTGGGTTTGCAGGGGACAGGTGGGAAGTTAATTGATTAATAATTTAATAAGTATTTAGTAATGATTTTTTTTATTGAAAAGTAATTATGTAAATTGATTGATTGTTTTTAGTTTTTTTAATACATATATATATTATGTTCATTTTTTTTTTTGACTGAGTGTTTAATATTTTTTTTGCATTCATGGGGGTACTCATATATGTAATGTGTTTTATGTGAAATATTTTCCGTACTCTTACTTAGCCTGTAGCAGGAATAGTAAAATTAATCTCTGCACAGGTAAACATTTTCCCTACTGTTGTGCTGTTTGGAGTCGGATTAGTAGATTATACCCATCCAAAGTCCAACACTTTCCCGTATGTTGCTTAGACTGTATTGGTGTATTGATGTAATCAATTATGTCATTTGAGATATCATCAGTGATGTCATAAATTATGCCATAGAACATGTCATGAGTGATGCAATAAGTTGGGAAATAAGCAGTGCATGGCGAGTACACAAGTTAAAGTTAGCTCTGCTCACTATAACTGGTGAATGTCTGTTTGTTTTTTTTTAATTTAAAAACGCTAATGTTGTCGCTGACATATTCACCTAACTATAAAGTTACTTTAACCTTTGATTTTTTCAGGGAATTTCTAAGGTTGGTTTTAAAACAACAAGAGATCTTTTTATCACACTTAACTATAACGTTACTTTCACCTTTATTTTTTTCAGTCAAGTTCTAGGGTTTTTTTTAACGTAAAGTAATATTTTATTACCCGATGTAAAGCCAACCCTCACCTCACGTACGGCCAAAGACCGTGTACAGCAGGGGATTGGCCACAGGGCCTTGCAGCCAAATCCCAGGCAGGCAGCCAACCCCACGCTGCGCATGGCCTTTGTGTGCAGCATAAGGTTGGCCTTCGGGCACCGTAGAACCCATCTGGGGCCAAATACAAGAAAAACAAGGAGGCAGACACGCTGCCCCCTTCCAGAGCCTTATTAGGCCCTGGGGATCTCTCCCCTGAGGCAATACCAATAAAAAGGGGGTGCATGTGGCCCCTCTCCCCAAGCCTCATTAGGTCCTGGGGACCCTATCCCCCAGAACCATTTATTTTTAACCATTGAGGCGGGCTGTACAGCCCACGTCCCTGAGCCTTATCAGGCCCCAGAGGCCCCATTCCCTGGGGCTAAAATCTAAGGGGAGGAGGATGTGCAGCTTCCCTCCCGAGCCTTATTTGGCCCTGGGAACCACATCTCCAAGCCAAATATAATAGAAAAGGAGAAGAGGCTGCATGCCTCCTCCCCAAGCCTTATTTGGCCCTGGGGACCCCATCCCCCAGGGCCTTTTTTTTTTTTTAAAGAGGACTGGTCTGTGCGGTCCCCCTCCCTGAGCCTCATTAGGCCCTGGGAACCCCATCTTCTTAGGGCCAAATGCATTGTAAAGGGGAGGTGGGTACAGGGCTGCCCCTTCCCAAGCCCTATTAGGCCCTGGGGACCCCATCCCCCAGGGCATGTTTTTTTAAAGGGGAGGAAGGCTGTGTGGTCTCCCTCCCTGAGCCTCACTAGGCCCTGGGAACCCCATCCCCATAGGGCCCTATGTATTGTAAAGGGGAGGTTTCATGCTCCTCTCTCCAAGCCACGTTCTTCTCCCACCAACCCATGGTCAGGTTGGCGTAGTTTGGAGAGAAGGAGACTCCAATCGCTGTCCCACGCACTTGAGTGTACAACTTGTGGTTAAAAAGGAACACATTATTTTTTAGGCACATATCGATTATGCTCAGGAGCATCTCTGAGTGTTTCAGGTCTTTGATGTTTCTCTGTTTTAAAAAGTACTCAGTTGCTTTCAATCCTAACTCATGACTGATAGACGTGTATAGGGATACCATGTCAATCGTTACTAGCAGATGTTCTTCTTGCCAGCAGATATTAGCCAGGATTCTGAGGAAGTCCCCCTAGTCTTTTACATCTGAACTCAAGGTTGTACTATGGGGGCTAAGAAGTATATATATATTATGAGAAATAGCTCCCAGAATACCCAGACCGCCGACGGGGTGCCAAGACTGGAGGAGCAGACTAGCCGAATAACCTATCCACGTGTAGCAAAAAGTATAAGCTCACACTCAGCAACAAAACCTCCAAGTTATTCACAAAACAAACATGATGCATATCGGCCCAGAGGCCATCATCACATGATCACCAAACAGGGTGACAACCATATATAGAGTGAAAAAAATAAATAAAGGATAAGCAAGAAAGTGCAAGTACCATATTGAAAGTCTTAGAATTGATGCAAAGTATTTATATTGAGAAACAAAACATGAAAACTGGACATAATTGACAATATCAATCATTATAGTAATGAAAAATGATGCATTACTCAGAAGTAGAGTCAGATATAAAATAAATAACAAACATTACAAAGATCAAAAAATCTCAAGCCCAAGAGGACATATATCTCTGAAAATCATTGTGACAGTGACAGTCCAGAAAAGACATTCCACCCTTACAACACATGAATCACAAGCTACCATATCAAAGTAATCTTTACCGTAGTATGCACATATTATCCCAATATGGCATAAACAGTGCATGACAGTAAACCTCTCTGCAGTGTACACATACTATAGCTCATACTTCTTCCTGTATGACATATGCAAATTGTGTCTATCATATCAAATGCAGATTCTCAGTCCAAAAACTGCTAACCACATTCCAAATGGAGCAAACCAAATCAATGAGGCTCAGGTAGACATAGTCTTCCATGACCAATTCTATGAAAAAGATAAGTCAAACAAAAATATTCTACCGATTGTCTGTTCAGTATTAGGGGTGGGAGATAAATTTCGCTCCACCAGTGGAGTTGGCGGAGTTGGCAGAGTTTTGGCCACTCTGCGTTAACCATGTAATGCAGAGTTCGGGCAAATTCTGCCAACCGCCACATGGCAGAGTTTTTTCTCACACGCGGCTCGCCAATGGTAAGTTGGTGAGCGTGAGTGAGAATTGGCACCCACTTGCATGATTTTGGGTGCTAGGAGGGCATGACTGTTCTGGTGAGAAAGCTGACACTCAAGTAGAAAATCTACTTGAATGGCAGGAAAGAAGCAGCGCCCTCTGGCTTACCATGTGGTGCCGTTGCAGCATGGAACAAGCTCCTGGTGCTACAAATCAGCGCAATCAGCGTACTTGCCGATTTTTGCTCATTCACTTTCCTCCAGTGACTCTTGTGGAGTTTTCATGTAACACAGCGGAATTTCACAGAGTGAAACTCTGCAAGTTCTGCCCACCCCTATTCAGTATATCCTAGTCACATCAAGACATAACACAATGCAGCCTAAGTAATTCCTACTCCGGTTGTACCCTAAAATACTGGCATCAAAAATTCCCAACACTGTATACAACGGTACAGGTAAACATATGAGTATAGCAAAATATAAAATAACAAAATAGCATAAATTAACATCTTATCTGTGATTCCCCTGTCACCATAGAGTGTATTAGAAGAAAAAGGTAGGGGGCACCTCCCAACCGGCTGGACCTCATCTAAAAGCGATTACCTTCCTTTCCTCCTGAGAAAAAAAGATATAATACAATAAAATAGTTAGAAAACAATCTAAAAGGAAGAGTCCAAGACAAGAGCAGCATTATTCATTGCCTTGGTGAACATTCAATTCTTCTTTTACATTCCACCCTAGTGGGCTCTTTGTTTCTAAAGTCAATGATGTATCATGACTCCATTCTTCTAAGGGCCAAAACTCTGATCCCTCCCCTGTGGTCTCTTGGGGCTTGATTTTTGACATAATAGATCAATTTGTTCCTATCACTGAAATGTTTATCACCAAAATGTCTTGTCATGGAATATTGAGGATCTCTGTTCGCAATCGCATGCATGTGCTCGAGAATCCTCTTCTTGGCAGGATGTACTGTGCTGCCAATGTATCTTTTTTTACAGGAACATTCAAATGTTTAAATAACAAATTGAGAGGCACAGGTAGGAAATTTAGTTATTCTCTTGGCTCCCTGCCAATAAGGTATTTCATATTCAATTTTCCCTGTGCTAGTTATGCAAGCTTTATAGTTCTCGTAAGGAAAAAAAACCCTCAAGCCCCCTAACATGGTGTCTGCCCTTGGGGTAATATCACTACGGACTAGCATATCCCTTAGAGATCTACCTTTCTGATTTATAAGGCTGGGGGTATGTATAAGAATAGAACCAATGGTAGGATCATTGGAAAGGATTTTCCAATTTTTTCTCAAAATTCTTTCAATTTCCCTTGATTGTCTATTATAGGTGGTTGTCACTCTGGTAGTTTCTTCCCCCTCATTGTCCTGTCTACGTGTGAGTTGAAATCAGATGTCTTCTCTTTCTTTTATAGTTGACCCTGTTGACTGCTCTTTCAAGTACCCGTTGAGGGTAATCACGTGCCCAACATCTAGCAAGCATAATCCCCTGTTCTTCTAGGAAAGCTGAGTTAGAATTCCAAATCCTCTTGGCTCTCAATAATGCCCCATACGGGATGCTCCATTTCAAGGTGTCTGGGTGACTGCTTAAGGCTTGTAACAGACTGTTCCCAGCCGTGGGTTGCGAAAGAGTTTAGTGATAAGCCTGCCTTTTTGTACTCCCAGAAGTACATCCAGGAATTCTGTCCTGTCTGTTTTGGTGGTACAGATGAAGTCAAGGATGACTTCATTGTCTTTTAACATGACGACAAATCTTCTAGTGGAATCTTCCGATCCCTTCCAAATTTTAAATAGGTCATCAATTTACCGTAACCAGAGAAGGGCCCTTCCCATCTCTCTGTCTGTCTCATCTGTGATAGACACCTCCATCGCAGATGAGACAGGTGAACATTCAATCCTTATTCTACATTCCACCCTAGTGTGCCCTTTATTTCTAAGTCAATGATGTATCTTGACTCCATTCTTATAAGGGCCAAAACTCTGTTCCCTCTCCTGTGGTCTCTTGGGTATTGACCAATGACATAGTAGATCAATTTGTCCCTATCATTGAAATGTTTACCAAAATGTCTCACCACGGGATATTGAGGATCTCTGTTTGCAATCGCATGCATGTGCTCAAGAATCCTTTTCTTGGAAGACTGTACTGTGCTGCCAACGTATCTCAAGTCAAGTTAAGTCAAGAATAACTTTTTTACAGGGGCCATCTAATACATAAACAACAAATGACAGGTACAGTACATCCTGCCAAGAAGATGGACACCTCCATCGCATATGAGGCAGCCAGTGACATTGAAAGGGCTTTTCGCTGATTTCTGTACATTAACAACTAATTTATAATTTGGAAGAGCCATATATTTTCATATTAATACATTTTACATGTAAAACAAATATATAATGTAAAAAAAATTATTAATAATCTTATATATATTTATATCAATAAATATAAAATGTAAAACATTAATATGATGTAAAATAAATATTATTAATTATGTCACATAATATATATATTTATATAAATACAAACACATAGATATGTGTTTTGTGTTGAAATAAGTATATATTTATATATAGTATATAGTGTGTTTTATATGATGTCTGTTCTTTTATGATTAATTAATAATAAATATTTAATAATAATCGATTACAGATGAATTGGATTGATATATAGTATTAAATATTAGTGGAATATATTTAATTTATGTTACATTAAATGTATATATTTAAATATTTACCATTTACTACTTTAAACTCTATTTATAGTACAAAATCTATTTTTGTCTATTTTCGAACAATATTAGTGTCAACAGTATTTTTTTGCTGATATTTTTGTACTTACCATTCTTACTATAGGAGCACGATATTGTGGTAAACGATATTTTTGACACAATATTTTTGGCAACAATATTGTTTACCATGATATTGTGTCAGTGATCCCTTTAGTAGAGATCCCTCTGAAGTCAGATGCCAAAGTCTGGAAATTCTTTCATGTAGCTCATGTGGTTATTATTGATGGAGCAAGGTTTCAAAAGGAAACTTGCTTGTACGCAATCTTCCTCATAGTATTAATTTATTACATTTGTATTGTAAATACTAACCTTTGCATTCACAAACACAAGAGGGACAGAAGCTTGCTTATGTGTTTTACTAATGAATAACGCTTGTCTGTAATCCAAAATGTCCGCTAAAGCGCGGGAACCTCAATGCGCATGTCGCAACCTGATCACATGGTGTGACGTCTTTCTTTGCTTGGTGGGAAACTTCTGCTTCTGCGCAGTGTGCACTAAAATGGCCGCTAAATGTTTTCACATGCTTCAGCTTGCTCTCATGTCATTATTAAATTGTCGTTTTCTTAATGCTACTAATGCAGGATAGTATTATAATTAATTGGGAATAGAGTAGGGAAAGTGGGTATACAGTGAAACTTTTTATTTGTGATTTTAATATTTTCTTCTTGCACTTTTAGTAATTCGTAAACTTGGGCCTGGGTTGGTGATTTGAAACTCGAGAGACAGATGGTTCTGCGCATGTGTCCTGTGTGCCTGCCAAGTGAAGTCAACTTGGACGTCTTCCAAGGCCATGACCCATTGGCCGAAGATGCTGTACTTCATGTTTCCGGAGGACAAAATGATACTTTTCCCCTGTAAATTGTATAACATTTGTCGTGAGACGGGTGGGAAATAAAGTGAATGTATTAATCTGAAGGGGAGGGAACGTAAAGACAATAGGCTTTACAATTTAGGCCAAATCGATATGGTGCGAGAATCCACCCCCTGTCCCTGTCCAATCAGAAGTAGTGGTCCCATATTTTAGCAACATTAAGGGGAGGTATATGGGCGTAGAAGGGTATAATAGAATATAGCATTAGTTAATTAGTCAGAGCATACTTTCACGAAGAACAGGCGTCCATGCTGCGAGAGAGCTGACTCTCAGAACACGCAGAAGAGCTCCAGACTGCCATGCTGATCGGTTGCTGACTGAATCCCTGTCCAGAGAGAGGTCCTGAGGAGGGGGCGGCGGAGTCCATTAGAAGGAAGGCACGGGAGAATCGAGAGAAGTCGAGTATCAGAGAGGGGAACGGCGCAGGCGTCGTTGTAGAGAGGTCACCGGTCCTGTCCTGATCCTGGAAGAAGTCTTTGCTCTTCATCCTTCCTGGGTCCTATATTTTCCAACTCCTTGGCCAAGGGGCTTGGTTCTCGCATTTAGGTAACTATACTGCAACCTTTAGTTGCGCTGCTGTCTCTATCTTCTCCTCTTCCTTAAACACCGTCATTTATTAGCAAAATCATTTCTATGCTTTTTCTTGGGTATTTCAATCAAGTACTGTGCTTTCTGTATTTTACTCTGCTAAAACTTTAGATAAACATTTTAAAACTTCCTGACTCAGTGGTTATTTCAGGATTATGTACTATAATGAATGTCACTCATTTTAAACTTCCCAATTAGCAAAGGATCCATTGGTAAGTTATTACTCTTCAATCAGAAGGTAATTGGTAGCAGGGACTTTGATAAAAGAGTACATCTGACACCCAGCGTAAGTATTAGTGTAATGTGAATGTATGGGCCCAAGTGAGTATATGGTGTATGAATGTTGTTGGCTAATATTGCGCTGGATCAGTTTTCTGGTAAGCAGAGGACAGTTTTTGTTACTCTTTGTTAATTGGGTAATGAGAATTTTATTTGTATTTTTATGAACTAACATCCGCTTAAAATTTAGAGTTTGTTACATGTTGTCCAGAATACCCCGGGGTAGGTAAAAAGAATAGTGGGTGGCAAGTGGAAGCCATACTGCAGTGAGGTTATCTGTCAGGCAGAAATAGTACTGAGAAGTTAAGCAGGACTTCAAGTACTCGATATGGACTCTATGCGTGTGAGTAATAGCAAAAAGGGTACGCTGATAAAAATTTGATGTTATATCACCTAGTAAGGGTAACATTGGAGAAGTAACAGGTACTTCTGGAGTTTGTGTGAAGAGTAGACGGAAGTGTTTTACTCGTAGTGTATGTATTAGTAAACGGAAAGGTTTTACTAAAGTGTGGAAGAAACTATCCTTTTCAAAATTAGTGGAAACTGGCACGATAGCGAATGTTTTATGTTGTTACTGAAATTTAATTAAGATTTATAGTGAAAATAAGTTTGCGTAAAGTTTTGTAAAGGGAGGGTCAGTTGCCGGAGAGGGAGCTGACGTCACAAAACGCCGCGCTGTGGTAGGTTGAAACAGCGGGTGTGGAGAGACACTTGTAAAGGAGGGGTCAGTAGTCAGGAGTAGTACTGACGTCACAGGTGCCGCGCTGGGATTGGTTAAACCAGCGAGGACAGAAAAGAGAAGATTGTAAAGGAGGGGTTGACAGAGAAACGTCACCAAAAAGCCACGCAAGGATTGGCTCGGAAATAAAAGATAGCAGACATTTGATTGGTCGAAATTATAGAAGCAAAATTCTTAGTGGATAAGGATTGCATGTTAAAACGTGATCCGACTTTAACAGGAACTCGTCCGGATAGGAGATTCCTAGGTTTTGCAGAATATAATTTTGTACACAGAAGATTAGATAGAATGTACGGAGAAAGGAGAAAAATGTAATTCTTACAAAAGATTAAGAATTATTTTAAAAAGGACAAACCAATCAAAACTAGAGAAGGAATTATTATTCCACCAGCTAAAACGGCAGCATCATTTATGATGATGGAGAGAGGTTATCATACTTGTGTATGGATGGAGAATTGGATAGAATACACCAAAAATGATGGAATATTAGCATTTCCCCAGAATGGCACGTTCAATGGGCGAATTCTTCAGAACTTGAGATTGAGGATGAATGACTTAGAACCCAGACCTAGATTAACTCAGTACGAAGCTCTAGAAGAATGGGAAACCGAGGCATTTGAGCGGGATAGATCTAGAAGTAATAGGAGTTACCCAGGATTTTACCCCAGATATTTACGTGAGTCTAGAGAGGGTCAGATGAAACAATGGAGAAGGGCAATGATTACAGAGGGACTGTATCCATTATTCACAGAAGGAGAGAAATCAGGAGGCAAATGTACAGAAAAGACAAAACATTTAATAAGAAATGAGGAATCTGAAGACGAATTTATGGAGGAAATGTTAAGAAATCCCCCACCATATCAGGAAGGGACAAGTGGATGCACCCCAAGTGCACCACCAAAAACTCCATTAGTGCCACAGGTAATGCATGAGTTCACCCCGACTAGAATACTTCATGACAAAGAAAAAGAAGCCTTAGAAAAGACCAGAACAGAATTAATACAGAAAATAACTCAGATAAAAGTACATCCTGATTCGTTGACCATACCTGTAACAATTGGTCCAGTAGTTCCATTATATGGTACTCAGGGAAATTGTCCACCACCCATACTTGCACCTACTCCTGTGAGTAATCCCAGACCTGAAGCTCCAGTTATAATTGAGGATCAATTTAGTGACTGTGAATCCACAATATCACTCATGGACTTGCCTATTCGAGGTTCTGTAAATAGTACTCCAAGAAAAGATGTACCTGGAGGTTCAAAAGATGTAAGTTTAGTAACTTCATCAGGAGCAAAAGTGCTACCATAGTAACACCTGAAGATCTAGAAAGATGGGTGCAAGGGTCAGTTAAACAGTGCACACCTCCGAAAATAATGGACATTCATAAATTAAAAGTTGAATTAGAAGAAATAATAGCAGGAAATGTAGGATTAGAACGCTTAAATACCTATGATGAAGAAGAATGATTGTTCCTATGTAGGAGTATCACTAGAAATGTGAGGTTATTTCATGAAAAATTGTCCAATTTAGCATTACAGATGGGAATAGAAATAGGGAGATCAAAGGTACTACAGAAACCCTATAGAGCAGAATTTTCAGACAAAGACTTAGAAAATATGAATGCCTCTGGAAGAAGATTACAAATAAGAGAATTAATGTTAGTTTTGCAAAAATGGGGAGACCTAGATAAATGGAAAACTAGGTGGGCCAAGAAAAAGGAAGAAGCATGAACAAGTAGAACAGCATCAGAATATGTGATGAAGGAAGCAGGAAAAGCAGATCAAATGTATCCAATGCGAGAAGTTGCGGGAGGAGGATATGTACATGTCCCATGGAGCAGACAGGATATTTTGTCATTTACGAATGATTTTCCAAAATTGAGAGAAAAACCAATTGAATGGTACAAGCAGGTTGAAAGGTTTGTGAAGGTGTCGAAGGTATTGTTGAAGGATTTGGATGGTCTGTTTGACATAGTGGTACCTGCCGATTTATGGACAGATTGTAAGATCACAGTGGATTGGCCTAGTGATGAATATCCCAGAGATCCGAAAACAGGTGCCCCGTCAAATGACGTAATGAAAAAGTATCAGCAGGTGATAACTTACCTGAAAGGGAAAATAAATACCACCGAAAGAAACAGATTGGGTGAAAATAGATCGAACCACCCAAGAAGCCAGTGAAACAGTACATTCCTATTATGAGCGTCTATTGCAGGTGTTTAAACAGTATAGTGGATTTGAGGACATTGGAGACAAAAACATTAGTCAGTTTGTGTATCAGTTTGTTTACGGTCTGAAGCCAGAGATTTGCCAGATGATTAAACAACACATGCTGTGTTGGCAGGGAAAGCCCATAGATGAAATTCTGAAGTATGCAAAATATTGTGGAGACGATATTGAGGATAGACACAAGAAATTACAAGAAAAGGTGATGTGGGCACAGGTGAAAATGGCAGAGAAGCAGGGAATTAATTTGGAAAATCCGAGTGAAAATCCAGGAAAAGATTCTGGAGCGAGTGGTGATACGGGAAATGGTGGAAAATTTAGAGGACGAATGAGTAGAGAAGAAGCTAAAAAGAAATTTCCTTGTCATGGATGCGGAAAATTGGGGCATTGGAAGGACGAATGTAAAAAGATTCGGAATAATAATGGCCCAAATCAAAACTTAAATCTACAGACGCAGAATGACTCACAGCAGGGTGTAAATCCCCAGAGTCAATTACCACCTCCACCTGTTCAGGGTAATGTAAGCAGAGCAAAGCACGGTACAGACATTGGATACCCAGGAGGGAGTGGTAAGAATGATTATATGACATCACAATTTCTTTTGCAGGACAATTACTGTGAATTCAACTCATGACGGTGCCTAGGAGAGGGGAAGAAGGAGTGCGTACTTGGCGCATCCTTACAGGTAGATCAGTCTGGTCCATATGTTGAAGGAAATGTGAAAGGTAATGATTTTACTTTCCTTTTGGACACTGGTGCTACCAGGTCTACGGTGAGATCAGCAGATATCCCAGACCTTCCTCTCTCTGGTGAAGATATCCAAGTAGTAGGGGTAGCTAATCAAAGAATTAGAACACCTCTTACAGAACCAATGGAAGTCAAAATAGGAAACTTCAGAGAAATACACCAATTTGTAGTGTGCGACTCTAGCCCAGTAAATTTATTAGGTAGGGATTTATTGTGCAAAATGAACTGTACAATTTTCTGCACGCCAGATGGTGTGGCAGTTCAGACACCAGATGAGGACCATGTATATAAAATTATGGTTGCAAAACAAGGTACAGAAATAGACGAAATGTTTTCATTAATAACAAGAGATGAGTTGCCAGAAGAAATAAAAGGTACAGTAAACCCCATAGTATGGGATTTCACCGGAAAAGAAGTAGGACTTATGGCAAAAATAGATCCAGTTCAAATTACGGTAAAAGAAGGTGCAATTTTCCCAAATACCAGACAGTACAAAATGAGTGCAGAAGTAAAAGCAGGAGTCATTGAAGAAATAAATCGAATGGTAGAACAAAACATCCTAAAAGAAGTAATGAGTAGCCCATGTAATTCACCAATCATGGGACTAAAGAAACCTAGTGGAAAATATAGGATTGTTCAAGACCTGCGTAAAATAAACAAGATTGTGGAACCATGTTGTCCCATAGTACCAAATCCTGCAGTAATTCTCTACCAGATCCCTTGGAATGCAGGATGGTTCACAGTAATTGATTTGTGTCAAGCATTCTTTTCAATACCATTGCATCCAGACAGCCAGTATCTTTTCTCATTTAAATTTGAGAACAGAGTCTATGTGTGGAATCGTGTTCCTCAGGGGTACACAGAAAGTCCTTCCATCTTCAACCAGATACTGAAAAAGTGCCTGGAAAAACTAGTGATGCCAGGAAGCTCAGTCTTAGTCCAATATATCGACGGCTTATTGGTGGCGTCAACCACCAGAGAAGACTGTGTTGTTGATTCCATAGCATTATTAAATCTCTTGGCTGAGGAAGGGCATAAAGTCTCACCTTAAAAGTTACAGTTTTGCAGGACAGCTGTTAAATATCTGGGACATCAAATTGAGAGGGGAAAAAGAAGAATCACCTCTGAAAGAGTAGAATTAATAAAGAGAATGCAAATTCCTGTAACCCAAAGACAAGTGCGGATGTTCCTAGGAATAGTAGGCTACTGTCGACAATGGATACCACATTTTTCCATGTTAGCTAAGCCCTTAATTAACATGACGAAAAAGAAAGCAAAGGACCCTGTTGTGTGGGAGGATGAAAGTGTAGAAGCCTTTGTAAAATTGAGAAGCGCACTTTGTTCAGCACCTGCCTTAGGCATGCCTGATTATAAAAGAGAATTCGCATTATTCTGTCCAGAGAGAGAAAATTGTGCACTTTCTGTCCTAACTCAGAGACATGGACCAGACAGACGTCCTATAGCGTACTTTTCTGCTACATTGGACCCAGTAGCAGCCGCGTTGCCAGGATGCTTAAAAGCAGTGGCAGCAACTTGTTTGAGCATTGAACAAAGCGAGTCAATTGTGATGGGACATCCTGTAAAAGTGTATGTTCCACATGCAGTTGTCATTCTGTTGACAAGAACCCGAACTCAGCATCTTACTCCTAGTCGGCTGACTAAATATGAAAGGATAATAATGGGTGCTGAAAATGTGACCATGGTAAGGTGTACAATAATAAATCCAGCAACTTTATTGCCAGACCCATATCATGAAACATATAAAGATGACGAAGAAGATGAACATGATTGTGTACAAATTACAGAATTATGTACAAAACCACGACCAGACATATAGGAACAGCCTCTTAAAAAGCCAGACAGGGAGCTATTTGTCGATGGTTCATGTCAAAGACATGAAGATGGTAAACTAACTGCTGCCTATGCGGTATGTGATTTAACTGGAATAGTTGAAGCATCCTATTTACCAGGAGTCAAATCTGCACAAGTAGCTGAATTGATTGCTTTGATAAAAGCTTGCAAAATTGGGAGGAATCAGAGAGTGACCATATTTACAGATAGTCAATATGGTTACGGGGTTGTGCATGATTTTGGCCAACTGTGGATGCAGAGGGATTTCATGACTTCTTCAGGATCCCCCATTAAAAATGGACAATTTGTAAGGGAATTGCTAGAAGCAATACAATCACCAAAAGAATTGGCTGTGGTGAAATGTGCCGCACACCAGTCAGGAGATGACTGGGTGGTAGTCGGCAACAGATATGCAGACCTGGTGGCTCAACATTGTGCCAAAACCAGAACGTCAGTCAATAAGAGGGTGGAAAGAATGGGAATCAGCTGCCAACTTATGCTGTATATGTCACCTGAAACTTGGAATGAGGTGAAGAAATTGCAAGATGAGGTTGATGAAAGTGAGAAAAATTTGTGGATCAAAGTGGGTTGCTCCCAAAGAGGAGAAGATGAAGTGTGGATCAGTGCAGATGGCAGACCAGTCATGCCAGACTGTTTACTCTCACAAATGGCCAGAATGCATCATGGAGACACACACATAGGGAGAGATGCAATGATTAGGCTGTTCAGACAAAATTGGTACAATCCCAAATTCAGGGCTGTTGCAGAGAGTCTTTGCCAGAGATGTCTAACTTGCCAAATGCATAATCCAGGCAGGAAAACGATAATTGGGTTTGGAAAGATTGGAAAGGCAGAAGGCCCATTTATAAGACTCCAGTTTGACTTCATACAGTTACCACCATGTAGAGGGCTGAAATACGTACTAGTCATAGTGTGCCTGTTTTCAAAGTGGGTGGAGGCTTACCCTACTAGAAGAAATGACAGCATTACAGTCGCAAAACTATTGCTATGAGAGCTCATACCAAGATTTGGTTTTCCAGTATCTTTGGAATCAGATAGAGGAAAACACTTTAATAGTGAAGTGATCCAGATAATCTGTGAAGCATTTCAAATCAAACAGAAATTGCACTGTGCATATCGGCCAGAGGCTTCTGGAGTGGTAGAACAATTGAATGGCACTATAAAGTCAAGATTGGGAAAAATGTGTGCATCAACATCATTAGAGTGGCCAGACGCATTGCCACTTGTCCTGATGGGAATAAGAAGCATACCGGACAAAACAACAGGATTGAGCCCACATGAAATAATGATGGGAAGAGCAATGAGACAAACACATGTTCCCACAAACAAATTAGTAAATATATCTGATGATATGGTTCTGGATTATTGCAAAGAATTGGCTGACCTCGTGCGTTCTGTCTCTCATCAGGTTGGAGAAGACGCAGTTTCCAGACAGCCTGAATTAGAACATGATCTGAATCCTGGTGATTGGGTGGTAGTGAAGAATCACACCAGAGAAACGTGTCTATCACCCAGGTGGAGCAGACCTTGTCAAGTCATATTGACCACAAATACAGCAGTGAAGTGTGCAAGATTTCCTAATTGGATTCATGTAAGCCACACAAAGAGAGTACCAGAACCTGAAGAAGAGAATCCACAGACAACGCCAATCACTGAAGAAGCTGAAGGTTGCCCAGCTGAGGAATCTCAGGCTAGAGGTTCGAGAGAAGCTGACGGAGAACAACCGAGCACAAGTCAGGATTGGATACCAGTGGTAGAAGTTCCTGAAGTATATTACAGAACGAGAAATCAAACAAAATTGGAAGAAATTGAAGAAGATCAGATAGGTGAAGAAGAAGCAGTTCAGGATCAAGAAGAAAAGATAGTAAAAGATCCTGAACATAATAAGATAGGGAAAGAAAATTGGACACAAAACAGTGA
The DNA here is from genome assembly GCA_963921515.1 of Calotriton arnoldi. Lineage (NCBI taxonomy): Eukaryota > Metazoa > Chordata > Amphibia > Caudata > Salamandridae > Calotriton > Calotriton arnoldi. Next base: position 688,426 of record CAWUFW010002907.1, read on the forward strand.
AGATTTTATTGACTTTACACAGGGAAAAACAGGTTTAGAAGAATCCGGTCAGGCTGCAGAAGTTCACAGTGCAATAAGCCCTGATCAGAAGCAGTTAGATCAAGAAGAATTCACTAAAGAAAAAGGGGTTGATACAAATGAACATAAAGAAATAAAAAAGGAACAAAGTCAACATCTTGAAAGTCATTGTGGAGCTACTGAAGAGAAACCAATCAGACCTGAAAAAGAACAAACAAAAGAGGCAGTAATCAAAGGAAACAAAACAGTATTGAGCAGTGAAAATAACGAGATCTTTGAAGACGTAAACAGAGAAACAGTGCCAACAAAGAAAACAAGAAAAGGAGATCATTGGCCAAGTGTCATTAAAAGAGTAAAATACCACATAAAAACCAGAAGTGAAGATCCAGAACAAGTACCTGAAGTGACAAGTCAAACTGAACAAGAGAAAAAGTCAGGAAAAAGAAAAAGTAAAAGACTGAGGGGCCGATTCCGATCTCGGCCGGTAGGGCTCCGAATCGGATTCGGCTCAACCGGATCCGATTCGGAGCCCTATTTCCCGACCGATTCGTACGCGCGTCCGGACGAGCGAGTACGATGCGAAATCGCCGACCGACTCGTCCGGGCATCCCGACCGCTCCGACCGACTCGTTCCTGGATCTAACCGCACCGACCGACTCGCACGGACTCGACTCGCACCGCGCAATGCAGACGTTCCCCGGCCGGGTAAGTACGATGCGCGCCGCGAGCAGTCCGACCGAGCCGCGCACTCCGGCTCGAAAGAGCAGTCGGAGCCGTACTTCGGGGGTCCGTGTCGGACCCCCCCTGTAAGCGTGGCCACGCGAGTCGCACACAGGGGGGACCCATGGGTCCCCCCTACCTGTGCGTGTACGGCGCGAGTCACTTCGCCGCATACACGCTGCAGGGGGCGCACTTGTCCGCCTCGCACCCATTGAGTCAATGGGAGCCCGCGTACGCGTTGTACGACAGGCTCCCATTGACTTCAATGGGAGTCCGACCGACTCGAGTCCGATGGCATACGTGCGCATCGTACTCATTCGGTCGGGCTGCTAGGGTCCGATTCGGTCGGAAATCTCTCCGGATCCGGCTCGGTCGGAGAGATTTCCGGCCCGAATCGGAATCGGCCCCTTAGACTTGTGAATAACAAATTCAAGGGTCCTGACTGGACTTATATCATTCTTGAAGATTTTGAAAGCTCAGAGTCAAGTGACAGTGGTGGCGAAGGAACAAGTGCAGAACTAACATACGAAGAAGAAACAAGACCACCCTGACTAAACAAAAGAATCTTCTAAAGAAAAGAAGAAGAGATAAGAAGAGCAATCTTCCTTGTCGAAAAATGCCTGATGATAGAGTTATTGGGAGACCAAAACGAAATTGTTGTAGGAGATGCTGTGCAATCTGCATATGTAGTCTAGTAGTGGTGCTTATAGTATGGTTAGTCCTGATTGTAGCAGTTCCTTACCTTATGATAATAGATAAGAAGATAAATAATGAAACTAAAGGGAGGACAGCAAACATGAAGGGCAATAGAGTAGAATTAATGGCAGAAGATGAGGCAGAAATTCATCATGAAATAGCTGATAACGACACTAGTTTAAATGTTTTCACAAAGTTATTGTTTCAGTATGTAGACACAATGGAAGTTAGTAATTGTTATGTCTTTATGAAATTACCTGAATCAGTAGCAGAAGGATTAACATACCATCATTTACCACTGACATATGGCATCTCATGTAGTGTATTAACAAGTTTATTTTATAGAACAGGTAGGCTACAGTATTATTATTCAAACTTAGATGTGATATTTTCTGAGGTTCCGATTCGCAAGAGTATGAACCCAGTGCTTAGTAGTCAAGACGCACAGTTTATGGGAGAGTTTTTCTTAACAATGAAATCGATAGACATAACACATGCACATAGACACAATCTAACATGTTCTTTACTAGAAGAAGAAAAGATATTTTTGAATTTAGTAGAAGATAGAAGACATGATTTTCAAAAGAAAGCTTCAGAGCATAAGGCTCAGTTGCCACCTTGGGCCGAGAAGGAAGGGAGTTATACACCTGGTAAAGCTCAAGCTGCAATGGCTCTGGATTTCGTAAAGAAAGGAAAAATTTGTCTACATAGGTTAAAGACTGATTATAACAATGTTTTCATCGGTACCAGTGAATGTGAACACAATTTTTTAATTCTTGGAGGTTGGGGACTGAAAGGAGGAACAGATTCAGTTTTTCCTGGAATCTATTATGTATGTGGGAATAAGGCTTACTTTAGGCTTCCTGCACGGTGGTATGGAAGTTGTTATTTTGGAATAGTTTTTCCAAAGATATACCACGTAAAAAGAAACACTGGGAGCAATGAAAACAATAGCGAATTAATACGTAGTAAAAGAGCTAGTTTTTCAGAAATTGTAGGTGATATATTTGGTGCATTGATACCTTCAGTGGGAATAATTCTGAACTCAAGGAAAATATGTAAATTGTCTACAGTGGTTGATCGTTTATCAACGGATACTGCTGGAGGTTTTCTAATGATTAATACGGAGATGGTTGCGATTAGATCTATGGTAATGCAAAATCGACTTGCTCTTGACATTTTATTGGCAAAAGAGGGAGGAGTCTGTAAATTATTGAAGACGAAACATTGTTGCACTTATATTCCTGATAAGAGTGCAGAAATTGGAACGTATATTAAGAACATAACTAAACTTGAGAAAGAACTTAAACCACTGGAAGTTGATAGTGTATGGGAAAGATTGACAAATAGTATTGCGTCAATTGGAACCTGGTTTGCTAATATAGGGAAAGGACTTATAGGTCAAATATTAGTACCCCTAGCAGGGATAGCAATAATAATATTGGCAATAACAATATGGTGCAAATGCTGTAGAAAGAATGGAACATATAAAATGACAGGAAAAGGAAAGAAGAGAAAACTAGATGAAATAGAACTTGAAGAATGGAGAAGTGATTTATACAAAAAGTTGAAAGGGGATGTGAAAAACAGAAAATGTAAAAATGAGAATGAAACGAATTGCTAGAAGTTGGCATCTGATTGAGGGTAGTATTTTTGATGGCTCAGAAACGCCATCAGAGAGGGGATTGATGGAGCAAGGTTTCAAAAATGAAACTTGCTTGTACGCAATCTTCCTCATAGTATTAATTTATTACATTTGTATTGTAAATACTAACCTTTGCATTCACAAACACAAGAGGGACAGAAGCTTGCTTATGTGTTTTACTAATGAATAACGCTTGTCTGTAATCCAAAATGTCCGCTAAAGCGCGGGAACCTCAATGGGCATGTCGCAACCTGATCACATGGTGTGACGTCTTTCTTTGCTTGGTGGGAAACTTCTGCTTCTGCGCTGTGTGCACTAAAATGGCCGCTAAATGTTTTCACATGCTTCAGCTTGCTCTCATGTCATTATTAAATTGTCGTTTTCTTAATGCTACTAATGCAGGATAGTATTATAATTAATTGGGAATAGAGTAGGGAAAGTGGGTATACAGTGAAACTTTTTATTTGTGATTTTAATATTTTCTTCTTGCACTTTTAGTAATTCGTAAACTTGGGCCTGGGTTGGTGACTTGAAACTCGAGAGACAGATGGTTCTGCGCATGTGTCCTGTGTGCCTGCCAAGTGAAGTCAACTTGGACGTCTTCCAAGGCCATGACCCATTGGCCGAAGATGCTGTACTTCATGTTTCCGGAGGACAAAAATTATACTTTTCCCCTGTAAATTGTATAACATTTGTCGTGAGACGGGTGGGAAATAAAGTGAATGTATTAATCTGAAGGGGAGGGAACGTAAAGACAATAGGCTTTACAATTTAGGCCAAATCGATATGGTGCGAGAATCCACCCCTGTCCCTGTCCAATCAGAAGTAGTGGTCCCATATTTTAGCAACATTAAGGGGAGGTATATGGGCGTAGAAGGGTATAATAGAATATAGCATTAGTTAATTAGTCAGAGCATACTTTCACGAAGAACAGGCGTCCATGCTGCGAGAGAGCTGACTCTCAGAACACGCAGAAGAGCTCCAGACTGCCATGCTGATCGGTTGCTGACTGAATCCCTGTCCAGAAGAGGTCCTGAGGAGGGGGCGGCGGAGTCCATTAGAAGGAAGGCACGGGAGAATCGAGAGAAGTCGAGTATCAGAGAGGGGAACGGCGCAGGCGTCGTTGTAGAGAGGTCACCGGTCCTGTCCTGATCCTGGAAGAAGTCTTTGCTCTTCATCCTTCCTGGGTCCTATCTTTTCCAACTCCTTGGCCAAGGGGCTTGGTTCTCGCATTTAGGTAACTATACTGCAACCTTTAGTTGCGCTGCTGTCTCTATCTTCTCCTCTTCCTTAAACACCGTCATTTATTAGCAAAATAATTTCTATGCTTTTTCTTGGGTATTTCAATCAAGTACCGTGCTTTCTGTATTTTACTCTGCTAAAACTTTAGATAAACATTTTAAAACTTCCTGACTCAATGGTTATTTCAGGATTATGTACTATAAGGAATGTCACTCATTTTAAACTACCCTTCAATCAGAAGGTAATTGGTAGCAGGGACTTTGATAAAAGAGTACATCTGACACCCAGCGTAAGTATTAGTGTAGTGTGAATGTATGGGCCCAAGTGAGTATATGGTGTATGAATGTTGTTGGCTAATATTGCGCTGGATCAAGGTGTCCCCCTCGAGTCAGAAACAAGTGCTCAAAATGATCTTCAACATATAAATTTGCATCTAAACTGTTACTATTTTCATGATTTGTCATATTTTTATAATTATAAATAAATATTGCAAAGCGGATAATGATAATTAGAGAAAATTGCATATTTAAATAAATGTCTTGAATTTTATCAAATTGATGACACTCTATTATAGATGGGTTTTATTAAATTCTACTGCTGAAAAGAAAGAGCATACTAGAGAGAGAGTGATGGCTTCATGAAAGAGAGGCAGTCTAACAACAGTCAACAAAGCAAGCCTCATGTTTGAAATGTTATATCGGCTGTAGCAGGCTATACCGGCCATTAAAGGCCCCCTCCAAAGTTAAAGATGCAAGCTGAAGGCAAGGGCCTTTAACAAGAGAGTGGGACTTTAATGCCGGTATAGCCCAGCTATGGAGGGCTATAAAACTATTAGAGCACACTGCCACTAGAGGGCAGAATGTTCTAACATATAAAACAAAGGCTTCACGGAGCCGAGTAGATTGAAATCCCCTCGGCCTCCGTGAGGCCTTTGTTTACAGCAACAGCTGTGAAGGACAACATTGGAATGTTGGAGCTCAAGGCCTCTAACAACCATTAGAAGCCTAGAGCACTCCATTGTTTTCAATGGAGCTCCCAACATTCCAATGTTCTAATATACAGTTAATGTTGTAGTGATATAATCCAGAAAGAGAAGCAAGTACTAAAGTATGACTCTTGTCTGAGGTTTGGCCCTCTTTGTAGGTCGAGCGTGAGCCAGCGCGCAAGCGCTGCTCTGCGTAGATCTGGGGTAGTTCAGTACGGAGAGAAGCTCCGCCCACTCCCCCGCCCTTATTTTTCATTGGCTTGTGTGTTTGTGCTTTGTAAATGCTGTCTTCTGATTTGTTATGAGGCTTGTTAGTCCCGCCTTAGTACAGCCATGTCGTCATTTGTATCCTCCCATGGCTATTGGCCCCTTTACTTCGGTTCATACACGGTAAGCACTTTTTTCTTTAATGAGTTTGTCCACGACGTGCTTTAATTACATTCAGCGATTGCAAGTGAAAGCGCACACAGTGTATGAACTGAAGTAAAGGGGCTAACAAGGCGCTGAAACTCAGTGGTCATTAATTTAAAGTCCCTTTGGCAAGATGATATCGATGGCAACAAAAATATTGAACACATGAAGTAGGTATTATGACATTTGTAGCATTCGTTACACAAATAATATTGCGTGTCAAAGAATATCGGTCCAATCCCGTTGTTTTTTTTCAGGACACTAAATGGTTTCGGCACAAGCTTAAAGCCTATGCAGCTATTTGCATTATAGTAAGAGTACAGGAGTGGTGTAGTATTAGATGCAAGTAACTTACAGTTCTATCAGGAGAGCCGTTCTCTGCTATAAAGGCAATTATTTTGAAGGCAGTGGCGCTCCGCGCATCATCTATGGACGCATTGAAGTCTCGAGTCTGGGAGTTGAAGTTTTCCTTCAAAAGACTGCCCCTAGCATTATACTGTTCCATTGGAATCGAAGAACTACCAGTCCCAGACAAGCAATGGCTTGGTATGTTTACTGGTCTCCTGGCAACAGGAAGCCACTCTACTCACCGAGGATGCACAAACGGTACTCTCTCGTAACAATACACGCTGTTTAAGCACAGTAATTCTGAACAAATTACATATGTTTGACACGTAAAAAATGCAAATATGCATCTAAACAAAAAGATGTAAATAACATGTACGCCTGCCAGTGGACAGCGGATTTCATTAATACATTTTATGTTTTTTCAGTCTTAACCCCCGAGGACAGCCCAGAATAAACCGAACGGGTATTTCTTGTTGATAAAGTTATACATAGTATTGGCCAGGGAGAGCCTCGGCAATTGTAAAGGTCAGGCAAAACGTCACTGTTACACTAGGAATATACTTGTACAGACTGTCACGGATTGACTTTAGATTGATGCACAGTGCCCCAAGAGACCAGCAGAAAGTACAAATGCCCCCTCCCAGGTCTGCTAGTCCCCTAGGCGTGTGATATGACGGCTAAATTATCTTAAAAGTGGATGCCCCTTGTGGTGAATCTTCCCATCTGTTAACGCCCCTTAAGGGTTCACGGATGACAGCTGGTGTTGAAGCGCAGGGGGTAAAACCCTGCAAGGGCCAACTAACCCTTTCAGCCTTCAAAGGTCGACACACTGAGTACTAAGACACTGGGTAGTAATAACACCTGTTAACCACAGTGCTTAAAAGCGGGAAAGGAATTGAGGGCTACACAGAATCGGCATCCTGAAACCCAGACAAGTAAAGCCGCACATAAAAATGTACAAATACAAATAATATTAACATATTACGATGGGACTGAAAGAGCACCGTCCTAATCCCCCTCTCCCAATATATTATGTGATCCTGGACAAATCACTTTATTTTCTGCTAACAGTATCTGGCAAAACTGTTAGCACTTAGATATTGCAAAAAGCCGACATTGGGCGCTACACATTAATTGCACATTTACTAAAAGGAGACCAGGGTCATTTGACCGTGTAGGAAAACAGGCACCACTTTGCTGTATAACGAAACAGACTCCATTTTCTACCAGCAGCAATTATCAGGGTTGTAGTAATTATGCGGTAATGAAAATGCGGCGTTTTCTGCATAATTATGGATTTGCCACACCTGCAACATAACTCACATTCGGCTGTACAATTAGCAGTTTCGACAAACATAGTTTCTAGCTCAATCAATTCAGAAGTTACTGAAACCTGTGATGCCACTTCAAAGGTTAACTGGTCACCTTTTAGTAGATGATTGGCAAAGTTATGGGCCGAATGTATAGTAATGAGCTGAAACTTCTGCCCAGGCAATACTACTGGTTGTTACAAAGACAACAAAGCGAGATTATATTGACACAGAATGTGCCGCCTTATGCTATATAATGTGCCTTTTCTTGCAATAATGGCGACTGGATTTATGCGGCAAATCAAAGCGATACCAAAGGGGACAATGGACGGAGCGTTTGAGCTAATCAAACACTCACCCCCAGTCATCTGATCTGGGTTTAATCCATCATCATTCTTTAGCTCACTCCACCACCCCAGTTCAGACATGGCCATATGCAAATCAGTCTGACCCTGTGCCTCATGGGAACAGTCCAGCCCGAACTGCCAAGCCATGTCTTCCCTGGACCGGAAACAAGCATCCTGGGACTGGTTTCTGGCTAATCAGCCGTCATCAGCCAGGCTAGCTTGAATCCAGTGGCAAAGTGAGCAAGGGACCCACGTCTGGGCATACCCTGCCAACTTAGGGCGAACAAAGCGATACCAAAGGGGACGATGGATGGAGCATTTGAGCTAATCAAACACTCACCCCCAGTCATCTGATCTGGGTTTAATCCATCATCATTCTTTAGCTCACTCAACCACCCCAGTTCAGACATGGCCATATGCAAATCAGTCTGACCATGTGCCTCATGGGAACAGTCCAGCCCGAACTGCCAAGCCATGTCTTCCCTGGACCGGAAACAAGCATCCTGGGACTGGTTTCTGGCTAATCAGCCGTCATCAGCCAGGCTAGCTTGAATCCAGTGGCAAAGTGAGCAAGGGACCCACGTCTGGGCATACCCTGCCAACTTAGGGCGAACAAAGCGATACCAAAGGGGACGATGGACGGAGCGTTTGAGCTAATCAAACACTCATCCCCAGTCATCTGATCTGGGTTTAATCCATCATCATTCTTTAGCTCACTCCACCGCCCCAGTTCAGAAATGGCCATATGCAAATCAGTCTGACCCTGTGCCTCATGGGAACAGTCCAGCCCGAACTGCCAAGCCATGTCTTCCCTGGACCGGAAACAAGCATCCTGGGACTGGTTTCTGGCTAATCAGCCGTCATCAGCCAGGCTAGCTTGAATCCAGAGGCAAAGTGAGCAAGGGACCCACGTCTGGGCATACCCTGCCAACTTAGGGCGAACAAAGCGATACCAAAGGGGACGATGGACGGAGCGTTTGAGCTAATCAAACACTCACCCCCAGTCATCTGATCTGGGTTTAATCCATCATCATTCTTTAGCTCACTCCACCACCCCAGTTCAGACATGGCCATATGCAAATCAGTCTGACCCTGTGCCTCAAGGGAACAGTCCAGCCCGAACTGCCAAGCCATGTCTTCCCTGGACCGGAAACAAGCATCCTGGGACTGGTTACTGGTTTCTGGCTAATCAGCCAGGCTAGCTTGAATCCAGTGGCAAAGTGAGCAAGGGACCCACGTCTGGGCATACCCTGCCAACTTAGGGCGAACAAAGGGATACCAAAGGGGACGATGGACGGAGCGTTTGAGCTAATCAAACACTCACCCCCAGTCATCTGATCAGGGTTTAATCCATCATCATTCTTTAGCTCACTCCACCACCCCAGTTCAGACATGGCCATATGCAAATCAGTCTGACCCTGTGCCTCATGGGAACAGTCCAGCCCGAACTGCCAAGCCATGTCTTCCCTGGACCGGAAACAAGCATCCTGGGACTGGTTTCTGGCTAATTAGCCGTCATCAGCCAGGCTAGCTTGAATCCAGTGGCAAAGTGAGCAAGGGACCCACGTCTGGGCATACCCTGCTAACTTATGCGGCAAATCCACATAATAACAATGGCCCCGGCTAGAAATCAGAAACAAATATACCACAAACGGTACTGTTAAAAAATAAAATACTCCTAGAATTTGTCTATCACGAATCACTCCTCCAGACTATGGTGCATTGGCACTAAAGCGCAGAGACAGACAGACACCTACTCCGCCCCCAGGCTGCTGCCACATAACAGCCACATAAACAACAGGACACCTTGCTCCAGTCTTACAATCCTCGCCAGGTCTTCCAGCGTTAGACCTGGTCCTCACTCATTGAACACTCACAATTGTTTGCTTGCTCAAAGTTTGATAGAATCTTTAATCTGCTGATCACGCCTCTACTGTTTAAATATCTCATTGCAAAAATAGACTTCAGCACACCACACCAGGCTCGTCAATATTCAAAACAATAAAATATTTTTAAGAGGAAATCGCGAATGTGCCTATTTTTCATCGTCTAATGCCTTCAATTTTTTTTTAGGATAATGAGCGATTTCAGTCAGTGCGTCCAAGCCTCTTCTGGTGTCCACTGTCCTAGACATTTCCCTGATTGGAGTTGTCACATGTTGGCAAGAAAACAATAATGCGCTTCCTCGTTGTGCCACAAAGCAGCAACGCAACTAATTGGGCAAACTGGTTTTCCAAGGCTGGGCTAAGCAGCAAAAACTCCCAGAGGCGATTTCCACTCAGTGTTGCGCTAGACCATGTTTCAGTCCAATTAAGGAGAATAGAAGCCGGGGAGTTCGGCCATCACGAAACAATGTGATTAAGACTCTCTGAAAGAAATATATAGTCAGGAACTTCTGTGGACAGGATGTGAAGGGACCTCCCTTTCCTTCCTGGATTATGTTGTTTCATTACTTGAGTAGAGCGCAGATAAACAGCGCAGGCAGAGTGAAAAAGTATGTTTGATCAATAGCGAAGATGGTTATTAAGATAATGCATTAATAGCCCGCGATGTAATACGTTTTGCATCGAACCTTGAACTTCTCCCAACTAGTAACAAGCATGTGCAATGCAATAGGTCTCGCATTACTAAAAGTTTGAGCTATGGGCGCTGCATTATTATTAGCAACGCCAATAGCTCAAACTTTCAGTAATGCGAGACCTATTGCATTGCAAATGCTTGTTTTCTCTTGTTGTCAACTTATGTGTGACCATTGCATATCAATGTCACAGTAAATGTGATAGACATTGCATTACCTAAATCCACAAAGACACTCTGGGGCATATTCTCAAAAACTTATCGCCGAGTTAGAGGCACTTTATCGCAGCCAAAGTGGCGATAGATTCATCACCCTATTCATGAGCTGGTGTTAACAGCCGATATCGCCAGTTTTCCTGCGATAGCAGCTGCAAAAAACATTGCCACAGATGACACCAGCAACTAACGCTAATGAGATGCAGAGTAGGCGTTCCTGTGCAAAAAGCCGCGAAAACACCACTTCGCAATATTCTCAATGACCAGCCAGATCGGCGATAAGATCCCAAAACAGGCGATAAGGTGCGTTAGCAGCAGGGATCTAACACCTGCTCTTACCTGGTGTTAAGTCGGACGACAACCTGCACCACAAAAGGGAGCCCAGACCAGAGCCACACCTGAAGAACAACAGATGCCATGGAGCTACTGATCATGCAGCTCGGAGCCCCAAGAGGGCCACAACACCCACCGCCACCACACCAAGGCCCTCCACCCCCCCGGAACCGCCCTGCCCCCCCGGACTACCACAGAGGCAGCGCAGACAAAGACAGCGGACCTTCAGAAAACGCACCAGCCTCACAGACTTAACACCAGAGGATGTCATTGCCCACTACAGGCTCAAAAGGACAACCATCCTCCGCATCCTGACCATCATTGCCCACAGGCTGACGGGTACCAACACAGCGGACAACCAACATCCCTCCGCAGACAAAGCTGCTGGCTGTGCTGCACCTGTTGGCCTCTGGTACCTTCCAACCAACAACTGCCAGAGTTGGAGGAGTCTCACAGCCAGCCCTATCCAAGTTCCTCACACCTGTCTTGGATGCCATCATCAGCTTGGTACCCAGTACCTTCACTTCCCCCACACTGCGCAGGAACAGCTGGAGACCAAGCAAGGCTTCTACGCCATAGCTGGCTTCCCGCACGTGTTGGGGGCAATCGATTGCACACATGTACTCCTCGTGCCCCCTGCCGCCACTGCACACAATTACCGCAACAGGAAGCACACGCATTCCATCAATGTGCAGGCAATAGTGGACCACCTGGGACTCTTCACCAATGTCGTCGCCAACTACCCAGGCAGTGTGCATGATTCCTTCATCTTCCGACAGTCCATCATCAACCAGCGCTTTGAGGCTGGCACCTATGGGAATGCATTGCTCGTTGGTAAGTACCAAATGAACACACCACACACCTCAACTCCACAGAAATGCAACTCACGACTCTGGGAATGCACACGTTAAAAACTCACATACAACATGCCAAACAACATTCCCACCTACCAGACACGACAGCACAACTTACTGTGGTAAACTGGGCTAGCCATGTACACAAGCCATCAACGGCATGGCACCTCAGCCACACAATAGCAGAATGTGGGGAGAGGTGGGAACCAGGCATGTGCGAAGGAGGCAAGTGACCCATGAATGAGAATGTACACAATGCCAAGTGTGGCATGGATGTGCTGGCCAGACTGCAGTATGCAGACCACAGACATGTCCATGTCAACATATACTGCTGGTGTTTGGAGTGTAGTGGACAGTGGACGCAACCATGTCACCCCAGGCAGTGGGGAAGATCGCAGATATGTAGCTTGTTACGTCCCCCCCTGTAAGTGTGAGCGGAGTGGGCTGGCCCGGCGTATGCCAGGCCAGCGTAGGGGTGTGAATAAAAAGCCCGTTGGTCTGGGCGTGGTTCTCTTCTGGAATGGCCAACATGTCTGCCAGGGAGGCGCCTCTCACCCCGCCACGAGGCCGATGCCGTGAGCGGTGGTGCCTGCGATCCTGTGCGCCTGCTGCACCCCAGGCCACTGGTCCCCAGACCCATCTTGGCCGCCCCTGCGCACCCAGGCCTCACTGCTCACCCGCTGACTCTGGCGTGTGTCAAAGAGGGCCCACCACGTGCCGGTGCAAGCTCCAAGCCCAAGGCCCGCGACCTTGGCAGCCTCCTCAGACCATCGCTGGCCTCCACGACACAGGCCCCCAGCACTCCTTTCTCGTTGACATACTCCACCGCTGCCTCCGGCCTACACTGCGCTCAAGTAGGTCACACATTTGGAACTGAGTCTTGATTTTTTTATGGCAGAGTTTATACCATTGTACAGGCCTCATCGCACACTGCATCCCCTTTCAGCTCTGGTGCCACTAACTCTGTGCCCCGAAATTCATGGACACTCTCTGGTTGAACTTTGGTGGCATCTGAGTCTATGGCCTGGGGGTTGTCTTCATCATCATGTAGCTGATACTGACTTGGTGTTAAAAATGAGTCTGTAGCATTCATCTCCTCCATATTGCCTGTTTCTGCTTGGTTCTGCCCTCTGCATCCTGCCCTGGAAGAACACCTTCCACTGTCCCCCGAAACACTCCGCGACATTCACCTTTGACATCGACGAGGACCCGCTCAGCTCTCGTGGCCCTACCTCAGTGCACCGCAAGTTACCGTCCCGTGGCGGTGTGCCTGTGCCGGCCGCAGTGCATCCGGGGCCACTAACTCTGTGCAGCTCAAGTCATGGACCCTGTCTGATTGAATATTGGATGGCCTCTGAGTCGATGGCCTGGGGGTCATCAACGCCATGTGTCTGTGGCCCTGCGCTGACCGCTGCCTCCGGCCTCAACTGCGGTCCACCAGGGCTCATACATCAAATCGAGTCCTGACCTGCCCGGACGATGCATCACCGCTGGCTGCACACGCCACCACCGCCAGGACCACCTCCAACCAACAACTGCCAGAGTCAAAAGAGTCTTACAGCCAGACTATCAGAGTTGCTCACACCTGTTTTGGAATGCTATCATCAGCTTGATACCCTGCTCAGCTCTTCAGGTGCCACTAAATCAGTGCACCACAACTCATGGACCCTTTCTGATTGAGTCTTGTGCTGTGGACAGCTCACGCAACAATGTCACTTCAGGCAGTGGGGATGACCTGGGACGATGATGAGGAAGATGAGGCAGGTGTAACACACCCCACTGCAGCTGCAGCAGGAATATACCGAAGGGACACAATCCTAGACAATTTCTTCACATGAGCCCGCTCAGCTCTGGTGCCCCTACCTCAGTGCACTGCAACTCACGGACCCTTTTGATTGAATATTGGGTGACCTCTGTACTTGCTCCGGCTACCACCATGATGCTTCGCAGTTGTTTGTGTTATGTTGGTGTTTTCTGTTTCCGCTTTAATAGTGATCAGTGTTCAAGTTGTTGCCAGCACCAACCACTCCCTGAGGGCTGTCTCACACTCACCCCACACCCATCCAGCAAAGGCGTCACTGGTCAGGTGACCCTGGTAATGAAAAGTGGCCAGGCGCACGTGCCCGTAGCCAGTTCAACTAACTATCAACGTGTGTCCGTGTGCTCATTACGTATGCATGATGGCCCCGGGCCCTACCACATTACATTGTGCTGTGTACAGCGGACGCAACCATGTCACCTCAGGCAGTGGGTAAGACCTTGGACATGTAGCTTTGTCGTCCCCCCCTTATACTTAAGAGGAGTGGACTGGGCCGGCGTATGCAAGTACAGCATAGGGGTGTGAATGATTATCCCGGGGCTCTGGGCGTGATTCAGTACTGGAAATGTGCAAATGCGTGTGTCTCTGTCACAGTGTGGGTGTCCGTTGGGGAGTGTAAGTGGTCCCTGATGGGAATTGGACACCCACGTATGTAATCTAGTTCGGCTGCCATGAGGTCGAAACCCACCTGCACCAGTTCAGCCACCTCCTTCTGGCAGTCTAACACCTGGCCTTGGAATGCGATGTGTGCTTCGCTGAGGTGCTGGGAGCCAGCCATGGTGGTGGGTGCTTCCTGCTGTGTGGTCTGTGCAGGGGGTGGTGTCTCCTCGATGAAGCTGGGCTGCCCTGCTCCTGGAGGTGGGTTGCCTAAGATGTCCATGAGCTGTTGTAGGGCGTCGGTGTCGAAGGTGTGGAGGTCCTCTTCATCATCACTGATGAGTTGCCTGGTCTGCTCTGCAGGAGGTGTTGATTGTCTCTCTGCAATGTGAAGGGGAGATGCATTTTAACATTGTGTTGACATGTATGTTGACGCATTGTTCTAGATTACATACAGACTGCATGACAATGTACATTGGGACTGTTTGGGAGGAGCTGACTATTTGATGCGGGACAGTGGACATTTGAACTACATCATGGATGTGAGGTTGTACACGTACATTTTCATCTCACAGTTTCCTGCTATGCCAGATGTGATTGGCCAGTTTCTACGCACAAGTGGAACCAGTTGTGTCCTCTGTTCTGTAGTGAAAGTGTTGCACTTTGTACCACATTGTCGTCAATGTTGATGTGCTGTTATTGCTATGTGTGTGTGCTGCATTGGGGGAGAGTCGCCCCTGCAGCTGTGATTTTGCTGCCCCTTATCCCTTTGAGGCAGTGTGCCTTTGACTTCTGTGCTTCTACAGTGCTGAGATGTTGCAGACTTGGCTAATTTTGGCTCTTGTTCATATTTTGGACTCTTGTGCATGGTTTATCCGCAGATATGTTGTTGACGTCAGGGGTTGTTTGTGCACGTGGATGTCTCAGAGTGTGACCTGCTCCTTTCCGGATGTGTTCCACACTCAGCCACCCCAGTGTCGTGACGTGCACCATGTGATGATAATTGGACTGCAGCCATGCTATTCATCATGCAGTGTCACTTGCATTGTCATGGTGGCTCACAGACACGCAGCTTTGCTGGTTTTGACACGTGTGCATGGGTTGGTTGTGAGATTGTTGCTGTGTGGGGAGGGACCCCTTTGTGCCCATAGTGGACGGGGGCCTACTTGCTATTTGTATGTGTGCTGCAGTGTGCCAAGGGGATCAGGGACATGATCCAGAGTCATTGTGGGTGTGCAGTGTGCTCTACTTAATTGTGCATGTGTGCCTTTGGTCCCATCTCCCCCAGTCCATGTTCGGTACTCACCCTGGTGCTGTTGTGTCAGGTCATGTCGAGCAGTGCCCGGACCCCCAACTCCTGCCACCGTGTCCCCACTGATGACTGTGGCCACCATTTCCTCCATCTCATCCAGCTCCTGGTGTTCCGCTGGACTGCCACCTCCAGTCTGCATTGCTGCCTGATGGTTGTCAACGAGTTTCTTCTTGGTTTTGCGCTTCGCATC
Organism: Calotriton arnoldi; assembly: GCA_963921515.1. Classification (NCBI taxonomy): domain Eukaryota; kingdom Metazoa; phylum Chordata; class Amphibia; order Caudata; family Salamandridae; genus Calotriton; species Calotriton arnoldi. The sequence continues at coordinate 704,046 of CAWUFW010002907.1, forward strand.
ATTCTAGCGCCTCTTGACCTCTCCGATTGTCCTCCTCCTCACTCCGACTGCATTCACCTTGTCCAGGATGGACTGCCATATTGCATTTTTATTTGCCAATGACACGTTGGAGGTGACGAACAGTTGTTGGTGGTGTTCTATCACCTCCGTGATGATGATCCTGTTTTCCTGCGGACTGAACCTCGTCTTCCTTGTCTTCTTCTCCTTGCCCTTCCGTGACCCCGAGGTCCCAGGCTGGTCCTCCTGGGGGCTTGTGGGGTTCTGGTCGTCCTCTGTATTTGCTCCGGCTTCCTCTATGGTGCTACGCAGTTTGAATTATTTGGTTTGTGTTTTTCGGTGCTTTTATAGTGCATTTTCCCGCATGACGCGTGGGAATTGCAGGCCTGTCGCTGGTTATCGCTGATTTTTTTATCGCGGTTGGCCACATCGCAACTTTTTTCACGTTCGTGTTTCGCGTTTGTTTGCCGTCACGGTCATTTTATCGCGGTCATTTGATGCGTTAGCGTGAGACTATCGCATGGTACCGCCGTGTTGTGAATACAACGTTAACACAGCGTTATTTTCCCGCGATAGGCTGCAATGTGCAAAGTTGCGTTAAGCTAATTTTGCGGTAATTATCACACGTTCTTGAGAATATCCCCCAATGTCTTCCCAATACACAAGTAACACAAACAGGGCGGGTGAGCGGGAACCTACATCCTTATCAGTGTGCCATTTATAAAGTGCCTACGGTTAGCGCCTCTCACCGCTAATTGTACTATAAATAGCAGCGTCTTTAATGTCATCATAAGTAAACAAGTCTCCTGCAAGCAGTTATGAGCATGGAAGTCAGAGAGAACCTCAACTTGGCCATAGGTTGTGACCTACAGATTCAGACAGATGTCAGAAGCAGGTGCTCAATCAACTGAGCTAATGCATCAGTTCCAGCACCACAGAGTTTCGAATAGAAAAAACAAGCTAATGGGCATATCTAGTTCGAAAAGTGGCAACCTATATTATGAATTAATCTAATGAAAGTACAGTTTATGTAAAATAACACGTGACCTTCTTTAATATAAATATATAAAAGGAAGCTCTGCGTATCCTCTAGTACACATCGTTCTCCTCCACCCATCTGTTTTATTCCAATTATAAAAACAAAAATAAGTCTGGAGAAATGTCATTCTTTCAGAAATTTGGTATGTGTGGTCTTTTTAGGACAACTCCTGCTTTTAAGCATTTTAATTAGATTGCACTCAATGCCACTTTGCAATAAGTGCCCAAACTTAATAACCCTGAAAGCTGTTCTGGTTTTTGGAGACCAATGTACAGTGTTTGTGTCCACTGACTCCACTCCCTTTTGTTAAGGAATGGACCCGCCATATCCCATTACATTTGAATCAATCTGACTCCAGCGCTGAGATCTGACAACCTGAGACAAATATTGACATTACGTCATTACCTCGAATTAAAATAATTGAAAAATCCACTTTCAAATGTCATCGCTTTATGGCGCCTGCCATTTAAATACGGTGTTTCCCAACCCTGCAAACTGGGAAACTTCTTTTCTGTTTTTTGTTTTAGCACAGATCACAGGTTTCATCAACCAAAAATGAAGGTGGTTGCTGTCATACTCTTTTTATTTTTTTTAAGTTTGATTTTATTAAGGAAACGGACAAGAAGAAACAACAATATGATAAAATGACAAAAACCTTACGCATTAAAGGACAAAAAGATAAAAAACAGAATGAAACGCTGCATTCATATTACATTGGAAAGAAAAACAAAAATGCATCATAGGGAAGAGAGGGGAAGGGAGGGTAAGGAAATAATATATGATATGGAGAAAAAGCAAATGGAAATAACGGCAATTTATATAATAAGAAACAACATTGTAAGCATAACAATGAAGAAAAGAGAAAACAGAATAATTGAATAATCAATAATAAAGAACAATGAACCAAGTAAAATAAGAAGGCAAGGGGAGAAAACTAAGGTGACTTTCACACATCATCTGATCCATTGTTAGGAGCAGCATTCAAGGAGGCAGTCTGGGATAGATAAGTTGTCAAAGGAAGCCATAAAAGGTCTCTTTTGATAGCCAGGGAAATGGGAGAAACAAAATTAGTATCCAGGCAGTGGTGGAAACAAACTGCATTCCACCAAGAGCGAAAGGTAACTTTGTTAGCTTGTTTCCAATTAGAGGTTATTAAATGAAATGCAATAGCTAATAGTAAATCTAGGAGTTTAAAACGTAATGAAGAGTGTGGCCACAAGGGGGCAAGAGCACCCAGGAATATATGAGTAAAGGAAAAGGGGATATGAACGGTGAAGATTTTCTGAATTTGAAACCAAACAAGTTTCCAAAATTGAGAAATGGGAGGGCACTAAAACAGCATATGTTTAAGGTCAGCAGTGGGGAATGGACAGGACCAACATATAGAAGATGTGTCTGGGGAAAAAGTCGCTAAATGCATCGGGGAAAACAATGCACGGTGATAAATAAAGAAAAGAGTTTGAGTGGTGTTAGCAGCTCTAGAGGTTTTATGAATCTTAGACCATAATTTGTCCCAGAGAGGAATTGACTAAACTTGTGAAAAATCTGTTTCCCATGCCAATTCAACCTTAGTCTTAAGTCTATCTGTGGAAAGTTGAAAGGTTTTATACAAAATAGAGGCTGTAGGGGAGGCATCTAGTATGGAGGATACATTTTTGTATAGAATAGGAAAATCAGTACGGGAAGGTAAAGATTGAAGATATTGTATGAGAGAAGATAGAAGAAGATTATATTGAGAACGAGAAGAGGGTAAAGAGAATTGGGATTGGAGAGCAGAAAAGGGTAAAGGTTGATCGTCCGATATAAGTTGAGAGATCCAACTAAGACCTCATGAATGCCAAGATTTCCAATATATGGAGCGATTACGAATCCGAAGAGAATTGTTATACCAAATGGATTGTTGATGTAGGGATGTAATAGAAGGGTAAGAGGAGGAAAGTGCATGGAGTAAAAGTTTACGAAAGTGAGATATAATAGGGGAACGGAGAGGAGCTATCTTAGAAGTAAAAGTCAGCACCTCTCGAAAATTAAAGGGAGCAATAAAAGTATTTTCCATTGTCAACCAAAGAGGAGGATGAAGGGGGAGATCATCAGAGATCCAACGAGCAGTTTGTTTGAGAGAAAAGGCACGATGATAAGTTCTGAAGTCAGGAAATCGAAGGCCTCCATTCGGTTTATCTTTTTTCAAAGAAGATAGAGCTATGCGGGGGCGTTTACCTTTCCATAAGAATTTAAGGAGGATAGAGTCAATTAGTTTGAAGTAATACTCAGGAATGCACATGGGAATCATGGAAATTGTAAATAATACAAGGGGTGTGAGCATCATTTTGATTGAGTATAGGCGACCTCACCAAGAAAGAAAAAGGCGGTGCCAGCGAGTAAGAGTGTCATTCAGTTTTTTGAGAATATAGTCGAAGTTTAATTTGAGAGTCTCCGATAATAAGGGAGCGAACCATAGGCCTAGATATTTAATTTTAAGAGGTTGCCAGGAGAAACCAGAGTGAATAAAAAAGTGTTTTTGACATAAAGCGTTTAACGGTAAAATTTCACACTTGTCAGCATTCAGGCGATAACCAGAAACTTTAGAAAAGGAGGAAACATGTTGAAGGAAATGAGGAAGGGAGGATTGGGGGTCAGAGCAATACAAAAGAATGTCATCAGCATAAACCGATAGTTTAACCTGATGAGAGCCAAAATGAAAGCCGGTAAGCTGTCATACTCTTTTGATAAAGTTTTTAATCGTCGTGGCCATAGTTGCTTCCTAATCCATAATATTTCGTAGAAGTGTGTCATCAAAGACTTTAGCTAATAGTTTACAATTTTTGTATACTTTATATACCAGAGTACATGTCAAAATCGGAGGAAAAGGTGCGCCAGGATAACCCTGTTTTAGAAATAGCGCTTTATCCTATACTTAGGACATTTTTAAGTGCTGTGACCAGCAGATTTTAATTTGGCCCACTTTAATGGTACTCAATTTACCGACCTAGGTAGGATGGAAAGTTGAGTCATCTTTTCCAAGATCTGAACTCGTAACCTTCAACTCATTGAAATGCCACCAGGAAACATTATTGCACTGATCCAGCTTGACAACATAAACCTCTCATGTTCCTTCTCCATCACAGGGATCCGATGTAATAGAACACAGGACTTGTAATAGATGCAAACATGCGTCTCCAGCATTGGCAATTCTTCATTGCCTGTCAGTGCAGAAAGGACTCTAGTATAAATCTCTGTTCTGGATATACCGGTTTCTCTAGTTTGAATCCGTTCTGGTTACAACTGTTCCAGCTTAGACCTCCATTCTAAGTACATTAAGAGCTCTATATTACATCTTCGTCCATCTTTATTCTAGTAAAAGCAGTGATTCTATTTTACATCGCTGTTGTAAGTACAGCCATAGCTCCAGTATTAATATCTTTTCTAGTTACAACAACTAGGGCCTCATTATGATATCGGGCGGCTCACCACAGACAGGCCGTCACTGGCAGTCCGTCCTACATTTGAGGCTGTGGTCTGACCGCTGCATAATGATGCGGTCAGTTGGAGCGCAGGGGTTGGAGGGACCAACCGATGTCTTCGACAGGCTCACGGAGCCCGTCGGGGCATCGGTTGGACCATAATCCCTACAATGGAGGGGGTGCCTGCGGAGGCACCATCGTAGGGATTACGATGTTCCTTTTGCCTCTGCCTTTACAGGGCAGTCCGAGCGCCATGTAAAGGCAAACGGAAAGGGAATTTTTGGGGCCCCTAGAATTGCCCCCGTCCCTGTTGGCCTCCACTAAGGGGCCACGTGCCCCCCAAGCATTCATGCACCGTGTGCCAGGCAAACCATGGTGCCTGCCACATGGTGCATGGATGTTTGCAAAATGCCTTTTTCCATTGCAGCTTGTGCTGCAGTCCATTTCCGGGCTGCAGCACAAGCTGCAATGGAAAAAGGCATTTTTCCCACCACCTACACAGCGGTAGCATCATAATTAGGTAGGTGGAACTTAAAATTCTTCTCTATTTACTATAGCACCGGTTCAAATCTCTGTTCTAGGTACAGGAACAGCTAAACTTTAAATCTCAGTTGAAGGAAAAGCAATGCTCTAGTATCATATTGCTGTGCTAGGTACAGCAATGATTCTATATTAAATATCTGTTTTCAGTAAACAATGGCTTCAGTTTATGGGCCTTATTACAAGTTTTTTGTGGTCCCAGCACCGTAGAACCTTGTTCGCCCCAGCCAGCAGCCCACGGTGCTGGCAGTCCAAAGACCACTGTATCACGAGTTGACCACGCAGCCAGCAGTGTGGAGGCCGGGATCTTGTGGCGGTGGTGAGTACCTTTTTCAATTACATTGCTACATGTGTGTGCATTTTGACTGCATATGTGTCGGATGCAAACATATGCATGATATTTGTGGAAAAATACCATATACCCATTACCGGGATTAAGCCCATATGTGGGCAGTCCTGGCAATGGGTATATGGTATGAAAAAGACTCACCTGTATATTGCCGCACACAGGGTCGTAATCCTTGGGGTGAAGATACTGCTGTGAAGGGGGGACCTGGAGACAGCGATCCATGTCAGACTCTGCCTGGAAGAAGAAGAAAGGGGTTAGTACGCACCCGAAATCATTCGCTCACCACCACCTTGAAGCAGGCCGTCGGACCGCCATGGTCTGCTCATTGATCAGGCAACTCCTAATATGCATGGGGGTGCAGCTCCCCCGTACTGCCCTATGGCAGCTGCCTTTCCCCGATCATGAACCCAGGGGTTGGCGGTCTGCTGGTGGTCTTGGCAGTCCAGCAGCGGTCTTCCCAAAGCCACTCCACCTAACTCATAATACAGCAGTTGGACCACCGAGCTCTCCACGCTTGGACTTCCTCTCCTGATACGGCGGTCCATGGGACTGCCAAACTAGTAATAAGGCCGAAAATCTCTATTCCAGATACAGCAATGTCTCTAGTTTTAATTTCTGTCACAGCATAGAAAGACTCCAGATTAAATATCTGTGCAGGTAATCAGAACACCAAGTGGATCCACCAATTCTCATTCAGAAATGTATACAAATATGTTTGACCAACAGGGATCATGTAACCAAATGCCCGCTGTAGCACCACATCCATGACAACGAAAAATTGAGGCCGGGCCTTCTCAAATCGGGCATCTACACTCGGAAACACATTGCCCCCAGCGCCTACAAGTTAACTGCCTACCATAAACATTTCTATGCTCTAAAAACCTGTTTTCGACAAAAAAGCTCTCACTGTTACCCAAGCAATGTACTACCCTTCACCTAGATTTTTGGATCCAGTGTAGGAGGTAAATAATGACGTTAATTTTTGTTGTAGAAGCACATCTGAAGGTTGCTGGATGCGTGCCAGATGGTATAGTCTCTCTTTGTGATTCGCAGTTTCTGACTGGTGCAAGGAAATTAAGGTTAGCATCTGCCCATGAATTCTAGTCATCATGGGTAGTATATGGCAGAGTATTTTGCCATGGGCACCGTATATGCTTCTGTTTTCACATGTGCAGGCAGGCCTTCTTTGCATGACAGAGTATCCCATGTGGTAAAGTTCGACTCTGCCACCCTCAACCCCCTGGCACCTTTTCAAATTACTCAGCCAGCGATGAAATAGAAAAGACCCCCCAAGAATGAAACCAGCCTTTTCCTGCTGTTACTCTTAGTGGTGTTTTTGGGGTGCAATGTTGTGTTTTCTGAGATCTACTCTGGTGTTAGGTGGTACCTGAGGATTTTGCCCACCCCGGTGAAGGTGGCCACACTGCCCCATCCCAGTAGTTTGATCACCGACAAGCGATCCATAATATTCCACCCTGAGGTGGCAAACCCACTCTGCGCCTCAAGAAAGATGAGTTTTACTGTAGGACACTCAAATATTCTTCCCGTCGAGGAGTTGGGGGGTGTTTTTATAATATATCAGTCATGGGACTAAATGACAATTTAATTCTTTAAAGAAAAAAAAGACCCATCAGTTTTAACGCATCACCCCGTATGTTTATCCTCCTTCTCACTCGCCCAATCCACAGGTCACAAAGGAGAAGAGCTAGAATTGACAAGGTGAAATAATGAGTGACCAATATGCATACGAGAAGAGAGACTGGATGAAATATGTCAGTGCTTAATTTGAACTGGTGGTGGCAGGTAGGGCACTCATTTTTGAAGACCTGCAATTATTTTTCCTCAACCGACTTTGTTTCACAGCAATAGCGAGAAAACAGAAAAAGGAGAAGGAAGGAGCAAGAGAAAGATGAAAAACAGTGACTAAAGGAGAAAGCAGGGAATCAAAAGAACATGGCAGAGGGAGATAAAGAGGCTGCGAGTCAGTTTGTGGTGGTGAATTAAAGAAGCATGCAGTGGAATCAAGACTGTCCAGTCTTGGCTGTCGGTCCCTGTCCTTTGATAGCGCCAGCTGTTGGATTCTGGGCAACACTTTCAGCACCAGCACTGTAGTGTGGATTGTGGCCTCATTGTCGACATTCAATCAATCAATGAATTTGTAGAGCGCACTACTTACCCGCGAGGGTCTCAAGGCGCTGGGGAAAAAAAAAGGGGGGGGTGCCGCTACTGGTCGAACAGCCAGGTCTTGAGTAGCCTCCTGAAGGTCAGTAGGTCTTGGGTCTGTCGTAGGCTGAGTGGGAGGGTGTTCCAGGTCTTGGCGGCGAGGTGGGAGAAGGATCTGCCACCGGTGGTTGTTCTTCGAATGAGAGGGACGGTGGCGAGGGAGAGGTCGGCGGAGCGGAGCTAGTGGTTGGGGACGTAGAAGAAGAGTCGTCTGTTGAGGTAGGCTGGGCCGGTCTTGTGGAGTGCCTTGTGAGCGTGGATGAGGAGTTTGAAGGAGATTCTCCTGTCGACGGGGAGCCAGTGCAGGTTCCTCAGGTTGGGGGTGATGTGGCTGTGGCGTCGTACGTCGAGGATCAGGCGTGCGGAGGCGTTTTGTATGCGTTGCAGTCGTTTGATGAGCTTGGCCGGGGCTCCCGCGTAGAGGGCGTTCCCCTAGTCGAGTCTGCTACTGACGAGGGCCTGGGTGACTGTTCTTCTTGTAGCTGTCGGGATCCACCTGTAGATCTTGCGAAGCATGCGGAGGGTGCTGAAGCAGGAGGAGGAGACCGCGTTGACTTGTTTGGCCATGGAGAGCGTTGAGTCGAGGAAGACTCCCAGGTTGCGTGCATGGTCGGTGGGTGTCGGGGCTGCCCCCAGTGTCATTGGCCACCAGGAGTCGTCCCAGGCTGAGGGGTTGGAGCCGAGGATGAGGACCTCCGTCTTGTCCGAGTTCAGCTTTAGTCGGCTGTTCTTCATCCAGTCGGCGACGGCCTTCATTCCTTCGTGGAGGTTGGATTTGGCGGTGAGGGGGTCCTTGGTGAGGGAGAGGATCAGTTAAGTGTCGTCGGCGTAGGAGATTATGTTGAGGTCGTGCTGTCTGGTGATGCGTGCGAGCGGGGCCATGTAGATGTTGAACAGTGTTGGGCTGAGGGATGATCCCTGGGGTACGCCGCAGATGATCTCCGAGGCTTCGGATCGGAATGGTGGGAGGCGAACTCTCTGGGTTCTGCCGGTGAGGAAGGAGGTGGTCCATTCCAGGGCCTTGTCTCGGATCCCTGCGTCGTGGAGGCGTGCGCGTAGAGTGCGGTGGCAGACAGTGTCGAAGGCGGCGGAGAGGTCCAGCAGGATGAGGGCTGCGGTCTCACCGTTGTCCAGCAGGGTCCTGATGTCGTCGGTGGCAGCGATGAGGGCAGTCTCAGTGCTGTGGTTGCTGCGGAACCCTGACTGGGATGGGTCCAGGATGCTGTTTTCTTCGAGGTATCGGGTTAGCTGTCTGTTGACGATCTTCTCGATGACCTTGGCTGGGAACGGAAGCAGGGAGATGGGCCGGAAGTTCTTGAGGTCTCTTGGGTCCGCATTGGGTTTTTTGAATAGGGCGTTGATCTCGGCGTGTTTCCAGCTCTCTGGGAAGGTCGCGGTCTCGAAGGAGAGATTGATGACGTTGCGCAGGTGGGGTGCGATGGAGCTGCTGGCTTTATTGAAGATGTGGTGCGGGAAAGGGTCTGACGGGGAGCCGGAGTGTATCGTGCTCATGGTCTTGATGGTGTCATCGATGTTCACGCTGGCCCAGGCTGGCAAGGGGTCGTGGTCGATGGTGTGCGGCGGGTCTGGTGCATCGGTCTCAGTTGGGGCTGTCTGGGTGTTGAAGCTGTCGTGGATGTCGGCGATCTTGCGGTGGAAGAAGGTGGCGAGGGAGTCGCACAGGGCTTGCGACGGCGGGATGTCGTTGGTGTTGGAGCTGGGGTCGGAGAGTTCCTTCACGATGTTGAAGAGCTCCTTGCTGTTGTGTGCGTTGTTGTCGAGGCGGTCTTTGAAGGAGATCCTCTTGGCGGACCTGATGAGGTGGTGGTGGTTACGGATGGCGACTTTGTGGGCTGCGTGGCTGTCCGGTGTCTTTTCACTGTGCCATTTCTTCTCTCGTTTCCGGCAGGTACGCTTGGAAGCTAGGAGTTCCGGGGTGAACCAGCTGGCTCTTTTGGTGGTGTCACTGTAGGTGAGTTTTTTCAGCGGGGCGAGTGTTTTGGCACAGTCGTCTATCCATCGTCTGAGGTTGCAGGCAGCGTCGTTGGTGTCGGATGGGTCGGAGGGTGGGCTGAGAGCGAGGTTTGCCCGTAGTTGGTCTTCGGTGACTTTGCTCCAGTAGCGGCGTGGGATCTGTTGGGTACGGTGGTGTGTGGTGGGTTTCTGGAAGGTGAAGTGGATGCAGCGGTGGTCGGTCCAGAGGAGTTCGGTGGTGTGGCTGAAGGAGACGTGGGAGCTTGAGAAGATGGGGTCGAGCGTGTGGCCGGCGGAATGGGTCGGTGTTGTGACGAGCTGTCTTAGTCCGAGGTTGGCGAGGTTGTCGATCAGGGTGGTGGAGTTGCTGTCGTTGTTGTTCTCCAGGTGGAAGTTCAAGTCTCCGAGGAGGATGTAGTCAGTGGAGGTCAGGGCGTGCGTGCTGATGAAGTCGGCGATGGAGTCGCTGAACTGGGGTCGGGGTCCAGGGGGTCTGTAGACGAGGGTGCCTCTAAGGGTGGTGTTGGGGTCCGCTTGGATCTGGAAGTGCATGTGTTCGGCGCTGCAGAGAGTGTCGTCGGTGCTGGTCAAGACCCTGATGGTGTTCTTGTGGACGATGGCGATTCCTCCTCCTACTCCGTTGATGCGGTCTCTGCGGGTGATCTTATAGCCGTCTGGGATGGCTATGGTGATGTCGGGTGCGGAGGAGTCGCTCATCCAGGTCTCTGTCAGGAAGGCGACGTCTGGTGCTGATGTGTCGAGCAGGTCCCAGAGCTCGACGGCGTGTTTGTGTGCGGAGCGGGTGTTCAGTAGGATGCATCGGAGGTGGTCGAGGTCCTTCTTGGCGGGGGCTTCGGCGGCTCTGAGGCTGGTGTAGCTGCAGTTCCGGCAGGTGAAGGGACCATGAGTGCGTTTCGGGGCGGCCTTGAAGCAGTTGTGTATCCGTCCGGGGTTGAGAGCGTGGAGTGTGGTGGCATCGTATCGGCGTCGGTCGTCGATGCTTGAGCGGGGGGCGCGAGGGCCAGGGGTTCTGGCACTGGGCGCGGTCCAGGCACGGACGGGCGCAGACGGACTTGCCTTAGGTGCGCCTTCGGCGCGCCAGCGGCGCAGCCGCGCAGGGGCCACCATATATGGGGAGGTGGGAGGGAGGAGCAGCTGGGAGGCGGGAGGCAGGGGCAGCGAATGGTCAGTCAGGGGGGCGGGGCCGCAGGGGACGCAGCGGCGGGAGCGGAGAGAGGCAACGAGGGGTACAGAAGGCAAAGATGGACACAAAATACGGGGGCAGTGAGGGGTACAGAAGGCAAAGATGGACACAAAATACGGGGGCAGCAAGGGGTACAGAGGCAAAGGTGGACACAAAAAACGGGGGCAGCGAGGGGTACAGAAGGCAAAGATGGACACAAAATACGGGGGCAGCGAGGGGTACAGAAGGCAAAGATGGACACAAAATACGGGGGCAGCGAGGGGTACAGAAGGCAAAGGTGGACACAAAAAACGGGGGCAGCAAGGGGTACAGAAGGCAAAGATGGACACAAAACACGGGGGCAGCGAGGGGTACAGAAGGCAAAGGTGGACACAAAAAACGGGGGCAGCGAGGGGTACAGAAGGCAAAGGTGGACACAAAAAACGGGGGCAGCGAGGGGTACAGAAGGCAAACGAGGGGAAGCAAAAGGCAAAAACGGGCACAGAGGCAGCAAACAGGGGGGCGAGCTTACCAGCAGCAGCAGCGGGTAGGGCACCACAGGCGAAGCTGTGTGGTGGGGGAGCGACCTACCTGGCAAGACATTGCTAAGTTAGCTTAGGCCTAGCTGCCATGATGCCTCCTTTGCACACGTTTTTCCAGACTCTGCTTGTGACCGTTCACATTAGAACTGTCTGCCTTTCTGCTTTTCACCTTTTCTCATGTTCTATGTGGTTTTCGTCTGCACATATTGTACAAGGTCGAAAAACAACGTCCCTTGTTGTTGCTGTTCTGGTCAGCCCCTCGCACTTAGACATAACATGAAATACAGCTGCACTGGTGAAATTTGTGTGCTTTTAATATTGTGATCTCCCTGTTGGAGGCACTTGGAGAAAAGCCTTTCCAGGGAGAAGAGCTGTGCTTGTCCGATGATGTAAACCTTGCATCTAGTTCTTGAGGTATGGGGGTCCCCCTGACAAAGCCCAGAGGTCTTCTATTTTTATAATAAACTAGTTACTAGCATGGGGAGGGTGGCAAGGCATTATAGTCCTTAATCCACTGTCTTTATAAAATGCTGTCCCCGTTTGTATTCTATGGAATTGTAACAATGCTTACTGTTTTGTCTTTATGCATTATGCTGCTAGTACTGGCATGTGTACTGTGTTTTAGAGCACGATAGTTGAAATAAACTTTTTAAACTATACTGTGTCTCTTAATACGCAAGTTGTGGACAAGTATGAGTGAGTAATGAAAGAGTGTTCTTGCTCCCGCGATTCCTGAAAGAGTCTGTGTTCTGGGATGTCTAATCATTGGTAGCTTTGCTGTAGTACGGAGAACGAATGAGACACTATAGCTAGTTGGTTTGGAATTTTGGGCACTAAGGTGAATGGTTGGTACTTACACCGAAGTCCTGTTTTCCTGCGCATAGTTCTGTATATGTGCAGAATCCCCGCAACATGGCGCCCAACGAGTGGCTTCTTATCTGTGAGACGCTTGAGTAGTACTTGTGCTTGTCCACAATTCCCTTCCCTTCACTTATGTTTCCGGAAACATTTGTGAGGGTGTAACCTCCTATATTGATGTTTTTATAGGTTCTTTCAAGCTTGAAGTTATTAAAAGGTGTTCTCTTTAATATTAACCCTATATTGCGCTGCCACGCACTAGGTTGTTTTTCATTCTTGGTCTTAATGGCTGTGAATATAAATTTCCCGGCACATAGCCGCGCTGCGCTCCGAGCTCATTTGACAGCGTATGGAGTGCCTGACGCGGGTGTCGCCCTCATCTTTGTGGTTCAAGCTGATCCGGCTTACCACTTTGAGGTGTTTTACTCATGGGTCACTTTTCCGGCGGTGGAAGGAGCTGACAATTTGTTCCACGGTTACGCTCCCACCGCCCTTCCTAATGTTTATCGTCCTTATCAGGCTCTTGAAGTACCACTCACAGCATGGCAACACCGTGTTTGGTTTAATGGTGCCCTCCCACATCCGGTCACCCCGATTCGTTTAGGCCCCTTATCGATAGATGGGGCCACTTGGCCTGTTTTGGCCGGGTATACCCCACATCCACGTCATTTAGCGGTTCCAGTAGATGAACTGCGCATGCTGCATACGTCTTTGATCCGTGTGCATAGAGCCTTAGTACAATATGTCACAGGCAGCGTCGAGATGGCCCTTCCTGGAGTTGCGGCGCATCCAGCTGGACTTGGCGGTGTGACCATAAGTCCCATCATGGTTAATTCGGTGATGGGCAAGCGCCCACAAAATAAGGATGATTTGCCTTATTGGCTTGCAGAAAAATTTGACCAGCTGGAGACAGTGTTTCCAAATACCTCTCCTGTGGAAAAAAACAGGATTTTGACTATTAGCTTGCCAAAAGACTTAATTCCCGAGTTGACAGAATGCAACATCTGGGGCAAGGTATTCGCAGCAGTGTATGCAAGGTGTTCCGGCACTCCATCCATGACGGTCCTCCCCACCGTGATTAAGCGTGTACAAGATGAACATGGCCCTGAAGCGGCTGTGGAACTGGGGATGAGACTGGTGGGAGTGTTCGATGTAGTGGCTGATCTAATCCTTGCGAACGTCAAGGGTGATGCAGTCAACTTTCAAGTTGCTAATGCTTTGGCTTTAGTCCCAGAGCCGGACAAGCCTTGCGAATTACCAAAAATTATTGCACAGGCTTATAAAACCATTGGCCGCAATAGTTTGGGCGTTAAGCCTTTTACTAAAACGCAAGCTCAAGCACAACCACAACAAAAATCTCAGTCTGATAAAGACGAGAAACCGTTCTTTTCTAAAAAGAACTGGAAGTTGAAGAAACAGGGAAAGCAACAACCAAAACCAGGGTCGCGTGCTGCGTCACCGGTTTCCGTATCTTCTGAACGCACTTATGATTTGCGCGACCGAGCAAGAATTAAATCTCCTGATAGATTTCAGGTCCCTGACCAGCATTCTCCTCGTTCTTCACAGGCACCGTTGACCTCACAGGCTGGTGGAGGAGATCGCCAGGAAAGAGGCAGGGGTCGTGACGCCCCACAGGGATGAGACCAACCTCGACAACCAGGCAGAGGGAAACAAGAGGAATTTCCCCATTCTAGCCCACAGTTTCAGAAGAAAAAGGTTGCAGCTTTAACAGCAAGATATGCCACAGACGGTGAGAACGAGACTCCTGAATTGGACGTGGGCAGTGACGCTGCTAGACAGCGCAGCGGAAGTTACCATAGTGCGGGAGGCACTACGTACTCATGTGGAGGCGACAGCAACTGACATTTTCATTACTGTCGAGACAGCTGACACCCGAGTGGCACCCGCTGACAGACTATTTAATATTGTCCTTCAAATTGAAGGTGACATTGAGCGTGTGATTAGAGGGATTTTTGAGAAAATCTGACCTCTTCTTACGACATTTTGTTGGCGGAGGCAGATTGGCCGCCCCCATTTGTACTTGCTGCTCCGAGAGGGGAGGAAGTCATCCTTCCGAGCTTTTCGCATCATGTCCCCAAGGACAGAGCGGAGGCGTTAGCAGCTGAATGGGCTGTGGCCCAGGCCCCGGCACTGTACCGTAATCACATGGGCTGGGATGAGGATTCTCCCCCCATGATATACCATTGCGGTCTCTGCCACAGCCTCAACCCCAATATCCCCTCCGGCGGGAAGCTAAGGGTCCCGTTTCCGACATTCTGACACAGTTAGAATATCAAGGAGTAATTGAAACATGCGTGTCACCAATGAATAATCCCCTTTTCGCGGTTTCTAAACCCGATGGGTCTTACCGCTTGGTTTTAGACTACCGACATTTGAACTCTCATTGTCGAACCTTTGCGGTACAGAATACCCATAGTTCTGCGCTCGTAGACAGTCTTGTTCGTAAAAAATATAAAACGACACTTGACCTTTCCAATGGTTTTTACACTCACAATTTGTCCCCGGACTGCAGTCAATGGACCGCGTTCACTTCCGGTGGAAAACATTTAAAATTCCGGCGTTTGCCAATGGGCTACAAGAACAGCCCTGGGGTCTTCGCCGCCCGTGTTGTCTCCTTGTTGGACAGCATAGACCCAGATGCGTATTGGTACGTGGATGATATGTATCTGACAGACGACGAACTATGGCCGCATCTTTCCCGAGTAGACCGCATTATTCTTGAGTTCGCGGTCTTAGGATACAAATGTAATTTTGCCAAATCTCACATCGCAGAATATACTGTGTTGTTTTTGGGCTATGAGCTCAACAATGAAGGTAGGGGCTTGGCTCCCCACTTCCTGGAGAAGTGCGCACTTTTGCGCCCTCCAATGACCCTGAAAAAACTTCAGTCTTTACTGGGATTTTTAAACTTCGGGCGGTCTTACATTCCCAAATACGCCCAGCGTATCAAGCCTCTCTATGCCTTGATACAACCTGCCTTTTTGAAGTCGTGCTGGCTTCCGGAACATTCGCTTATTCTGCAATCTTTGCAGTCTGATCTACTTGAATCTAAGTTCTTGTTGACTCGTGATAACCATACGAACCTGGTGATTAGAATTGTGCCAGGGGCAGTAGGTTTCACGTACTTGACGTTTAATGAAGGTGACACAGTACTTATTGCCTACAAGTCGCATCTTTACACTTCAGCGGAGTTGCGCTTTTCAACTGTGGAGAAAGTTTTGACTGCAGTGCAGATGGCGATTCTTAAAGAACGCGCACTGGCACAGGGAAAACGCATCTTGGTTGTCACCCCCTATCCTGCCCTGGAGGCAGTGACCAAGGCAAGTGTGCCAAACTCTAAGGCTTTGCACCCCCGTTGGATACAATGGGCTACTTCTTTGACATCTCCGGATGTCGGTCCCTGTCCTTTGATAGCGCCAGCTGTTGGATTCTGGGCAACACTTTCAGCACCAGCACTTATTGTTTTACAAATTGAACACTGTAAAATGTAATTACTAAGGGCCTGATTACAAATTTGGTGGTCTCGCAGCGGGCCGCCATGGCAGAACCCCGCTGCGAGACCGCCAAAACTGTAGCCAGAGCACCCGCTGGATTACGAGTTTAATCCTGGCTGGTGGCCCAGCGGTGGTGGTCCCACAGCGGTGCTTTTCTAAAGCTCAAAGAAGAGCTATGGAAAGGCAGTGCCATGAGAGCGCCGAAGCAGGTTCCTGCACAGGAAGAAATGTACCATGTCGCTCATTTCTTCTAGTGCAGGAACTGGGGGTGCTAACATACAGGGGGCACACCATGTGCCCCCCTGCATGCACTACCTGCACAGAGTAAGGCAATTCATAATATGCTTGGCGGTGCTGTATCGGCACTGCCAGCATATTGCAGCCTCAGAGTGCTGCGCCCCAGCTGCATGAACCATGATCCCTGGCGGTTGCGGCGGTCCTGTGGCGGTCCGACCGCCAACCTCGAAATACGGCGGTCGGACCACTGGTGCGTAATTAGGCCCTCAGTATGGTGTACAAAACTAAGAAGGCACAGGAACTTCTTTAAAATGCCACTTTCACCACCTAAAAACCCTAATCTTTGTTTCAGTCCAGCAAGTAACTCCACACACCCTCTTTATATTGCGTCTTGTATGTTTATATGAACTATAAGCACAGTTACTGTAGCAATTGTCACATTTTCGCCTGGCCAAGTTTTAGGTGGAAGTTTATCTTTCACGTAATGAGACTACTTGTCTGGAAGCAGCTGGTGAATCTTTCACACATTCAACCGCGTAGCAGTGAAACGTACTTCCATTGCACTGCATGGGCAGTGAAGAGTCCATTTGTTGCAGTGTGTGTTCATCCCAACAATTCAAATGGGAACTTGTTCAAATTGAAAACATGCAATGCAATAGATAAAGAACTGTTCTTGGCAGAAGTGATCCTGAGAACATTCCTGCCATCACACTAAGGTACATTGCAGGCACAGACAATACTTTATTTTCAATCCCTCATTCCTTTGCCATTCTCTCTGATCATGGTTGGCAACCTCCGAGTCCTATTCCCTTTCCACTCAACGCCTGTCTCCTCACCCCCTGATTCTGTTGTCCTGCCCACCCTGGTGAGAGGAGTGTGGCCATGTGAACATCCCCTTTTAGCCACACCATTGGCTGCAACTTCCCTGTCATAGTACCAGTCAGGGCCGTCTTCACAGCATTACAGGCCCCCGGGCAAAGCAGTGCACTGGGCCCTGCCTACAAAACCTCTCACAGTAACAAAAATGTTTAACAGAACATGTGTGTTAACTTCAGGTCTGCCTGGGGCCCCTATGCTCATGGGGCCCCCAGGCTACTGCCCAGCATGCCCATGCGTTAAGACGGCACTGGCACCAGTGTCTGAGCCCATGCAGTGTCAGAGAACTAATAGGCTTTACTGACAGGTGCACAGCTGGGCAGACTGTTGCACAATCCTGTAGCGAAATGTAGGAGTAGAATGTGATGAGTGGTTGGATTTGGTGAGGTTCAGTGCGTGTGGAGGAAGTGATGCTTGAACCACAGCTGTATATGTAATGGGACGGAGGGAAACTGATGCAGTGCTAGTTAGTATGTAGAACCAGATGAGTTAGTGAGAGATCACTGACATGATATATCGATGCATACAATATTGAAACACAAAAATATCGTAAATTAAATATCGATAAAAAATATTGAATTTCTAGACTCAACAAGTAAAACAACAAATATCTAGAACACAAATATTGCTGTTAAAAATATTGATTTTAAGCTATATTGGAAACAGAAATATCGGAAACAAAAATATTGTTACCTTTAAATAAACAGAATGTGTCAAAAATATCGTTTCACACAATATTGACTACAATATTTTCACCAAATTAATTAAATAATCATTAATAAATATAAAAAAATCCCTTTATACATAAAACAATTATATGAAATTAACCTAAAACATTTTATACTCATGTTTAAATTAAATATAAATATATTACATCAACATAATATTTACCGTTCATCCCAATAAATTATATACCTAAAATCATAACAATACAAGCCCAAAAATCTGTCATTTAACTACAAACATTTGAACAATAACATAAATATAAAAAAATATATATATATATATACAGATATTTTCACAAAAATGAAGAAATACGCGGCACTCTCCTTGGCTTATTGCAGCTCTTTATTTCGACCAAAACTCTCCTCCTCCTACGCGTTTCGAACTTCTCGTTCTTGATCAAGGTAGTTTACATATATATATCTATATATATAGATATATATATATATATACACATGTATAAGACACTACTTTCAGATATAACAACACAGGCAGAAAGGAAAGCAGTTGCTTAATACCATGGACTACACCTACAGCCAAGAAAGTGCGTCAACAGAAACTGTAA
The DNA here is from genome assembly GCA_963921515.1 of Calotriton arnoldi. NCBI lineage: Eukaryota > Metazoa > Chordata > Amphibia > Caudata > Salamandridae > Calotriton > Calotriton arnoldi. Next base: position 722,128 of record CAWUFW010002907.1, read on the forward strand.
ATTGGAAATGTAATGTCCCAAACATTATTCTAATGCGTGCTATGGGAGGGAAGCTTCAGAAGTTGATGTTGTAATTCATGTAAGAGAGCACTATCACCCCCCCAAATGTGACAGAAATAGAAGTAAGGGAAGTATTGCATGATATAAGAGTGGCAAGCACTAGTTCTCAGGAAACCTCCACCAAAATCCTTAAAGATATACTGCCTAGTCCCCAAACACATCACAGGCCAACTACCAACTATCCCCTCTTTAAAACGTTTAATTGCATGGCCTAAAAAAGCCACAAGTGATACTCTTCCTGCCCGTAGAATATATCAAGACGTAGAAATATCCGAGCATTTAACTATGACACATAATGCAGACCCTTACCTTTGACATGACAACTTAAATAATGAGAAACAAATACTAATATTCTCTACAGCAAATAACTTACTAAAACTTAGCAAATGTCAAATGTGGATGGTGGATGGGACCTTCAAAATGTGTCCAAAACCATTCACTCAGATATACACCATACATGGTGAATATCAAAATACAAATGTCCCCTTTATATATGCCCTACTACCAAATTAACAAAGTAGCACTTACTACGACCTCTCAATCCACATTAAACATAATGCAAATAACTTCTACACCTAAAATATAAACGTAATCTTTGAGCAAGTCATGATTCAAACCATTTTAAAAATGTACCTCCACACAGCCATACAAGGTGGTTACTATCATTTTAATCAAAGCATTTGGAGACACTTCCAGCAATCTGCACTAAGGGCCTGATTATGGGTCTGGCAGTCCACGGACCACCAGACTCAAAGTGGCGTGTTGGTGGCGCAGCGGTGGTGGTCCAGCCATTGCCGCACCGGTGGTCCAACCGCCTATTACAACTAGGGTGGTCGGACCGCTATTGCACCACCACAACCGCCAGGGATCAGAGATCCCTGGTGGTGGTGCAGCGGTCTTGAGGCCGCAATATACCTGAAGGGACCACCAAGCATATTAGGAGTTTCCACTGCGCCACGGTTTTCATGGCGATTCCTACTCCATGAAAACCGTGGTGGACAGAAAACAAAGGGGGCCCTACAGGGCCCCCTGTTACCTCAGGGCCATGTGGTGCATGCACAGGGGCACATGTGCGCCCCTGTGTGCATACACCGCAGTACCTGCACGGCAAAGACTACACCAGTCCATGCTGTGCAGGTACTGCCTTTGAGTTTCCCATTGCGGTGCCTATGTCATAGGCACCGCCAAAGAACCAACCGCCAGTGACAAAGCTGTAATCTGATGGGCGGTGCGCACACAGGTTTGGCGGTGCTGTAGCCGGACGGCAGCATGGCGGTCCCTCCCCGCACCACAAAACTCATAATCAGGCCCTAAGTGTAGAATATTCTACAAATAGCCAATTTGCATTTGAAATAAAAATATGATTGCACTAGCCTATGTACCTGTCACAGAGGTAGCCAACCACTACAATTTACTAATAGAAAGCCACTTCTATCCTCAAAATGAAGACAAACTAAGCTCCCTACCGGATAATTTTAAAGAAACTTGGGTTGGCAGACTGACTGGATCGCTCCGAACACAGACATGAACCCAAATTCCAAATACCATGGTTGAATGTGTATGCCATCACCTTGGCACAGGAAGTCAAAATAAACAACGCAGTGGAAGGATGCCACAATGCCTTCTAATCCACACTAGGCAGAATCCAACCTACACTCAGCAAACTAACCAAAAGAATGTACGACATGCTACAGTGTAAAGTCAAAATCTTTAAAAATAGCAAAGGGATAGATTACTTAGTAATAATAGCCAAAAGCATATTAGAAAATAAATATTAACCTACCAAAGTCCTAAAAAATATTCACAAAATCTAAACCACCATAACAAATCATTTTAAAAATTAATAATAAATATGATATTTTATTACATCAGCCTAAAAATCAAATATAACTCCAATATTAATGAAGACTGAGATAATAAAATATTTGAATAAAAAATGTAACTGTCACCAACCAAGAAACTAAAAATAAACTCAATCCATCACATAAATTAGTTACAACACATAAACCTCACAATTCCAATTAACAATCACTTAGTCCCATATGTACGGATGGATTTTGCATTTCCTAACAGTCTGAATCGCTACTTTGGGGCGTTAGGAAATGCAAAATTCCCATTTGGTATGTACGAAAGGCATATGCGGCATCGCAAAATGCGATTTCTGCACAGTACAAATCGCATTTTGGGAATCGCAAATAGGGATTTACTATTTGCGATTCTGTAGCCACATATACATAGCATTTCCTAATTGCAACTAGTTGTGAAATGGATATCTAGGAAATGCAATTTCCATCGATTCTGAACTGGTGGTAACTAGGTGCAAACTATAAAAAGGCACCCAAAAGTGGGGCAGTCTCCCCCACTGCATTGATATTATCTTTCTATCAAGTAGCTCACCTACAGTTGACTGTGGCTTGCCAAACTTGACTACAGCTTAGAAGTAATATAAAATCACAAATGTAGCTCAAATTGTTCAATAATCTATTTCAAAGCAGAAGATTGCAGCCTATAAGACTGCAAACGTAATGCAAGGGTAACACCTATGGGGTATATTCACAAGAACGTGTGATAACTACCGCAAGAGTAGCGCAACGCAACTTTCAATATCGCAGCCTATCGCGGGAAAATAACCCTGTGTCAACGTGGAATTCACAACAAGGCGGTACCATGCAATAGTCTGCCAAAACCGTGGACAATGTCCGCGATACAACCACCACGATGGAGATAAAAACACAAACCACAACACCAAAAAACACGCGATGGTCCAAAGCGCGATGAGGAAACAGCGACAAGCAGCGCCAGGCCTGCAACACACACCTGGCAGACATCAAAAATCTCCATAAAAGTAGAAAAAACACCCACACACAAACTGACCAACACCCAAGCACCATGGAGGCAGCCGGAGCAGGCGCAGAGGACGAGCGCAACCCCACAAGCACCCCGGACGACCAGCCTGGGACCTCGGGGACAGGGAAGGGCAAGGACAAGAAGACGAGGAAGACCAAGTTCAGTCCGCAGGCGAACAGGATCATAGTCACGGAGGTGATGGAACACCATCAACAACTCTTCGTCACCTCCACCGTGTCATTGGGCACCAAAACTGGAATATGGCGGGACATCGTCGACAAGGTGAATGCCGTCGGAGAGCACAAGCGGACAATGGAAGAGGTCAAGAGGCGATGGAATGACATCAAGCGGAAGACCAAGGAGAAACTCTCCACCAACCTGAAGGCAGCAACGCAGACCGGAGGTGGGGGCCCAGCGCCACAGCTGGAGCTGGATGACATGGAGGAGCTGGTGTCGACAGTCATCAGTATGGATACTGTGGCCGGAGTCGGGGGACCGGACACTGCTCGACAGGACACAACACAACTGCAACAGGGTGAGTGACCACCAGGTACTGGGGGGACGGGGAGAGATGGCCACAATGGCACACATGCACAATTACGCGCAGCACACAGCACACAGCACACCCACAATGACCGTGGAACATGTCCCTGATTGCCTTAGCACACTGCAGCACACATAGAAACGCCAAGTAGGCCCCAATCCACAATGTGCACAGAGGGGCCCCCCCATCACCAATATCACAACCGACCCGTACATATGTGCTGAATCCAGCAAAGCAGCGGCTCCGTGACCCACACTGACTATGCAAGTAACACTGCATGTCCGATAGCATGGCAGCTGCCCCAAAAAAAAGACATGGCTCACGAAGCGACATGGAGGTAGCCAAGTGCGGACCACATCCGTAAAGGAGCAGGTCACACTCCGACGTTCCCACGTGCACCCACAACCCATGCCTTCCAATACGCGCAGCAGATGAACAATGCACCAGGCCACAAAAACAGTCCGCGAGCACACATGACCCAAGTCAAAAGCAAATAAGGCCCCGAAAAGCACACAATTCAAAGGCACCCCGCCTCAAAGGGAGAAGGCTACATGAAATCAGAGCAGCAGGGGCAACTCCCCCACAATGCAGCACACACACATAGCAATCACAGAACATCAGCAATGAAGGCAATGTGGTACAAAGTGCAACACCACAGGACAGAGCTCACTACAGGTTCCGCTCGTGCATATTAACTGTCCACTCACATCTGGCATTGCCTGACACTGTGTGATGATAATGTACGGGTACTACCACACATCCGTCATGTAGTCGAAAAACACACTGACTGCCATCAAATAGCCAGCTCTCCCCAAACAGTCACAATGTACATTGGCATGCAGTCTGAATGTAAACATCCGCAAATCATCACCATACATGTGAAACTCTGTTAAACTGCATCTCCCCTTTACATTGCAGAGGGACAAACAACACCCCCTGCAGAGCACACCACACATCCCACCATTGATGATGAAGAGGACAACCTGCACATATGTCAAGACACCCTCCAACGGATGCTGGACAGCCTCTGCACTCCACCCCCAGGAGCAGGCCAGGCCAGCTGCCTTGAGGTGACCCCACTGCCTGACAGACCGCACAGCAGGAAACACACACCACCACGGCTGTCTCCCAGGACCCCCCGACCAATACATGGAATTCCAACGGTGTGTGTTGGGTTGCCAGGTGGAGTTGGCTTATCAGCTGCGTGTGGGTTTCGAGCTCGTGGCAGCCAAACTCGATGCCATACGTGGGTGTCTGAGTCCCATCAGGGACCACGTACAGTCCCTATCGGACACCCCCTGTACGCACCATGCTCCGCCATAGACCTTGGCTAACCTCGCTGGTGCCATGAGTCTAATACAAGAACTGTCTGGTCAAACAGGCACCAGCCATGACAGCACAGAGTTGGCACAGATGCAGAGGGCAATGGGGACCATGGAGCAGATGCAGGCTGGAAGTATGTCTGCCACGGCTGGACACCAGTGAGTAGTGGCTGGGAACAGCAACGCCCTGCAGTACTCCAAATTGCCGTTGCTGCCACTGAGCCATTCCCAGATGACTGCAGCGGGAACATCGAAACACACAGCTCCGACCCCTGATGTGTCCGTGGCACACTGTGATGCTGCCCCATCACCTATGCAGTCTGATGTGTCAGGGGCACACAGCGATGCAGCCATCACCCCGCCACACACACTGGACACACCGGACACAGAACCTGTATCAGGGGAGTGAGAAGGGGATGGGAACTACTGTGTGAGGAAGGAGGCAGTAGCATCCATCACCGCCATATGGCCTGTCCCTGCCTGGTCATGACCTATGCATCATGCCCTGGGAAATACCTCCTACTGACCTCCGGAACACCCTGCGACATTCACCCGGACCCCAACACGGACTGCCATTTCTTCACCGCTGGCCAATCACACAGCAATCCTGCTGCGGACTGCACTCTCACTCTTCCCAATCACTGTGCAATCCCCAAAGGACTCTGGTTGGCCCACCACTGGGCTTCCATGTGATGTGGGCTTGGATGGCCACGTACAGCTCCAGCTCCATCAATCACCTGAATGTGAATAAAACATTCTAAATCACACAGATGTGTCATCACTATGTTCACTCACGTATGGAAGTATGGCTGGATGTGGGGACGATGATTGCACATGAAGGTACACCCTGGTAACTGACATCTATGCGGATGTGTATCCCTGAGACACATGGCCAATTGGATGACTGTGAAGGTGAGTACTAGCTGTGTCCCCATTGCACATCAACAGCAATCTCACAACACCCCAACGTAGGTACACGTCCATGTGTTGAATAGGGCCATGTGTAGGAGTGACCAAAACGGTGGCAGGCCAGGAGTGGTATCCCACACCACGTGTGACAGCAGAACTTCACGTCGCATACCGACTTACACACATCTGTGTGGACACATTCTGTTGTGATGTATGACATTGATCCACATGGTCAGAGGTTGGACACCATACACACATAGCTGGAGTCATGTAAGTGCACATGTGGTCCAGCTCCTATCCAAAAACAATGTCTGGCTCACAGAGGTGGAGCTTGCCAAAGGGACACACCCCCATTGCACAAGCATCAGTCAGTTCCTCCCTGTGTTGGGACGATGCTCATTGTGGCACACGAGTGGACAATCTAAACAACACACCTCACAGTTAGACACCAGTGGAGTGGCATAGGCTTTATTGGCATGTGTGTGTCAGTACAGACGAAGCAACGGCCACAACAGGCAGGGACATGCTTAAGACACTTACACGCAGCATGGGTACATGTCTAGGTACAGATAATGTTGGGGCTGAAATGGACAACATCCATCACGGATGGCAACGCTCACAGCCCACCTTGCCTTGCTTGATGAGTCATGTTTTGTTTGGCGTCTGCCCATTGGCCCGTGTGAGGGGGCACGACTCACTGCACGTGGGGTCTGCATGGTGCACTGCCTCTGGGGTGCGCCGATTGTCTGCTCTGCCGACAGTGATCAGGTGTGAGGGTCCGACAGGTCCACATGTCGTGCTACATTGCCATGTGTGTGCTCTCACCCAGCAGTGTGTCCAAATTGGCATCATTGCCAGACGACGCTGTGTTGCTCCGACCATGGACCTGCGTCAACTTGCACAGGTGTGTGTACACACGCGTTATTCCATGCACATGCATCCAGAGCCCGACCGAAGGCAGATGTGTCCTCTGTTGTGGTGGGATATGTGAGCAATGCCCACGATGCAACAAGTTGTTGGGCCATGTGCTGTGGCTGGCAATCGGATGTGGCTGCAGGAAAGTAGTTACTCGTCCATGAATGCCCGTGCAGCTTCATGTGCAATGTGTTCCAATAGTACGTCGTTGTCATGTTCAAGGAACACCAGGGTGAGCCAATCCATTAGGTGGTCTGGGCAGGTGTGCTCAGCCCAAGCGTCTCACTGATCCGCAACACAGCCCAATAGAGGAGCGCCTCGATGTGGTCACTGCACACGAGAAATTGTGCAATCTCCCATGCACAACTACCAATACATACGCAGTATGTCAAGGCATCCCATGCACGGCTGTCTCGGTTACACTCCTGTTCGTGATCCAACAGGGGGCGCAGACACAAGTCATAGTCCAATTAATCAACAGTTGTGTTGGATAGGCAGACATCGATAGGACACTCGAATGTGCATGTTCGGCAGTGGAACCAGGGCTGGACGCAGGTGACGTGGGCAATGCGGAAGCTGAGCCTGTAACTGATCCACAGCACTGCCAGTGGCAGTGCGCCCAGTAAATGCAGCATACGTGCACGGTACTGTACCACGTGACGGCGGTTGTGCATGTGCCCGGTATGGCCTGCCATTGCGTTGGTGCGTCTCGTGAACAGGCACTCTTCTGGACTGCGGCAGTTGTGTGGAGGATATGCCACAGCTCTGAGCAATGATTCGAATGTGTGTGCAACGTTGTGGGTAATGGGTTGCTGTTTCCGTGAGTGTCAAGGGCATCCCATGCAGGGGTACCACAGGCAGGGGCTTCTGTGTGTGGGCTGTGGATGAGTCGGATGGTTCATTTGCGGAATGCGTGGTGTGGAAGTCGTCCCCATCTGCCATTGCATCTCTATCAGGGTGTTCCAGGCACGTTCTGGACCAAGGTCAGGGGTGCAGGTGTCCTCCCGCCTTCTGCATTGGGACAATGGTGCTTTCATCCCTGATGTTTGTCTGACTACTACTTGCGTTTTCGGAATGTGATGTGGCTTTGGCGCTGAGATTGGGACACGGCCTTGGGCTCATGGTGTACGGATGGCGACGCACACACATGTTGGCATGTGGAGCCAGGTGCCCGAGCGGCCTTGCGCTGCTTGTGCTATCTCACTCCGTCTCTCTCCCTCGCTCTCTCCCTCTCTTTCCTTTGTTGGGCGCATGGCACACCTTCTTCTCTTGGATTTGGTCTTCCAGGCTGTGTGCTACGGATTGTCCAGTGGGGAGCAACTAGGACTCATCCGAAGGGTTGTTTCTGCTTTTGTTTGTATGGTGTTTTGTGTTGGTGATTGCATTGCTGTATGACTGATTCTCCATTTTCTGGCCACGCATGTATGTTTATTTTCCGGCTTGTGCGACATCAGGCAAAATGTTTGTTTTGGGATTCGTGGTGTTGGTGTGCAATTTCTTAGTCCGGGGTTGGGGGTGATCCCGGGGGGGGTGTTCCAGGTGTGGGTTGGGGTCCTGGGGTGGTGGCGGTGGGTGTTGTGGCCCTCTTGGGTGTCCAGGCCCCATGATGAGTGGCTCCATGGCATCTGTTGCCCTTCGGATGTGGCCCTGGGCTGTGCTCCCTTTTGTTGTGCTGGCTGCCGTCCGACTTTACACCAGGTCAGAGCAGGTGTAGATTTCCTGGTGCTAACGCGCCTTATCGCCTGTTTTGTGTTTTTATCGCCGATGTGGCTGGTCGTTGAGAATGTTGAGGTGTGATGTTGTCTCGACTTTTGTCACGGGAACGCCTACTCTGCATCTCATTAGCGATATTTGCGGGGGTCCTCTGTGGCGATGTTTTTTGCGGCTGCTATCGCGGGTAAACTGGTGCTGTGGGCTGTTAACACCGGCTTGTGAATGGGGAGGTAAATTTATCACGACTTTGGCTGCGATAAAGTGCCGTTAATTCGGCGATGGCTCCTTGTGAATATGCCCCTTTGTCTCTTAATTTTGCAGTTGGTGCTAACACAGCACTCCAGGGGACATGGAAGGAGATGACAGATCATTGAATGTGGTTATCTCAGACACATTATTTCTCTTTCAATTCATTTATGATTAAAAAAACTCTGTGTCATTTAAGTCACAAAGTGGGTCTACTAGTTTTAACATTATGGACAATTTGTAAAACAATTATATTGAGCAAAATGTATGTATCTCTGCGGGAGATGAGTAAGATAGAACAAATATCCCAAATGTGCTCAATAAAGTGTCACATATTGCTTCACTTCTCTGCATCATGCCCAGGTATTGGAGTCTTGCACAACCGCCCCACCTGATAATGCAACAATTGCCAGGACTATAAGCTGGTGATAGGGCTGTGGTTCTCCATTTGTGGTAGATCTCTCTCACTTATAATCTAGTTCTAGCTTTGCTTGTTGAAATGTACTTAGACGTTCTCTGTTAGCAGTCTGCAAAAGGTGGCATGATGCTCTTTAAGGTTTGTAATCTGTAGCAATAATTTAATTCATTAATTAATTTTTAAGGATCTAGATTAAGGGTCAGCTGCCTGAGGACTAAAGGCAGATACAAAATATGGTAAGATAACCACTGTTAAAAGTGTGATGGCATGCTTAATTAGCACCCTCTCAGAAATAGCTGTTGCATTAGATCTATATGCTGTGTTGGAAGAAAACAGTCAGCTCTGTTAGTGGTTTAAGCATCAATCAGGGATAAAAATATTTAGGGTATTATTACAAGTTTGGCGGTCCCGTGGACAGCTGTATTGGCAATGGCAGTCTGAGTGCGGTGAGCTCAGCGGTCCGACCGCCGTATTACGAGTTGGGTGGATCATCTTTGCGAAGAACGCTGCTGGATCGCCAAGAACATCAGCAGACCTCCGACCTCTGGGGTTTGCTGTTGGAGAAAGACAGCTGTCATAGAAAGGTACAGGCGAGCTCCACCATCAACCATATTACGAGTTGCCTGTTTCACGAGCGGACCACAGCTGTCCGACTGCCTGCTTCAAGGTGGCAGTGGAGAAGGATTTGGGGTGCGTTGTCACCCCTTTCTTCTTCTTCCAGGCAGATTGCGATGTGGATCCTTTCTCCAGGCCCCTCCTTAACAGCAGGATCTTCATCCTGAGGATTGGAACCCTGTTTGTGGCGATCTCCAGGTGAGAATTATTTTCGAACCATATACCCATTGCTAGGACTGCCCACAAATGGGCTGAACCCCGGGTATGGGTATAAGGTATTTTTCCACATATATCATGCATATGTAAGCATACGACACATCTGCAGTTGAAATGCACACACAGGCATTGATATATTTGTGAAAAATACTCACCACCGCTGCAAGATCCCTGCCTTCACATCGCCAGCCCCGTGGTCAACTCGTAATATGGCGTTCTTTGGACCCCCAGTGCCGTCGGCTGCTGGTGGGGGTGGACGCAGTCCTACGGTGGTCGGACCGCCAAACCCGTAATACACCCCATAGTAAGTTGCCAAAGAATTATGCCATACATCACATCACTTGGCCCTCTGGTAAAAGGGGAACAATTGCACTAGCAGGCCAGGCCTATAAAATATGTATGAGTTAGAAAGTTTGCAGGCCCACTGCTGCATTGTACAGGCCCTCTGGTAGTAAGACTCACTTCGAAGTAAATCTGAAAAATGCATTCTATCATCTGAGCAAACACAATGGAGAAGTGTAGCTCAATGGTTAGAGCGGCAGACCCTGATGCAGAGATCTGGCCCGGGACCAGGGTTCAATTCCCGCCTCGGCGGTTCTTGGGCTCAATTTCCTCGGACCTGATAATTCTCGCCTCAGTGCCTATTCTAATCATGGGTCCCACTCTGCAACTCTGGGCAATAGCTTGCTTAATCTCCACAACGGCCCCACCAGCGCTGGGATGCCTGGCTTCACCTTGGGGGTGCCCAGGAGTGGACATTTCTCAGGGAAAAGACAGGAAGGGTTCCACAGCGGTATGCGTACAGCGCCAGGACACCCAAGGGTAACAGTGCGCTTTACAAGTACAAATTTCATTTCATTTGACAGTCCTTGAATACTTTAATATCCATGCAGACATAGAACATCTGGATTTACTTTCTGTTAGGCACTTGTTGGTGTTAGGACTTAAGCAAAGTGGGTAACCAATAAGGTAGACTATTAAAAGGGGCATACCCTACACTGGAATATTGGCCTCAACTAATCTTCCAATTAATAATCTAGGTGCAGGGTCTCTTCCTTGAAAAAGACCACGAACTTTATGGCTAGATAAGTCGGATTTGTGTAACAGCTATAGGCCAAATGTACACCATACCCTTAGAGGATATCTTAAAGAGCTCATATGAACAGAGTTAAGGCACATTTGGAGAACTCCTTTAGGTGCAGGATACATGCATATACTACAGGAAGGAGATAGCACCGACAGTGAAGATAGAAAAGACACCTGCATAGTGATGATAGAAATGACACCTGCACACCAACTCAGCCAGTTGAAGTCAAGGGATTATAGGGAGGGATGCTAGCACTAACCGGAAACAAGCTAGAAATTTAGGACTTAATAGGTAGAAACGCTACCACAAGTTTAATCCAGTTCTTGGTTGGGAAATTGAGGGTTTGTTGATTAGTTATTATAAAGTTGAGCCAAGTGACCCTCATCCCCTGCGGGGTAAGAGAAGACGGCAGCAGTCCAGCACATAAAGCAATGCATCTTTTCCTATTTTGCAAATTTTCCTATTATGAAATAGCAATTTTGCAATTTCAAAAATTGTGATTTCCTAATAGGGATTGCGAATCCGTAGGAATCATTATTTGCAAATCGCAGGTTACATGCCTTCTGTTTTCTGATTCCCAAATAGCGATTTCTCCAAGTTCGCTATTTGGGAATCGCAATTTCAGAATTTTGTACATATGAGCCATAATATTTACACAAATAATATAATATCACACTTCCCACCCAAAAGAAATAAAATAAGTAAAACTTACTGTTCTGTAGCTGCAGAACTTCCTCTGTACTCATGTTGTCAAAAATAGTAATCCACCAAAAATGGAAAAATATTATCCAGAATGCCCCCCAAAAATGCAAAAATTAAATGGATCCAATAGAAATACCTCGAAGCAATCTAGGAACCATAAAAACCCAGACAAATGTTAAAAACAATAAACACTCCAGGAAACCCGAAAAAAAAGAATTCAAAGTCAAAAGCACTGGTTTATTATAAACCAAAATTGATTTCCTTTAAAAAAAAAAAAAAAACAGAAACTCCTAATGCCGTTAGGGCACGTTCGTAGACTAAACCTATACAATAAAGTATGAAAACCCACACGCAAAACAATTTACAGCACCCAAAATACATATATATATCACACTTAACCATCAAAATACAAATAATTTAACACAATTTAACATAACATAACACTACATTACTAAAATAGTGTATGAAAACCCCAAACTACTAACTAGTGAGAAACACTACTTTTACTACATCTAAAAATACCAACAAGCCACAAACAGCACTTTACCGTGACCTGATTTTAGGAAAATAGACTAGAAATAACACAAATGGATTAAAAAATTGAAGCTTCTGGTAAATAAAACTTGGCCACTAAGTGAAACTAAATAAAATAATATCCCCCCATAGAAATAAATGGGCAAAAAAATTAAATATGGATGAATAAATGTAAAGTATGAATTAAATAATATTAAATGTATACAATATTTTAATATGTACTAAAAAGGTATGTTAAAATAATGTATATATGAAGCAATGTAATAAATGTTCAAAAACCGCTTAAAAATGGAAAATAGATGAAAATATGCAACTTGCGATACTAGTTAAATATAATTTACTTTAAAAAATAAATGATTAAAAATTTATACTTTTTAAACTTTATATAAATCTTTGGGCCTCATTAAGATGTCGGGTGGAAAGCCTCCGACCAGATGTCGGGGGCTTTTCACCCGACATCATAGGTTTCAATCCGACCGACGTATTAGGATGACCGCGGTCAGAGTGAAACCTGCAGGGGGATTCTGAAGTACTTACGACGGGCTCAAGGAGCCCGTCGGAGCGCCAAGAGCCACCATAATCCCTTAATAATGGCGGAGCCAGGCTCGGCTCCGCCTTTTCTGGTTATAATGGCACTTTCCAACAGCCTTATCATGTCGGCCTTTCCGACATTGAAAGGCTGTTGGAAAGTGTCTTTGGGGGCCCCTAGCAGGGCCCCCTGGCCCTCTGCTAAGGGGCATAGGGTGCACCTATAGTGCCGCCCTAAACATCCCTGCACCGTGTGGCAGGCACAGTGAGGTGCCTGCCACACAGTGGAGGGATGTTTGAAAACATCCATTTCCCAATCGCAGCTTGTGCTGCGGGCCTTTTCAGTCTGCTGCACAAGCTGCCATTGGGAAATGGATGTTTCCGACTGCCCAGTGGGCGGTCGCATCCAAATCTGACAGTTGGTACCACTGACCTATGGTCGGGAGGTATGTCCGCCCGACTTTGTAATAAGGCCCTTCATTTTTAAGTTAATCTGTATAAATGTTTAAAAATTTGAAATTATACAATAAATGAACTTTGAAAACTTAAAAAAATTAGAAAAATATGTGACGTCTCTTTATTCGATAAAAAATATTAATTAAGGATATTATTACCTACAAACATACAGAAAACTATTTTTATTATAAATCTAAACACCAACCATACTAAAAAAATAACACAAACAATTTCTACTACATAGAAATACTATTAAAATAAAGTATTTCAGACTAAAATTATAAAATTTAATAATCACACTCTAGCATAATCAATTTTTTAAAAAGTGACATTTACTTTTTCCACTCCAATCTAAATACATTTGTAGAAGGTGTTTGGACACTTCAATCTAACCATATTGGCGGAAAGTGTGGAACACTAAAGGAGTGACATCTACTATTCCCACTTCAACGTAGACCAGTTTGTGGAGTGCACTGGACACTAAAGGGGTGACATTTAATATTCCCAATCCAATCTAACCATCTTGGGGGGAAGGTTTTGGACACTAAAGCAGTGGTATTTACTATTGACTCTCCAGTCTAACCATACTGGGGGAAGGTGTTGGACACAAAAGGGGTGACATTTACTATTCCCACTCCAATTTAACCATATTGGGGGAATGTGTTGGACACAGAAGTGGTGACAATTGCAAAAAGAACAGATGATTTACGGAATGCTGAACAAATGAAAAATTCACCCCAAGTTACAGATCTGGGTTAAATCCTTAATTTTTTTGCATGCCACATCATTCCAGTTTAGACCCAGCTATATGCAAATCAGTCTTGACCCTGCTCCCCCTGGGAACAGTCCTGCCCAAACTGCCAGGCATGGTCTTCCCTGGACCAGAAACAAGCATCCTGGGACCGGTTTCGTGGTATTACCCCTCATCAGCCAGGCTTGCTTAAATCTGGTGGCGTAGTGAGCACAGGACCCACGACTGGGCACATCATTCCCACTTAGGGTGACAATTGCAAAAAGGACGGATGATGGATGGAATGCAGAATAAATCAAACATTCGCCCTCAGTCTCAGATCTGAGTTAAGGCCATCATTTTTTTGCATGCCACACCATTCCAGTTTAGACCCAGCTATATGCAAATTAGTCTTGACCCATCTCCCCTTGGGAACAGTCCAGCCCGAACTACCAGGTCAGGTTTTTCCTGGACCAGAAACAAGCATCATGGGACCGGTTATGGGGTATCACCCCTCATCAGCCAGGCTAGCTTGAATCCGGTAGCAAGCGAGCAAGAGACCCATGTCTGGACATACCCATCTCACTTAGGGAAAAATGCTCTGGCAAAAATTTATGGGAGTCCTCAATAAATAAAACATTCATCCCCAGTCAAGGGATCTGGGTTAAATCATTCTTTTGCTCACTACTTCACCCCAGATTAGACCCAGCCATGTGCAAATCAGTCTTGACCCTGCTCCTCATGGTAAAAGTCCAGCCCGAACTGCCAAGCCGGGTCCTTGCTGGACCAGAAACAAGCATGCTGGCACCGGTTTCAGGGTATTAGCCCTCATCAGCCAGGCGAGCTTGAATACAGTAGCACAGCAAGCAAGGGACCCACGTATGGGCATACCCATCCTTTGCCTCTAGATTTAAGCTAGCCTGGCTGATGAGGGTTGATGCCCGAAAACGGCCCCAGGATGCTTGTTTCTGGTCCAGGGACCAGTTTGGGCTGGACTGTTCCCATGAGGAGCAGGGTCACGACTGATTTGCATATGGCTGGGTCTAAACTGGAATGGTGTGGCATGCAAACAAACGATGGATTTAACCCATACCTGTGACTGGGAGTGAATGTTTGATTTGTTCAGCATTCCGTCCATCATCTGTCCTTTATGCAATTGTCACCCTAAGTGGGAAGGGTATGCTCAGACATAGGTCCTGTGCTAGCTACGCCACCAGATTTAAGCTAACCTGGCTGATGAGTGAAGATACCCCAAAACTGGTCCCAGGATACTTGTTTCTGGTCCAGGGAAGACCTGGACTGACAGTTCAACTTGGATTGTTCACATGGGGAGCAGGGTCAAGACTGATATTCATATGGCTGTGTCTAAACTGGAATGGCAGGGCGTGCAAAAAAATGAAGGATTTAACCCAGATCTGTAACTGGGGGTGAAGGTTTGATTTGTTCAGCATTCCATCCATCATCTGTTCTTTTTGCAAATGTCGCACTAAGTGGGAAGGGTATGCCCCGATGTGGGTCCCAGCTAGGACATGGCTTGGCAGTTCGGGCTGGACTGTTCCCATGAGGAGCAGGGTCAAGACTGATTTGCATATGGCTGGGTCCAAACTGGGGTGGCGTAGTGAGCAAAAGAACAATGGATTTAACCCAGATCCCTTGACTGGGGGTGAATGTTTGATTTATTCGGCATTCTGTCGTTCATTTGTTGCTGGGACACTAAAGTGGTGATAATTACAATTCCCACTCCAGTCTAACCATATTTAGGGAAGATATTGGACACTAAAGGGGTGACATTTAGTATTCCCACTCCAGTCTAACCATATTGGGGGGAGGTGTTAGAAACTAAATGGGTGACGTTTTCTATTCCCACTCTAATTTAACCATCTTAGGGAAAGGTGTTGGATACTAAAGGTGTTATATTTGCTTATCCTACCGCAATCTAAGGCTATTTGAAGACAATATAAGATGCTAAAGAGCGAAGATTTTCTATATACACTTCAATCTAAAACATTTTAAAGAATGGTAATACAAATTAAACATTTTATATTCAAAATCAATACTTTATACTCGCACACAATTTCTTAACAATAAAATACAATAACATTTAGGGGCCTATTACGATGTCGGACAGACGCATCCGTCCTACACCGTCTCGGAAACGGGACCGACTGACATCCAGTGGGCGGTCCCGGCCGCCTCATTATGTGGCGACCGCACATGGTGCTGTCACATTCCAACATTTCCCTATGGGAGCATGTGTTACAGCCGTAAACCGACTGTAGTACTTTCTCTCATAGGGAAATGTGAGGTGGTGTCAATCACTGCACCTCGTGGCAGGCACCTCTAGGTGCCTGCCATGGGATGCAGAGATTAACGGGGGGCACCATAGGTGCCCCCTCAGCCATCAACCAGATGCTATAAAGGAAAGGGGGTCCTGCTAGGGGCCCCCAAACACACTTTTCTACTGGGTTTCCATGTTGGAAAGGCCGGCATGGAAACCCTGCTGTAAACCGTGCATCGTAATCTGGACAGCATAAACCGCCGCCCATTTGGATTATGGGCTGGTTCCGACTCCCGTCGACAGCCAGCCGGAATGACCGGCCGGTTTCAATTCTGACCGGCTGAATCAAAATCAGCCCGTCGGAATTTAAACCGACATCATAATAGTCCCCTTAATCTAAAAAGAATCTATCCAAAACTACAGACCAATATTTACATATTTGAACATAAAAATATTTAAAACAATTATTACAAATTAATAATAATACAACTATAAAACAATGTGCTACCATTCCTAAACTTTATACCATAAAAAAGAAATACAATCTTAATCCAAAAGTAACAATCATAGAATAAAAAAATAATTTAAATCATTTTTTTGATTTTTTAAATAAAAATATATTTTTAAATAAAAGAAATATAAATTATTTGTATGAATCCATTTTGTTCAGAAAATGTTTAAAATTTAATAATTATATAAACATTTTCTAATCATTTTAGTTTTTTAACATATATGTTAAAATATATATTTTTTAATTTTAATAATGTACACTATATTTTATATTTTATAAACATTGTTTTTAATGTAATGCCATTTCTATTTCAATACTAAATTAAAATGTATTAGAAATATTAAAATACCAAAATAATATTAAATTAATTTAAAATGTATTTCCCAGAAAATGCTTACAATTTGAAACTTATATATAAAAACAATTTCTAATTATTTTACTTTATTACAATAATTTAAAAAATATTTGTATTTTTGTAAATTATTTGAATAATTTACTTTTGTAAATAAAAGCAATATTTTAGACTTAATGCTACTAATATATATTTTGATTAATGTCAAATTAAAAAGCATTACCAACATTAAAGTAATAAAATTAATTAGAAAATTGCAAAATATTAATTTTCATAATATTAACATAAATTGTACTTTAAAATAAACACTTTAAAAATCTAACCCATGCTTATCTCCTAAAATCTCAATATACCGCTACTAAAAAAATTATAAAACCATTATTTATATACATTAATATAACTAAAAATATAAATTTCAACAATTTCATAATTAATAAATTATCTTACAAAAAACACTAATAAATAATTAACAAACATATACAAACACATTACAATAAATTCATACAAATTAACACTTACAAACAATATTACATACAACAATATTTTCTACATTGATATTTTTTACAACAATATTAACAACACTAAAAACAATGATTTTACCTGTTGATGACATTTCTGAAATCACGATATTCTTGACACAATATTTTTGTATCACAATAGTTTTTTTCCGATATTTTGTCCAAATACCGTTAATGAGGGATGCTAGCACTACAGATGTGCATGCTGCACCTGTTCTGTGTGAGAGAGAAGCATGCGTGGCTGGGGATTATGTTATGCTTGTTCTGTGGGCTAAGGAGGTGTGCACACAGATACCCGTATAGTACTTCTTTAGATAGTGCCTTGCTATGCTGATGACCATGTGGTGCTTGCTCTTTGTGTCGTACTCTGAGATGTGTCCTGAGGCAGAGCAGCCAACTCTGGAACTGGGGAACCAGGTACGAGTCCTGGCATCGGCTCAACACCCTGTTGTTCAGGGCAAAATCACTTATGGGGCAGATCTATTTAACCTTTGCTTCACCCTAGTGTAAGGCAGGTCAAAGCAAAGGCTCATTTGGTACTTAGAAAGCCACACAATGCCTGAGTTGTGTGGCGTAAAGCAATGCAGCAGTTTTATCTGCGTTGCATTATATTTCTTATTGGTAGGCATTCCTTGTGTATCCACCCACAGGCGTTTCTGTATATTCACCCATGAATTTAACACAATTCCACATTTACTAAGGATTGTAAAAGTGGAACTGTGCGAAATTGGTACGCCTACCACAGAAAGACATAACAATGAGAAAAATATTTTTTTCCCTCATTATATGTGTGATGCTTTCTGCATCATGCAAAGAATGAGGACAATGCATCTTCGGATTGCTTTTGTGCAGAAAGGAATTTCTTCCTGCACAAAACCAATCCTGTCCGTAACTCAGGCCCCCTTGCACCATGCCTGTGTTGGCACTAGGCAGCCTCAAGTGCATCAGTGCAAGGAGAGCGCCATATTTTAGTAGATATGGGGACAGATGCATCAAGCATTTTTCTCCTCGCAAACAGGCCGATTCTCAGAATCGGCCCATTTGTGATTGCAAAAAATGCTTTTGTGATGCATCAAACCCAATCTTGTGATTCGATAACCTGTTACCGAATCTGAAAAGGGGTTTGTGATTCGCTATTTGGAAGGGGGGTGTTTAGGGCGTCCCTTCCAAATAGCGAATCCTAACGGTATGCATGAATGTTTTGTGACCGTGTATGCGGTCGCAAAACATTCGCATTTTACCATCTACTTCAAGTAGGTGGTAACCCATTCGCAAATGGGAAGGGGTCCCCGAGGGACCCCTTCCCTTTTGCGAATGTTTGTAAAAGCATTTTTAAGAGCAGGCAGTGGTCCCATGGACCACTGCCTGCTCTCAAAAAATGAAAAGAAACTTTTCACTTTTCTTTTTGTAAAGCATCTCGTTTTCCTTTAAGGAAAACGGGCTGCTTTACAAAAAAAAAAGATTGCTTTACTTAAAAGATATCACAGACATGGTGGTCTGCTGATCTCAGCAGGCCACCATCCCTGTGATTTTTGCGATTCTTAGGGAGTCGCAATTTGCGACCTACCTCATTAATATTCATGAGGTAGGTCATTTGCGACCCCATAGGAATCGCAGAAAGTGTACTACACACTTTCATGCATGCCGCTTTGCAATTCCCTAATTGCGGATCGCAAAGATTCACAGTTAGGGAATCGCAAAACATGTTTTTGATATATCTGGCCCATGGTGCTTTTCAGCTCTCTCCCAATCAGGCATCACCAGCCTACCACTTGCTTTGTGTGCACTTCCCTGCGTGAATTCTTAATAAATCTGCCCCCCACAGTCTAACAGTCTCTCCGCATTACAGATTAATAAAGAATTTTTTTAATACTTGGCAACACATTTTATTTTGCCTTATCAAATTCCGTTTCAGCTCTGATTAATTTTCTAAAAAATTCCTTGATCTACTTTCACACCTTTTCTACATAAGAACTATTATTTTCGTTCACCAGTTTCTAACCAGCATCTGCACAGTCGCCTCAACGTCCCTCCATTTGTATGTTTCTCCCTCCCTAACTCTGCCCTCTGCACATAAATTACTAATGCATTATTAATTGCACAGCCTACTTATAATGCTCACAGAGTAAACATAATTTACAATACTCTCCATTCTGGCTTGAATCCACAGTACTTATGAATGGAATTACAATGCCTATGAATACTCATTTTGATGGGCTGGAATTCAAACATAGAGATCACACAGCAGCTCATAAATTTCCAGCTATGTGGAAAAGCACAAGGACAGACGTATAAGCAACAGTTTTGCAGGGGCGTAGCTTCCATTGGTGCAGCAGGGGCAGTGACACCAGGACCCAGAGGCTTGAGGGGCCCACAGAAGCCTGATTATTGCTGTTTATACACTGCCTATGCCACTCTTCTTAGTCCGGAAGTGTACACTACATGTGGGGGTAGATGGGTTCCAAATCTCACCCTTCTTGCGGTAATGTAGTGAAGGCCATTAACACAGAGTTGATAAGTTCACCCCTGGCAGCATATTCTGTTTAACTGAACACCACCGTTTGGATCAGAAGCAGGACTGACAACAGCAGTGGGAGTTTTCTAGACCTTGGCAGAATATATATAACACATGGAGTAATCGGAGCAATTTCGGTAATTCTGCCTTACTCTTTGATGCAGAATTACTGATAATTACGCATTTACTCCTGCTAGCGTAATTAAAGGTAATTTTGGGGAAATAATCATACCACAAGAATACATTTGGCTGGTGTTTGCTATTAATGCTTTGTTGCATTTAGGACTATTTTCTTAGAGCAAAATGCATTCTCACGTCCATTTGGACACAAGAGTGCAATTTGCACTATAAAAATAGATCTAAATGCTGGTAGCAAATTGGGAGGAAATCTTACCCCAAGAGCATATTTAGGGCCCAATTACGAGTCTGGTGGTCTGAGGACCGCCAGACTCATGTGGGTGCGGCAGGGGCGGTCTCCCGACTGCCCGATTACGACTCAGGAGGTGGGACCAGCATAGGACCGCTGCTGCTGCCATGGAACCGACATTCCCTGGAGGTGACGCGGCAGTCCTGAGGCCGCACTATGCTTGGCGGGACCGCTGTGGTCCCGCCAAGCATATCACGAGTTTCCACTCCACCAGGGTTTACATGGCGGTCCCTCCGCCATTTAAACCCTGGCGAAGAGGAAACACTTGTGCCTTACGCCTTGTAGATTGTGGATGCACACAGGGGGGCACAACATTACTTTTGAGTCCATGCCATGAAGGAACTGTTTTTGGCTATCCCATTTCAGTGCCTGTTTTTAAAGGCACCACTGTGGGAACACAAAAAAAAAAAGCCTGCCAGACATGACAAAACTCGTAATCTGGTAGGCGGCCTCACCACGGGTTGGGCGGTGCGGCGGATGGGCGGACCCGTCGCCGCACCGCCAAACTCATAATCGGGCAAGATCGGCTATTCGCTATTCGTGCTCTGTCGCATTTAGCACTAGTTCTTAGCATTTATTTTGGATGCGAGAGATCCCAAAGCCGCATCAAAGGCAACCCATCTATACCCACCTGAGCCTGGACTGTGGCTTGCTTCAGGGACTCTGGTCCCCTGGTCCCTCAATTAGACACTAACTAAAAAACAATTCAAATGATTTGCAGCGCTCAATCCAAAGGTATGTCTGCTAACAAATGCTTTACTACTGATTCTGAACATACTTCTGGTCAAGTTAGTACTTGGTAGGGCTTTAGCAGTGATACTTCCTATCCTCCAGGCTCATTTTCTAGCTTTATTTCTGATACCTGTTTCACTAGCCCTCAGGTTTTTGGGTATCTTATCAATGTAATATTGATGCCTAAAATAGCTTGCAAGTGTTTGATTTTATAGACCCTGTTGGATATGACTCTCTCTGCAGGGTCACCCCAAACTTTTTGCCTTCACCCCTCCTACTTTTGCTGAATTTGTTTTTGTTGGCTTTAGGACTCTGTACACTTTACCACTGCTAACCAGTGCTGAAGTTCTTGTGCTCTTTTACATGGTAAAATTGGCCTACACCTGGTTGGCACATTTAATTTACTTGTAAGTCCCTAAAATATGGTACTACATGTACCCTGGACATGTAAATTAAGTGCTACTAGCGGGCCTACAGCACTCATTGTGCCACAGACTAAAGTAGCACTTTAAAACATCTCAGTCCTGTCCTTGCATTCGCTAGTGCAGTTTTAAGCTGCCATTTCGACCTGACAATATTAACCTTTTGCCAGGCCAAAACCTTCCTTTTGAAAAGCTGTACATCACCCCTAAGGTAGGCCCTACCACTTAGAGGCTAGGTGCATGGTATTTAAAAAGTAGAACATGTGTATTTAGGTTTTACATTTCCTGGTAGTGAAAACATCCTAAAGTTATTTTTCACTACTGAAAGGCCTAACTCTTCCATAGCTAACACAGGGTTGTCTTCCAATAATAAGTGCTAACCTTAGATTGGGAGCAGGTACTGATATGGGATCCAATTCACAAAGAGCCTTGTCACTCTTGGCGGAGGTACCGCAGTTGTGGCGGGGGGCCTGAACTCGTGGCGGAACCACTGCAATGAGAAACTTCAATGCGGAGGTCCCGCCATGAACGTGGGACCCCCGCAACCACCAAGGGGCTTCCTCCACGAGTGTGGAGGCACTTTGTGAATCGTGCCCATGCTGCTTACACTCAAATGATTTGTAATTTAATATTCTCTTTAACGGTAAGGGTGGGTTTTAGATTACAATTTCGAAAATGCCACTTTCGGAAAGTTTAAATTTTACCACCTAAAAGATCCTGAGGCCTTCTTGGAGTTTCCAGCTGCCTGGGCCTGTTAATGGCTCCCCTATGAAGAATGCATATTGGGCCCACACAGTGAACAATAGGACCTAGGTACAGCTGTGAAGGGACCTTCCTGACAGAATGGATGGGTAGGGCTGTACCCTGCCCCACTTACACCTCAAAGGGCTTTGCCACCAGCACATTCAAAGGACCTTGCCACCTCTCCTGGCCTATCTTTTGTCACCTCAGACATTTTGGAGCCCTGTAAGAGGAGAAAAGGAAGAACTTTCTATAACTAGTGCCTACACACAAAAACTGCCACCAGGTATGAAAATAACACCTCCAGGACCCTTCTTCAGCACACCCCTGAACCTGTGGAAGATTGAGAAGGACTGCCATGTTGCCAGAAGGACAGCCTTGCTGCTTGAAGGACTGTCTTGCTGTCTGAAGGAGGACTGGACTTGCTTGCCTTCATCCCAGGCTGCCCAGAGTGACTCCAAGTGTCAGTTGGCTGAGCTCCTGTGTGAGCTCGGGGACGCAAAAAGCTTCCAGAGGCCTTCCTCCAACTGCCTGGCTGATTAGCTGCAACTGGATTTGCCTGGACCTGCGTGAGACCTGCTATTGGCCTCTGCTGGATGGAGACCTGATCCCCAAGATGTGCCCCCCAAGCCCTGGACCCTTGACGGATTTCAGTGAAAGCTCCTCCAAGAAGAAAAAGGTGAAAATCCTGGAGATGGGCTCCTTGCCTCCTCCTCCAACATGTACAGAACTCTTCGGCCCAGACTTCAGAAGGTAACTCTTCAGCTGGACTAACCCAGTCCTGGTATCCGGCCCGCGCTCCATCACAGTCAGTCTGAACTTGTGATTTTCACAGTATTATATATATATATTTTTTTTTAACTTCTAACTAGAGGATATAACAAAGTTTCACTCAGTCAAACTGATAGATTTCTTTGCAGGCCTCAATTTTACACAATTAGTGAGAGTAGCTACTCACAATACAGGCGATTCTCTGGATGCAGTATTCTGTAATCACAAAAAGGTTAAAATTGATCAACCAATTCTGATAGCCTAGTCAGATAATACAGCTATTTCCATTTTATTTTATTTTATTACTACCCCTCTAAATCTTACACCTCTCATTTAGCTCATCCCTGGCCTAAAATCAAATAAGAGAATGTAAGCTCTCTTCTAAGTCTAAAATGCCAACACATTCCTGAGGATATCACCATCACATCAATCAATGTTAATACATGAGTTAACTCTGCCCCAGAAATTCTTGCCCCAAAATGATCACATAATTATAAAAGAAGCAACCCGTCTGCCCCTGGGTACACAGGAGAGCTTCAATATATGAAAAACTCTTGTAAAATATTGGTGCATAACTGGAGTAAAATTGTGACAAGAAAGCTAATGTTAGTTATAAATCAATGGTCCGCAATTATAAACAGCTAATAAAATCAGCCAAAGCTTCTTATTGGTCATCATTAATTAGTAATTCCCACACAGATTCTTTCGAATGTGGCAGCCAATTTAGTAATCTGGAATCTAGAGAGAGGTCAATTAATCCCTCTGAAGAGTTTTGCAATAAGTAGCAAACTTTTGAAAGAAAATTGAAAAAATCTATAAGGGCTTTTCTGATTGTCTTGCAATTAAGCTGCATGAGCAGTTTGATTCTACTCATATCTTGCAGGGTCAACTCAGGATAAATTTGCACCTATTGAAGAAACATAGATCATAGACCATCTATCATCAACTAAGTCTGAATAGCCCCCAAACCCCTGTCCCTTTTACATTTTAGAGTGAGCCATAAAAGGAGTTGGCCATGTTCTAACTAAACAATGTCATCTTTCATTCAAGTTGGCAACAGTTCCAAGGAACTAGATTCTAGCATTAATCGCTCCACCATTGAAAAGGGCTTCTGCAGACCCCTCATAACTATCTAATCATAGACCAATTCTATAGCTTCCTTTCCCTGTCAAATGTTTGGAGGAAGTTATTAATGCGCCGTTATGTGCCTATCTGTCCCTCTGTGCCTATGTGTCCCTCTTTTCATCCCAAAAGATGTCAGATTTTAGATTTTCACCTTTATTGGTCATCTCCTTTTACCTTTTATTGTGGAGTTCTGCAGGGCTCTTCATTTAGCCCTATGCTCTTATACATATTTAAATATATATATATATATATATATATATATATATATATTTACTGAAAATTCCATTTCTCTATGGGAGCTTGTGTTGTGGCCGGTTTCCAATCACCGCACAAGCTCCCATAGAGAAATGGGAGTTTGCAACCACACCATATGTGGTCGCATCGCAATTGCGGTGTCGGGACCGCCCACCGGAGGTTGGTCGGTTCCGCAACCGCAGAGATGTCGGTTGGAAGCAACTACGACCGACATCATATTGAGGCCCTAAGTGTTGTATGAGGACAACACCTAAATCATTGTTTCAAATTCTGACTAATGATAAGTTCTGCCTGTTTATGACTACAGTAAAAAACTGGATGAGCCAAAGCTGTTTGAAACTTAGGGGCCGATTATGATCTCGTCAGGAAGGCCATCCAAGAGCCGTCCGGAGTCGGACCTTCCTACCGACTCATACTGGGATCCGGTTTTCCCAAACGACTCAGTACGATGCCGAAAACCCTTTTCTTACCGAACAACTCGGTCACTCCAAATCCGACTGGATTTTCACAATGAGAACTCTCCGGATACACAGAATGGAGTCGTCCGGAGGCACTTCTCAGTCCGAATCCGAATGCCCAAGTACGATGCGTACTTCCATGCGCCAAATCGGTCACCACAACCAACACGTTAGAGCATCCAGAAAGGGAGTATTTCACATCTGATTCGCACCACAACGCGATTCCTGCAACTGAGACTGTGCAGCTATGTATCCCATCATGCATGTCATCCCTATACTCTACCTCTACGATGAATACTACAACCCCAACCGACGCAGTCGTCGCAGACGGTAAGTTAGACACCTACCCCTACAGAATAGTGCAACTATCCTGCCTAAGACAATACAAGAGAAAGCAGGGGCACATCTACAGTTAAATTTGGGGTGGGGGGAATACTTCCAGCAATGTAGAGGCATTTTTCAAGGGGGGTTAATACTTCCAGCAATTCAGACCCAAAGGGGGAGCTGGGGGCTAATACTCCCAGCAATGTCTAGCCAAAATTGGGAGTTGGAGGGCCAACACTCCCAGCAATGTAAAGACAAATCTGGGGTAGGGGGCTAATATCCCCAGCAATGTAGAGGTAAATCTGGTGTTGATGGCTAACACCCCCAGCAATGTAAAGGCAATTCTGGGTTTGGAGGGAAAATACCCCCAGCAATGTAGAGGCAAATCTGGGGTTGGGGGCTAATACCCCCAGCAATGTAGAGGTAAATCTAGGGTTGGGGGCTTATACCCCCAGCAATGTGTACTTGAACAATGTAACTGGTGCTCATGCAAAGTGCCTCAATACCTACAGTTGGAGTACATGCTGCAGGAATTTTCAAAAAACAAAGCCAAAGGTCATTTTGCAGGAAATGCATTCATACACTGTGGCAGCAAAAGTAACCAGCAACTTTGAGGAATGGGCAGAGTGGAGATGCTGATGCTCTAGGGACTGTTGAAAAACAAACAAAGCCTCATCATCTAGTGAATGGTCCCTTAAAAACCTGTGAAATACTCAGGTGCTGATGCACAAACATGACAGACCAGCCACCCACAGCAGCTCAAGGACTGTAGGTTTGTGTGTGGATGCTGTCTCAACCTGGACTGACACACACGACGGGGGGGGGTTTGAGGCCCATAGAGCCCTATGGGTTTTGATTTCTATCATAAAGTGTTCTGTATGGGCTTGGATTGGCTATGCAGGAAATTGGGCATTGGTTGATGGGCCGGTGCACCAGGGTCACCTGTGCGCCAAGGTTTTGGGGCCTTTGTAAACCACACCAAGAGACTGACTCATCCCCAGTCCCCACCAGGCCACTGCAATGTGGCACCAGTATGCTGTCCGCTCACCAGCTGTGCTGCAAATTGCGGCTGCGGGACAGCCTTTGGCGCATACTCACCACCCTGCCTGGAGTGCCCTGACTGAAGCAGTGTCATCTCCCTCACCCGCCCATCACTTTCAGGTCATGGCAGGTGCAGGGAGGTTGCGTTGTATGTAGGGGCCTTGCAGGGAGGCAGTCTCATTTGGCCTGTCTAACCTACACACCACACCCTTGATCAGTAGCAGTGTGCCTTTATGAAACCTCCCTTGACAGGCAAAAGAACAGAGGCTACAATGAAAGATGATCACGGAATGTGTGCCAATTACTTTTAGAGTGCCCGAGCATCATTCTGATCCCAATCTGGCCATGGGTCCCTAGCATGTTGTATATGTCCAATGAGGGAATGTCATCATCAGGTAGGTACACTTAGCCCGCCAAATACTACTAGAAACACACATTTGACGGTGGAACAGGAATTGCCATAACCACACATTTGTATGTATCACAAAGTTTAATGCATCAGTCCACCACAACACACACTGAAACATCGCAGGGCAACAGAACTACAATGTACTCACAGAATTATGCCTCTGTGTACAGTATAGCCCAGACGATATTGGCCCAGACAACACACTACTACACAGACCCAGCCACTCTGTACTAATTTCAGAGCCTCCCATTACAACAACCTAGAAGTGGTTGTGTCACATTCGTCATTGAATTATTTGTAGACAAAATCCATCTTGGTTTTGAAAGAAGCATGGGCCAACAACAATGTAGGATAAAGTCACCATGTGTGGATTGGGAGCGCTGCACACAACTGTATGTGCACACGGTCATCTTCAGAGATTGTCATTCACAGCAATTCTGCATCGAGCTCCTCAGGCTACAGTGTGTGCCGCAAAAAAAAAATCCCATTTTGAATGTGCAGATTGTGTCCTGCAGAGTAGTAGGAGTATGCATGAGTCTCAGGACGTAGGATCCACCAACAGTGTTGAAGGGTCTAGTGCACAACCTATTGTGTAAGATAAGCTGCCAGCACTGGTGAGGATGCCAGGGGGGGTGGCCCAATCTGTGGCTCTCAAACACAATCGACATAGCCATCCTCAAGCAAGAGGCTATGGGTACATCTTGTGAGGATGAGGGATATGTGCAGAATGAGGTTTGCTTTATACACATTTGCACTGAAACACTGTCTCAAAATCTATGAAAATGTCAATGAGACCTTCAACAAAGACATATTGCCCTCACGCTCTAGGGCAGTGTTTAATGGGCAAACTGGGAGCCCCCATGGACACTCACAAGGGCTACCTTTGCCAAACCAGATTAGAGGTTGCAAAATATTGTCAATGTATACACTCATGGAACTGGGTGTAATGTTCCAGTGTCACATGTGTGTTTGCTTACAGTGCAATATGTTTTCCTCAGCACAACCAGAGATATCATCACAATGAGTCCATCTCCCTTGGTGTCCCCATACCTCAAACATTCAAAGTCAGAATGTCAATAATAACCATGCGTGTGTAGTCTACTCTGAAGTGTGGGGATGTGTTTCTGGAGTAGTCTGACCCCAGGTGGCACAACAACACACATCCTTGACTTCTCACTTGAGGAGGCTATAGCCATCTAAGCAATGGACTGCTATCCAATGTTCCAGCATCATGACATTACAATATAAGCAATCCCCACCTCCATCCAAGGGCAGTAACCAAGAGCAAGAATGACCAATCAGTGACTACAACTACCTACATAGGGTAACTCCCCACATCTGCCCACACACAACTCAGACAAGGCAAGGCTAGGTGGAGGCAAATTGTCCTGTGATGCCAATAGGTTTTGCATATGCCATTATACTCAAAGCGGCCTTTACAACAATCAGTCATGAACATTCAGTGGCAGACAGCAAGCTGCAGCAAACACATCCTCATATTTCATCTGGTAAATGTTTTTGCCTACTTACATCCACATAATCTACACATATGTACATTTCAACATTACCTCATGGCCTGCATGAACTCTACTTGTGTGGGTATGACCCCTCTCACATCCATCTCAAAGTACATGCTCATCTCTCAAAACTATCATACACACACAAGCATGTCATAAGCCCCCTCTGGTGCATCTAGACGGAAAAATATGTACTCAAACTCTTCCAACCCAATTCTTACAATCTCACACTGGCACTGCCCTTCTTACATCCACACCTACATTCACAGCACCACTCTTCATCACTATGTACACAACACCTCTCACATACATGACATGTACACAATGTACAGTACTCATCACCTCCTCAGCAGACATCAAGCGTTACATGTCAAATGGACCACTCTCATCACCAGTTGTTCCCTCAGTAATGGCTTGGACTGCAATCATATCGCAACGTGTAGCATCACAGCCCACTCTGACATGCTCACTTAACACATCACCACATCTCACAACAAGACACTTACATTGCTCTATGACTATGTCCTCAGTCATTCACATATCACCATACACCTACCCTACTCTGCTTAAGTTCTACAGATTATAATTTCTAAAACAAATGCATCCACAAATTCAAACACAACATACATCAACTATACAACACCTCACATTTCACCGTTCAGCACCTTAAATTACACAACTTGTGTATACCCTTTACCTGTACTTATCAACTTTGTTACAAATTACAAGTTTAACCTTGTCTCCCTGTGGTCCTGTCATATCCACATGACTTCCATGCTCCATACCCACATTGACTTATGCACATTTACAATTATATTTACTTATTGAAACTGCCCTGTTACAGTCATCTCTCACCGTAGTGACACAGACCACAGCTCTCATCTCCTGCCAGAATCCAACCTTATATACCTGGTCATACCCCTATCACATCTACCTATTCATACCATTCCTTGCACAGTATTTAACCAGTCTAACTAGCTTGCATACTCTGATTCACCCCCAGTATGTTTAACCACTCACATTGTGACAATGTGGACACCTCATGTCTCCTACACAATAACTGCCTATGAACTTAACTCATATCTTACACTCTCTGATAATCACTAAATTTGTCCTGCCACCATGAAGTGTGAATCTCCACTCCATTTCAAAATTGGAAACACTAGTCTCTGTCACCTTTACCCTTGTTTAAGCAAGCTCAGCACATGCAACATGAACCTTGCAAAACACATCTGCAGCTAGGCCTCACATTACAAAATCCACATTCTCTCCTGTGTGGCAACTAAGAGCATGGATGTGACACTAGCTCCTCTAGCATCTGCACAGCAGACAGACCCTCAACACTTCTGTGCACTCACTGTCCACTCGGCTTACCACATGTAGCACAGGGCAATCCACCAGATATGATAGCACTCCTAGTTCAGCTCTGTGTGATCTGGAAGAGTATCAATCATAGCTCCAAAGGACCCCATTGTCAGTCATCCACAAATGACAAAATACACACAATTCATATGCTCAACTGCGACTGGTGTGTGGTTGTAAATATGAAATCCAAGCTTGGACAGACAAAGCACACCATCCACGTGATGTCCCCAAACAAAAGCAGGATGGCATGACTGACATATAAATTAGAAAGCAATGGACTATTAAGACCACACACACCTTGCCAAACATGAATCTCTCCAGAAAGTGTAGTCCTTTAAGGCAACAAGGTCGGAAGACTGTGAGAATATTGCTCACCTTACACTCACCATGGGCTCAGGAAATGCATCAGATGAGTACACAGCCATGAAGGGAATTTGCCTACAGTGGCATGCCACCTGTGGCAAGGTTGTCATTGCCACTAGTCTACCAGATATAAAGAAGACACAGACATGATTCTACCACTATCAAGTCACATTCAAGTATTGTACCATCACTGTGTGTACATGGGTGTGTCCAAAGTCACTACCATGTAGTCAAACTCCATATGTACCCAGGTGCATTGATGAGACAGGTGTCTTACTGCACATCACAAACATATGCAACATGCTTTGCCTAAACTGTCGCACTTTGAGACACTTGCACTATGTCGGCATATGAAAGCATGACCTATGTGCAATTGTGATGGAAAAAAGTAAAGGTTTGTGACTTCATTTCACACTCATAGCCAAAACTGATGTGAACGATGATACCCAGAAAATGTGGACTATTAAGACCACACACACCTTGCCAAACACCAAAACCTTGACAACATACTGTCAAAGGGAACATACTCCATGGACCATATGCAATCCATGCCATACTAACATCATTGTGTACTTACACTACTAATTGTACATGATTTACAGTTAACTAAACAAGCATTTGAAAGGCAATCGGTCTTGCCTTTGGGACCTTATATGTATTTAACTATGCAGCACATTAGCCTGGGTACTGTTCTTTAGCATGGAGGGAAAGTAAGCACCAAACTGCGGAACACGCCAGGTATGGGAACACATGGAGAGAAATACTGCCTATCAGCAGGAAATTGTATTTGTCAAAGCTCTGTTTTTAATATAAAATCAGCCCCTTCGGTGGTCATATCACTGAAGATACAAGATTTGAAAACAATATTATTGTCTAGCGGTGCTCGTGGAAGACAAGTTTCTATGGCGTGGAATCTAGGGAAAGCTCATGTGAATCTGGTATTTTACTGACCTCTGCTGGTCATTTTCTATCAAGAAAGTTAAATAGCGGCAGTTGCCAGAAAAATAAAAAAAGAAAGTCCCTAAGCAGAAAGCAATTCTGGTATTTTACTTGAAAATAGGTATCATATCTATGTTTGCCAATACTGGGCATTTCTTGTCACTAGGTATTGGGCATTGTTCTGTGGATATTCGTTGTAGTTGTAATTCGTATGAAACCTCGACTGGTACCTCGGTTTCCAAGGTGCCCTCCGGGGGCCTCGTCTCCCTAAAAAAGAAGACTGACCCCTTAGTTGATCTTGTGGGTACCCTGCTCTCTCTAAGCCATAGTTGGAATGATGGGGACTTGACTCATTGTCAGAGTCGGACGTATCCGAAAACGTAGTAACTTTACGTCTAGGTGGTGCTGGTCCATATGCTTCTGGTTCTTGATATCGAGTATCAGAGTAGAAGTGCTCATTAAGGTACAGATAGGTTTTCTCTTTAGAATAGAACCTAATGTCTTTCCTCAACTTTTCTGTTTTACGCTTAAGTAAGTATTCACTATAGGAATCAACCTCTTGGTTTAGTTCCTCAATCTTCTTCTTTGCTTCTTCCACAGCGTTGCATTTTTTGATTTTGTCTTCTAATGTGGACATCTCTTCTATTAATACTTGAATCATTTCCTTAGCAGTTTCAACTATCAAGATCATGAGATCTCGCGAGCATCTATTTGCAATAAGTGACCACTTGTCAAGAAATTCTTTGATTTGTACAAATAACCCCGGTATATTACGGACTCTTAGGCCCTGAGGTATCACTCCAGCCTTGAGATACTCCAACATGAAGTGTCCATGCATTTCTATTCTTTTTCTTTTCTTTTTTAGTTCTAATAATTTACGCATATCATCATTATTAGCGGTTGGAGCTAAAGAGTTTGATGGTTGACCAAAACTAGTTTGGTCACCTACTAGGAGAGTGTAGGAGAGTAGGATCTGCCTCTTATGTTGCCCCCACTTTTTTTCTGATGTTTACACTGGTTTCTGGCTATAGTCAGGCTGGGACCCTGCCAATCAGGGCCCCAGCCTCTCTGTTCTCTCTAAACGACTTGGAGTGCACTCTAGGTGCACTAGTGATTGGATACTCTGGTACCTTATGAGTCCCTAGTATATGATACCTTAGGTGCCAAGGGCATATGTACTTCACAGGCCTACCAGGGGCTGAAGCCTGTATTATGCCACTCCTGGGAAGCAGACTAAATCTGACACCACAGGCCTGCTACTGCAGCCTGGGTGAGGAGGTGCTAGCACCCCTCACTGAGATATAGGTTCCCTATATCTCCCCTGCACACACATTTAAACCTATCAGTCACCCCTAAGGCAGGCCCTATCAATCCTGAGGGCAGGCTGCTTAGTTTCTATGTGAGAGGGTGCCTCTGCCTGAGCAGGGCCCCTCTGCAGCTCTCAGAGTCCATTCTCTGGGGCTGTTTGTGAATGCGGTCAAACCATATACTCTTAAGTGCATTATAACCTCGCGGTTAATGCTAACTTTGGAATGGCTGCATCAAAACATGTTGTGTTTGGTGTCAAACACCTTGGAATCATACCCCCACACCAGTAACTGGTGTGGGAGTATGATCCCATCCTTCTAGAGGGATAGACATGTACCTACTGTGGAAACGTGGTAGAATCCTGAAGAGCCCTGGCATCACAAAATGGATGCCACCAGTCACAGACACTGGGTTGCCCTCCTGCTGATGACCGAAACTCGCAGTGGAGGAAGCCCAACAATAGGCATCCTGTCCCAGGGAGGTGTGACCACCTCCCAGACAGGGTTTAGTGTATTGGGGCTGGGTGGGTGCAGTCCTGCACTGGGGGAGCAGAAGGCTCCTCTGTGCATACACCAGTTCAAACCGGCTCAGGGGCTACCTTCCCCTGCTCTGGTGCGAAACTGGGCAAAGGGAAGTGGGTGTAGCCACCCACTCCCCTGACCCTCCCATAGGTGGGGTCATAGAGCTAGTCCCTCCCTTCCTTTTAGTATAAGATAGGGAACCCTTGAACTTGCAAACTAAATCTCCCTGAATGACGCTCTACTGAAGAATCCCGGACCTTCGACGTTCCACTACCTCTGGGAGACTGAAGAATCTCCCTTGGAGTCAAGGAGTGACTCCCCTGCTTGGCAGGCACCAAAAACTGAAACGATGGTCGCAAACTACGCCTCTCCCGCCGGATACCGAGGTCCCTGCAGCCCAAGACAAGGATTTCCTGACTTCTCCAAGGCCATCGTGAGTCCCCAGTGAAGCTGAGGCAAGTGGACCCCACGAGTGATGAGGAACCGTAGTCCCTGGGTACCGTGCACTATTGTCGAGTGCAACCCTTTCATGACATTCTACGAACCTGTGCTTTGGACCACGTGTGGTCCCAGCCTTTAGCAGGAATCCTTCCGAAGATCAGAGGCCTACCCTGTCCCAAGTGACCATGGGCCCCTGTTGAAGGAATCCTCCCAAGGCATCTTTGCAATCCCTTGCTAGCCGGCTTGTGGGTCCCCTGAAGACTTTTCTACAGAACCAAAGGGCTCCCCTGGTTGCACCGGGCCTGCCCTGACTTACCCTCACTGGGTGAGTTCTCCAGACCTTGCTGGTCTGCACCATTGACTTTTTGTTCTTTCCACAAGACTTGCTGCTACCAAGGCTTGTTGGCTCCAATCGGGTCGCCGACACCGCAGTCAGCTGCAAACTTTGCAGGACACGCTGAATCCAGCTCCTGGTTGTCCTCGACGCCTCTTGGACCTCGTGTCCAAAGAGTCAAGACACCCATGAACGACCTGAATCTGTCGACAACGGTGGGCATTCATCTTCCTTGCCCCGGGTCACTGCCCAGTGACTTTGAACGCTGTCCCCTCTGCTTTCAGGTCTTCCTTCTTCCGAATCCAGGCTTGGATTCCACCGGACACTTCTTCTGTCTTCACAAGCAGCAAGTCTTCATTGGCTCCCATTGAAAAAGACGCCGCGACCCGACACCAAAGGACACCTATGCACCCGGCTTCCCTGGGTGAGGTAACTCCAGCACTACAGTGCTCCTGTGGGTGTGGGCCCTCGAACTACTTACCCTGTAAGTGGCTTGCTTGTAGCTACTCCCGAAGTGCCCTTAAACTCTTAATTTCCAACCGCGACTTGCCCCATTGAAGTCTACGGCGATCCGCGCCTGTGCTCACGCACTGCACGCGTCCCCCGTGGGTCCTTTACTTACCTGCCTTGGGTGGTTTCGTGAGGCCCCAGCACTTCTGAAGGCCCTAGGCCTTGTCCCTTTGCAAGTCGTTCTTAAGTACCTTTTTTAGTATATGGTCTGGTACGCCCCGAGGGCTCCAGCCATATTTGTGCTTAATTTATTGTGAAACGTTGATTTGTGCATATGTTCCTGACTTCTAATCTCACAAGAGATTAGTAGAGAGTTGTTTAGTAATAAATACATATATATTTGATATATATACCTGTGTGGTGTCTTTTCATTTGGTGATTCAAGAGATTGTGTGGTAAAACAAGCTGCTTTACATTCCTCCAAGACTTAGCCTGAAGGCTGCTCTCCACAGCTCCCACTAGGATAGCTTTCTATAAAGGTTGTCTTAAACCTACCTACCATAAGAGTCAAATTGTACTGGTGCAAGGTGTCCACTTTAACTAGTGAACAGCATATACCAGGCCAACTTCTCACAGAGAGCATATTGCTCATCTGTGAAACCGAAGGTTTTTAGGGTTTCCATTTTAGAACGTGGAAATTATGGACTTTTACACAGAGGTCGTGAGACCAAGAATATTAACTAGTGGACAGCTGCCAATGCGATGGTATACAGATACAAGAGCAACAAAAAACAATGGACAAGAAAAAGGGATAACAGAAACAAACAAAATCAATGTGTACAAAAACAGTAAATAAATGTGACATATACTATGTAGGCTCTAAAAGATTGTAAGCGTGAATAAACTAATTACTACACCCCACGCAGACAGGCTGCGGGTATATAACTGCAAAGAAAGCCATGATGATTTAATAGTCTCCATGCTTAGGACTAATGAGTTTAAATTCGAAGACAATGTACTTTATTGTACAGTACCAGCGTCATCATATCTTTAAACTTAAGTCTCCATGTACAGGACAAGTGAACTTAAAACCAAAGACAATGTACAGAATTGCACAGTTTCAGCGTTATCACATCTTCACACATAGTGTGTTTTGTGTACCTTTTTGCCTTATCTTTACAAATTTATAATTGGTGTCTGTTTTATATATTTTATTTAAAAGTCTGTATGTGTGTTTGTATTCTTTGATATTATATGTTCAAATGTAAGGCTCTTCAAACTATTAATAAGATGTGAGCATTTATCTATTTTTTGCATAGCTAACAGGTGAGATAAAGTGAATAAACCTCACTGTATATAATAGTGACACTAGTGTATATATTTTTATTGTGATGCATATATTGTCGTTACAGAGCACAACATTCGGTGGTGGAACTCCTGAGGAAGGCAGTGTTCTGCCGAAACGCGCGTAGAGATAATCTGGAAACCACCCTAACAATCATGTTTTCATTGAGATGTTTCGTTATATCAATTTTGACCTAATTGTGATTCGCATAATTTTCAAACAGACTATATATATCAATATGAATAATAGAGTGTAGTATGAATGTATGATGGATGTGTGTAGTTAGGATGTTGTTCAAACTAAGGTCTCTGTAGGACTAGATTTATCATGTTTTTATATCTATAACAGAATTATGAACTTTGAATAAATTACTTTTGTATTTTTCTAAACACTAGTGTCACTATTTTTTTATATATATATTTTTTAATTATTATTTTTTTTAAATATTTTTTATACTGACATGTTCTGAGATTCTCACTGTTTTGAAATTGCCCTAGATTATTTACAATATGTATTTCCCTGTCTAGGTGAACTTCACATTAGTACCAGGGGGCCCCTTTTCTTTGCAGTCATCTAGGGGGCATGCCAGGCACCAAAGGGACAAAACTAGGGAGGACTGGGTTGGGTTTTAGGAGGGATGGGATCAGGAGGGGTGGGTTGGTCCACAGCAGTGGTTGGGTCAGATTGAGATGGCGTTGGGTCCACTGCAGTGGTAGGCTCAGACTGAGGGGGGGGGGACAGCTGCGGTGTGAGGGCTTCAATGAGTGGGGGATGGGCTTGGTTTGACCATTTTGGGGATGGTGTAATGCTCTATGGTGTGGACAGGGATAGGAAGGTTTTTTTTGGTGCTGGGATGGGCAATTATGGGTTGGGGGAGGGGGTTTAGGCTTGGAAGACCAGGTGGATTTTGGGGGGTGGTTGGTTTTTGGCTTTTTATTTCTCGGGGGTGGCAGGTTTAGATGCCAGGTCCAGGGGGCGTGGATTGCCTCTTTTTCTTGGGAGGGGGTTTGGAGGTGTCGGTAGAGAAGAGGCCATGGTCACAGAGGTAGAGTGTCTAGGCAAAGGGGGGAACAGGAGAGGCAAGGGTAGGGGGTGTGGAGGCAGTGGGTTCTGACATCTGTGGAGTGTCTGTGGATGCATGTGTGTCGTCTGCTGGTAGGTCCCTGCTGGTGAGTCTGCTGTGTGTCTCCTGAGAGTGCTTGTGTGTGGGTTTCTCCTTGTGTCTGTGTGTTTGTGTGCTGCATGTGGCTGTTGAGGTGTGTGCATGTGTGTGTCTGCATGTGCTTGGGTCATGGAGGGTAGTAGGAGGTGGGAGGGACTGGTGGAGCTGGGACTCTGCTGCCTTCAGTGTGGAGGCCAGAGCCTGATTGGATCTCTGTAGGGCAGACATGTCAGAGTGAATGCCCTCCAGGAATGATACCATTTGTGTCAAATGATTGGTATGCACCTGGAGGACATTCAGCATTGTTGTCTGCCCTACAGAGATCTGCCTCAGGATGTCAATGGCCTCCACACTCACTGCAGCAGGGGAGACCGGGGCAGGGGGTGAAGTGCCTGACACGAAGGAGACGGTCCCCTTTCACAGGAGCGGCCACGGACACTAGGACTGGAAGCAGCTGGGAGGGTGGAGATGGTAGTGGTATTGGTAATGGTGGACTCCGATGTAGAGGATTCAGTCCCTGTCTCCTACACCACCACAAAGGAGTCATCACTGGAGCTGGATTCAGCATCAGATGTTGGAGATGTTGTCTCAGACATGCTGTCAGTGTGGCTCCCCTCACCCTCCGCACCACTGGGTCCCTCCTCCGACTCAGCACTGGGCCCAGACTGGCAAACTGCTCCCCCTTCATCCGTGGCACTGCCTCTTCCACTTGCCGGTGCTGATGCTGTGAATAAGAATGAAAAAGAATCACATAAGTCATCTGTATGTATAGGTAACTTCACAGATCAAACAAATACATCATTTTGACTACTGCTATTACCTCTTGCTACATTAACATACATGGCACTTGTTAATCTGCCAGTTAACCATTGCTCCCTCACACATGATGTTATCTGCAACATTGGGTGTATCAACATCAAATGACACAACCACAATGTCAACTACTTTGCTATGTAGCAGGTGATATATTGTCTTTTGCTCCTGACCGTCTTGTGTCCTGACATACCTGTCTCATCTCCTGCAAGGAAGTTTAGAGCTCACAATGGGAATAGGATTCACACAATTGAATTGAGACATGGGATCCATTCTGCAATCCCTAGTCATCAAATTGGGAACCATTGGCTCTGATGTCAAATGACTTCCTTGTCAAACTTGAATATTGCGTAGTCATTGCATGGGTCATGTCACACAGATAACAGTATTTGTGCTAATTTGTCCTATAACTTAGCTTCTCTACTGTCAGGTCACACATCTGACTCTTATTGTGGAGACACCAAGGTAGTAGGCATAGCTAGGGTGAGTGACACGTGGCACACTGTCTTGCGTCATATATGCACAGTGTCATGGAGATGAATCAGAATGTTGTGCACATTGTACACAGGTCACCATTTTCATATGTGAACAATGGTCAACACACTTCCAAGTCCGATTACTGCATCTTCACAATGCTTCTGGTGGAACACCATGCCACTGGCCCGTCTGGTGCATTGTCTGTACACACTATTAGTGCTGAACCTCTATTCTTCATGAGTCCAGTCAACACTGTGTACAAATCCTGTCTAGACTGCAGAAGTACCCATTTGTATGGGCCAAGTCTGATTGTCCCTCACTTCGATTAGACATATTGCACACTTTGTACAACTTACATAGCTGTTATTTTACATCACATTTTGTTAACTTTCTCCAAAATAATGCACATTTGACATCTCTCAATCTGACAGTGATGCATCATACACATGGTTTACAAAACCCTCAAGTATGAATAGTCAAGAGCATTTACACACATGTCAACTGTTGTGAATGTGTATCTAACATCATACCTTACAATTTCAGCCATGTTTCCACCAGTGACCAACTGTGTTTGTCAGTGAATGGCATGTGTTGTCACTGTTACAGAGTCAGATACATGGACTCACTCTTTTGGATGGAGTGAATGGAATATTCCACATAATCATGTGTAAGGCCAGTGTGACATGCGACGAGAGTTAGCATAGCTGTAATTGTCCCATGGGATACATTTGATTACAATGAGCAGCACGGCTGGGACCTAACATTGGCACACTGACCAAGCAAAACTCACCAAGGCCTCAACATTGATGGCACCTGCTGCCGGGATGTATAGCATGGGCTTTCCATACTTGAGTGCTCCAATATCAACATACTTCACAGATTTGTTGAAACCACACTGAGAACAGGCTCACACATTAGTCAATGTGCTGACACATGTCAAGCAATTGCATTACTCCAGAAGGTTATCTCCAGGCATATGTTGTTGTGATTTGTGCTGATCATATGAGCAAGGCACTACTGTCACTACCCTGAACATAACTTCCCCAAATGTCCCTGATGAAAGGGGTATAACCGGCCATCTAATAATTTGTGTGCATATGCATCTTTTAAAAATGAACAGTGGGTTTGGCTGACTTACGACCTGTAAAAGGGGATGCAGGCTAAGATACTACAACATGCATGCTTGAAGAAAGCTGTGTGACAAGCACATACTCACCCCTCCTTGCTGCTTTGTGGCTTTCAACTGTCAGGGAAGACCACCGCTAGGATGCAGAGCATGTGGGGGTCAGGGTTCGGCGCCCGCCCCTCTTGCCGGGAAGTGACAGGCCTAGTTGGACTTCCGCGATCTTCTTAGTCCAGCCACGAAGGTCCTGCCACCTCTTGCGGCAATGACGGATGCCCCGAGTTTCCAACCCCACGGAGCAAACCTTCTGGGTGAAAGTACTCCACATCTCGGTCTTCTCATGGGAGTTGACCTGTAAGGATGACATGGTGACAGACCCTTAGTTCACATGCAACATGTTTCTGAGTCAGACACTTGTACACATAGGTCATGGTTAGATTGGCAACAATGTCTAAGGGGTGGGCATATGGGATTATGTGCAGTTGCCCTGTGTTCAATGATGACTCCATCCCATGAGAACAGTGATAAAATGTTTACCCCAGTACACACACTTCTACAGCAGTGTACCTGCCCAAAACAGTTAGCTACACCCTTTTAAACTTACCCAACAAAGTTTACATGCTTGCCAATGAGATTCATAATGCTAGTAGTGCATGGTAATTGCACATGTCCAATGTAAATACAGTGTAATCATCACTCACCTGCTCCTCTGGTTTGCCATATAGCTGAATGTACAGTGGCAGGAGGGTGTCCAGCAGGGCCTGGTTCTCCTTCTCTGTGAAATCTTGGTGCCCTGACCACTGTACATGCCATAGTAGCTCCCAGAGGATGTGGACACAGCAGCAGAGAGATGGGGAGGTGCAGGAATGATGCAGGTAGTGCAGGCAAGTGAAGTCTCATGGGAACAGACAGATTTATATCTAAACAGCAGAGGCGGTCTTAATATCATGCGTGCAAAGTGATAGGTTTGAGTCGGTCGCATTTTCCGGATCGGTCCAGTGTATTAAATTGCTTGCAGACGACACACGTACAGCGACGTTCAAAAACTCATTATCGGACCCCGAGTGACTTTGATACATTGGTGATGGGATGTTACCGACTCGGTTTCCACGCGATGATGACACGAGCCGAAACGCGCTTCTGTCACCATAACAACTTGCAGCCTATGGCTGTGTCTAAATCGGTTAGGTTGCTGCTACTGCGTCCTTTGAATATTAACCTGCGTCTGTCGCCATAACAACTTGCAGCCTATGGCTGTGTCCGAATCGGTTAGGATGCGGCTACCGCATCCTTTCAAAAATCGGTCAGCATTGCAGACACTTCTGTAATTGTTGTATTTATGTGCATTACATGTGTTGAGGAAGTTTATTCAAGATGAAATGGACCTTTGAATGAATAGCTCACACTCCCATGAGGAGCTAACGTTAAGGGGCACATGACACACTGATTTTGAGGCTCATACCACCATGATACCAAAGCACTCCATTTACCTTCCTAGGCTTGGTCACAGTGCCAGTTGCTATTTGGGGATGTACAAGTCCATTATTTACATATTCACAGCATTTGGGGACTGTGTGACCCAGTGTGCAATCTGTGTGTTTTCTGACTATATATGTTTGGTGTGTAAGTTTTGGTTAAAGCATTTACCTTTGAATGAATAGACCGTGACATTATGCAGCCACATCAGCTTGTGTTTGTTAAGTGAATTACTAGTGTATCTTTGTGTCCTAGACATAAGTAGATGATTACATTATATATTCAACTCCTAAATAGTTAATGGTTTGTGTATGTGATTGTATGTCTGATGCAGACATGACAACATGAGTGTCCACCCATGCGACAGTAGTGTGCATATTTTACACTGTGAGACACTTTGTGTACATGGTGTCCCACATATCTGGCATTACTTTATCCTTATGTGGGTACATTTTAAGCATGTAATTGTTCTCAATCAGCTATAGCTTGGCATATTTTGTTTTTGAGTTGTTCATTATGTGATGCTTGATTAACATGAACGGTGTCAGACTCTAGTAAATTTGTCACTATGGCACTCAAATTGCTGTCTCACCATACCTTTGTAACAGATCAGGCAAGGGTCAAAATGCTGTGCTATCTATCTGAGATCGACCGTATTCATTGACACATGTATTTCAAATATTCTACAGTATAATTTGTGTTCATAGTTCATGTTCTGTTTGTATAAATGAATGTTAGTTTGTAGATTAGGAACTAACACCAACTGTGTTTACACTCTACACATAGGTATCGCAAAACAACCACCAGCCTACAGGCCCTTTCCAGACCTGCAGACCATGGAAGAACATGATACAATAAGAAATACTGTTTCACAAGGCCAATAATTGAACAGTTGACTGAGCAGTTGACACCACATTTGCTGCCTGGTCGCACATATCCGACTGCACTGACACCCAAGGTGAAGGTTATGGCTACCTTACATTTTTTTGCCACTGGTCCTTCCAGTATAGGTGGAATGTCCCAAACGATGTTCAACCATGTCCTGCGTGATGTGTTGAAGGCATTGCTCCATCACCTGGAACAGTACATCAAGTTCCCAACACCAGGTGACTTTTCAGACATCAATGGGGGATTCTATGCCTTGGGACATACACCCCACGTCATTGGAGCAATTGATGGAACCCATGTTGCTTTGGTACCACCACAGGCCAATGAACAGGTCTACCACAACAGGAAGCACTTCCACTGCATCAATGTCCAGGTGGTGTGTTTGGCTGACATGCCGATCTAACACATCTGTGCACGTTTCCCTGGCTCGGCACATGATGCCTACATCCTGAGGAACAGTGTCATCCCCATATGATGTCTCAGCTGCAACGTGACCGGGCCTGACTTGTTGGTAGGTGATGTTTCATGTGTATGTTGTGGTGTGTGTCAATTGCATGTCAGATAGTGCTCTGTTGTCAGACAACTGAACTTTTTTCTGTGTTCTATGTAGGTGACTCTGGATACCCCAACCTTCCCTGGTTGCTGACACCACTGCGCAACCCTGTCACCCCTGCAGAAGTGCGGTTCAATGAGGCCCATGGTCGTACAAGGCGAGTTGTTGAGCGGACATTTGGGCTAATGAAAACAAATTCTGGTGTCTGGATCGCACAGGAGGAGACCTCCAATTTGACCCATTGAAGGTGTGCAAGATAATCACAGCTTCCTGCATGCTCCACAAGCTCGCAATCCGGAAGGCAATTCCACTAATACTGGACGACGGAGACCAGCAGCCGCCAGGACTGGAGGTGACAGGGGAGGTGACAAAGCCAAACTATTTGTTTGTGTGTTGCTGTTGTACAATGTGTATGTATGCAGGTGAGTGTATGATAATGTTCCTGAGGTTTATACTGAGATGGTTAAAATAAATTTACCAGTTGACATGTACAGTGCTACCCTCAGTACTAGCTTGTGTTCACACTGAAATTGTTGTGCTTTAGATGACATAGTTTGCAACATTAAGCTACATTATTCCTGTGTTACTGACTCTGTTCTATGTTTCTCCTTACCAGGGTACTTTGACATGTCAACAACAGAATTGTGTCCTCACCAGACCCATCTGGCAGTGAACCACTACAACATAGAACTGTTGCAGAAATCCATGGCACACACTACCTTCTGACCAGATGGCTTTGTTTTTAAATTGTGGTCATTTTGTTCCTGTGTCATATGACCTGAGTTTGTGTTAATGCACCAGGTTGTATCTTGAGAATAAACCTGTGCTCCACATTGAGGTGTGCTTTGCCTGTTATCACACATCTAAACATTTTAATCAACAAAAATGGACCATGATGAG
Source organism: Calotriton arnoldi (assembly GCA_963921515.1). Classification (NCBI taxonomy): domain Eukaryota; kingdom Metazoa; phylum Chordata; class Amphibia; order Caudata; family Salamandridae; genus Calotriton; species Calotriton arnoldi. The sequence goes on from CAWUFW010002907.1 coordinate 764,824, forward strand.
TTGGTTTGCTAACAATGTGTATTGATTGTGCTGACAAATGGAAATAGTTTTGTATTGCAAAGATCATCAGAGATCACAGCTTTGTCCCTTTCTCATATGCAGATGACACGCAGGTCCTGTTTTCATTTGATAACAACTCGGATGCTACCAAACAGTTCATCCAACTGGATGTCAAAGAACTTCCTCCAGTTGAACGCAAACAAACTGAAGTCCTCCTGTTTGGCAAAGCTCAACTTCTCTGGTCCCCGGAGTGGTGGCCGGCAGAATTAGGCCCCGCTCCTGTGCCCACTAACAAGCTAAAAACTTAGGAGTGTATTTGGACCTTTCTCTATCTATGAAGGAGCAGGTGGCGGTCGTCTCAGGTAGCTGTTTTGGTATGTTAAAGCTCCTACGGAGAGTGTTCGATCTTCTCCCCCTATCGGTCTGCAAGACCCTGCTCCAAGCCATGGTAGTTAGTCGACTGGACTATTGTAATGCACTTTTGGGAGCAGCGAATGAGGGGGTGCTAAATAGGCTCCAGGTAGTGCAGAACACTGCAGCTCGATTGGCTTTAACTCAACCACCCAGGACTCCTTCCCGGCCATTACTAAAAAGCCTACACTGGCTTCCTATTCATAATCGAATCAAGTTTAAAATTTGCTGTTTGATTCACAAAACCCTTAACGATAGTGGGCCCAAGTATATGACCGATAGTCTTGTCCTCTATCGTCCCAACAGATCTCTGCGTTCTAGTGGAAAGGCTCTGCTAGTAGTGCCCCGGGTCAACAAACTTCGTGCGGGAGGCAAATCTTTTGCCTATGTAGCCCCGCGCCTTTGGAACTCACTCCCCAGTGCGTTATGTATGTGCATTGACTTGCTAAAATTCAGAAAACTACTGAAAACTGAACTCTTTTAATAATGATTGCCTTCCACCTCCTTGTTTTCACGTTTCGCTGCTAGCGCGGGGATACCCCTGCAGGGATGAGTCCAGCGCTTTACAAATCCCTCATTCATTCATTCATTCACAATAGACTTCCATTGAATCTGTACAATGTACTACGGGCTGTGTGATAACCTTGTTGCGTCTATCTATCATGCTGTGCCAAGGTACATTTACTCACAAGCACTTAGTTTACTTTTTGGAAGTGATTTGTTACTAATGTTGTAGACAGTTTTTTCTTTGTGAATTTGCAGGTCATTACAATATTTACATTTGGGATTCTAAGTCACTACATGGTCAAGTACTTTTGAGAAAAGTAATTTATTTTTGTGCATTAAGGTAGGAGATATTTCCACACAATGATGGTGTGCTCACAAAAAACTAAAATAAAGTATAGTGCAGATAGGAGTTGAAAGTGTTTGTAGATGAAGTCTTCAAAAGTAAGTCCACAGTTATTTGAGTCCAAAGACCAACTTAGACCCTCCATCCAATGTGGGACAGTTCAATGACAGTCAACCGAGTAAGCGCTTGGCACACAACGGAGGATATCAGGGGCAGATTGTCACTTCCTGGGGGTGATGCATAGCCATCTGTCACTCAGGGATTCTTCCTCGGACGACCCTTTCCACACTTGGCAGGGGGACCCTCAGGTGCAGGCTGCCGCGGTGCTGGGGACTCTCCGCCAGAGCCCAAATCCCTCCCTGTGGCTTGTGCTGATGTTGATGCACCGTATGTTGTGGGCACACAGGAAGGGGTGGACATGTTGTTAGCTATTTGGCGGACAATGTCCCGCTGCACCGCAGTCAGTTCATCAATTTTAGCTATGAAAGTGTCTTGTAGGTTTTGAGCTGCCTGCAGCTGTTCCATGTTCCTGAGGATCCCGACGACCTGGCCAAAATCTCCCCGGCAAATTATCTAACATAGGAGAAGGATCAAGTCACACAAGTCTTGCACCCGTCAACACAGAATAGAGAAAGTGAAATAAAATTCACAGTGGTGCAACGAACCAGAGGTACGACCCTTCTACACCTCTAAAAGGGAATTACTTCCCAAAATGGACATAAACAGCAGTGGTTCAGCACTCAATTTCAAGTTCAATTATAGCACATCATAAGTCTACAGTACATAGTGCACAGTTTCGAATGATAAATTATTGTCGTCTCAATAAACAGATGTGAAAGTGATTTCTTCTCCCAAAAAATCTTTATTGATCATCCTTTTCTTAAAAGCACAGCAAACGTGCAGTAGCCAACACATTTCGTCCACCAGGGACTTCTTCAGGGCTACAATATATACAAAACAAACACTTATTTACAATTTATTTACAAATATTAAAAACTTTATCTATTTACAATATATGATAGAACAGACGCTACATAATATATCGGTCAAATACCTAAGCTTTACTTGTTCACTTTGTTACACATTCGTTTACTGGACAATCTGATTAAAAATATATATAAATGACTTATCCACACTGTACACTTATTTACACAGGGAGAGAAGTAATCACACACATGATACATCAGACAGATTAGTGGAGAGACTTTAGGCCTTTAACAATATCTGTAATTGCTTGGTACCTAACTATTTCATTCTCAAAGTAGGCATACACTAACATACCTCAATATACATGTTGTCGTCTCATATATTCCTCATTATATGAATAGTAAAAATGGATGTTGTTTTTAGAAATTTTCTGTGAAAAACACACAAATGGTACTTCAACACGATGAAGCCAAACATCAAACTCATTATATAGCAATGTAATAGAGCGCGATCTCAAGAAGAGAAAGAATAAGTAAATATATCACAACTTGGGCAGGATGGATAGCGCACCATTATAGTATAATTAAACAAGGGTTTAACCATGTCATATTGGTTGGTTTGGCAAAATTCTAGAGGGGAACACTACACTGAGTAAAATACCAGAAATAAATATCTGTGATTAGCGTAAAATTTAAACAACACATGGTTAGGTAATTCTTTGTTTGACCGGAACTCAAACTCCATGGCTCTATGCATCTGTTATGTTTGCTTTTGTAACTGAGTATAAGATTAGACGTCTCCTTCTTAAAGTATTGCTTCTCAATCGATAATTAGGACACACAATCTTTTGAAGTCCAATAACAATGTATGCATGTAAATTTGGCACGATCATTTAGCGCGCCATCTTGGACATGTTTATTTAAAGAGACCCGCAGTGTATTGACTCTACTATCCCCATGGAGACAGACTAAACACATACATATAAGCGTGCCATCTTTAACAGATTGTTTGCATACAAAAATGCAATGTGCACAAAGCGTACTGCCTCTATCAACCCCTTAGAAACTGATTACAACGGAAGCATGACACTCCTGCATGATGTTTTATAATTCTCATATCGCCAAATATGTGTGACCTGAGTGTGACCAAATCAAAATGCAGAGAATGTTTAGTAAAGCGCAATTCAGGTCCTTCATTTTAAGTTTGAAAAGTGACGCTGAATTATGTCACCTGCATATAAACATTAATTAAGTTAAAAAAAACATATGTATCGTAATACTCACAGAGTACAGTTGCTCCGATAGAGTTTCTGCGTGGCGTCCGGTTCAGTAAAAAGAACCGAACGCCATGGGTGAAACTATTTTATTGTGTACTCAAGGGATCGCACCTGTGAGGCTGACCATGTTGCTTACACAGAAAACGGACTAATGTGATCAAGGCGCGCGCCATATTGGAATTGAAGTAGATATCACAAGCCGTATATTGCAATGTTTAATATATCAAAGAAAACCCGTTCAGACAACAAATAGGCGTAATTCTCATATTACCAAAAATATGTGATATGAGTTAACCAAATCGAAGTACAGAGAATATTTAGTAAAACGGAATTCAAGTCCTTCATTTTAAGTTTAAAAATAACGCTGAATTGTGACACCTGAATACAAACATTAATTAAGTTAAAAAGCATATGGATCATAATACTCACGGAGTACAATTGCTCCAATAGAGTTCAAACGTGACGTCCGGTTCAGTAGAAAGAACCGAACGCCTTGAGTGAAACCTATTTTATAGTGTACATTCAAGGACTCGCACCTGTGAGGCTGACCATGTTGCTAACACAGAAAACAGACTAATGTAATAAAGATGGGGGCCATATCGGAGTTGCTGTAGATATCGCAAGCCGTATATTGCAATATTTAGTACATCAGAGAAAACCCATCCAGACAACAAATATGCCTAATTAGCAATTGCTCAGTAGCGACTACTGTGTGCTGTTTCAACAATAATCTATAACAAGCAATGATACTATAATGGTGCACTAGCCATCTTGCGCAAGTTGTGATATATTTACTTATTCTTTCTCTTCTTGAGATCGCGCTCTGTTACATTGCTATATAATGAGTTTGATGTTTGGCATCCTCGTGTTGAAGTTCCCATTTGTGTGTTTTTCACAGAATTTTTTTTAAAACAACATCCATTTTCACTATTCATATAATGAGGAATATAAAAGACGACAACATGTATATTGAGGTATGTTAGTGTATGCCTACTTTGAGAATGAATAGTTAGCTACCAAGCAATTACAGATATTGTTAAAGGCCTAACGTCTCTCCAGTAATCTGTCTGATGTATCATGTGTGTGATTACTTCTCTCCCTGTGTAAATAAATGTACAGTGTGGATATGTCATTTATATATATTTTTAATCAGATTGTCCAGTAAACGAGTGTGTAACAAAGTGAACAAGTAAAGCTTAGGTATTTGACCGATATATTTTGTAGCATCTGTTCTATCATATATTGTAAATAGATAAAGTTTCTAATATTTGTAAATAAATTGTAAATACGTGTTTGTTTTATATATATTTTGTAGCCCTGAAGAAGTCCCTGGTGGACGAAACGCGTTGGCTACTGCACGTTTGCTGTGTTAAGAAAAAGATGATCAATAAAGATTTTTTGGAAGAAGAAATCACTTTCACATCTGTTTATTGAGACGACAATAATTTATCATTCGAAACTGTGCACTATGTACTGAAGACTTATGATGTGCTATAATTGAACTTAAAATCTCCCCGGCAACCCTCATCGGCGTTGAGGATCCGGGAGAGGATTGGGTGCTCCTCATCAGCAGCACCAGCTGCATGACGGCGCAGGTCCCCACGGCCCCTACCTACCCGAGCGGGCCCAGTTGGTGTTGGCACAGTCAACAGTGAGCCTCCTTCATTGTTGACAGGGGTGTTGTTGTCCGCCAACTCCAGAGTGCCCTGTGTTGCTGTGCTTGGCTCGGGCTGCTGTGTCCATGAGGGTAGGGGTCAGCTGTGTGTGGTCTGCTAAGGCGGGAGTGGTCACAGAGAATCCTGATGTAGCCACTGCTGGTGCTGTCTGGCGACCCAAACCTGATGGGCCAGGTCATTCCTCGTCATCCGAGGATTGTTGAGAGACATCTGCGCCAGAGAGCTCCTTGTCGACCAGAGTCTGGGACTGGCTGTACTGGTCAGTTCCGGGGCTGTTCCCAGCTCGTCCTGTGGGTACATAAAATACACAATGATTGATGTGAATGTCCACTACCCCTCAAATCATACACATTACATAGGCTACTGAACCTAATGATGAGTTAATGTACATAGATTGGACTCCTTCATCCATGATGCTGGCCTATGTTTTTTGGGTACAACGTAATTTGGACAAGATCGGGATTAATGAACATGTCCAACTATGTGCTTAAATGGGGATGTTGGGCCTGATTCACAAAGGTAAACTTAGACCAAAAGTTTAAGTTTAGACCTAAAGTCTAACTTTACTACTACTAAAGTTAGACTTTTGGTCTAAGTTTAGACCAAAGTCTAACTTAGACCAAAAGTCTAACTTTACTACTACTAAAGTTAAACTTCTGGCCTAAGTTTAGACCAAAAGTCTAACTTAGACCAAAAGTTAGACTTTAGATCTAAACTTAGACTTCAGGTCTATATTTAGGCTTTTGGTCTAAGTTGACCTTTGTGAATCAGGCCCGTTGTGTTTAGTTCACATTACATGTTCAGAGACATTGGGCCCGATTCACAGAAGTAATCTGAGACGAAAGTCTAACTTTACGACTTTCGGTATTCACAAAGGGCATTTACGAGTAGTAAAGTTAGATTGGTCTAAACTTAGACCAAAAGTCTAACTTTACCACTACTAAAGTTAGACTTTTGGTCTAAGTTAGACTTTTGGTCTTAATTTAGACCAAAAGTCTAACTTTAGTAGTAGAAAAGTTAGACTTTTGGTCTAAGGTAGACTTTAGGTCTAAACTTAGGATAAAAGTCTAACTTTAGTAGTAGTAAAGTTAGACTGTTGGTGTAAGTTAGACTTTTGGTCTAAACTTAGACCAAAAGTCTAACTTTACTACTCATAAATGCCCTTTGTGAATATCGAAATTCGTAAAGTTAGACTTTCGTCTCAGATTACTTCTGTGAATCGGGCCCAATGACTGGTTTGTGACACCCTGTAAATGACACAGGTGGGTTGGTGTTTCCCACATCTGTACTTTCACGGTGACATACGTACTCTTTATCTCCCAATGTTTGTATTTTGGACTGCTGTGTACTAGGCTTAGTGCATGTCTTTAGCAGTCACATAGGTGTGGCTGACTACACACTCACAGTCTGTTTATTTCCCCAGAAATGTGTTGGAATGGTGTGAGTGAGGTGCTTCTTGTTCTCATCTCATTATACACAAGTGAATGGCTGTGAGAAGCCAAATGTGTGACTGCTTAGCTTTGTACCTACACAGATCATGTATTTTGTACATTTACTCCATAGTCAGATGAGATCACAAACTCTGCTATCTACCATTTTGTAGCTGACTATTTTAATAATCTTATGCTTGATTTCTTAAGCTCTATTTGTGAAACTTACACTTCTCCTACCACCCAGCCCAACCAGGCCACCAGGAAGAGTGTTGTCTAGAAAATGCTGGTAAGTGTACTTTCAAGAAGGTTGTCACTGGTGGCTGGTGTTTATGGCACAAAGGCAAATGTGGTAGTTGTGATAGGTTCAGACAACAGTCCCCAGTGTCAGCCATCTTGCTAGTACACATCCCCTCACTGTCAGGTAACCATAGGCCCAGATGATCTGTTTGGTTTGGATGGGAGGGGAAGTGTTTGCACTGACTACATCTCCCATCAGGCCCTGTCCTAAACACACCTTCCCACCCTGCCCAAACAGCACACCTGGAACTATGGCCCCTGGAAGTGAGTGGAAGTGTACTTCCAAGATATCTGACATTGATGCCTAGTGTCATAGTCGACCCCTACTCCATCATGGCCTTGTGTTCCAAACACCAGGCCCTAGTTTCAGGCATTTTGGCTGTACATTTCAAATCACTCTCAGGAAAGCATGGTTCCAGGTAGTCTTTTGGCACTGGGTGGGATGAGCAGTGTTTGCAGTGTCCAGATCTCCCATCAGGCCCTGTAATAAACACACTCTTTCCACCGTGCACAAACAACACCCCTGTAACTATGCTTTCCTGCGAGTGAGTGGATATTTACTGACAAAGATGGCTGACACTGGTGCTTGGTATTTGGAGCACAAGGCCCTGTTGGTAGTTGTGTTAAAGTCAGTCACCAGTGCCCAGTGTCATGCATTCTGCTAGTAAATTATGAAACACTGTGGGTACGCTTAGTTTCTGTTGGGCTGTTTGTGCTGGGTGGGAAGGTGTATGTTGGACAGGGTCTGATGTGAGTTGTAGCCTTTCCAAAGACTCCTCCTCCCACCCAGCCCAGCTAAGTCATCTGAGACTATGGCTAACTGGCAGTGAGGGGAAGTGTACTAGCAAGGAGGCTAACACTGGTCAATGGTGTTAAACTTGAATCCAAATCCCACCAAGGCCTTGTGCACCAAACACCATGCAACAGTGTCAGCCATCTTGCTAGTGCACTTCCATTCAGTGTCAGGTAGCCATAGGCACAAATGAAGTGTTTGTGCTGGGTGGGGGTAGGAGTGTTTGCCATTACGCCAACTCCCATCAGGCTCTGTCCTACACACCCTCTTCCCACCCTGAGGAAACTGACCACATGGCATAATGGTTTGAGGACAGTGTGTGAAATGGATTATCAAGATGTGTGACACTTGTGCCTGATGTCAGAGATGACCACAAATTCCACAGGTCCTTGTGCTACAAACACCAGTCCCCAGTGTCAGCCACTTTGTCAGTACATTGCCACTCACTGTCAGGTAAGCATAGTTCCAGGTGGGCTGTTTGTGCTGGGTGGGAAGAGTGTGATTTGAACAGGGCCTGCTGGGAGATGTAGTCAGGGCTAACACTCCTCCTCCCACCCAGCCCAAACAGCCCACCAGAAACCATGCTTACCTGACAGTGAGTGGAAATGTACTGACAATATGGCTGACACTGGTGCCTGATGTTTGACTTGACTGCAACACCCAACAAGACCTTCTGCTCCAGACACCATGTGGCAGTGTCAGCCATCTTGCTAGTCCACTTCCCCTCACTATGAGGTAGGAATAGGCCCAGAGGAGTTACCAGGGCTGGATAGGAGGAGGAGTATTTGCAATGGCTACAACTCCCATCAGGCCCTGTCCTAGGTACATATTCCCACCCAGCTCAAACAGGCCAGCATGAACTATACTTACCTCACAGTGGTGCCAAATGTACCAGCAGGATGTTTGACACTGGTGCCTGTTGTTTGACTTGACTGCAACACACATCAGGGCCTTGTACTCCAGACACCAGTCCCCAGTGTCATCCATCTTGGCGGCACATTGCCACTCACTCACTGTGAGGAAAGCAGAGTCCCAGGTAAGCTATTTGGGCTAGGTAGAAAGGTGTGTGTCTGACAGAGCCTGATGGGAGTTGTAGTGACATCAAACACTACTCCTCCCACACTGCCCAACAGGCCCACCTGGAACTATGCTTACCTGACAGTGAGTGGAAATGTACTATCAGGATAGCTGACACTGCTGCATGGTGTCTGGAGCAGAAGGCCTTGATCGGAGTTGTAGTCAAGTCAAACAGTAGGCACCAGTGTCAGACATCTTGATAGTACGCTACCCCTCATTGTCTGATCACCACTCCATCTGTGTGCTATTTGATTTGTGTGGGAAGGTGTGTGTGGGCACATGCTTGATGGGAGTTGTAGCGACAGACAGAGTGAATAATCAGGGAAGTGCTAGTATCCCTGTGGCTGGTATTTCTATGGCACAGTCTGATCTGCCCCTCACCGATCCACTAGGTGAAAAGGTTGGAAATGCGGGCTTGCTATGCGCACTGAATCAAAGTAGCCCTGGTGCAAGGCAAACACAATCTGGCGAGATGGCCCAGAAGGTGGAGGATGACCTGGGCAGTGCAGGAGGACCTAATGACTATGGCCCACAGGACAGTGAGGAGCCAGCAGGTATACAAGAGGTGTCAGCTAGGCTTACATCTGGCCACACTCTATCAGGCAAGCTTAACAGGCGGGAAAAAGCTGCATTAAATAAAGGCAGTGGCAATCAGAACATCTTGGGGGCAGAAGCTGATACAGTAGAACATTTCTTCTCTCTCTCGGACCAGCCCGATTGGACTGAGGAGGATTTGGAATCCCTTGAGGAATGTGTTAGAAGGGGAACTGAAGATAGCACCTCGAGCGCTACAAGTGAACCAAGCAAGGCAGGGGCTATACCACTTGCTGACAGGGGCGAGAAGTATCCTTGGCTGACTGTTAAGAATAAACACCTGCAGAGCAGGTCCTGCAGTGCCATCTGAGCAGGTGCAGGCTTTAACTGGGATCACTCAGTGATGCCTAATCTAGAGGGGAGCAGGCCCTGTAGTCTGTAAAAGAGGGGATCTGTGCCATCCTGAAGCTGCTACTCTGGAGACTATATACCAAGGAAATATTGCTCATCGAGAAAAGACCCTAGCAGATAACTGCAGGGTGCAGACCACCAACAGAAAACTTCAAGGCGCTATACAAAAAGTTGTTAAAGCATGCTCTGAATTTTCCAAAAGGAAGGCTGAGGTGGAGAACAGGTGAAAATGATGTCTTAGCCAACAAGAAACCAACAGAAGCCTTTGAGATGTGATTGGTTGACACCTAGAGCAAGCTAGAAGAGTTTGAGAACAGGCTCAGGTGTAACAATCTTAGGGTACAGGGTGTGCCTGAAGGTGCTGAGGGAGTGGATGCCCAGAAATATATAATTAGGCTCTTAAAAAACACCTTGCCAGAGCTAGCGCATTGGAACTGGGATCTGAAAATTCAAAGAGCACCCAGGCGTCTGATTAATCAACATCAGTGAAGCAAAAGGCAATTTTGGTGTTCTTTGGCAGCTTCCTGATTCAAAATGCTTTATTTAACTTGGCCCATTCAGATCAGAAACGTACTGCAGAAGGATGTATATTATTTGTGAGGCTGGACTTCTGCCATGCCACTGTGGAGAGGCGAAGGTGATTGAGGCAGATGATTCAACCTTTTCAGAATAAGGGGCCTCAAGTATTTTTGATAAACCCTACCAGACTAAAAAGTATCATGCAGGAAAAGACTGTGTTTTTTGCCTCTGAGATCAAGGTGAAGGAGTTTCTTGAGAGCCTGAGTCTGAATACATTTTAGGCTGAACGGGTAACTGATAATAAGACAACAGGCTAGATCACAATGAATTTTTGGGGGATGCTATAAACTTTGGGTAAAATTGAGGGCCACTGGTTGGCATTATGTAAGCTGTGTTGGAGCTGGTTGGAATGCAGTCGTTATTATCATAGTTCTGCTTATTCTGCTATAAATTAAGCTGTAAAGGATTGGGAGGTATTTTGAAGGTAAAAAATTATGGGTCTTTTGGAGCAGGCATGGGAGGAGTGTGCACCACCATCTACAGACCTAGCTTGTCCAATTGCTTCATTTGGGTGGTCGGGGGAGCGAGGGAGGGAGAGGTCAAGGTGGGTAGTCTAGGGGGATTGAGGGGAGTTTGGAATGTAGTGGGGGGCAGGGGGCTGGGGCTCGGTTAAGATATGGAGCACAGGAGTTTTCTACAGCAGACTAAAAAATGGTGCAAACAAATTGGAAGATGTGTTTGCAGTTCTTCACCCTTTTATGTTCTTTAGCCTTTTTGACATTTTGAAATGGTGTTTGGAATCACAGGTTTATACACTGGACTTAGCCATCCCCAAGAGTTAATATTATAGTCCCAATGAAATTATAGAAAGTATTGAAGGGTTGGCAATTGTGGATTAGACCTAGGATACAGAATGTCTAATTGCAAGCTGTGTATCTGTACTATTAATGTGTGTGGCCTTAACAACAGGTCTAAGATGGGTAGGGTTGAACTAGGACTCAGATCAATGAGGCATGACATTATCTGCATTCAGGAGATCCATATCCCTTGGGGGAAAGGAAGTTGTTTTTTATAAGCATTAACGTATATAATTAATTTTTACTTACTTTTTTTAGTGGTGGGATATTGTTTTCTTAAGGGATAAGCGTCGGGAGATTTTAAAAAATATATGTTTTAAATTTACATATTAAGTAATTCATTTTTGAAGATATGCAGATTAATAATATATAATTTAATGTTTTTTATATATTCATATTTTTAATATATTTTAATTTGATGTTAATATTAATATATATTAATGGTAATAAATAATAAAAAAATTATTAGAAAAATTAAAAATATTTTCATGGAGTAGAATATTTAAAAACTATTTATGTTAAATTTTGACATTTTATTAAATTTTTTTACAGATTTACAATTCCATAAAAACTGTAACATTTTTAGATTTAACATTTCAATTAATTTTGTTTTTAATTTTTTAAATATAACGTATTTAAATATTTTTTTAATGTATGATTCTTAATTTTGTATTATAATTTTACTCTAAGTTTATTCTTTAAAGTTCATGAATGGTGGAAAATAGTTTTAACAATATATTAATTTTTAATAATTATTAAAATATAAATTTTATAAATCAAATTATAAATATGTATATAACAGTTTGTAATTTAGATAAGTGTGTTTTTATATAGCATTTTAGTTAATTTTAGGTTAAAAAAACTATGTGTGAATTTGGAGTTTTAAAAGAGTATGTAAAATGTTTTTTTCTATTACATCATTTAGAATGTTTTGTTTTTAGGTGGAGATTGTAAATTTCATCTCTTTAGCAGCCAACACGTCCATCAAATAGCCTTAGGTTTGGAGTGATAATAGTACATGTCACTCTGTTAGTGACCAACATATTCCTCGAATATGATTATATTGGAGTAAGAAAAGTAAATATCACCCGTTTATTGTCCAACACCTTCCCCAAATTAATTTAGATTGGAGTGGGAATAGTAAATGTCACCCCTTTAGTGTCCAACATCTTCCCCAAATTGGTTTAGATTCGAGTGGGAATAGTAAATGTCACCCTTTGATGTCCAATACCTTCCCCCAAATTGGTTTATATTGCAGTGGGAATAGTAAATGGCATCCGTTTAGTTTCTAACATCTTCCCCCAATTTGATTATATTGGAGTGGGAATAGTAAATGTTACCCCTTTAGTGTCCAACACTTTCCTCAAATTGGTTTAGCTTGGAGTGGGAGTTGTAAGTTTCAACCCTTCAGTATCTAACACCTTCTCTCAATATGGCTAGATTGGAGTGGTAATAGTAAATGTCACCCCTTTAGTGTGCAACATCTTCCACAAATTTGTTTAGATTGGACTGGGAATAGTAAATGCCACCCCTTTAGTGTCCAACACCTTCCTCCAATATGGTTAATTTGGAGTTGGAATAGTAAATGTCATCCCTTTAATTTCTAACAGTTTATTAAAATTATTTATGTTGGAGTGTGATAATTTAATTTAATACTTTTGTTAAAAAAACATTTATTTTGCTTTTATTAGTCTGTGGTAGAAATACTTAGGGGCCGATTACGATGTCGGTCGGAAAGCCTTCGACCGCTGTCAGAGGCTTACCGACTGACGCGGTTGGTTTAAGGTCCAACCGCCGAATTACGATGTTGGCGGTCGGAGCGTAAACCGGCCGGTCATTCTGACGCGGTTCCGACTGGCTCTCGAAGTATTCCGGCCGGTCTGACCCGCACCGTAATCCCCTATGGACGGCGTTTCCGCCGTCGGGATTACGATGTTGGCTTCCGACAGCCTTAACATACCGGCCTTTATGACACGGAAAAACAGTTATAAGTTTGTAACCAATAATATTATTAATACAATTTTTTTGTAAAATAAGGACATCACACATTTTTCTATTTTTAGTTAATTTTAGAATTTTTATTTATTGTATATTTTTACATTTGCAATAATATATACTTCAAGTAAAAAAGCAATTACATAATGGATCATTTTTTCATTATTTTTTATTAACAAAAACATGTCAATTATAATTATATACATTTGTATGTTGTACATTTTCAACTTTTATTTTCCATTGTTTAACACATTTTTTACATTTTGTAACTTTTATATATACATATTTTCACTATTATTTTTACATATATTTTATTACTGAACACCAAAGAATAGATGCTAACTCTGGAAGACGTGGTTAAGGTTTTATTTCAACATGTTGAAGTAAAGCCTTATCCACGTCTTCCCGAGTAAGCGTCTATTCTTTGGTGTTCAGTGTGTATTTACGCTGGGTATTTGACCAGCTTTGGTGCTCCACCTCTCATGTCTTCCAATCTCGTTGATCTGAGTGGTGGCCTGTGTAATATGTTTTATTAGTATATATTAAATAATGGTATATAATTTATACTATTATTTAATTTAAACGTAACAATTTTTCATATTTTTTATAACATTGTTGAATATGTTTTGCACGTTAATTTTTTTTTCACATTTAAAAAAAATTGGACCAGATGTACGTTGCATTTTTCTATGTATCAATGTTGTAGAGCATGCAGCAGGCCACAGTGATTTGACACACCTTCTTGGGTGAGTAGAGGAGGGCTCCCCTAGTCTTGTCCAGATATCTGAATCTTGCCTTCAGGAGGCCAAAAGCCCGCTCCACTGGCTGCCGTGTTCTTTCATGGGCCTCATTGAAGAGGACTTACCCTGGCATAGTTGCATTCCTCTGCAGTGCCAACAACCATGGACAGTTGGGGTACACTGAGTCTCTTAGATGGAAGACAGACATAAGTGTAACAATAAGTTACACACTTTCTGATTATACTACCTGACATCACCCACACAAAATTAGGACAGCTCATACTTAACAAGAAGCCAGGCCCTCTCCGGTATTAGTTGTGACATCAGCTGGGGTATGGTGCTGATCCGCAGTACAAAGGAATAATGGGCAGATCCTGGGAACTGGTCACAGACGTTTGAGGTATGGAAATCTGGTAAGCAGACAACTTGCACGTTGATCGAATGGAAGTGCTTCCTGGTACTGAAAACTTGTATCCTGGCTTGCGGTTGTACAAAGGCAATATGGGTGCCATCATTGACTCCAACCACATGTGGGAGGTGACCAAAATCCATTGAAGTCAACCTTAACATTGGCAAAATCCTCATGTCTGGGGAACTGGATGTAGCTGTCAATGTGTCTCATCATTGCTGAAAGCATGTCTTGTAGTATACCCCTGAACATTGGTTGTGACATACCACCAGATATAGTCATAAATTTCATAAATTTCACAATTGACGGGATACATGTGGGATTAGTGTTTTGAGGAAGGAGATCAGGTTCCAGCCAATTACATAAATCCTGTATTGTTTCCTTTTCAAATGAAACTTCTTGCTGATATCCCTTTCTTCCATGGTCTGGAGGGAGGCTGTCATCTCCCCTCTCCCAGGGTACCTATGTGTGGAGTGAACACAATTTTGAACATCGGTCACAGGGTCCAGAGTAACATATATGAAAAGTAAGCCAAAGGTCATTGATAAAACATACATATGACAAAATATAACTGGCTCAGAAAGCATTACACATTCACATACTAATTGTCTATTGCCCAACATCCACCTATAATCCCCATTGTGGTCTTCACATGAGTCAGTAACATAAATGTGCACATTGCACATTAAAAATGTATCACAAGCACCTTAAAATTGTAAATGTTTACATTTTCTATCAAAATACCGACACCCATGGTGTACAGTGCACCGCGGTAATATAGCGTTTATGCGCAGTAACGAACTACACAGATGTTTGTGTGAAGGAAATTACAGAGCAAAGGAGTAGTACATATGTAAATATGTTACAACTCATTTGTAGTGGTGGTGACATACTTAACAGTGACCAATACTGTACTTCCAACTGCAAAAATGGGGGATGCCTGACCTTGCATATTGGACATTCAGAACCTGCAGGTGGAAGTCGACCGTGCAGTGGGTGTTTTCATATACGGCAGACACAGCCATTGGCTAACATTGGTGATTGTGATGGTAGTGGGCCAATGGCAGTATCTGTCTATGCTGATAACCGCCTACGTGGCATTCATGTACGCCGTGGTTTGAAAAATAACTCACTTGGCTCCTGATATTGCTACTATCAACACCTCCTCCACTTTAGCTGCTGTTTGTCACCTCTGGGAGCAATCATGCCAAGCCTAGCAAGTGAGAGGGTCCCTGCCTACTCTCCAGAGGAGCTGGAGCAACTGGTTGAAAAGGTCCTTCCCCTGTATGGCCAGCTCTATGGCTCACCACTGGAACAGGCAACTATCTTACATACGTATTTTATATACGTATTTTACTCTGCTTAACTCCATCCTTTCCATTCCCACAGGCTACAATGAGCCTCTTAGTCCCAGAGTGAATTCAGATTACTGTTGTAACATTTTGTAGACCCAACATAAGACAATCATGTAATGGATTGTTGAGCACTGTACTTTGTGTACTTAACATCACCATTGTGAAGTGTGATGAGCCCTAGATTTGTCTTGTGTTGCATTCACATATCTATGCATAAATACATTTAATGGTACCTATGATATATTTGCTAATCAGATCATAGTAAATGTGCAAAGAAACGTATAGGCTTTACAACATGAGCTGTGTATGTCTGCTGTAAGAAGCAGTTGAGGATGATGTTAGCTATGTGTACAGTCCCACATATCACTCATCCAGATCAGGGCTCACAAACTGTTGTATGGGACCTAGCTATGCCTCACAGATCCCTTCAGAGTACCACAGAACCTTGAGGTCACATATTGGATAGCCACAAGATGTACCTTTATGTATTGAAGTGGTGGAAATGTGATGTTCATATGGGATCAGTATGCTCAGCCTGCAGAGAGAAGGCTGACAATGAGTTGTGCCTAGTCTTGGCCATGGCCCCGGCTGGGGCAGAGTTACTGTGGCTATACAACTGATGCACAGAGTAATCTCCCTGTAGGCCTGCAGATCCTTGGATGTTCCCAAAATGAGTTTTCAGAACCAATAATATCCCTGATTGCTTTTACATGGATTACATTTAGAATGGTGACTGAGGTATCCCCTGGACCTGATACTTCTTTCCATTTACCCACATTGCCAATATGTGTCATTTACTTATGACAGTCCCCTTACTCCCAAAGGTCTGTTGGCACGTTTCCATAAGTCTTGATGGCACTGTACAGGCCTATTACACATGTGACACATTAATAGTGCAGATAGGTGGTTACTTCTGAAGAGATTTTAATATGTGAATCATCAGCTTTGTTATATTCAACCAATAAAACAAGAAATGCAATGTTATGTTGATGTCATCCCTGTACTAGTGGCACATATGGGGCAAAGGTTGTGTACCGTGATGGCAGTACATACCACACAAACTAAATCAGACATAGTATGATATCCCATAAAGCCCAAATATCCACACATCCCCAGAGGTGAAGCTCTCAGTGACACTCATGCCAACCCTTTCATTGTGACCTGAGTCTGAGGATGTAGTCTATACTATGGTACCAGCCTGTATGGACTGTATGGCTGTAAAGGTGGCTCTACAATCATGCACAAGTAGTTTACCCTTCAGAAGGTCACAATGGTGTGTTGTATTTTATAGTAGCTCACATCACAGTACATGTAGGATGGCCCTGAGCTACATGATGTTAGTGGGCTGGCTTAGTCAGTATAGGACATGACCAGGGTTGAGGATAGTCAGCAGATGATGACAACAGTGTGTATTCATGTCTTTGCAGTGCTCAGTATGTGAGAACTACACATGTAGTACGTTACCTATTGATTAATGCGTGTGCTAGATGTATACAAAATGTATGTCACCCAAACAGATATCCAAAAACTTGCATTTGTAATCTGTTTATTCATCTATTGTATTCATACAGGTCAATGCCCATCAAAAGCAAGTCATTTGGAAAGCCATCGCCTGGAAAGTACGGGCCCTGGGGGTCTATCGCAAGTGCAGCGTCCATTGCAGGAAAAGGTAGTAGGACCTGAGGTGCAGGACCCGGAAGTTCACGGAGGTCCAGCTGGGGATGTGCTCACAACATGGACCGGGCACATGCCGGACCCTGACCCCCCCCTAATGGCCCGCATACTGGCGGTAGCCTACCTGGAATTTCATGGGCAGTTGAGGGCCCAACAGCAGCTATAAGGGGGTGAGTCATGGCCAGTGTCATACATGTTACATTGCCAACTTTATTTGTAATGGGTATACATTTCGTGTGTTACCACAGACAGGAGTGTGCACACATTGGTGGGTGGGCCACACATACCCTAAGCCATTGCTTACTGTCATTAGTCAGGTCCAATTGATGAAGCAATGACTTAGAGTAATTTGTCACAAAGTGAATTTCATGCCATTGATGTGGGAGTATTCAGTTATGTGCACATGTTGATTTGGCAAGGTTCATTGACTGATTGGTGACATGCATCAGGGAGTGACATGCAGAAATGTAGGGATCATATGTGAGTGTCTACACTCAGTATTACAATGGAATTTGAGTTTATGAGACAAAAAGGTACTGTGATATGCCTTCTCATTAGGACAAAAGTGAAACCACCTCTTCATGAAATGGAGATTACCTGAGCCTCAACAACCTTCAATGATCTATTTCCTTTTAGGTATGCAATCTAGGATGGTGTTGTCACCAGTACCAAGCTGGATTGAAGGTGTCCCTAAGCGAAGCATTATGCTGTTGATATTTGTAGACAAATCTCCCAGATATTTGGGCAAGATTGTCTCCAGATTACTTTTCTGTGCTACATGTGATACATAGCAAAGCTAGTTAAGTACAGCTTTCATGAGACTATTCTGACATTGGAAATATGGGGAAGTTTCTATTAGAAAGTGTCAACAGTGTGAAATGAGCATTTCCACGTCACCTTCTTCCTGCTACTGCACATATTGCTGCATCATAGCTGTATTACTTGACCATCATTTCATCATGAAGTGGTATTAGGTATCTGACCATTTGCTGATTGCAGGGCCTTGTGTTGAATCTGTAGGAATGAGTTTATAATTGCCATCCTATTTGATGACATCACGTCACTATGGTATACTAGAAGGGACAAAGTTTGCAAGGTGATCAAGTATCCTACTAGACACATGAGGATGGAGTTGAGACAACTTCACTCATGCAATTGGAGCTGTATGTGGTTATGACGACTCATGCGAATGTTGAAGCCACTATAGTGAACCTTGTAGCTAGAGTCTCCTGTGAACTTTAGTAATGTTCGGTGGTCAAAGCTCTTGGTCCAGTGTGTTCTGGCACATGCAATAAACCTATTTTAAATGACATGTCAGCATCATCCCAGGCAAGCCGAGGAGACAGGGCCAACATTGTTGGGGAACCAGCTGGCCACAGTGGCTTCGGTCGAGACACGACAGAAACCGAGGGAGCCAGTGGTCCAGAGGGTGAGGGGAGTGCCACGGAGGACACAGACTCAATATCATCATCCTAAGAGTCAACCTACAGTGGCCACTCCTTAGTGGTGGTGGAACAGACAGGAACAGTACCCACACAATCCGTGTTTGTCACCCCCTTTCATTTCCACCCTCCCTGTTCTCCCCACGCAGTTGGCCAGTCCTGCTCCCCTAAGAGAGAAACCGTCTCCTTCAATCCAAGCACCTCAGACCCTGCCCCTGTAACCGCTGCTGCCCTGAGTAAGGAGGCTATTGACCTCCTCAGACACTTCTCTGTAGGGCAGACAGCATGACTGAATGCAATCCAAAGGCAAGGCAGCCATCTGCAACAGATGGTGGCCTACCTGTAAAACATCCACAGTGCTATGTCTGGCCTACAGAGATCTGACTTCTCCCTTTTGGCAGCCTTCCACCTATCCCAAACTTCCACCCCACCTCCTGCCTCTTCCCCATCTGTTAGAAATGGGGTCTCTAGTTAGCAATGGTTTGCACCTTTGTCCAAGTAGTGTTATATTCCCGGGTGAGGTCCATGTAGCAAGGGTACTTATTCCTTACATTGTCCTAGAAAATAATATTTCAGCGGTGAACTTTTGCACACATTTGCATGTTAGATTAGTTTCTTTGAAACTACTTTGTTTACACATCCAGCTTCACATAACATTATCACGATGCCTTGAACATCATGTACTAGGCCTCTCTACGCACTAGGTACAAAAGTCGTCCTATCTTCATCCACGAGGCGACCTCGCTATCCACATATCCATAACATCACTAATCTAGCGTGAACATCATGAAAGGCTGCTTTTTATTATAAATAATAGGCATCCCGATAGTTTCATAGAGAAGGAACTTCTGCTGACTCTGAAGGTCCATGAATGCTGGGAAATTCCTTCACCATTCCGTGAAGGGTGTCCAACTCGAGACCAAGATGGGGTCCTTTACTTTTTCCTATCAGGTAATGGGTTGTATCGACACTTGGGGGGATTCTTGACTTTACACCCATACACACTCTAGGTACACTTAGTGTAGGGTCCACATCGTAGGAGTACGTTAGATTACCATTTTGCATATGTGCCAGCATATATTCATTGCTTCAGTACCATGGTAGAAATGTATCTACCGTTTACTCTTTTGGTGCTTGTAATCTCCTTTTTTTTGCTTCTGTCTCCTAATCATTGCAGCACACGCATTTTATGAAAGAATAACGTTAATTCAATAAATATTATTGAAAACGTCCTAGTGTGTATTCTCTGTATATTTCTCTGAGAACAATTGAGCACGAGTGACTGAGCGAAAGATTCTGTACTGTTTCCACGATTCCTGAGTGATCAGGGTTGTCATGTTCAGTGGTTGCCAGAAACTGTTCGCTCCCTGGTAGGTTAGGGGGGCTTACTGTGGCACTGTGAGCTAGCTGGTCTATAGACCAACATATCCTGTGGGGGTGTCTGGAAACAGTCCTGACACCAAGCCCTTAGTTTATGTTGTACAAACAATGCGCAGATCCTACGGATTAGTAGGAACTACACAACAGTAGGCAACCCCTGCTCACCCTCTTGGTAGCTTGGCATGAGCAGGCAGGCTTATCTCAGTGGCAGTGTGTAAAGCATTTGCGAACACATACAGTAACACAGTGAAAACACTACAAATGGAAACCACACCAATTTAGAAACATCTTTATCTAAACAAAACAAGACCCAAACAACAAAAATCAACCATACATATATCAAGATATCACCAAAAATAGGTTATTCACAAAAATAAAGCTTGTTGCAACCAATAGCTCCATCTGGAGCTATTACGACGTCGTGACAGATGAAAATCCCAAAGTATGGCCCAGACTGCGAGGTGCGCAGCATCGGACCCGGTGTCACACGGACCCCAAAGAACACCACCTTGGCATAATGATGAAAACAAAGACCATGCATGACGTCGGAGAGGTGATGCTTCATTGGCACAGTGCAGCGTAGGTTCTTTACAACCACAGGGGAGGTGAGGTGTCGGTTCCTTACTGTGATGCAGGGTAGGTAAGTCGCTGGTTCCTTACTGTTGCCGGGAAGGTGATGTCGCGGTGGCATTGAAGCATCGGTCCCTTATGACGATGCGGGGTCGATGGATTCAGGAGGTCACCCACATCAGGCATCGGCTGAGGGGCCCACAGCTTCGTTGCAGGTCGCAGCGTCGCTTGCCAGCATCGGTGTTGCAATTTCCCCCTGTGGCAGCTGAAACAGCTGTTCCAAGTGCAGGAGGACAGAAGAAATTAAGTCTTTGTGCCCCTGAGACTTCAGAACAGGAGGCTAGCTCTACACCAAGCCCTTGGAAATCTTCTTCAACAGGATACACAGCACACAGCAAAGTCTTGGTCCTCTCCTAGGCAGAAACAGCCACTGCAGGCCAACCCCACACAGGACACAACAAAGGGGCAGTACTTCTCCTTCAGCTTTCCCAGCTCTTCTCCTTGGCAGAGGTTCCTCTTGAGTCCAGAAGTAATCTAAGGATCTGGGGTCTGGGCCCCAATATTTATACTGAATTTCTCTTTGTTCTCTTGTGGCAGAGAGGCTCTGTGCTCAGTCAAAATCAGGTCTGTTCTCTCTGGTCCAGCTTCCTGGCAGGAGGTGGAGACAGCATTGTCCAAGGCAGACCAGGCCTATTCAGGTGCAGGGAAATCTCCTCCCACTACTCTAAATGCAGCCCAGGCTGTCTGAGAGAATGCACATCCTCAGCCCATGTCACTCCAAAGCCAGACAGTCAATCCACAAACCAGAAGAGGCACACAGGATGGCTAAGCAAGAAAATACCCACTTTCTAAAAAGTGCTATTTTCAAGCACACAATATAAAAATCATCTTTAGTAAAAGATGCATTTTTATATTCTGAGTACAGGCATACTAAGCTCCATCTTTCTATCTTGTCCCCATGGGAAGTTATACTTGTAAGATGTTAAAAAGTATTCCCTGAGGGGCGTGGCCAAGTAAGATGGCTGAGCGGACGTGAGCCGCCTCAGCTCCGGACCCCTACAACTGCCACGCGCTGTTTACACCGCTTACAGAGAGCAGCAGATCGAATGCCCGCACTCAGCGGCGTTTTGTGCGGCGCGGGAGCCTCACACCGGGCTCTGTAGACGAGTGACAGCTGCGTTCACGGACCACAGGTCCGCTGTACCAGAGTGCTGAGGACCCTCTCAAAATGGTGTAGGGTCGCTTACAGCGTGGGCTCGAGGGGCCAACGGAGCGGCCTGCGGACCTATGCTGGGACGGGCGCGGACCATAAACAGCGCCCAATGCATCCTACCTACTTGGTGTTACGGGGGCACAACGGCGGCACTTACCCCACACCGGACCGGAGCTGCTGGAGCCTTTTGTCGTGCCAGATCGGGGAATGCTGCTGTGATGCGGTGGGGGCCTGGTCACGGCGCTGAGGGCAACGTGAGTGTCCGGCAGCGGTGATGGGCGGTCCACTACCATCTCCGTGGGATCTCCCTGGCCGGGTCAGTTTCCTTCAATTTTGGCGTCTGCAGCACCTCTAAGGGCCAGGGAGAGCTTAACTTCAGAGGCCTTGCCTGACTTCAAGATGGCGCCCTCGCTGACGTGCTGATGCACACAAAGGGGGAGCGCTCCGGCCGTGGCTGTGATCACTAACTGGAGGGCGGTGAGTGAAACCCCCTCCCTTTGCATGAACTGACCTGCCTGGGAGTGGATCTTCCCGGGGCTCCCAACTGCTCACTATCATTAGCCACGTGGTGCCTGACCTCAAGATGGCGGACTGTCCTTGCTGCTCAGCAGAGGCCTGATCTCAATGCAGAGAATCCCACAAATGCAAGACCTGTTCTCCTCACTTCGCTCCCTGGGGTTGGTTCTCGGCGCCTGTCCCTGCGCTGTGCCTGGCGCTGTCCCTATGCCACCTAAGAAAACCACAAACAAAGTCTCCCGCTATTTTACTGTACCCGAAAAGGGCTCCCTACCCACGGAGACTGATCAAGCGAAAAGCATGGCACTTACCCGGGAGGAGCTGGTGGCCACCCTCCTAGACTTTAAAGCTGAACTGTGCCTGGAAATAAAGCAAGACCTGCGGACATCCATGGACCAACTTAAGGTCAACCTCACCGAGAAAATGGTGTCTCTTCGGCAAGACGTGGACGCTGTCGGCACCAGAGTATTGGAGGTGGAGGAGCAGACGCAAGAACTGGAGGTACGCTCCACCAAGCTACAGGAATCCCAGCAGGTCCTCCAGGCCCAGCTCCAGCAGGCGATCCTCAAAGCAGAAGACTTGGAGAACAGATCCCGAAGGGAGAACATTCACATCCGGGACCTGGAAGAAGGTGCGGAGGGACTGGACCTGGAGGCGTTCGTGTTGGGCCTCTTCGCGGAGCTCCTAGCCCCTCACCAGCTGAAGATTAAAATAGACCGAGTCCACCGGGTGGGGACCCCACAATCTGGAGATCGCAAACGGACACAGGACATCTTGGTCAAGCTGCATTCTTTTAAAACGAAGGAGGCTATCCTGAATGCAGCGAGGAAGAAAGAAGAAGGGTCCTTCCAAGGCTACAAATGCGCCCTTTTCCAAGATCTAGCACCCTCCACCTTGGCGTGTCGACAGCTGCTGAGACCTGTTACCACCAAGCTACGAGAGGAAAACATACGCTATCGTTGGACATTCCATTTTGGGCTTGCTTTTGACTATAGGAACAAGGCGCACCATGTGTCCGATCTGACTGAGGGTCTCCGCGTCTTGGGCCTCCCACTTCCAGAAAATGAAGGTGCCACAGGATCCCTAGCCAATCCAGAACAGCCTCGGGGAGGCTCCCGGCCCTGGCGCACGGTTACGAAGCCGCGACAAGCTACCTGATAATCATACTTGTTGGGACACTCTCGATATTTGATTCAGCCCTAACGGTCTCGGGACTGAGAGACCGCCCGTTGGGCTGTGACCCACTGGAACCCTGGGGAGTCGAGGTGCACATGCCCTTTTGAGTGGGTGATGAGCCGCCGCAGACGCTCATCAGTGACACTGAGGTTTTTGTTTTTCTTCCTCCTTTTGAACTGCTTTCTAGCTTCTCGACGCACGGCAGTCGGGGGGTACGGGCCTTGTCCGTATCACCCAGAATTCTTCTATCTTTTTTGGAAGAATCTCGAGCCGAAAGCCTGTTGGCCGCACGGCTCACATTTTTTGGTAGTTATTGTTTTGGGGGGGGAGGGTTCCTGGTGGTGGTGTAGGGGCTTCACGGGTTTTAAGCTTCTACTGTGACATGCAACATGAAAGGTGGGGGTACAATGTGACACGCAGGTTTCAGGGAGGGGTACTGGGCTGGTTTGTCAGACATAGCGGCCACTACACCCGCAGGGAGATTGTGATCCACAAGGGGAGGGAGGGAGGTACAGCATGCCAATGGTCTCCATAGCGTCCTGGAACGTCAAGGGTCTGAACTCACCTCAAAAAAGCCAGAGAATCTGGAAGTATCTTATGGACCGTCGATTGAGGTGGTAGCTCTCCAGGAGACTCACCTCAAAAAGTCCGAGGTCACTAAGCTTCGCCATAGAACATACCCCTTAATCTATACGTCCTCCGCTGGTACTTAACACAACGGAGTGGCCTTGCTCTTTCATAGCTCCTCTAAGTTTCAACCAGAAGCCATCAAGACAGATCGGGAGGGGAGAATCATAATGGTCAGGGGGAGACTGCGGGACACTCTCAACTCAGGCCAACTCAGGCCAGACGACATTCCTATCTAATGCACTAGACTTGATAAGTGGCTTTGCGGAAGGGCCGGTGATCCTACTAGGAGACTTCAATCTGACTTGGCATGACTCCTTGGACAGTTCACATCCCCAGAGGGCGACTGCCAACAGCTTCTCCAAAGGGGTCAAAAGGAAAATACATACCCTGGGCTTATGCGATGCCTGGCGGACATTACATCCCACCACCAAAGACTACACATACTTCTCGCATGTTCACCAGACCTACTCCAGGATTGACTATATCTTCATTAGCCAGGCACTAGTGGGGCCCCTGCAGGCCGCACAGATATTGCCGATTTCCGTTTCAGACCACAGCCTTGTATCGATTAGTCTGACCTGGCCTGGACCTAAATCTGGCGCCTCGAGATGGTACTTCCCGGCAGCGATTACACAAAACAAAACCTTTCGCGAGGAACTGAGGGCCTCCATCGTCGAATACTTTACCCTTAACACCCCACAGGCCACTTCCCCACAGAACAACTGGGATGCTTTTAAAGCGATGCTGAGGGGCAAATGTCTTCAACTTAATCCGATCCTAAACAAGCAGAGGGCAAGGGAACGCATCGCCCTCGAAGGGGAACTCGAAGTCGTTGAAAAGGCACATAAGGAGACACCCACTCGGGCACTACAGCGACAACTCACAGCGGTAAAGGGCAAACTACGCGCCATTTACAATAATAGGGCTGAGTATACACTGCTGAAGCTGCGCCAGACATCATATGCCCAAGGCGACAAGGTAGGCCCCCACTTAGCGTGCCAACTCCGAGCGAAGAGGGAACGCGAATTCATTGGAGGTATCTTGGATAGGGAGGGCCAGCTCACCCACTCGGATGATATTAAGGCTAACATCTTTGGCGACTTCTATGGGCAACTCTACCGTGGTACACCTCCAGACACGGATATACAACAACTCTATTTAGATTCGGTGGACCTCCCCCACATTTCCCCAGCAACTGCGGAATCCTTAGATGAGCCTATTACCTCAGAGGAGGTCAGACAGGCCATCTCGAGCCTCAAACTTCACAAAGCCCTGGGACCGGATGGCCTTACGGCACAGTTTTATAGATGCTTTGCTTCCGAACTCATTCCCCACCTCACTGAGCTATTCCAGGCGATCGCAGCAAATGCCAGGGTTTCTACGTCCATGTCTGAGGCAGTGATATCTGTCATTCCCAAACCGGGGAAAGACCCCCACCTCTTCATTCCCAAACCGGGGAAAGACCCCCACCTCTGCGCCTCGTACAGGCCCATAGCTCTTCTTAACCTTGACGCGAAGCTTTATTCCGCGATTTTAGCCGCCAGGCTGGAGGACCTCATGCCCGCACTAGTCCACCCTGATCAATCGGGCTTCATAAAGGGACGGCAAACACATGACAACATCCGAAGCGCCATACACCTCATTGAGAAAGTGTCCAAATTTAATCTCCCTGCTATACTGGTGGGTCTAGATGCCGAAAAAGCCTTTGACAGGGTGGACTGGTCGTTCCTCTTCCTCGTCATGCAGAAATTTGGCTTTGGAGAAGCATTCCTCAACATGGTCATGGCCAACTACCAACGCCCGCAATCCCGAGTATTGGTCAATGGCAGAGCATCCTCCCCCTTCATCCTTAGCAGAGGCACACGGCAGGGGTGCCCACTTTCCCCCCTCTTATTCGCTCTCAGCATCGAACCCCTCGCAGTAAGTTTCCGGGCCAACGAAGTGATCCGGGGAATACGTTTTAGCGGCACTGACCATAAAGCGGCCCTCTTCGCAGATGATATCCTACTTACGCTCATGGAACCGGCCCCCTCACTCCAGGCAGTACAGGAGGAACTGAGGCACTTTGAATTAGTGGCAGGGTTCAAGGTCAACCTATCCAAATCCTCCATACTTAACCTCACGCTCCCCACCGCCGAGGCGACCAGATTGAAAGGCCAGACGTCCTTGCAATGGGCTAAACACTCCCTCTTATACTTGGGTGTCCACCTCACTCCTAAGATTGGGGATCTTTACAAGGCCAATTACCCTCCGCTCGTGGCTCAGCTTCAGCAGGACTTTAAGAGATGGAAGCCTCTTTACATCTCATGGTTCGGACGGATCAACGCTATTAAAATGACAGTTCTTCAAAAACTCTTGTATCTGTTCCAAGCTTTGCCTATCGAACTGGACCGCGATCTCTTGCCGCGCCTGCGTACACTGGTTACCAAATTCATATGGCAGGGGGGTAGGGCTCGCCTCCCTTTTCACGTGCTGATGCGACCTAGGAATGAGGGGGGAGTGGCGTTACCAGACTTCGCACTATACTACCAAGCGGCACAATTACGGGTGGTGACAGAATGGTCAGCGAGGGAGTCTGGCAAGCACTGGCTCCACATGGACAGGTCAATTGTGGGTCGATCCATTTGGGATGTCCTGTGGAAGCCAAAGAAAGATCGACTGGTGAACGCCTACATAAGCACCCCCACACGCACCACCTTGACTGTCTGGGATCAAATCACGAGGAGGGAGGGTTGGACCACATTCCCTTCCCCATACACCCCGATCCATTTCAATCCGGCATTCCCACTGGCGATGCGTGAAGGGCCCTTTGATTGTTGGAAGGAGGGAGGCTGCCTGAAACTTTCCGACCTGTTCCATAACTATGGCGTCCTGACCTTTGAAAGCTGTAAAAGAGAGTTTTTGGTCCCCCACACCGAGTACTATCGCTACCTCCAGCTCAAACACTGGGTCTCCTTACCGCACATAAGAGAGGCTGCTACTAGAAAGCTTACGGCTATGGAAAGACTGGTAGTTCACAAGGCAGGCTCCATGAAAGGTGCAATTTCCTCGTTATATGCTCTGTTATTGACTACACTACATAACCCCCGGGCACGCTACATGTCCTTTTGGGAACAGGCTCTTGGGCGTGATATCACCGAGGCGGAGTGGAAACCCGTTTGGGGTAACATCACTAAACACAACAAGTCCGTGGCTTTGAGGGAGGCACACTACAAGACCCTGCTAGATTGGTATATTTACCCCACCAAGCTAAGGCGGATTTTCCCTGACACCTCAGATCTCTGCTGGCGGGGATGTGGGTTGCGGGGAGACTTCCGACACATCTGGTGGGATTGTCCGGGTATTCGGCCTTTCTGGGAGGAGATCCTTTCACATATCAAAGATATGCTGGGGTACCCCATTCCAACCACCATTGGGGGCACTATTGGCTATCAGGGACCCGGCTTTGGAACACCAAACGAAAGCGAATAAGGCGATTATGTGGGCTTGTCTGGGGGCGGCGAAACTTATGGTAGCGGCTGCCTGGAAAAAGTCTGACACACCAGCGACGTCGTTGTGGCATGCCCGTTTGTGGAGAATCCTCTCATTGGAACACCTCGCAGACATCTTCAGAGATGATTACAAGACTTTTGAACTTAAATGGGGCTCCTTGGTCACCTATCTCTCCCGAGGTCTACCTTCCGCGGTATGCATCTTTTCCAACTCTAACCTGCTTCACAGTGAAACTGGATGATATATTCCACACACACTGATGGGTTGCGACCCCGCTCTTACTGCCCAATTCTATAGAGAGACCTATGCTGCCCAATACTACACCATGCGACACCACCACCACCAGGGAAGGGGAGGGGGGAGTTGGGGGGGGGTTATGTTTTCACATTCTTGTTTGAGAACTTCCTCTAAAAACATGTCATTTCAAAACAGGCATCTTTTACATTGTATGTGGGGGCTTGTATGGTCCCTGGGACATATGAATCTGAGCTTTGATTAGGGGTATGCTTTCAACCCCGGGGCCTGCGCACTCTACTGTACAAATGTGATTCTCTTTGATCTATGATGCTCAATAAAAAGAATTTTGACAAAAAAAAAAAAAGTATTCCCCATTTTATCCTATGGGACAGATAGCCTTTCGGTAGTGAAGAACGAAATACACTGTATTTCACTATCAGGACATGTCACACACACCAGTACATGTCCTACCTTTCACTTACACTGCACCCTACCCATAGGGGTACTTCGGGCCTACCTGAAGGGTGTCTTACATGTAAGAAAAGGGAAGGTTTAGGCCTGGCAAGTGGGTGCACTTGCCAGGTTGACATGGCAGTAAAACCTGCATGCAGACACTGCAGTGGCAGGTCTGAGAACCCTTTGAAAGGCTGCTTGTGTAGGTGGCACAATCAGTGCTGCAGGCCCACAACAGCATTTGATTTACAGGCCCTGGGCACACACAGTGCACTGTACTAGGGACTTAGTAGTAAATCAAATACGCCAATCATGGAAACACCAATCCATAAACACAATGTACAGGGAGAGCATATGCACCTTAGCACTGATCAGCAGTGGTAAAGTGCCCAGATTCATAAAACCAACATAAACAGGAGGCCAAAAAGCAAAAGGTCTGGGGATAAACCTGCTGAAAAAGCCAGGTCTGTCACCATCCAAATTCCATATTCCCATGCCTGTCCCAAGCATACTTACACACATACAAGCACATCCTTCAACAGCCTCAAGCAGCAGCCACAAACAGAAACACCGCAAAAAAAAGAAGCCCGCAACCACTCAGTCCCTCACCACCACCGCCCCAGCATACCCCCAGATACAACACCTGCCCCCACAGAGCCATCCCTAACATCTGCAAAAGAAACAATTGATGGACGGAATGCTGAACAATGCAAACATTCACCCCCAGTCACAAGGATCTGGGTTAAATCCATCATTCTTTTGCTCACCACACCACCCCAGTTTGGACCCAGCCATATGCAAATCAGTCTTGACCCTGTTCCTTGTGGGAACAGTCCAGCCCGAACTGCCAAGCCAGGTCCTCCCTGGAACAGAAACAAGCATCCTGGGACCGGTTTCAGGGCATCACCCTTCTTCAGCCAGGCTAGCTTGAATCCAGTGGTGTAGTGAGCACGGGACCCACGTCTGGGTATACCCTTCCCACTTAGGGCGACAAATGCAAAAGAAACAATTGATGGACGGAATGCTGAACAATGCAAACATTCACCCCCAGTCACAAGGATCTGGGTTAAATCCATCATTCTTTTGCTCACCACACCACCCCAGTTTGGACCCAGCCATATGCAAATCAGTCTTGACCCTGTTCCTTGTGGGAACAGTCCAGCCCGAACTGCCAAGCCAGGTCCTCCCTGGAACAGAAACAAGCATCCTGGGACCGGTTTCAGGGCATCACCCTTCTTCAGCCAGGCTAGCTTGAATCCAGTGGTGTAGTGAGCACGGGACCCACGTCTGGGTATACCCTTCCCACTTAGGGCGACAAATGCAAAAGAAACAATTGATGGACGGAATGCTGAACAATGCAAACATTCACCCCCAGTCACAAGGATCTGGGTTAAATCCATCATTCTTTTGCTCACCACACCACCCCAGTTTGGACCCAGCCATATGCAAATCAGTCTTGACCCTGTTCCTTGTGGGAACAGTCCAGCCCGAACTGCCAAGCCAGGTCCTCCCTGGAACAGAAACAAGCATCCTGGGACCGGTTTCAGGGCATCACCCTTCTTCAGCCAGGCTAGCTTGAATCCAGTGGTGTAGTGAGCACGGGACCCACGTCTGGGTATACCCTTCCCACTTAGGGCGACAAATGCAAAAGAAACAATTGATGGACGGAATGCTGAACAATGCAAACATTCACCCCCAGTCACAAGGATCTGGGTTAAATCCATCATTCTTTTGCTCACCACACCACCCCAGTTTGGACCCAGCCATATGCAAATCAGTCTTGACCCTGTTCCTTGTGGGAACAGTCCAGCCCGAACTGCCAAGCCAGGTCCTCCCTGGAACAGAAACAAGCATCCTGGGACCGGTTTCAGGGCATCACCCTTCTTCAGCCAGGCTAGCTTGAATCCAGTGGTGTAGTGAGCACGGGACCCACGTCTGGGTATACCCTTCCCACTTAGGGCGACAAATGCAAAAGAAACAATTGATGGACGGAATGCTGAACAATGCAAACATTCACCCCCAGTCACAAGGATCTGGGTTAAATCCATCATTCTTTTGCTCACCACACCACCCCAGTTTGGACCCAGCCATATGCAAATCAGTCTTGACCCTGTTCCTTGTGGGAACAGTCCAGCCCGAACTGCCAAGCCAGGTCCTCCCTGGTACAGAAACAAGCATCCTGGGACCGGTTTCAGGGCATCACCCTTCTTCAGCCAGGCTAGCTTGAATCCAGTGGTGTAGTGAGCACGGGACCCACGTCTGGGTATACCCTTCCCACTTAGGGCGACAAATGCAAAAGAAACAATTGATGGACGGAATGCTGAACAATGCAAACATTCACCCCCAGTCACAAGGATCTGGGTTAAATCCATCATTCTTTTGCTCACCACACCACCCCAGTTTGGACCCAGCCATATGCAAATCAGTCTTGACCCTGTTCCTTGTGGGAACAGTCCAGCCCGAACTGCCAAGCCAGGTCCTCCCTGGAACAGAAACAAGCATCCTGGGACCGGTTTCAGGGCATCACCCTTCTTCAGCCAGGCTAGCTTGAATCCAGTGGTGTAGTGAGCACGGGACCCACGTCTGGGTATACCCTTCCCACTTAGGGCGACAAATGCAAAAGAAACAATTGATGGACGGAATGCTGAACAATGCAAACATTCACCCCCAGTCACAAGGATCTGGGTTAAATCCATCATTCGTTTGCTCACCACACCACCCCAGTTTGGACCCAGCCATATGCAAATCAGTCTTGACCCTGTTCCTTGTGGGAACAGTCCAGCCCGAACTGCCAAGCCAGGTCCTCCCTGGAACAGAAACAAGCATCCTGGGACCGGTTTCAGGGCATCACCCTTCTTCAGCCAGGCTAGCTTGAATCCAGTGGTGTAGTGAGCACGGGACCCACGTCTGGGTATACCCTTCCCACTTAGGGCGACAAATGCAAAAGAAACAATTGATGGACGGAATGCTGAACAATGCAAACATTCACCCCCAGTCACAAGGATCTGGGTTAAATCCATCATTCTTTTGCTCACCACACCACACCACCCCAGTTTGGACCCAGCCATATGCAAATCAGTCTTGACCCTGTTCCTTGTGGGAACAGTCCAGCCCGAACTGCCAAGCCAGGTCCTCCCTGGAACAGAAACAAGCATCCTGGGACCGGTTTCAGGGCATCACCCTTCTTCAGCCAGGCTAGCTTGAATCCAGTGGTGTAGTGAGCACGGGACCCACGTCTGGGTATACCCTTCCCACTTAGGGCGACAAATGCAAAAGAAACAATTGATGGACGGAATGCTGAACAATGCAAACATTCACCCCCAGTCACAAGGATCTGGGTTAAATCCATCATTCTTTTGCTCACCACACCACCCCAGTTTGGACCCAGCCATATGCAAATCAGTCTTGACCCTGTTCCTTGTGGGAACAGTCCAGCCCGAACTGCCAAGCCAGGTCCTCCCTGGAACAGAAACAAGCATCCTGGGACCGGTTTCAGGGCATCACCCTTCTTCAGCCAGGCTAGCTTGAATCCAGTGGTGTAGAGAGCACGGGACCCACGTCTGGGTATACCCTTCCCACTTAGGGCGACAAATGCAAAAGAAACAATTGATGGACGGAATGCTGAACAATGCAAACATTCACCCCCAGTCACAAGGATCTGGGTTAAATCCATCATTCTTTTGCTCACCACACCACCCCAGTTTGGACCCAGCCATATGCAAATCAGTCTTGACCCTGTTCCTTGTGGGAACAGTCCAGCCCGAACTGCCAAGCCAGGTCCTCCCTGGAACAGAAACAAGCATCCTGGGACCGGTTTCAGGGCATCACCCTTCTTCAGCCAGGCTAGCTTGAATCCAGTGGTGTAGTGAGCACGGGACCCACGTCTGGGTTTACCCTTCCCACTTAGGGCGACAAATGCAAAAGAAACAATTGATGGACGGAATGCTGAACAATGCAAACATTCACCCCCAGTCACAAGGATCTGGGTTAAATCCATCATTCTTTTGCTCACCACACCACCCCAGTTTGGACCCAGCCATATGCAAATCAGTCTTGACCCTGTTCCTTGTGGGAACAGTCCAGCCCGAACTGCCAAGCCAGGTCCTCCCTGGAACAGAAACAAGCATCCTGGGACCGGTTTCAGGGCATCACCCTTCTTCAGCCAGGCTAGCTTGAATCCAGTGGTGTAGTGAGCACGGGACCCACGTCTGGGTATACCCTTCCCACTTAGGGCGACAAATGCAAAAGAAACAATTGATGGACGGAATGCTGAACAATGCAAACATTCACCCCCAGTCACAAGGATCTGGGTTAAATCCATCATTCGTTTGCTCACCACACCACCCCAGTTTGGACCCAGCCATATGCAAATCAGTCTTGACCCTGTTCCTTGTGGGAACAGTCCAGCCCGAACTGCCAAGCCAGGTCCTCCCTGGAACAGAAACAAGCATCCTGGGACCGGTTTCAGGGCATCACCCTTCTTCAGCCAGGCTAGCTTGAATCCAGTGGTGTAGTGAGCACGGGACCCACGTCTGGGTATACCCTTCCCACTTAGGGCGACAAATGCAAAAGAAACAATTGATGGACTGAATGCTGAACAATGCAAACATTCACCCCCAGTCACAAGGATCTGGGTTAAATCCATCATTTTTTTGCTCACCACACCACCCCAATTTGGACCCAGCCATATGCAAATCAGTCTTGACCCTGTTCCTTGTGGGGAACAGTCCAGCCCGAACTGCCAAGCCAGGTCCTCCCTGGAACAGAAACAAGCATCCTGGGACCGGTTTCAGGGCATCACCCTTCTTCAGCCAGGCTAGCTTGAATTCAGTGGTGTAGTGAGCACGGGACCCACGTCTGGGTATACCCTTCCCACTTAGGGCGACAAATGCAAAAGAAACAATTGATGGACGGAATGCTGAACAATGCAAACATTCACCCCCAGTCACAAGGATCTGGGTTAAATCCATCATTCTTTTGCTCACCACACCACCCCAGTTTGGACCCAGCCATATGCAAATCAGTCTTGACCCTGTTCCTTGTGGGAACAGTCCAGCCCGAACTGCCAAGCCAGGTCCTCCCTGGAACAGAAACAAGCATCCTGGGACCGGTTTCAGGGCATCACCCTTCTTCAGCCAGGCTAGCTTGAATCCAGTGGTGTAGTGAGCACGGGACCCACGTCTGGGTATACCCTTCCCACTTAGGGCGACAAATGCAAAAGAAACAATTGATGGACGGAATGCTGAACAATGCAAACATTCACCCCCAGTCACAAGGATCTGGGTTAAATCCATCATTCTTTTGCTCACCACACCACCCCAGTTTGGACCCAGCCATATGCAAATCAGTCTTGACCCTGTTCCTTGTGGGAACAGTCCAGCCCGAACTGCCAAGCCAGGTCCTCCCTGGAACAGAAACAAGCATCCTGGGACCGGTTTCAGGGCATCACCCTTCTTCAGCCAGGCTAGCTTGAATCCAGTGGTGTAGTGAGCACGGTGACCCAGCATTCCCCCAGGCACCACCCCCGTACCCACAAAGCCATCCACCACCCCCAACATTCCCCCAGATACCACACCCGCACCCACAGAGCCATCCCCAATACCCAGCATTCCCCCAGACACCTCACCCGCACCCACAGACCTATTCACCACCTCCAGCATCCCAAAGACACCACACCTGCACTCACAGACCTATCCACCACCCCCAACCTTCCCCCAGATACCACACCTGCACCACAGACCCATCCACAACACCTAGCATACCCAGCACGTCCACATCCAACACTGCCAAAAAACACAAACGCCCACACTCACCCCCACAACAGACACCTACAAAACACAACCAAAGTACAGCGACACCTGCACCAACAACTCACACACCCACACCTGACACTTTCACTCCCTCTACCTCTCAACCCCTACTCCTCCAGAACATCCTGCCCATTTTCCCTGTGAATGCGTGTTATTTGCCCTTGCCCTTACCCCTGTCAAAGCTGACCCGCCAAAGCCAAAAGACCCCCTTCCACACCCAACCCATCTCTTCCACATCCTAATCCGCCACTAAGAAAACTGATTGCCCACCCCTAAACCCAAGGATACCGCTGTGAAGAAGACCAAAACCCCTCCCAAAAGCAAAGACACCCTTCCTAAAGTCAGGACCACCCATCACAAAACCAAATCCACCCCTCCCATTACGGACACCACCCCACCCAAAGTGACATCATTGAGGTGTCTGGACTGCCCACTAGATGCCCTTTCCTGGGGATGCTCCCCTGGCATTGTCATGAAGGGCAGGTTTAGTGGCACAGCAGTGGGCAAGACCACACAATGTGTCCATGGACTGGCCATTGGCCTTTGGTTTACTCAATGAGGTTATTTTGGAGAAATAAAAAGCTTTGCATGGTTTTGAAAACATTAGTCCTGCCATTACGTTTCTGACTATTGGTGTTATTTGATTCTTCGGGATGTGCGACTACAGTTGTGTTTGTTTCACCATGATTGATGAGCCATTTGAAGTGGTTAGTTTGATCTGACCTTTGAACCAGTGCTGGAGTTACACAGGACAAGTGGAAATGGTGAATGGAAGGATATGCAGGATGAATTCCAATAGGGGCTGACATTGCATTGGGTGATATTTCGTATGGTAAGTATTTCGGCTTGGCTTGGCCAATGTCAACATCATTTAGCTTGCACTTCTCCCTATGATGTGGGTTGGATATGTATTTGATGTGTGCAAGTTAGTTATTTGTTTATCCACACATGGAGGGTGTTAAATTGTCATACCTTTTTTGAACTTTTTATGGCGATGTGTCCATTTTCGTGTGTGTACCGTACACCAACTTTATCTAATGTGAAACAAACACTGTTACTGCTGTGCTTGCTTTCATTACTTCCACGTGCACATTTCCGACATATGCATGGCACTTGGTTATGCTATTGGTTGTCCCCGATATACTTCAAGCCACAGGTCCTGTGCACATAGAAATTTTGAGGCATGTGCAAAGTGGACTGTGGCCCTGGGCCCCGCCTTTCAGGGGTCCCCCTGGTAGAGGCAAACCTGTTCTGCAGAGAGTCTTTACATTGTGCCCTTTCAATGCTTCTCACTGATTATTTGGAATCCCATTTACCTGACATTACCTTTTAATGTGGATGATGTGTGAGAGTCCATTACAGAGAATTAGCAGAGAAGGTGTGTTTCAGTTTCATGACACATCCATACAGATGTTTGTTTGATATCACAACAGGACCTAGCATGTGAGCAATGTGAGGGTTTTTACACAGATTAATAGCTGTGATATTGATGAGGAGGTGCTGTTGTGTGACACAATTTAATGCACACATCACTATCCCTGAATGGTAGATGTAAATACATGTCGACTTTGGTGGAGTGTGCCTGTACAGTGCCAGTGACCTGGCCAAAGAGGGCATCATAGAGCTGTAACTGGATCATACTTTCAGAACTATTCCGAACAGGGGCCCACAAAATATGTTTGGCCTAGGGATCCCAAACCCCTTGGCATGTCCGTGGCGGGGCATCTATTTGCTGAGGAGTCGAAGGAAACAGGTAAGAGTGTGGGTTACCATTGGTTGCATCCACGACTGTGTCGGTTTTTGACATCATCAAGCAGGAACAGCAATGGCAGGAGGTCTAGGATTGGCTCCACGACAGCACAGGATGTGTGTAGCTGAGCCTAATATCCCTCCCTTTCCGCTAGCTCAGATGTAACACTGGCAATCTGCCCTCCGACAGTTGCATTGGCATATCCAGCCACAGTTGAGATTTCCTGGCGGCAGTACCGCGGTGGTCTTTCGTCTATGAAACCACATTCATCATAATAGGGCAGTCTGACTGCCAACAGGGCAGCAGTGATTCTGATGCCGTTTCAATGGTGGTACCATGACCGCCAAACTTGTAAACAGGCCCCACGTTTGTCTTCCTTTTGTTGGTAGAAAGGGTTTTTAGCAAATTATAGTGGCTGGCTTCTTCTATGACAGGGACATAGGGTAGTGCTATAATCTTTTTTAATTTCATAGGTAAATTGGCTGTTTTTTAGCCTATTCTACATTTAGGGCAAATTTTTGGAGGTGTCTCCATATACTTTGATTGAAATTATAGTAACAACCTTGTAGGGCTGTGTGGGGGTAGATTTTTAGAATGGTTTGAATCACAGCTTGCTCAAAGTCTATGATTATTTTTTGATGGTAGTAGTTATTTGTTTTATGTTTTATAAGGTTTAAAAGGTTGTAGTAAATGCTGATTTGTTTATTTAGTAGTAGGACATATATAAAAGGCATATATTCAACATGTATCGTGTATATCTGAGTGAATGGTTTGGGACACATTTTGAAGGTTCCATCCATCATCTAGGTTTGGCATTAAGTAAGTTTTATTAAGTTGTCTGCTGTAGAGAGTATTAGGTTTGTTTCTCATTATTTGTGTTGTCCTGTAAAAGTAAAGGTTCCTCATTATGGGCCTCATTGCGATGTCGGTCGGAAAGCCTCCGGCTGCTGGTCGGAGGCTTTCCGACCGACATAGTAAGTTTAAAGTCTGACCGCCATATTATGATAGTGGCGGTCGGAGTTTAAACCGGCCGGAGAATCTGACGCAGTTCCAACAGTCAGTCGGAAAGCCCTCTTAATCCCTTACGAATGGCGTTTCAGTCGTCTCGATTATGATGTCGGTTTCGGACAAAGCAAACACAAGGAGATGATGGACGGAGCGCTGAAACTTTTCAGACACTCACCCCCAGTCACAGATCTGGGTTGAATCTATCATCGTTATTTAGCTCACTTCGCCACCCCAGTTCAGACACAGCTATATGCAAATCAGTCTTGACCCTGTGCCTCATGGGAACAGTCCAGCCTGTACTGCCAAGCCATGTCTTCCCTGGACCGGAAACAAGCATCCTGGGAATGGTTTCGGGCTAACAGCCCTCATCAGCCAGGCTAGCTTGAATCCAGTGGCAAAGTGAGCAAGGGACCCACGTCTGGGCATACCCTGCCAACCTAGGACAGCCATTCCATGTCAGCCTTTCCGACATGGAGAGGCTGTCGGAAAGCAAATTTGGGGGCCCCTAGCAGGGCCCCCGTCCCTCTGGAGCCTTTGAATTGGGCCTGGAAAATCCCTGCACCGTGTGGCACTGTGAGGTGCCTGCCACACGGTGCAGGGATTTTCATAAACTCCCATTTCTCCATGGGAGCGAGTGCTGCAGGCGGTTTCCGCCCGCTGCACAAGCTCCCATGGAGAAATGGAAGTTTGCAACCGCCCCATGTGCAGTCGCATCGTAATCAAGTGCTCGGAACCGCCTACCTATGGTCGGGCTGTTCCCTCACCGAAATGGTGTTGTTCAGAGGCAACTCCGAACGATATCGTCATCAGGGCCTATGTGTTATTGTTAAATGTTCAGGTATGTGTATGTCTTGGTATCTTCTAGGGGTAGGTGGGGTATCACTGGTGGCTTTTTTACTTCATGCAATTAATTATTTTAAAGTGGGCATAGGTGGTAGTTGCCCTGTTATATGGTCGGGACTTTAGGTAGCATATCCTTAAGGATTTTGCTTGTGGGTTTCTGTGAGCTAGTGCTTGCCTCTCTTATACCCTGCAATATTTCTCTTACTTCTATTTCTGTGACATTTGAGGGATGGTTGTGCTCTCTTACATGAATTATATCAACATTTGTAGCTGCCCTCCAATGGCATGCATTATAATAATATTTAGTACATTTCCAGTTTGTAGTTTTTGATTATGCACTCTTTTGGCTGTAGGTGTATGTAGCCCATGTGATTTAGTAACTGCTTTCCTTTCTGTGAAGTGATACATTTACAGCCTCTGTCCTTGTATCTGAAAGTAGTGTAATAGTACAATATATATTATATTTTAACCCTTGCACATTAGTTATTAACATGTAAACAAAAGCAGATACTTTTATTTAGTATACTTACATGTATGTTCTGTTTAGCTGTTTCACACAGTTGTGGAGCTTTTCCGTTGGGGGTGCTCTAATGTGGAGAAGGGGCTTTCTTTTCTGTTGATGGAAAGAACATAAGCTTCAGTTTGAATGTTAATCTGTTGGTAGTTTGTAGAGGTTGAGGTCATCACCAGTGCTTAGTTTGTAAACAAAATAAGTGTCAGGCACTAAGTTTTGTTAGGAATCCCTTGGCCAGCGTTATCGAATGTCTGGAGTGCGCAATAAAAAAGCTGCATAACCTTGATTACACCTCATGCCACATTCTTTCACTACCAAGTACTTCCTGTCCCTTTATCTCACTCTTGCAGGTTCTTTTTCAGTCCCTGATTTTTTTGTAACACTTTTTCCTTCTTTCTCTTTCTTCATCTTTCCCCTTTGTGTGTTTTTCTCTTTCTTGCTCTGGGTCAAAGATTGTTGAGTAAAATAAATGTATGCTGGTGGGCCACACCTTAAAACACCACGACAAATTATGCACTGGTCATCAGTGGTTTGATCCTAAGCAGCATCTGAGGATCCTTTGGTCTTCACCAGATGAGAAGCAGCGAGAAAAGACAAGTTGTATTTTGCTTCACTGCTTCTATTCCAACATAATGACAAACAACATTTATGAAGTTCTGGTGTTATTTAAAAAAATAGTTATTGGCGACTACTTCCTGGACCAACACATCAAGAATAGTGAGATAGAACACAAGATTTGTGTGACTCACTGGGAGAATATTTTCAGAACAAAACTGTGAAAATCAGTGATAAATTAGGACATCCATTATTGAAGGTGTTCAGGATGAAACAGGAAGGATAGAGAGCTCGCTGTGGAAAAGTTCAAGGAAATTCACTTGAAAAATGGGATAAACCTTTGATGGCAAAGGAAAAATACCCCAGCATACTAACCCAAGAACTTTCATGACAGTAAATGCCTAGACTACAAGACGCTGGTTAACACTCCCTCTCATTCTGGGTGCCCTCAGGGAAGAATTCCTTTGACCACAGCTGAATACATGTACCCGAGTGTTTAATTTGGGATAGTGGTTTTAGGTGATAGGCACCAATGTTCATTATTGGGGACTGAAGCTTTTTTCATCATCAGACTCTGACGCAGTTTGAGAAAAAGGCAGAAAACGGAGAAAGCGAGATAAAGATTATGATGCCCAGTTTCTGTACTCATTCTACATCTGTTTTCAGTGAGTTGTTGCCATGCTGTACTTTTTCAAATTAAGAGATGAGCTTGCACCACTGATACTCATGCAATATCTGCTTTGTGAGAAGAGCTCCCACACTGATGCCCATGATGCACCTATTCTATGGGTGGGGACAGCTGGCCCTGTCGCTGCTGTACCAGTTCAGTTTGTTACAGGAGTTTGCACTGCTCATGCCCACGCTGTACCTGTTCAGTTGTGAGAGGAATATGCACTACTGATGCCCACACTGTACCTGTTCAGTTGTGAGAGCGCCTTGCACTGGTGATGCCCACTCTGCACCTGTTCGGCTGTGAGAGGAGCTTGCACTGTTGATGCCCATGCTGTGTCTGTTTAGTTGTGAAAGCAGCTTGCACTGTTGATGCTCATGCTGTGTCTGCTCAGTTTTGAGAAGGGTTTGCACTGTTGATGATCATGCTGTACCCATTCAGTTTTGAGAAGAGCTGGAACTGCTGACTGGCCCGTAGCCAGAAGAATGCTTTTAGGGTGGCATGGCCCTCATCTATGACCAAAGATTAAAGCTGTGCTCTATAGGTGCATTCTTTCCCAAATACTCAATCGACCCCAGAATACCATGGTACAAGAATATCGAGGCGAGAATATCGAAAGGTAAGTGCCTATAAGGAAGTATAGATTTACTATTTTCCTATTACTAATTCCATATCTGCATACTTTGAAAATATATATATGTATATATATATAAGTATATACATAATACATATAATATATATATATTGCATAGCTACATATATGTGGAATAAGTTATGAAAAATCTATACTTTACTACCTGTCAATATTTTTGATTCCATATTCTGCCCTCAATATTCTGGTTTCAATATTCAGGCTGCACACCACATGCATCTATGTGAACAAACTTGTGGATTTTTTAAAGATACATATTAAAGCACATGCAATCAACTTTCCACAATCCAACTTTTAAATCCTGACAGTTAAACGGGATTTAAAGTACAGGGGTGTAAAGTTGCAAAGTAGGCTGACTCTCAACTTTGGGTATTTTCTAAACTTTTCAAGCTTTGTGAAATGCAAAGCTTATGAAGTTCTGTTTTTCATTTTTGAAATAAGCTGGCCTCAACTCAGAGCCCTCCCTCTCACTTCTCTTATCTCAGGTGGTGTGTATCCAGCCTCCACACTCAACATTTATTTGCTGGATGATGTTCTACCTGGGGCATTCTGCATCAGGCAATCTTCACACCTGGAAGTTAGGAAAGGATAAACCTTAATTCACATAAAGTTAGGAAACTTCATCTGCTTCGTAAAGTATGGAGTTTTCCAATTCCGCCCAGTTTCGTATGTGAAGTTTTAATTTAACTCACCAATAATTTAAAATAACTTTACAGAGAGCATGGAGCATATCCATCAAGAATGTGCTGGGAAATTAGTGGTGAACAGTGCGTATTAAACATTTCAGGGCTACAACAATGTTGAAAACGAAATAGAATTTAGATATCATTTTACAGGGGGAAGCTCCCACTATTAATTTCACTGTAAGGTTGTGACAAAAGATGGATAGTTCCAATACATTTAATCAAAAGTACAAGTCAAAACTGCATGGACTTGGAGCAGGCTCTGACATTGGCATACACCCCTCATAGTTGCAGGCATGTTGTGCGAACATCGACCAGCAAGATAGGTAGACATGTTAGAGGATAGATGATTGTGTGGGATGGGTATATTTGAGCCCTGTGGCGCGGCTGAGGACACTAGTTCCATCTATAGTTAGTGGAGCTGTAGATAGGAAAGCAGAAGCACTGCCTCTGAAGCTCTGAGTGGTGGTTTCACGGTTTGCATCTAGGGTACTGCTCTGTAATATCATCTCATATTGATGCTGCTTGCATTTTACCTCCCATTTGGTTGCTACGAAGTCCTCCACTTCTGGAATTATGGACATTCTCCACTCTTTTACATGCAGTAGACTCTTTGCAAGGAATCTCCAAGGTGGCATTCTCTATGTGGATAACTTTTCTTGGATGATCATGCACTTTTCAGAGTTGAATGTAGAAAGCATAGAAGTCTGCCATGTTTACTAGAAATGGAAACTATTTACTTGCAGAGGGATTGTTTCAGCATTACCAGAAATGCAGATAAAAGGCAAGCTTCATGTTATGAAACAGTTAGGAGACTGCCATATTTAAATGTACACTAGAAAGCCAAATTGACACCTTAATGGAACTTGGATTTCTTAGCAAGTAGGTTGTACTTTCCAGCGACTATACCAGCAAATGTATACATACATGGCTGATATGTATTAAAAGCGAAGGTGTCAGCACTTCTCACTAAGAGCATATAGTAACAATCAACAAGGGGGTGCCATTGTTAAGAAATTTACAAAAGGCAATGTGGATCATGTAACAATGGTTAGACCTTATTAGTACTTTAAAGCTCACCATGCACGGTGATTTTCGGATCATACATTAAGATCCCTTTTAGAAAATAAAGTGCAAAATTGTGCATTGAAATCACATTAGGCCAGGTGTATTGGCTAAAACACTCTAAGCTATAAATTCCACTTAAAATCTCCAATCACCTTTTCTCCACGTGTATCTAACTCTCGTTTTGCTCCTTTAGGCTCTTTCTTACTTTCTTTATTCTCTACCCATTTCCAAAACTCTGTCGGCACTGCCTCTCTCCAATTATTCTCCACTACCCCTTTCTGTTTGCTGCTCCATCTATTTTCCCATTTCTGACTTTACTTCTCTCGCTCTTGCATTTTCTATTCACCCTTATTTATTTCTCTCAATCTTCTC
The DNA here is from genome assembly GCA_963921515.1 of Calotriton arnoldi. Taxonomy (NCBI): domain Eukaryota; kingdom Metazoa; phylum Chordata; class Amphibia; order Caudata; family Salamandridae; genus Calotriton; species Calotriton arnoldi. The sequence continues at coordinate 807,092 of CAWUFW010002907.1, forward strand.
TTCTAGAACTTTTTTCTATCATCTCTTCTATCTTCTTTGTACTTCTCAATATTTTGTATTCTCTCTCTAGCCCTATTCACCATAGAAAATGAATTGCAACAGAAACTTTCCCTTGGTTGTGCTTGGCCATTAGCAGCTACATGCTACGTTTCTTTGACCACTATGCTTTTTGCTGTTCTCCAGACCAGAAGCCTACCATCCTAGGGGACCTCCTAGAACTGTTGAAGTTCCCTACGATCATGGAACAAAGAAGAATATGGGCATAATATCCATGCAGCTTGTTGTTAATTCTTGTTGGACAGGACATCAGGCTGCCTGGATTTGACGAGTTTTAATTGCTTTAGGACAGACAGCAATCCATTGACATTCACCACCTACCTTGTCAGTGCAGTGGACTTCAACGGGTCGTCCACTGTACTGGAAAGTAAAATGTTCCTTGTAAAAACACAAGAAACATTTTGTTTTCCAAAATTAAAGTTGGGAGCGTCAGAAATGCTTCCTTCTGAGGTCAGAGTTTGATTTTTTTGTTTTGCTGTATTGCGCAGAATGCTTTGCGTGCTGATGTTACACAGCAAAACAAAAGTGAAAGCAAACCACGATAAAGGAATCTACAGGGGTCGACAAATGTCCTACCACAAGCATTCCTACATTTCTCTTGATAAAAATAGTATCACCTGTGAAAGGAAAGGCTCCCTGAGCCACCTAAGACACAAGGAAACATCAAGATTTTGCCTTGCAAATTGACCCATTCCGGCGATGTATGTAGCTGAGATTTTTAAGCCAGGGCTCGGTCAGCACCCTGGAAAACCTGCCAGCCCAGACAGTTCTGAAAACAAGGCACCTAGGGTAGTCTGGTGTGGTGTGGCTTGCATGGATCCAAATATCTCTTCTTAACCAGAATGCCCTGAAAACACAAAACTTTGGTTAAATCACAGTTCTTTGTCATATTTCTGTGGAGGAAAATTCTGGAATCTGAGAGGATCCATTAAATTCCTACCACCCAGCATTCCCACACTTCTCCCAATAAAAACACTACTCCAAATGTTCACCAAGTATTATACATTTAGAGCATTAATTACATAGGACCTCATAGCAGCAATTTATTTGCTACAACCATAAATTAGATTAAGATAAAGTAGATTTTCAAAGGATTCAATGCATTTCAAAAAGCAGATTCATACTGCACAGATCTTAAATTACAATATATAAAAATCAGAAAGTGCTATTCGATGTTCTGCTGGCATGTCTAGAGGTCAATTATAATACAAATGCTTTCAGTCTCAGATACCCTGCTAATGGTTTCCATAATATTTGATTCAAGCAGATAAATCCTCAACGTGTTAACCCCGGCAAGGGTTATCTAGATATTAAACCATTTTGGAAAGATTGCTGGCCCGTTATAGCAGCCCTTTGTAATATGGTAAGCTATGTTGGGTCATTTCAGATTTACACTACTGATATTTAGGGTATTTGTTGCTCTCTTCTGCAGGAACATTAACCTAACAAACTAAATAGCTCCTGTAAACAAAATAAAGATCTCTAGAACAGATACATCCTCTCACCAGGTTATATTTCACAATAGGCCGGTGCCTCAAGAAAGGCTGTAGGCTGGAGCAATGTTAGTGAAATGTAAGTCGTACACATACAGAGATTATGACCAGCGAATAATGGTAAAAATACCAGCCTACCACCATATGGCCTAAGGAACATGAGACCCATTCAATAACATGAAGCGAAGTCAGAAACTTAGAGGTGACCACCGATACAGACCTTTGTTTGATACCACATGTTAATAAGTCAGAGTAACTTCTACGCAATGAAAACACTATGTTGCATCCTCCCATACCTCAGATACCAACAGAAACTGCAAGCCATCCTCACACTCGTAATCTCCAAGCTTGACTATGTCCACAGCCTATACCTTGGCTCACCCGCATTCATGATACGCAAAATACACCTCATCTAAAATGTGCTGCAAGACTTCTTTCCTGCCTTCGCCAAAGAGCATACATGACTCAAATCTTCCAATCACTCCACTGGCTACCTATAGCAAGAAGGGCAATGTTCAAGGCACTTAACATTGTCCACAGAGCCTCCAAGGAATAGGACTGCCATAAATACAAGATAAATTCAAGCAATGGAAATAAAAAAGAAAACTCTGCTCTAGGCTTGCACCACTTATCATTATAGCACCTTCCCATGAGAAATCCGTTGGAGGCATTGCTTTCTCAGTACAAGCCGCCAAGCTCTGGAACTCACAACCAGCGAGCAGTCAAACCATACAGGGAACATACAGTTCAAAAGACAGTTGAAAACAGCTTTTTCAAAGACAGATTTACCACCACACATTCTGGCAACAGAACCCTGGAAGACAGTCATACCCTCAAGCTCAATCTTCAGCTTACAATCCACAGATTTGAAACAGCCCAACAAGCAAACTACTTTTGATATGTAAAGTGGGCTGACCTATGGTTCACCAGGGTATAATATAGTTACCTAACTTCATACATAATATTTCTGACCAACACTGACACCATAACACTCAGCAGTGGGCAGTCAACTGTAACTTACACCTCTTACATTGACATAAGATATATCTGCTACGAAGGTTTTTTATCACCAGTACTGTGCAGCCAATAAATTAGTCATCACTAAATGAACAGGCATGGAATAACTGAAGAGATCTGTCACACACTGAGGGGCATATTTACAAGCCCCTATCACCACACACACACGTCACTTTCTCCGACGTTGTGGTGGCGATAGGGGTTTTGCCTTCTTTACAGGGCAGCGTTAAGACACTTAACGTGGCTTAACGCTGCCTTGTAAATAAGGCACCCTTTTACGCTATACTTAGCATGAAAGGGGCGGGCAATGGGTGTTGTGGTGGGCATTCCACCGCAACACCCATTGATTTTGACACTGCCCCATATTTGCAATGGTGGCATAAATATGGGGCAGAGCCAAAATTAGGATCAGGGAAAACCTGGTCTTACCCTGGCGCAACAAGGATAAAGGTTTAATTTCTCCTTGTTTTTTCTGTTTCCATGTGTGCTGCGTTGTGCAGCACACATAGAAACAGCAAAAGGCCATTGATTATTTATGTGCAGGAAGGTGTCCCTTCCTGCACCTAAGCAATCATTTAAAAAAAAAATTATGTTTTGCAACTTCTATGTGTGCTGCATTAAGCAGCACAAATTGAACTTACAAAAGGCCATTTCAGATTGTTTATGTGCAGGAAGGGATACCTTCCTGCACATAAACAATCTTCCCCTGCAACGCAGGCACCCTTGCACTAGGTGGCTAAATTAGCGCCTGTGCAGGGGGAAACACAGGGCTCCACCGTATCCTTGTAAATACGGTGCAGCCCTGCGTTTCCGAAGTGGCGGAGTGCAGGTAATCCAAGGAGGCTCCTCCACTTCCTCGTAAATATGCCCCCTGTGTGTCAATCATAGGACTTTAATCTAGTCCATGTCTACAGGCCTCAGATATATCTACATTATGGCTGCTTCTTTACATCTCACAATGACACTCAGATGTGGGATGATAGTAACAATGCACATCCCAGTAGATCTCTCCACTTCTCTCTCCGTAAAACCATGCTAGCTCAGGCCTACAACTACACACAACATTTTTGATTGAACATACCGGTGTAGTAAATATTTAAGCAGACTATAATCATAAGAAATACTATAAAGAGTCTTGCTGAGCAATTCAAAGGTACAAGCTTACTGAAAAACCATAAACTTATAAGTCTGAGTCTCTCACACCTCATCACCCACCACACTGCTACACGCTGCATCACATAACATGATAACCGCACCTTGGTGGTCAATATGCACAGCATGAAAACACTTGCCACATAGAATCACAAAACAAAGACAACACCCTTTCAACCACACACTATCCTATATGGTGTAGCTTGCTGCCTGTGTACGTAAGTGCTTCAGTGCAATACATGTGATAGTAGCAAAAACAACAGTTGATGGACAGAATGCAGAACACTGTCATACATTCACCCCAGTACAGAGATCTGGGCCTAAATTTGCTCACCATGCCATTCCAGTTTGAACCCAGCCATATGCAAATCAGTCTTGACCCTGTGCCTCATGGGAACAGTCCAGCCCGAACTGCCAAGCCAGGTCCTCCCTGGACTGGAAACAAGCATCCTAGGACCGGTTTCGGGGTTTCACCCTCTTCAGCCAGGATAGCTTGATTCCAGTGGCATGGAGAGCACGGGACCCACGTCTGGGCATATCCGTCCCACTCGGGGTGACAAATGCAAAAACAACAGTTGATGGACAGAATGCAGAACAATGTCATACATTCACCCCAGTACAGAGATCTGGGCCTAAATCCATCGTTTTTTTGCTCACCATGCCATTCCAGTTTGAACCCAGCCATATGCAAATCAGTCTTGACCCTGTGCCTCATAGGAACAGTCCAGCCCGAACTGCCAAGCCAGGTCCTCCCTGGACTGGAAACAAGCATCCTAGGACCGGTTTCGGGGTTTCACCCCTCTTCAGCCAGGATAGCTTGATTCCAGTGGCATGGAGAGCACGGGACCGACGTCTGGGCATGTGATAGTAAGCACTATACAAATGCCACAGTACAATACAATACAATATTTATAATTTGTGCATCTCCAAGATTTGTTTTGATTCTATTAATATGTTTGTTTCCAACACACTTCAGAATTACAAAACAAAATGTGCTTAATGTGCACTTTCATAACCCGTGTTATAAGTTGAAATATTTGTACAGATCATTTGCAGGTAGTTATGTTTTTTGTGTATTAGAAATACATTGACGTGCAACAGTCTTTCTTTTCACACTCCCCGTCCGCAGGACCACTGGAATTATGTGATTTTGTTGCATTTTCCACATAAATATGAATTTGCCACATAATTTAACATCTGCTGCATAATCTACTGATTTTAACAAAACAAAATGTATCTTGCTCAAACAGATTAACAGTTTGGAAAATGCTGCAACATGTGCTGCAGCGCAGTGAAAGGTCCTTCGAAAAGATTGACTGACCACCTTTCAGTTACTTAGGGCCTGATTTAGATCTTGGCGGAGGGAAATATTCCATCAAAAATGTGACGGATATCCCATCCGCTGTATTACGATCCCATTATATCCTATGGAGATCATAATACAGTGGACGGGCTATCCGTCACGTTTGAGACAGAGTATTCCATCTGCCAAGATCTAAATCAGGCCCTTAGAGCTGTCTGTATTTGAATGTGGAGCTGGTAATAATGAAGTGAAACTTTTGCCCAGACAGTGTGAATGTCAGGGCTAATGTGTAATAATGACAAAATAATGAAGTATTACATTCACAAATAGGCCTCATTAAGGCGCATAATTTGCGTTTTCGTGCCGCATAATTTAGTCAACCTTGTTGAATAATTTGGGCCTCCCCTGACGCAGAATTCCAGTGGCCCTGCCTGGACCCCAGTGTGAATGTCACATAGTTCACTTTACAAGATAGCTAAACAACATTTCCACATCAAAATGAATAAGCAGCAATTTGTCAGAAGACATAGCCTGATATTTAAACCCTCTCTTTGAACATGCAGCAAATGTAACAAGATGAAAAATGCATTTTTAATGCACATTCACCTTCTGAACTCCAGCATGTATTTTTTTGATTAGGCTGTATGTACTCAAATGTGAATGCAGTTTGTTTTTGCTTCATAAATACTGTGCTAGCTGCTTTGGTCATGGGTGGGGGGCAAATATTATAATGGGCTTTGCAGACCCTCGAATCCTACCCCTGTGCCTACAATCCTGACTGCTGATCTATACACCGCACCTGCTCAGTTGTGAAAGGAGCTTGCACTGCTTATGCCCATGCTGTACCTGTTCAGTTGTGAGTGGAATTTGCACTGTGGATGCAGATGTAGTACAAGTGAGATCTATGTAATTTAGTATTAATGTTTTGCTCCTGTAAGGTGCTTGATATAGAGAGGGGGCAGTCTGTTTTAGTGTATTACCAAGGGTTCTGGCTCCTTCAATTTTCAATGTAACCTTTGTGAATGTGGATTATAGTCTTTACTGTTTAGGGGGCGATTATGATGTGGTCTGAAACGGCTCCGACCATCGGTCGGAGCTGTTCAGACCGCATCGTAATCGGCTGTTCGGATTCCTTTCCAACTGACCCATTTTGATGGGGTCGGTCAGAAGGGAATCCGAATCGGATTTCTGAATTGCCTCTGATGGGCTCGGAGAGCCCGTCCGCCATTCGGAAAACCTTCAGTAATCCCTCGGCCAGCTCTTTCTGGCCGAGGGATTACGATGGCAGATTTTCACAGCCTTTCTGTGCTGGCCTTTCTGACACAGAAAGGCTGTGGGAATCTGACTTTGGGGGCCCCCAGCAGGGCCCCCATGGGTGCAAGGCTGCCGAATGGTGGCCTAGGGGGCACCTATGGAGCCCTCTGTTGATCCCTGCACCCGGAGGCAGGCACCTTGAGGTGCATGCCATGGGGTGGAGGGATGAACTGCACCTCTGCTCTTTACAATGAGAGCATGCATTCCGTTCGGAATGCATGCTCCCATTGTAAATTATAGGAATGCGACCGAACAGTGTTCGGTCGTATCCTAATTGCTGGGTTGGGACTGACAACAGGAGGTCGTTCAGTCCCACTTCCCAGACGATGTAGGACGGACTCAGGTACATCCGACATCGTAATCGGGCCCTTATTGTTGTTTCCCCACTCAGTTCCAGTGTCTTTCTGTCTTCGTGTTCCATTGGTGTCCCAGTGCCTAAGAAACTATGGTATTCCAATTAAAAAAATAAGGTATCACCACCACTTTTAAATTTACCTTGTGGAGTGTTTCATTGCTTCATGCCTGGGATAACGGTGCAAAATAAACTGTTAAATAAATGCCTTGCTGCCTGCTGATTTTGGTTATTCTTTGTCCAGTAGGAACTCATTCATGAATTTGTCAAGTTTCTTTTTCACATGCTTTAGGCTATGCCTGCTGCAGACCAATTTTAGAGACCACCATCATCCCATCTCACTTAAATCACTGACCCCAGGTTTCTCTGATGTCGCTGTTCCTGTTGAAAAGATGCCAAATTTAAATTAAAGAAGGTAGGATGAATGTGGACAGGATATAGAGCTACTGAAGTATGAAATGGGCATTCTACAGGAAGCTAAAATGCACTACAGAGTACAAAAGAGCAATTAAAGAACTCTGGCAAGAGGTAGGATTGGGTAGCGGTGAATGCATCAGGATGAAATGTTGTGAAGTCTATACTGTCCTTTTAAGTTTGCTTACATACAGTTTCAGCTGTTGCCATAGCTCTAATCATCAACACTGAAAGATTTCCCAAAGTGTGGCTTTAGGTTAGCCTCCTTCAGCCTTTGTTTAGTTTGGATCTGATACCTTCAGCCATTGCTTGAAAAAATGTTATTCACGTTTTGGATAAGGCCAGTGTATTATTAAACTCTCACTGTTAGTTGTTGGCTATTATGTGTGTAGTCCATTAGCCTAAAGAGTGCTTCCCATTCCAGTGCATGGACAGTGAAGCGATGCATCCATGCACTGCAATGATGGTATATATGTTCTCTTAAAAGTGCTTCAACACTACCTTTGATGCTGCATAATTGCTGATTTTGTCCTCTACATTTTGACGAATGCCGACCTCTGCCCTGACTGACCAACTGTGCTAGCGTCTGGATCCCTAATTTTGTTGTCATAGGAAAACATGGATCATGTGTGTGTATCATGACATATGCTCGTCTCACGGATTGTGGTCTTGTTGGACCGGGAGGGGTACCCAAAGTGCTGCCTTCATAGTGGTGGAAGGCTATCACCGCCACCAGGAGTAAAGCACCACAAGTGCAGTTGTGGCAGCATACTGTGTAGTGATCAGTAGGAGTGAACAGGTGCTTTTTAACCTGTGTCAGGAGTGAGGCCTACAGACTCACTAACTTTAGAGTTCCGCTGTTATGTGCTTAACTAACCCCTTGGCTTACATCAGTTGATGTGAAGTGCTGCGCAGCGCAGGAGTGGTATCTCTATGCTGGATGTATGTGTGCCTGTGAATGATACAATACCTACAGGATCTATTGCTGTTTAGTGTATGTATGTTTATAGCATATGCTGGATAAAGGTGTGCCTGGGAATGGTTACAGTACATGAAGGATGTAGTGCTGTGCAGGGTGTGCATGTTGAATGCAGATGTTGGGTGAATGTGTACTGGTAAGTGGTACAAGACACAATGGATACAGTGCAAAGCACTATGTGCTGGATGTATGTGTGCCTATGAGGGGCACAATACATGAAGGAAACAGCGCTGAACAGTGCATGCATATTAAATGTATGTGCTGGGTGTATGTGTGCCTATGAGTGCTACAGTAAAATGAAGGTACAATGCTGTGCAGTGTGTGTATGCTGTATACATGCACTGGCTGTAAGTGGTACATCACATGGAGGACTCTGGGTTCCATTTTGGAAGACCCAGGCCTGCATGGTGAAGAGATGAAGAGCGGGAGTAATTCCCCCAGACATATTTGTGTATTGCAGCATTCCTGTAATCTGGGTGTGACAAACACAGGGGAGGTGCTCTATGATTCAGTGAGAGATCACAAACAAGAGGCCTGGGCACATCTCAGGAAGCCTCCTCTGAACAGCCACTGTGAAATGCATCCTCGATGCAGGCCTTTGCATCACAAGCTCTTAGTTGACGGCATACTTGGCGATGACACAGGACTTTGCATTGCAGGCCTGCAGCTTCCTCGGAACCGCAGCTGCGTGGTGCATCCTTGATGCAGGCCTTCGCATCGCAAGCCCGTTATTTGCGGCATCCTCAATGACAATGCAGGACTCCACATTGCAGGCCCGATGCTCCCTCAGAACTGCAGCTACGCAACACATCCACAATGCAGAATCTCGCAACGCTCCACAAGCAGAACTTAAGGTAATGGTCCCTGCATCCGTTCCACGCTCCATCAGGGTCAGCCTGAACTTGTGACTTTGGCTGGTCTGATGCAACCAGATGATCGCAGTTGGTACTTCATACTTCTAGGTACTATTTTCACTTAAATCTTTAAAATGTAATATCTCCAGTTCTACTGATTGGATTTTTGTTGTTCTGGTCTCAAAAAATTCATTACATTTTATTCTATGTTTCTAAAGTGGTGTGGGATGTTTCTTGTGTCATGTGTTCAAGTTATTAGTGTTTGCAGTGCTGCATAAATACTTTACATATGGCCTTTAAGTTAAGCCTGATTGCTTTTGTGCCAAGATACCAGAGGGTTATGCACAGGTTAATTTGGGGTGACTTGTGTTTCACCCTGACAAGAATTGTGGTTGCTGCTTAAATAGGGCTTCACCCCCGTCAACCAGTAACTCATCAACCTAGAGGAATCATTCAACTATCCGTGTGACAAGCTATTGTGACACCTTTACTTATAAAAACAATCTCACAACATAGACTGGGAACCTACTGCCACATCTTGTCATTCTAATATCTTGTTTAGTTACTGGAGGATAGAGTCTCTATCACCTTCATGAGTTTGTTGAAACAAACATCTCCACTCCACAGAGGCTGGCTTATATGTGAACGGGATTGCTGAGAGAGTGGAATGAACTTTGCGTAATTTCAGTTACTGACGGTGTTATCATTCTCAGGACCATTTGGCATCACTGATCTTACTATACTCATTGATTGTCTTTATTTTCTAGGGCTCCAAAGATAGCTTGATTCAAAGATTTCTTACTAAATCGCTCTTGGCGAGCATTGCCGCTGTTGTGCATTTTTCCTAGGTGCCTGGACTTCTGTGTTCCTTAGAGGTCTATTCTTTAACCCACCCTTTTTGTGTGAGCTCATTGGCCCATTTGATTGTTTTGTTTGAGTTTGAGTACTTCATGTACTCAATCTAGCATGTCTATCCACTTTGTAAGACCTTCTTACAAAAGCGAACATTTGAATGTGCTTTAATAGACAGAAGGAAAAAACACATCTCTTTGGTCACTTTTGGCCTAAGAATTAGCTCCTGCACCAATGCTGGCTAACATGAAAAAGAATCTGTAAGGGGTCAAGGTTGATGCTCGATATGAAATTCTTCTCATGGAGAATGTTGGTAGATCCAAGAAAATGGTTTATTGCAAGAAAAGAAAAAAACTCTAGCCACAGTCAAGCTACAGCTCACACAACTGAATTTATTCTTTGAACCATTACATACTTATACAGAACACTTAAACAGGATATACCATAAATCTAACAGGGGAGAGCTAAACTATACAAGGAACAAACCAATACATATATACAAATGCAAGAACGATATACCACACACCTCCCTTCCCAAAATAAATAGACATTGCTCTCTTACCTTTGTTCCAATGATCCAAGCACCACAATTCTGTTAAAGTTCCAATTGTGACCATCATTCATTCTGATTGCACTTCAGAACACTTGGTCACCTGGTAAGGAGTACTGAAATGTGAAACTGCATTCCCCTTTCCTGGTAATTTAATTATGACACAGTCACCCATCCTGACTGTTTTAGGTTTGACAGCTTTCTGGCAATCATAATTTTCTTTCCTTCGCATCTGCATGTGCTTCTCCCTTTCCTTCAATGTCACCCCTCCCAGATCACATACACTCTCCCTATTTGTTTTGGAACTTTTCACCCATGGAGGGTTTATGAGGGTGTTGGGAATTTGTTTATGAAACAGTAAGAATGGACTTATACCAGTGACCTTATGAGGAGTGAATCTATACTCCGCCCCTCTTTTCTTCACTTGCACACAATCCTGATTGCTGGTTTTGGCAATTTGAAAAGTCTCCTTTAGTGTCCTGTTAAATCTCTCTACCATTCCATTACTCTCGGGATGATAGAGCAAACATTTTTTATGCTTTATTCCTCTTTCACACAAACAAAGTTCCATTTTCCTGGAAGTTATTTGCAGCCCATTGTCCATAAGTATACTTGTCGGATTTCCTTTTCTTCTAAATACCTCCGAAAGAACCTTAGTACAGCTGAAGTGTTGATCTCAGATGTTACAGCAAATTCTGGCCACCAAGAAAACATGTCTATGGCAACTATTAAATATTTGTTGACTCCTCTAGTACCAATAGGACCAACTATGTCTAGACCAATCTCCTCCCAAACTTCACTGGGAATATCTCCGCAAGTCATGGGAACAATTCTCACCTTCATAGTTTTATCACTCATGTTACACTCTCCACAATCCCTTACACATCGTTCTATCATTATGTCCATTTCTGGTCACCAATATGTACTTCTTGATCTTTCCTTCATTTTACTTATCCCTTGATGACCTTTGTGAGCTATGCACATCAACTGTTCACGTATATTACTGTGAGGAACTACTCTTATCCCTCTCTTAAAACTATTCCAGCCATTTCTCCTGAAATAATCCAACTGCAAATCTAAGCAAGTTCTTCATCCAAGTACTTTTCTCTCAACCACTCATCCTGAGAGACACAACCTCCTGTTACACTATAAACATTAACTTCCTCAGCACTATACCAATCATCACATGCACCTTCCTGACACTCATGATCTAAGACAACCTGGAGAGAAAATCTGCCAAACAAATTTCTATTCCAGCAATATAAATGACAGAAAATTGAAAATCCTGAAGGCCCACTAACCATTTACATATTCATGTCTAATCCCTTTTTGTTGTACACTTCTTGTACCAGCTTTTGACCTGTTTATACCAGGAATCTCACTCCCCACATAAACTGTTTGAATTTTTAAATGGACCAAAACACCGCAAAGGCTTCCTTTTCAATAGTAGAGTATCGCAGTTCAGACCTCTTTAAGGACCAAGAAGCAAACGCATTGGTAACATCTATCTCAGCCTGTTTCTGTCTCAAAACTGCCCCCAAGCCTTTATCATAGCACCCATAACAATTACACATTGTCTCCCTGGTATGAAACTCTTCAATTTTTGTGCACCAATGAGACTAGATTTTACATCCTCAAATTCCTCTTGACATTCCTTTAACCACTCAAAGTGTACATTTTTCTTTAAAAGAGACCTAATGGCTAATGTACAACTAGAAAAGTTGGGCACAAACCTAGAGTAATAGTATGTCATGCCTAAACAGGATTGTATTTTCTCTTTTCTTGAGTGTTGTGGCAATTTAACAATTGTTTAGTCTAAGTCCTCTTTAGGACTCACACTGATTTTATTTTTGTATTCTCCCGAATCCTCATTGAATATTAACACATCATCCTGAAAGAACTTAAGGATGTGAGGGACTTAGAATCCTCTTTAAAGCGAACCTGATGATAGGCAGATGTCGAGTCTAAGGTGGAAAAGAACTTGCCATTGCCTACCATGGTGGTCATTCATTTCTGAGTTGTTGGGTAAAGGAAATCTATCCTGTACCACTTCATTGTTTACATTTCTCAGATCAACACATTAGCGTATGTCACCTCAGGGTTTTGTCACCACTACCATAGGAGCCACCCATTTTGCTGCTTCCACGGGTTAAAATATGCCCTCATCTTTCAGCCGGTTTAATTCAGCCACTAGAGCATTTTGTAAACTCAGGGGAATATTTCTTGCTTTGCAGGCAATGGGAATGGCATCATCTTTAAGCACTATATGGTGTGGGTATCCTTTGATGCACCCTACTTTGTCAGAAAATATAGTGACAATGCCTTAATTTGTTTGACTTGTACCTGAGGGTTTGAATTGGGATGAAGAAATATTCCTAACAGCTTTTGATATGGCCAACTCAATATGGTGTCCCCTTCCACCAGGACATATACTTTCTCCTGAGGATGGTTCCCTTTAAACATAAAATTAGCCAGAAAATAACCCACAAGTCAATGGATTTACCCTCATAACTGTAAGGAATGACGTCCGGGTCCACCAGATCAACCTTTCCTTCAAAGAATTGTGAGAAATCTTTGGAAGACACAAGTATTAATTTTGCACCTGAGTCCATCATCATGGAAACACAAATTTCATTGATGTTATCCACATCAGCTGAATAATCACATTTAACACTTGTGACACATTTAACATCATTGACAACTTGTAATACCAATTCATCTTCCTCACCATCAATCTCATTAATTTTCTCTTTGCCTGGTACAGCTTTACAACACTTAGCAAAGTGCCCTTTTTTATCTCATGATCTACATGCAACATTCAATGCTGGGCAATCTTTACTGTTAGCAAGGTGATTAGGATTTCCACACCTAAAACCAACTGTTTTAGGTCTGATAATATTCCCTTGCTTTTTCTGAGAGCTCAGTTGTACCGAAGCTACATTATCTTTAGATTTTTTCAAATCACATATGCATTGTAGTGAATGTTCAAATAGCTTGGCTATGGTTAATTCTTCCACTAAGGCTGGGTAATTCTTAGACCATAATTCTTCTCTTACCTTGTTTTTGAATTCCAACATAAATTGGTCACGGTTTCTTACCTCCGTATTGTCGCCAAAATTACAAAAAGCAGCTAATTTTCGTAGTGTGATTACAAACTCTTCTACAGTTTCATCATCTTCCTGTTTCCTTTAACCAAAATTAAATCTTTGTAGAATAACTGATACTTTAGGAAGGAAATGTAAGTCCAATTTTTTGATGGTGGTCGCAAATTCATTTAGACTATCACCTTCACCGTCAGTAACTAAATCAGGTTAATTTTCATATATGTCCTGACCCTCAGCACCCAGACAGTGAATACGCATGGATGTTTTCCTTGCTGCTGATAGATTAGGACCACACACCTTCAGATAGTTTGTAAATACTGTTTTCTATTTTGACCAAATGAGAGGGGGACACCAGGAGTGAATAAAAAGAAAGGAGGTGGAGCGATATGCTGCATGGTAAAGAAGACTTGGGGCCCGATTCACAAAAGTAATCTGAGACAAAATCCTAACTTTACGACTTTCGGTATTCACAAAGGCATTTAGGAGTTCACATTGGCGATGAGAAGCTCCCTTCCCCACCAGAAGAAACTCTAACACTCCTCTACATACGCTTTGTTCTCAAGGTAACCCTCTACATTCTTGGATTTTTGGTTAAGCGTTATTCCCTAAGCCCTATATGCCACTACATACTCAGGACGACTTTTAAATAGATAAAGATTGACATTCACCAGACTTTATTTAATTTAATTTGTTCATTCCCATGTCTGTTTCTTCCAATGCGATCTTGCTCCTGCATAGGAACGAGTTCACCGCGAGCCTGATGATTTCTCATCCTGCCCTCTTCGTACAAAGTGCACGTGCACACCACCAGCCTGAGGATCTTGGCATCAGGCACCCCATGAGCCTCTTCAAGTCGCGCTCAGCCGCCACAAGCCTCGCGGATCGCTCTTCACACGGAGAGTGTTCTTGACTTGAAGAGCTACCAGCACTGAGCTTTCCAGCACTGATTTCTTACTGTTTTAACTGATTAGAGCCGTTTTCTCCAAGAATAGCTTTCTCTCTGTTCTTTAACAAGTATTCTCCTTCATCATGACATCATTCATCAATAGCAACAAAGACCTTTACTTTTCTTTCCACTTGCCATTGAAAGTGAAAAGTAATCTGAGACAAAATCCTAACTTTACGACTTTCGGTATTCACAAAGGCATTTAGGAGTAGTAAAGTTAGGATTCCTAACTTTACTACTCCTAAACTGAGAAAAAATCCTAACTTTACGACTTTCGGTATTCACAATAGGCATTTCGGAGTAGTAAAGTTAGGAATCCTAACTTTACTACTCCTAAATGCCTTTTCAGCTCAGGACAAAGTCAAGTCCTATTTTTTTGCAGATTTATATAGCGCGAACTCGACCCGAAGGTATTGGAGCGCTTCACATGAGCACCAGTTACGTTACACAAGGACACATACATTTTTTTGGAAGGCACGGGGAGATTAAGTGACTTGCCCAGAATCACAGGATGTGGAGTCAGCCCCGAGGCTCAAACCTTGGTTTCCCAGCTCCAAGGTCGGCAGTCTAGCCGTGAGACCACATCCTCTCCCCGTCCTATTGTAAAACGCCTTCAAGAGCCATCTAAAAAATCGAGAATGCAATTCCATATTCTCAAAATTAATTTTATTAGTTGCAATATATCAATCTCATTAATAGCAAACTAATGTTTGCTTGATGATCAACATGTAATAAATATTTGAATCACATAAGTGTTCAAAAGGTTTCCAGTCAACCTGAAAGCTGGAAAGGGAATTTTTACAAAAATATATTTCATCTTCAGCAATTGCATTAACTTATCTACATTGCTTTTTCATAATGATATGAATAAATATCCGACAGCAAAAGATGGCAGTAACCAGTGCTAAAGAGCACTGGTGGACAGCCCCGAGAGACTAAGACTTGGCAAACTTTACAGCAGAAACCACATGTTCAGACTGCAAAGGCTGCACTAAATTACACTGTGGGAATTTTCCCAAGTTTGACAGGTCTTAGATTTTTATATGACATATGGCACAGTTTATTTACTTGCCTAGAGACTTTATGTCCCACATTGCCACATCAGGGTCCACATGTAATATCAAAGTCAAATGAATGCAAATACTAATTTAGAAATTGAGTTAGTGTACACATGTAACTTTCAACCTTACATTTCCAAGCTATACTTTAAAAAAATCGCCTTGTTTAAAATTCACTTTTCATCCACTTTTAAGTACATCACGTTAGGTTGACTTTTTTTTCTATACTGCAGATTTTATTCCAGAACAAGCTTTATATGGTTTGAAAAAGGAGAGAATCAACATTGTGCCCTTCATTTGTAACGTTAATGTATATAAAATATATACATATATATTATTTTGTGTAATAGTAACTATAAATATGTTTGTTTATGTTGACATATTGGTTTCTACTAGATTGTGGCGGAAATTATACATTAGGGGTAGATTTAAAAATAGTGTTCACGTGGAGCTTAGAAAATTGAGTTGTAGATTGGTTTTTATGTGGGTCTTGAACAAGGTGAAGGATGGATTCCATCCTATCTCCAGGGCTAAATTATTCCATATTGGAGCTAATCCGCAAAAGAGAGGCATTTTTACAAATTAGGGGCCATATTTATCATAGTGTTGCATTGCCATCGCTACCTGCAACACTAAAGTCTGATTTATCATGTCACGCAAGGCCACCTTGCATGGCCCTGCATGGCTTGATAAATCTGGAATAACGCAAGGCAGTCCAAATCGCTGCCTTTCCCCAGGGAGGCATTCCATGGGTGGAGCGTGGGTGTTCCTACGCATCCACCCATGGATTTGGGCTCATTCCCAGATTTACCATTAGTGTTAGACCTGGGAATGTGTCAAAATGCTTCCCCTCCCCAGTGGAGGTGTAACGAGGAGAAATATCTTTATTTCTTCTCATTTCTCCCTCTTTCTATGTTTGCTGTATTCTGCAGCACACATAGAAAGAGGAAAATGCCTCTGCAATCTTGCTTATGATACAGGCACACTAGCATCATAGTGCAAGGGTGCCTGCAGTGGTGCTAGGCATCCAAAAGTGCACCAGCGCAAGGAAAGGACAGGAATGTACAGTATGATGTTAAATGCATCGATTTCCTGCCCGTTCGCGTTCATGCAGTGCAGCAAGGTGGCTTGCTGCATTGTGCAGTAGAAAGTATGGTAAATATGCTCCAAGGTGTCTTGGTTGAGATTGTTTGGACTGCAGGTGTGTCTTTGTAGGCCTTTCTAAAGACAGCTTTAGCAGTTTGGGTAGATCCTATGCCACCATTGCACACCCTACACAACATACAACATACACACCTAGATGACATACATTTTACAATATAAGACAGAGTAAGGGGTTTTTGGACACCTCTCTTCAAACATTAGCTATTGTGGCTCAGTAGCTTTAGGCAATGGCTCACAGGGCGGAACCACGCTTGCCTTAACCACACATATGCCTTAACCACGCATATCCCTTTATCAGTCCTGCCTTTACCATGAAATCGCGTGGTAAAGGCATGCATGGTAAAGGAATGTGTTGTTAAGATGCAGTCGTTATTCAGGCAGCGTTGTAGAAGTATGCGTGGTTTAGCCATGCACGCCTCTCTCATACAACCCTCAGAGCTTGTATCTACCAAGGCATTTCATGGATTCGTACATCTGAGCAGTGGTGCCAGTGCCATGCATTATTGTGACACTCCTGCCAGGCAGCTCCTCTTTTGCCTGTGCAGCAGTTCATTCATTTCTGCAGTTCTATTCGTTTTCCCTCTTCCTACCGGGCTGCACCCTTCATGAATGACCAGACTGGTGCTTCAATTATCCCTCACTCACTTAGCCTTTCATTTCCTCATTGACCCCACCTGGGTCATTTCCTGCTATCCTGAGATTCACTTCATATACGCTTACTAATTCTTATCCTCGCTCTCCTATTCATTTGTACCTTCTCATTCTTCCTGTTGCTTGCTCACCTCCGTACCCATTGGTCATCCACCTGCTTCATCTTTCTCCCCGATGCTTACCGCAACTGAACTTGTCTGTGTTGTATACTGTTCTCGATCCCCTCTCAAGATTTGCAGTATGAGTACCTAGCAGGCTGAAAAGTGTTGCATTTCCCTCCCTGCCTGCATCAGTCAGTATAGTGAGCTGCCACATCATGACCTCATAAGCTGCAGAAGCTCTGTGTGCAGAGCAAGGTCTCCAAGCAGCCTGCTCTGGCTTCCAGCAACTGTGTGCCAGTTTTAGCTAGTGCTCAGCTTGGATTCCACTTGGTGGTCATAATAGACTATTCTTTCTGCCAGATTCCAGTGATCTCAACATTGATCACAAAGTCAATCCGGGCTCCTTTAAAATAGAAGAAGGACAGCATGGTAAGACACTGGTGATCCAGCGCGGTTAATATAAATTTCTCCTCAGGTCACGAATCCAGGTAAATCATTCACTTCTATTAAGCCATATGACGGGGGGCCCATAACACCGCATATCATACATTCATTCACTCACTGGATTACACACCAAGGAGAAATGTGTTGCTGGAGTAACGGGATACCTTGTTAAATTAGACAGAATAAAGCCTCAGACATCATATACATTAGCCTTTGATCCTGTTGGTTCCAAACATCAAGGTATTCCGCTCTTTGGTCGATGGACCAACTAGTAGAATAAGTTGATGGTGATTAAGACCAGCTCAATCACTGTAAAACTTGTTAAACTTTAAACTTATTAATGAACTAAAGAACCACAGACTCATTGTTGATTAGAATGAAATTTTATCTAAATTTTCATTTGCACGGTTGAGATTCTTAATTTATTAATCACTTTAATACATTAATAACATTTATATGAAAAGTTCTAATAAAGAATTTGAAACTTATGCATTACCCATTTAGATGCAGATAGGAATGGTTCACCAAAAAGAAGATAAACCGTAGATCACAGAATAGACTCCCAAACTGACTGACTGTCCCGCTAATGGCCTCCTCGACTGGACCTCCCGTACAGATTTCCCGCAACGGTCTCGTTCCTTCCCCAGTCAAGTTCGAAGTCCAAAAATGACAAAGTCCTTTAGTAATATCGTGGTGGAAAAACCAACGGCGGCAGTAGCATAAATAGCAGCGGCCACAGCAGCAGCAAAAAGGCAACTCAAAGAAGTAACCTATAGAAAACAGCAGCAGCTCCCACATAAGAGCAGTCCCTTTTATACCCTACTTCTAGCTTACTACACAAAATGTTGCAATCCATAGGGGCAGGAATTACGCTAATTGGTCCATTTGATGATCACCTCACCGCCTTCTTTCTTCAAACTGGTTTCGGGGACAGTTAAGAGTATAATGGTTTCTCATGACCTTTGGGTAAAAGCAGTCCAATTTGTCCATTCATTTTGTTGCAATCTCGATGGTCACAATTTGGTTAGTCCTTTGTTGCTTATGTTCTTTTCTCATTTATTCCCACGAATACACGCTGAGTCTTTCTTGGCACCCTCCTTATGGCAGGTCAACGTGACCTTGACATCTCTCACTCCGTGCACAGGCTGTACCCACGTGGTTCAGCTCCTCTATTTCTTCCGCTTAGAGGCCATCTTTTGGCTTCGTCACGTGACAGCATCTGTCTCGGCAGCCATTTTCACAGCCTGGCCTAACAGGCCCGAACGAACTATCATAAGAACAAACACAATCAAAATTAAAACAAAGAAAATAAGCCTTTCTGTTTACCACCCGCCATTCTAAAGACCCATGTTAGGCGTTACCTAGCAGAAGCGACATTTAAAGCCATTTTACTTACCATCTGCATTCTTTGCCACAATACAAATCTACTACATAGCATAAATCATGCGATTTTACTCTAATTAGTACACAAATCACAATGTTAGGGTTAATCAACTTCACAATTGTAAATAAATTAGATTTTGCACAAATTTGCAGGTTACCCTTTATGTAGTGTTTACTAAAGGTGCAATTGTTGATTAACTCATGCTCCATCAAACAATTTGTATCGTTAATTCATTAAAACTCATTAATTTTCCAAAAAGGGGGTACAAATTATTTTTATTTACCCTGCTCCTTCAATTCCCCCTTTGGTGATTTTTAATATCACCACTAAAAACCTAACCTACAATTTATCAGATAAATGTTTCTTGTCCACTTGCTTTTGTTAGTTCATACAACGGTGTTTTTCTCATTTTGTCTTTTAGACCTTTTGTATATGTTCTCTTTCAATTCTTCCAATTCTATTTCTCCCATTTCTCGTTCTCTTTCTTTATTTTTCTCATTTTCTCTTTTTATTCTATTTTCTCTTCTTCTCCTTTTAACACACACATATGCTAATCTCACTAATAACATTATCACTATTATCACTGTTACTGATATTAGTATCTTCCCAATAAGAGAACTACCTATTTCTGTGAACCATTTTAGCAGTGAGGAAAAACTCTTACCAAGTTTCTCCCAAACACCTTCAACCTCCAGTGGGACAATTTCTTTGTGCAAATCAGTAATATTCTTTATATACTTCTGTATATTCTCACTTTTGTCTGGAATGTAAGTGCAACAATGTTGGACTTTCAGCATTCCACAGACTCCACCCTCTTTTGCCAAAAGAATGTCAAGGGCAAGTCGATTTTGCATTACCATAGCTCTCATGGCAACCATTTCGGTATTTACCATCAAGAACCCTCCAGCAGTATTCGTTGATAAACGATCTACTACTGTAGACAATTTCCGAATCTTGTATGCATTCAAAGATATACCCAATGCTGGTATCACTGCTCCAAAAATGTCACCTACTATTTCTGAAAAACTTTCCCTCCTTCTCCGTGATAATATTGTACCTATCTCGTGTATTCCTTTTGTTCCTCTCTCCACATGAAAAATCTTTGGAAAGACCAGGCCTAAATAGCACGTTCCGTACCAATGGTCCGGCAACCTATAATAAGCTCTATTTCCGCAAATGTAATAGATCCCTGGAAATACTGGATCTTTTCCACCTTTAAATCCCCATCCTCCTAAAATTTTATATGTATCTCGGCATTCACTGGAACCCACGAAATAGTTATCATATATTGTTTTACTTCTACTAATACACAATTTTCCCTGTTGGGGCCAATCTAGAACCATAGCTGCATTAGTTTCTCCTTTTTCATTTTTCTCTTCAAACGCCCAAAGTGGTGTTTTTATCTTTTCTTCTGCTACCTTTCTCTGAAACTTAACTCTTCTGTTTTCTACCATATCCCAAGAAAATCTTTTCTTCTTTCTTTAGTTCACAGGTAAGATTGTGTCTAACTATATACTCTAATGTTAGGTCTTTATTTTCTAAGAAAAATTCTCCAAACATTTTCGCAACTTTCACCTTATTTAATTCAGGAATTACGGGAATTTTAGCAAAAACAGTGTCTATATCAGTGTAATAATATCCTAATTTACCTGTTTTATAAAATAAACTAGCTGGAACACTACAAGTTATCCGATACGTCAAAGGAAGGTGATGATAAGTCACACCTTCTGTGACAGACGCAGGTAACTGCATACAAACATAGCAATCCCTCACATCCGTTGTCTCCACATATTCATACAGCAGTTTTGTGAAGACATTCTTGGAGAAATCAGTTATAGACTTATCCTTATGTAAATCAGTACTATCTACTAATGCTGCAGTGTTTTGTGTGATAGCTTCTTTATCCTTTTTCGTGTTATTTCCTTTTACAGACGTTTCTTCTACAATTAACCTAAGTGGTATTACTATGGCTAACATAAGCCAAATAAACATCAGCAATCCTGTACAAAAGAAACACATATTACACCATCTACGTAAAAACTCACATCTAGATCTTCTATTCTCAGTGTCTACCATGTTGTACTATTATCTAGCTATATATATATATATATATATGTATGTACAGAAAATGTGTCACCACACCTCAGAATGACTTTTCGGCCACT
Source organism: Calotriton arnoldi (assembly GCA_963921515.1). NCBI lineage: Eukaryota > Metazoa > Chordata > Amphibia > Caudata > Salamandridae > Calotriton > Calotriton arnoldi. The sequence goes on from CAWUFW010002907.1 coordinate 828,446, forward strand.
CTACCCTTTACTTTGTCTCGTTTCGGTGCTTTCTTCAGCTCTTTCCAGAACTCCTTCTTGTCTTGTTCAGTTTTTGTGTCCAGTCCGGTTTTCGTGCTTTGTCTTTTCAGTTTTGATGCATTTCACTTTCACCCATTGGTTTATTGCTTTCATCTGGGCTTTCGTGACTGTTATCTTCTTCTTTAATATCGGTCAATGCGATGTATAGCCACTCAGGTGACTTATATTTCAAGTTAGGTCTTTTCACTCTTTTTGTTTTTTGTAATTGTCCTTGTCCCTTTTGACTTGTTATTTCATTTACTTGTTCCGCATCATCTCTGTTCAAATTTATTATCTTATATCTCAGTCTTTTAACTTCATGGGGCCAATTGTCTCCTTTTCTTGGCCTTTTTAGTTCATTTTCCTCTTCCTCTCGTTCAGCTCTCCAAGTTCTCTTTCTTGGTCCTAATCTTTGCTTTCTTTCTTCTTCACTTTCTTCTGATTCTGTCTCAGACCTTACTTCACTTCCTCTAACCTTGAACCTTATGATCTCGATTTCTTTGTCTGAATCTGAACCTTCTTGTATCTCTTCTGTTGGGACATTTGATTCTATCCCTCCTCGATTGTCTTCAGCATTTGTTTTAATCTTTCTATCTGAATCTAAATTTCCCTGTGTTTCTTCTATTAGTTGTTAGTCTGTCCCTACTACTCCTCGGGTTTCTTCCGGAATTTCTTCTATCTCTCTCTCTGCATCTAAGTCTCCCTCAGTTAACTCAACTATCTCTGGAGGAATTCTTCCATAACTTGTACTTGGTTGTTCGCTGTCACTGTCTCTTGGTTCAGTTTCTTTCTTTATAATGTCAGCTTTTGTTTTTCTCTTTTGTTTCTCATCAGATTCAGGTTGGTCTGTTTCAGATTCTGAACTGGTATCCGATATTTCCAGATGTCGACCTACAGGTCGAGCTTCAAGATCTGGAATTTTGATCGTTTCAGATTCTTCTTCAGTTGTTAAACTTGTACCTGTTTCTTCCAGATGTTGACTTTCAGGTCGAGCTTCAGGATCTGGAACTCTACTTGTTTCAGGTTCTGCTTCGGATGCTGAGCTGGTATCAGATATCTCCAGATGTCGACTTACAGGTCGAGCTTCAGGATCTGGAACTCTGATGGTATGACTGGCATGAACCCAATTTTTCACACCTGCACATTTTACAGCAGTTGTTGTCACCAGGATCACTTGACGTGGCTTATCCCAGCGAGGAACCAAACAGTTTCTTCTTCTGTGGACTTTTATGCGGACCCAGTCTCCTCGACTCAAATCATGAGCTGGTTTTCTTTCAAGAGTGGTCGCATCCGGTCCAACCTGATGAAACACAGAATGTACCACATCAGCTAATCCTTTGCAATAGTCCAATACGAGATCATCAGTTATAGTCAGCAGTTTGTTGACAGGTACATGTGCTTGTCTCATTGCTCGTCCCATGATTATTTCATGAGGACTCAGACCTGTTTTTCTGTCAGGTATGCTTCTGATAGTCATCAGCACCAATGGCAGGGCATCTGGCCATTTGAGTCCTGTGGCTTGACACATTTTCCCTAGCCTATTCTTTATTGTTCCATTTACTTGCTCTACCACTCCAGAAGCTTCTGGTCTGTAGGCACAGTGTAATTTCTGTTGTATGTCAAGTGCTTCACATATCAATTGGATTAGTTCATTTTGGAAATGTGTTCCTCTATCTGTTTCGATCGTTACTGGAAAACCATATCTCGGAATGAATTCTCTCAGTAGGAGCTTAGCCACAGTAACTCCATCATTCCTTCTTGTCGGATAGGCTTCCATCCAACGAGAAAACAAACAAACGATCACAAGAACATATTTCAATCTATTGCTCGGGGGCATTTCAATAAAATCTAGTTGCATTTTGGTAAAAGGACCTCCTTCACGTCCTATTGTCCCTAAACTCATGTTGGCATGTAAGACATCTTTGACAGAGACTTTCAGCTATAGCTCTGAATTTTGGGTTGTACCAAGTCTGTCTGAAAAGTCTGATCATGGCATCCCTACCAATGTGAGCTTGTCCATGGTACATCCGTGCCATATTAGAAATCATGCTATCAGGCATAACTGGTCTTTCATCTCTATAAACCCAAACGTCATCTTCCTCTCTTTGTCTGCAACCTGCTTTTATCCAACCATCTTTCTCCTCTTCATTGGCCTCTTCCTGTAATTGCCTTACCTCATCCCAGGTTTCGACCATGTTAGTAAACAGCAAGGGACATGAAACATTCTCTTTTTCTCTCCTCCTATTCAGTGAGACCATATTTCTGGCACAATATTGGGCTATTTCATCGGCATATTGATTTCCCACTGTAATATAGTCTGCTCCATTTTTGTGTGCAGCGCATTTCACCACTGCAATCTGTTTAGGCAGCTGTATCGCCTCAAGCAATTTCTTCACAAACTCACCGTTTCTGATAGGAGTTCCTGCAGACGTCAAGAAACCTCTCTGAGACCAGATCTGTCCAAAATCGTGGACCACTCCGAAGCCATACTGGCTATCCGTGATCACCGTAATTCGGACATTCTTTCCCAGTTTGCACGCCTGAATCAGAGCAATCAGCTCAGCCACTTGGGCTGAACGTATCCCTCTCAAACAAGATGCTTCCATTATAGCTGCTACTGTACATACAGCATACGCAGCACTTAAAACTCCTTCACTCGTTCTCAGACATGACCCGTCCACAAACATTATGTAATCTGATTCTTTTAAGGGCTCATCTTTAATATCTGGGCGAGGCTTGGTGCAAAATTCAAGCACATCCAAACACTTATGATCAACTTCATCTTTGACTCCTACATTTTTTTCATCTGGCAGTGAAGTTGAAGGATTCACACTTGTGCATCTATCAATGGTTACATTGTCTGCACTCAAAATCACCTTTTCGTACCTAGTCAGCCGAGTATGTGTCATGAATTGGGTTTTGGTTCTAGTCAGAAGAATTTCAACAGAGTGTGGAACATATACTCTCAGTGGATATCCCATCACAATGCCTTCACTCTGTTCCAGACTCACACAAGTAGCAGCTACTGCTTTCAGACATCCAGGCAATGCCTTTGCTACCGGGTCTAAAACAGCTGAAAAATAAGCAATTGGTCTTTTCATTTTTCCATGCCTTTGCACTAACACCGAAAATGCACATCCATCTCTTTCACTACAATACAGCTCAAATTCTTTTTCATAATCAGGCATTCCCAATGCCGGTGCCTCACACAACTTTGTTTTCAGTTCTTTGAAAGCCTTCATTTCCTCCTCATTCAATTCAATCGGATCTCTGACATCTCTTTTTGTCAATCGCTGTAAAGGTTTTGCAATTAATGAAAATCCACTTATCCACTGTCGGCAATATCCAACCATTCCAAAGAACATTCTCACCTCTCTCTGTGTCATCGGAGCTCTCATTCCTCGGATAATCCTTATTCTTTCTGTCGTCACTTTTCGCATCCCTTTTTCAATCTTATGACCTAGATACTGTACTTCCTGCTGACAAAATTGCAGTTTTGACGGGGACACTTTGTGTCCTCCTTCTGCTAAATGATTCAGTAAAGCAATTGTGTCCGTAACACATGCTTCTTTAGTCTTTGATGCCACCAATAGGTCATCAATGTACTGAACCATCACAGATTTTTCAGGCATTTTTAAATCTTCCAATGATTTCTTTAGGATCTGATTAAAGATTGAGGGACTTTCTGTATACCCTTGAGGAATTCGGCACCATGCCAAAATACGCTCTCCGAACCGGAACGCAAATAATGGCTGGCTGTCTGGGTGCAACGGAATAGAAAAGAATGCATGGCACAAATCAATAACTGTGTACCATTCTGCATCATGTGGAATCTGATATAGTATTACAGCGGGGTTTGGCACAATTGGACAACTGGGGACAACGATTTTATTTACCTTCCTCAAGTCCTGTACTATCCTATATGTCCCATTCGGCTTTTTCAATCCCATTATTGGTGAATTACATGGGCTACTCATTAACTCTCTCAAAATTCCTTGTTCAATCATCTTATTAACTACAGGGGTTATTCCTTCAATAATTTCTGGCGTTAATTTATACTGTGGAGTATTTGGGTAATTTATTCCTTCTCTTATAGTAATCTTTACAGGGTCTACTCCTCTCTGTAACCCAATGTCCTCACCTGTGAAATCCCATACATTAGATCTGACCGTTTCTTTCAATTCAATTGGGATTTTCTCTGCGTCAAACACAGGAAACATGTCATTTACTCCTGGTTCTAGTTCTGCCATTGTCATTTTATACAGGACATCTTCATCTGGTGTCTGGAAAGCAATACCATCCGGGGTACAATAGATGGTACAATTCATTTTACAAAGCAGATCGCGCCCTAGCAAATTTACAGGACTGCAATCACATACCACAAACCGATGCATCTCTTTGAATGGTCCAACTTTCACCTCTACTGGTTTGGTAAGAGGCGCTTTAATCTGTTGGTTTGAAACACCTACAACTTGGATATATTCTCCTGAGAGAGGAAGGTTTGGAATTTCCACTGATCTAACAGTAGAACGGGTAGCTCCAGTGTCCACAAGGAATGTAACATTTACACCATTCACTTCTCCATCCACAAATGGACCTGACTGATCTACCTCTAGAGTTGCGCCAAGCACGCACTCTTCTTCCTCTCCTAGGCACCGTCACAAACTTTCATCTGATTCATTTCCATCCTGCCGTAACCAATACTGCGACACTGCAGCTGCGCGCAGCAATTTTGTTACCTGCTCTCCTCCGTAGAATCCTGTCTCTGCACTGTATCTCTGGGGGTTTACACTCTTAGGAAGAGGTGGTTGTGGCACCTGACTCTGTTGAGTAACTACCTGCGGTTGTTGCAGCTGTTGGTAACTCACCTCATTCTGCACCTGTGGATTTAATGGTTGATTTTCCGTATTAGCTTTGGGAGGAAATCTACACTCGTTTCTCCAATGCCCTAACTTTCCGCAATTATGGCATGGCCATTTCTTTTTAGCCTCTTCTATACTGATTTGACCTTTTCCCTTACCTATATTCGGTTTGGATTTAGTTTGTCCTGCATCACTAGACTGATTATTCATTTGAGCCTCTTGCTTTTCTGCAACCTTTACTTGTGCCCACATCGCTTTTTCCTTTAGTTTACGCTGTCTACACTCGATGTCATCACTACAATATTTGGCATACCTTAATACCTCATCTACAGTGCTATTCTGCCAACACAACATATGCTGCTTAATCATTTCACTTATTTCTGATTTCAATCCATATACAAATCTGTATACAAAATAACTCATGTCCTTTTCACTCAACGTCTCATAACCACTATACTGTTTGAAAACCAAAAGCAACCTCTCGTAGTGGGCATGTACACATTCCTTACTTTCCTGAGTTGTTCTATCAATCTTTACCCAATCTGTTTCTTTCGGTGGAATCTTATTTTTCAAAAACGTGATGGCTTGTTCATACTTTCTCATTACCTCTGGACCTGGGGCTCCAGTTTTTGCATCTCTAGGATATTCTTCCTTCGGCCAATCAATTGTAATCTTACACTCTGTCCATAAGTCTGCTGGTACTACAATCTCAAACAATCCATCCAGATCTTCCCACAACACCTTTGAAACTTTTACAAATCTTTCTACCTGTCTAAACCATTCTACGGGTTTCTCTCTCAATCTTGGGAAGTCATTTGTAAATGACAATATATCCTGTCTGGACCATGGAACATGCACATAGCTTCCTCCTGGAGTTTCCCTCATCGGGTATTCCAGTGCTATTGGTTCCTTTTCCTTTACTGGAAAAGCCAATGATGCTTTATCGGTTGTTCCCTCCTTTCTTCTTATCCATCTGCTCCTCCATCTGTCCACATCTCCCCATTTTCTCAATAACACAATCAGTTCCTTTATCTGAGTTAATCGTCCTGATGTGTTCAGATTTTCTATATCCTTTTCACTAAAATCTACCCTATACGGTTTCTGCAATCCTCTGATCTTTCCAAACTCTACTCCCAGTTCATTCGCTGTTTCTTCCAATTTTTCATGCAAATTCCTAGCTCTCCAAGTAACACTCTTGCACATGAACATGAGTTCATCATCTTGATATGTTTTCAATCTATCTGTACCAATAGTCCCTAAAATCAACTCTTCCATGTCTATCTTTAATCTGATTACATCCAACGGTTGCGGTTCTGCATCTTTCTTCTGTAAATTCCTCATCCACTCATTTAATTCTTCTGGAGTCGGACCTACAGGGGTACTATTTATTTCTATCCAATTTGTACTTCTCTCTGGGGTCTCAGTTGCTGACTCAGTTCCCATAGGAATCCTATTTATCTGACTCTCATTAACCGTCAAATTTGTAGGTGGACTCGATCTATATGAGCCAACCGGATCTCTTGTCTCTCTAGTTTCTGGGATTATCCCTTCTCTCATTCTTTGCATATTCGAGTTCATTGGAATTGTCAAGGAATGCTCATCTATTCTTTGGTTTTCAAATACCGGTATTACTGGTCCTATTGTCACTGGCACAGTCACGGCTTCCATGTTCATAGTTAATTCTCTTATTTTCTCAGTCAATTCTCTTGTGGTTCTTGCTAACTCAGCTGTATTACCACTATCAGGCTTCGCACTCTGGGGAGTTTCTGATTTTTCATAAGACCTATTTATTTCATAATTTCGTTCAGGGCTTTTATTCATCACAGTTTCCATAGGTGGTGCATTTGGTGTCACCACCGCAGAATTCTGTTGATATGGAGGTGGTTTTCTGTTTAAAATGTCTTCCAGCAACTCATCCTCTGTATCGCTACCTCCATACCTATACCTCTCAGTTACTGCATGTTTCTTTTTCTCCGTACACTTTCTCCCTGTTACTTCTTCAACCGTTCTGACAGGAAACAAACCATCCGTCATATTAGCATACCTCCATCGTCTCATCCTGTCTTCATGATTCATTCCCCATACTCTTCCATGGACTAAACTATAATTCTTCGCACCTCTGTGTCTTTCTCTTTCATACATCTCATCTTCCCATTCACCTAACGCTTCAAACTGTGTTGGTCTAGGTCTCGGTTCAAGTTATATCATTTTCTCTCTCAAATTTCGAAGTACAGCCGTGCTAAACGAACCGTTTTCTGGGAACGCTAATACTCCATCGTTCTGAGTATATGTTGTCCAATTTTCCAACCAAATACAAGTATGATAGCCATATTTCAACATCATATGAGATGCTGGCGTCTTCGGCGGAGGAAGTACTTCTCCTTCCCTAGTCACTACCTTTTTGTCCTTCTTGAAAAAGTTTTTAATCTTCGTCATCCATGACTGTTTCTCTCTACCATACTCATAATAAGCCATATTGCACGATTCTTTCTCTCCAATAAACTCACGAAATTCTTCACTACGCTGTTCTTTCTACTGTTTGGCTATTCGGACCTATCCCAGCGCATCTCACACCAACGCACCAATCCAAAAACTCTACGTCACTCCTAACTGACCAATACCAGCGCGTCTTCACACCAACGCACCAATCAGGATGCTCTTTGTTTTTGTCACAGCTGGCCAATACCAGCGCGGTCTTTGTTGACGTCAGTACTACTCCTGTTTTTTCTGACCCCTCCTTTACAATATTTATCGGCAGTTTTCTTACCTTCTTTTCTCGACTGAATTTTATTAGTTACAACGTAAAACACATTACCATTGTCTGTTTTCGCTAACAAAAGAAATAGTTTGTTCTATCTTGCAAGAATACTGTTTTGTTCGATAAGCGTAGCACTTCTCTCTACCTTACCCTTCTCTCAAGCAAGGGGTAAACCCGTTTCTCTGGGGATAAAACACATGTGGAGACTACACTGCTCCTGAGAATTAAGGCCAGAGTTTCACAAGAAAACCTGTTGCTATTTCACTCATACGCGTTTTATACATGAAATGTCCCTATCATAACACAATCCTGTGTTATCACCAATTTTGAAAAATCAGACAATGCACAATTCCATGTGACTTCTCTTGCCACACGTGTCCACTTCCTACTTCCCGGAAGCTTCAAGATTTCGACTTACACATAACATAATACAATTCGACACGAAGTGTTAGACATCAATAATCAATAATCAATAATCACCAAACTAATCTATACAAACCATCCTCTGCTACCAAGAAATCTGATCCAGCGCGGTTAATATAAATTTCTCCTCAGGTCACGAATCCAGGTAAATCAGTCACTTCCATTAAACCATATGACGGTGGGGCCCATAACACCGCATATCATACATTCATTCCCTCACTGGATTACACACCAAGGAGAAATGTGTTGCTGGAGGAATGGGATACCTTGTTAAATTAGACAGAATAAAGCCTCAGACATCATATACATTAGCCTTTGATCCTGTTGGTTCCAAACATCAAGGTATTCCGCTCTTTGGTCGATGGACCAACTAGTAGAATAAGTTGATGGTGATTAAGACCAGCTCAATCACTGTAAAACCTGTTAAACTTTAAACTTATTAATGAACTAAAGAACCACAGACTCATTGTTGATTAGAATGAAATTTTATCTAAATTTTCATTTGCACGGGTGAGATTCTTAATTTATTAATCACTTTAATACATTAATAACATTTATATGAAAAGTTCTAATAAAGAATTTGAAACTTATGCATTACCCATTTAGATGCAGATAGGAATGGTTCACCAAAAAGAAGATAAACCGTAGATCACAGAATAGACTCCCAAACTGACTGACTGTCCCGCTAATGGCCTCCTCGACCAGACCTCCCGTACAGATTTCCCGCAACGGTCTCGTTCCTTCCCCAGTCAAGTTCGAAGTCCAAAAATGACAAAGTCCTTTAGTAATATTGTGGTGGAAAAACCAACGGCCGCAGTAGCATAAATAGCAGCGGCCACAGCAGCAGCAAAAAGGCAACTCAAAGAAGTAACCTATAGAAAACAGCAGCAGCTCCCACATAAGAGCAGTTCCTTTTATACCCTACTTCTAGCTTACTACACAAAATGTTGCAATCCATAGGGGCAGGAATTACGCTAATTGGTCCATTTGAGGGGTGGTGATGATCACCTCACCGCCTTCTTTGTTCAAACTGGTTTTGGGGATAGTTAAGAGTATAATGGTTTCTCATGACCTTTGGGTAAATGCAGTCCAATTTGTCCATTCATTTTGTTGCAATCTCGATGGTCACAATTTGGTTAGTCCTTTGTTGCTTATGTTCTTTTCTCATTTATTCCCACGAATACACGCTGAGTCTTTCTTGGCACCGTCCTTATGGCAGGTCAACGTGACCTTGACATCTCTCACTTCGTGCACAGGCTGTACCCACGTGGTTCAGCTCCTCTATTTCTTCCGCTTAGAGGCCATCTTTTGGCTTCGTCACATGACCGCATCTGTCTCGGCAGCCATTTTCACAGCCTGGCCTAACAGGCCCGAACGAACTATCATAAGAACAAACACAATCAAAATTAAAACAAAGAAAATAAGCCTTTCTGTTTACCACCCGCCATTCTAAAGACCCATGTTAGGCGTTACCTAGCAGAAGCGACATTTAAAGCCATTTTACTTACCATCTGCATTCTTTGCCACAATACAAATCTACTACATAGCATAAATCATGCGAATTTACTCTAATTAGTACACAAATCACAATATTAGGGTTAATCAACTTCACAATTGTAAATAAATTAGATTTTGCACAAATTTGCAGGTTACCCTTTATGTAGTATTTACTAGAGGTGCAATTGTTGATTAACTCATGCTCCATCAAACAATTAGTATCGTTAATTCATTAAAACTCATTAATTTTCAAAATAGGGGGGTACAAATTATTTTTATTTACCCTGCTCCATCACTGGGATATCAGTGGTGAGTTTTAACTCACTAATCTTAAGCTCTAAGGTAAATAGTGCAAGACATTGAGTATCAGGGTCTTTATTGCTTTAAGATTAGTTGCTAATAGGAAAATCTTTCACAACACCAATGCACAGAATAGAATGCTCAATGTGGGGAGACACATGCTCCTAAAGTTTGGAGAGAAAATAACAGCCACTCTAGGGGATACTTTAAAGATTTTCCAAACAGGGCCAGAGCTCAAATCTTTCTCCTCAGGTGAAGTGTTATATTGGGGTCCCCTTCCCCTGCGAAAGGGGCTGCATTTGAGACTGATTTCCTTTGCTTGTGCCACCCTGGACGGCTGTCTGGTATTGGTTGGTATTAGAACCAGCCATGTCTCTAACTTTTATTAATAGAAAATCAAGGCATGATTGTATTGGACTCAGAAAATCGAAGACGGTGGGTGGCGACGTTTCTAAAATGATCTGACCCACAAGTAAGAACAGCTTCTAAACAATATTGGATGACTTGTGATGTCCAAGGAATCTTTACTATCTCATCATATTTACAGAGACCAGTTTGCGCTCAATCTGGCAATGAGGCTTTAAAGAGCTTTCATGTTACCTGGAGCTAAACTATAAAGGGCAATTTGTAACCCTGGGCGTAGTGTGCTAAGCGGGGCTACACGGAAGTCCACGGAGTTGCAAACAAACTCCGTGGAACTCCGTGGAGCTCCGCTACGCGGCCCGCCTCCATCCCCCTATTAAGAAGTAAGTTTACAGGAATTAAAAATAAACTTAAAACCACTTACCTCTTTACTGCGGCGTCCCCGGGCTGCCCTCCTCCTCTTCCTAGCCGTACCGGTAATGCTTAAGAAAACTGCGCATGCACGCGCGCCCGCGCATGTGCATTTCTCGCAAGAACGTTTTTAGGTGTGTTAGTCCAATAGAGTCCATTAATAGGAACCACGACCACAGCTTTCAGAATGTGCTGACTAATCACCTGAGAGCCAGGACTGGAAAAAGGAGCTCCAATGATATGACATTGTTAAGGTACAAAAAGTTACAAGCAGGACCGCTGGAATTATGCAATCCTGCAGCTACAGCATTTTCTGCAAAAGAATCGATTTACCACACTCAAACAGTTAAAAAAGGCCCACACATGGTGCAGTGGAGTGCCAGACGTTTTGCAAACGTTAAATGATCACCTTTTAGTTGATGAAGGCTATATTCAGGTAATAAAATACCACCAATTGGTGGGAAATAAAACCATTACCCAGAGAGCATTCTTTATTAAAATGGAGAAAAGGGAATTACTACTACCTCAAGATATGGTGCATTATACCACACAATTTGCCACTTCATTTAGTCCACCCTATCACATTATTTGGTTTTACTTTGGCACATCTTTTCAGTGGCCCTGGCTACAAGTAATGCCACTAGATGACTCATCACACTAACGCCATGGTGATACTGCTCTGGGTTTTTAGGTCGAGCAGTCGAGACCTCTTGTATATACTTTAGTATATACTTATTATATACTTATATGTGTATGTACTTTGTGGGCTCTGGAGATCAGCCCTAGGACTTGTCTGCTTCCGCTTAGGACTTTTTTTCTGTTCAACTGCCTCTATTTAACTGTTTTGATAGAAAATGACCAGCAGAGGTCAGTAATATACCAGAGTTGCTTTCTGCTGAGGGACTTTCTTTTTTAAATTTTCTGGCAACTGCCTCTATTTAACTTTCTTGATAGAAAATCGACCAGCATAGGTCAGTAAAATACCAGAATCACTTTAGCATTCTCTAGATTCCAGTCCATAGAAATTGTCTTCCGCGAGCACCCGTAGACAAAAATATATTTTTTAAATCCTGTATTTTCAGTGATATGACCACCGAAGGCCCTGATTTTATATTAAAAACAGAGCTTTCGACTATACCATTTCCTGCTGAAAGGCACTTTTTCTCCCCATGTGTTGCCATACCTGGCGTGTCACACAGTTTGGTGCTTACTTTCCCTCCATGTTAAAGAACAGTAGATGTTTCAGCACCCAGGCTAATGTGCTGCATAGCTAAATACATAAAAGGTCCCAAAGGCAAGACCGATTGCATTGCAAATGCCTGTTGCTTTTGTTGTTTAACACAAAGCAATGTGGGGTGTGTAATACTGGTTCATTTCAGCCTACCTAATTGAATAGATCCGAAGATAATAATTTTTTTCTTTTTTAAAGTATGGGACAGGAGCATTTTATCATTTGTGACTGGGGCCATATTAAAGAAAGTGGCCCGGGGGCACTACTAGTGTGGACACATGCTTTTTATGCTCCTGGAGAACTTTGGTATTACAGAAGAGGCTAAAGGTGCTTGTGTGTCCCATTCAGAAAAACAGATCACACCTGTGCTGAGTTTGTGCCAGCACGGTTTCAGGAGGGGCTTTCCCTCATTTGCAAGGAGCGTAGCACATGCAATGAGGGAGTCCTTTGCCTTTGTGCTTGCACCATTTCTGAACACTGACTTGGTGTGCAGTTAGTGCGCACACTGATGGGAAAGGGTGTCCGAACGAGCTCCCCCGGGCATGTCCGTGCATTTGGCTGACGTCACACCAGCAGGGGAATCTCTGCTCCTGTTTGAAAGTCAGGACAGAAGCAGCCTACACAGTGAAAGGGGCTCCGACAGCTTGAAACAGCTGGTCCAGCTTTCACCAATGCACTTTTCCCAGTGCAGGTGTGGGCTCGCGGCTGCACTTTGAATTGTGCATCTGCTGTGATATTGTGCATTGTCCCAGTCTAACCCCATTACACACACACACACCCAAGAGTAGGACCAGAGCCGGCTTTAGGGCAGTGCGACCGGTGCGGCCGCATTGAGTGCTGACCTTGGGGGAGGCGCTGACCTCAGGTGGGGGCGCTGTGTTTAGCAATAACTTGCAACTTAAAAGCAGCTGATGCAGAGTTCCTTGTGCGTTCAGATTTCGGACAGCAATAAAAATGTCAAGCTGACTCTTGTGATTAATGTTCCTGCTAGAGAGAGAGAACAAAGTTTTGTCTAGTGGCAGTTTTGACTCGCCATAAAGTAGCGCAGAGGGTTAATATGCCTGTATTTAAAGTGGATAATTGAGTGGATTAGTAAAGCCAGCCATTACCAGCGCTTTAAAACAAATGAAATGTATGCAAGAGAGGGGCTATGGAGGGATGAGGGGCTCTTTTGCGGAGTGGTAGTGAGGGAATCTGAGGAGGTCGTCATGGGGGTGGTGGGGAGCGCTAAAAAAGATTGTAGCACCGGGCGCCACCAGCGCTGCAGCGGGCCCTGAGTGGGACAGTGCGTTGTGCCTACAACATGGCCCCTGGAGTCATCTAGTAACTTTAGATAGAAGGCTACAATATGGAAGCATTGTGCCTTTATGTTGCAAAGTCTGTGTCACGTGCTTCTGGAGCTCTTCTCGTCTGTGAGATGGAGAGTTTCTGAAGCCCTTTGGAAATTAAAAGCAGGTGCTGACAATCTTCAATTTGCTTCAGCCTACTAAAATAGCAACATCATTTGAGGCTCAAAAGAAGTATTTCAATCATTGTGCAGGGGGTGCTGGGGCCATGAGACCCTGCGCTTGAAAGCCTGTCATTAGCGTCATTTTTGGCAGGAGTGCAGTCTCGGATTCAATGGGAATCGCGGCGAGCGCTGGGACGTCTCGAATAGCATTATTCTCAGTAATGGCAGCCATTCCCGCACAAAAGGCGGAATCATTAATTAAGCAAAAAACTTTGCATCCATTTCAGATAAGTGAATTCGCCTCATGGTTTTCTTTCATCTCGTCCGCTCTTTATAATGTTTTTCTGCATTCAACGGTGGAGCTTTATTTCAGAATTAAGGAAAAACTCACGACTGTCCAAACATGGCGTCCTCTGCTAAAATGAATCTATCACTCTAATGAGAGCATCCCAGTGTAGCACCGAATGAACACAGAGAGGCTTCACTTGTATGTTCTTGGTATGACACGGTCATGGGTGGGTTAGGAGAAGCTGGCTTCTCAGCGGAGGCCCCCATTTGTGTGGAGCAGGCTGATGCTTACTGGCAGCAGGGGAGCGGTGCTCACTCCACCAATTTACACTGCGCAAGTCACTTTGGCCGGCCGCCTTGTGACGGCCAGCCCGACAAGAGCAGTGTCTCCACCTAGCTGTCTCAGATAGCTCGGCGGAGAGTAGGCACAGGCCTCCTGTGCCTGCTGGCAGGGCAGGACTGGCCGTAGCAGGCACCGGGCGTTTCCCCAGTGGGACTCCAGGGTGGGGGCCGGTTGTGGACATCTAGTGGGCCGTTTTTGTAAACGGGGGCCGGTTTTGCATAATAGTTGCAATATTGGCCCATGGTAACAAACGCTGCAGTGTTTTACACGTGCCCCCCCCCCACAACCCCCCTGCGGCTGGCCCGACTCAATTGCCAGGTCCGGTTTGCGTTCCCAGTCCGTCCATGCCTGCCTGCCTGCTTAACTATCTTTTTGCCCCCCACTCGGTTTGTCTCACAGTTCCCCCGACGCCCTCCAGTGTTTGGGGTCACTGTCCGCTACTGCTTTTCATACTGTTCTGAGGGTGCTGCGCGCCTGTTTTTAAAGAGCTGGAGCAGGCTACAGCGCATAAACACATCAGAGCGTCCTCCTCACTTCTTGTTTCGCAAGATGCTGAAGACTTGGCTTTTCGTATAAGCAGCTTGGGGACCTAACACCTACGCATCTGCCCAAGTGCCTTGATACCCTCTTGGGTGATTATTGTGCTATACAACTCAACATAACATAACCAAAGTTGGTATCTAACTCATGATCTCCCGACACTACAGCTCGAAATCACTGAGTGGCATCTCATGATGGACACTACTGCCTGTTTTATGCGCCTGCAATGCATAAAGTCAATTCATTGAACTCCACATTTCTCTGAGTTAGAGTTTCATTTTCAGTCAGTCCAGCTTGGAAACTTTGAGCAGGGCTTGCCTCCTTCTGTTTCTATCAGAAATGCTCGAGCACTTACCTCTACTATATTGTGGATGTCAGTCTCATTCATTGTTGGCTTTATGCTCAACAGTGCAAGAGACACTGATTTCCTGTGCTCAACCACCAAAATAAGGTCAGGAGGATCTCCAACCTCAGGAGGATCTCCAACCAAGACCTAAACACAGAACAGAAGTATGAGAAGTCACTGATTGCATTCTGCTGAAATACAGTCAGAACGAATCACAAAGGGATCCTTTCATGTAAAATCAAGTTGCTATGAAAGTTATGTTAATTGCGAATGTAAATATATGAAGGTCTTTTCTGCTAAAAGTATATTTTCTCTAGGTACAGCAATTTAAAATACCTCTAACAGCACAATAAGAAGTACTGATAGAGAGAGAGTGGGCTGTATGTCAGCTCTCGTCTTCTACTGACTTTCTTATGTTTTTCATGGTTTGCCTCTGCTTAGGTGGGCTGTCAATCAAGGTCATGTAATTTGGAGGATGGTTACATTCCTCATTTGTGCTTCTATTAGGTTTTGGTGTTAAGCCATCAAGTTGTCCATTTGTTAGATTTCAGAGGGAACATGTACCTTGAAAATGAGACTTAGCATGTATTCCTTGAAGTATGTACTTTGCTGAAATGGCATGCTTATTACAGATTTATGGCTTTTTGTTTAGGCAGTATGTGCTTGGACTCGGTAAACTGTCATAACGGTGTAGTGCTATTCACTAATCGTCCTAATAAGCTCATTTATTTTACTTTACAGTCATGATAACATGTTGGATTTAGTTTTTTTTTTATTCACACAGTTTGAATGCATAGCCTTTCCTAAAGATGCAACAAAAATATTGGTCCTTTGTCAAATGTATCTACAATGCTAAATTTTGCTGTGTATGCCTTTTAAAATCACTACCTATCAATCAATGAATCAGGGGTTTGTATAGCGTGGTTACTCATCCGTGAGGTTCTCAAGGTGCTGGGGAGAGGGGAGGGCCAGGAGGGTGGCTGCTGATCCGTCTGGGCGCTGGGGTTCTGTTGAAGACCCAGGTCTTGAGATCCTTCCTGAATTGGGTCAGCGACGGGGATTGCCTGAGATGGAGGGACAGGGTGTTCCAGGTCTTGGTGATGCGGGAGGAGAAGGATCTTCCTCCGGTTCTAGTCTTGTGGATCTGTGGGACAGTGGCCAGGGCCAGTTGGGTGGAGTGTAGGTGTCTGGTGAGTATGTGGAATGAAAGTCTGTAGTTCAGATATGCTGGTCCTGTGTTGTGGAGGGCTTTGTAGGTGTGTGTGAGGAGCTTGAAAGTGATTCCTTTGTTGACTGGGAGCCAGTGGAGTTCTCGAAGGTGTTCGGTGATGTGGCTGTGGCGGGGAATGTTGAGGACAAGTCTGGCTTCGGTATTTTGAACGTTCCTGAGGAGTTTCTGGGTAACGCTGGCCTAGAGTGTGTTGCCGTAGTCGAGTCTGCTGCTGATGAATGTGTGGGTGACCGTCTTTCTGGAATCGGTGTGGATCAATCTAAATGTCTTTCAAAGCAGGCTGAGCATGTAGAAGCATGATGAGGATTCAGCGTTGATCTGGTGGTTCATTGAGAGCGAGGAGGCCAGTATGATGCCAAGGTTTCGTGTTTGGTCCATGTGGGTGGGGGTCGGGGTCCGGGTCCCAATGCGGTGGGCCACCAGGAGTTGTCCCAAGCTGAAGGGGTGTGTCCCAGGATGAGGACTTCGGTCTTGTCTCAGTTGAGTTTGAGGCAACTGTCTTTCATCCAGGTGGCAAAGGCCTTCATCCCACAGTGGAAGTTGTTTCTGGCGGCTGTGGGTTCGTTGGTGAGGATCAGCTGGGTGTTGTCGGCGTAGGAGATGATGTTGAGTCCGCGGTTCATGACGATGGATGTGAGAGGGGCCATGTAGACGTTGAAGAGGGTGGGGCTCAGGGAGGAGCCCTGGGGCACTCCATAGCTGATCTCCGTGGGTTCTGAGAGGAACAGAGGTGGTCTGACTCGCTGTGTTCGATCAGTGAGGAAGGGGACGGTGTCGAAGGCAGCTGAGAGGTCCAGAAGGATGAGAGCTGTGGTTTTGCCCTGGTCGAGGAGGGAGTGGATGTCATCGGTGGCGGCGAGGAGTGCGGTCTACAACACAAATTTAAACTTTTGATTCTCTGCACAACACTCTTCTTTGAGGGCACAGCTTAACTCTGCCAGTGGAGTCTGTTCAGAAAGGTGACCCTACTCTCAGCTTCCTTATTTGTGGAGCCCAGGATTTTGCTTGATTGTGGAATTTTCTTTCTAGGACAACAGACACAGAATCAAACAATGCTTATCTAATATGTCCACTACAAAAGCCAGAGCCATTGGCTTTGTCAATGCTTGTTTCAAACTGCTCCTTTTCTTACCTAGGGAACCCTGCTGTCTAATCATACCAGCTGACTTCAAACTCTGCATTGCAGCTCTTGCTCTTCAATTTAATTAGAGAAAGGAGTCCATGGCACAGGCCCTCTCGCAATTGCTATTCTGTGCCTTAAAGAGAGGTGGTAGCTGTCCTTGTGATTAGCAAACTATAAACTGCAGCGTGCCAATTAGATTTTTGAATTGTTCCAATTTTGTAAGCTAAATAATATCAATATTCATGTTAAATTTTTATTTTGGGAATTTCTTTTGGTAAAAAAAATGCTAGGCAATTTTTCTCCTCAACTGAGATGTGCACCCAGGTGCCTTTTATTGAAATTATAGAAAAAAACATTTTCTTTTACTTTACTTCTGCTCACATGCATATTTCTTTGGCACAAGTGATTATAAGTATGCATTTCTCATAGAGGCATGCATCCCAAACAGTTAGTTCTAAATAGACATTGGTGGTGTTTCAAGTGGCTCACATATCATGTACAACAGGTTATTAATCCCCCATTGCATTAAATGAGTATAGTTCTCAAGCTTCTTCTAATAACAAAATAAAATTCCACCAAGGCTAAATCAGCTTTCTATCCTTATGAGGCTGGTGAATCGAGTACCATTCGATTTTGGGCATACCAACATGTATTTAGATAGTTAGATCAAGCAACAGAACATGTAGCCTTGCAGCATAAACAGTGTGCTTCGGAGAAAAGATGGAGTCCAAAATAGAGTTTGCATAAAAGATGGAGCCCAACCAAACATGAGATAAAGCTTCCATATTCGGTATTACTCTCATGATGTTCTTATCAACACCTGTGTCTCTCTAAATACTGTAGGTACTGCTGTCTCTTTTGTTCTATAGTTAGTCGCACCCTATGGTGGTGTGCAGTGTTGTTCTTCCGGGTGACAGCAGAAAACCTTAGGTGACATGGTCGTTCTCTCATGAGAGTGGCAGCAATCAGGAAAAGTGAAGGTTGAAAGGATGCGTCAAGTAATCAAGACACTTGCATTTCAGGGTTTTACCCACGCTTCTAGGATTAGCTCCCACTTCTGTCTCCTGACTTATGAACTTTGATTTCAGCACTGTACCTTGGCACCATTTTAGGAGTTTTCATCCATTCTCTGCTCTCTCATTTGGGGTCCATATTGGGCACTCGCGAGCCTATGTCGCTGTGGGCAGATTCTATGCTCTTGCCTCAAACCTGCCGCTACAGCCAGAGAACAATACAGAGGGGTCGATTCCGATTCGGGCCGGAAAAAGCACCGACCGACTCGGAGCCGGAATTAATTCCGACCGACACGTACCTGTGGAGCCCGACACACCAAGTACGATGCAAAGCGTGCTAAATCCGACCAACACGTACTGAACCCAAGCCGAACGACCGAGCCGCACGGAAAACAGCAATCCAGCCGGAAAAACACGCGAATCGAACCGACCGACACGCACCCGGAACAAATCCAACCGAAACGTACCCGCGAACTCCAAACCGCAAAGTACGATGCAAGGCGCGAAAACCACGACCGAGTCGTACGGAGGACAAGCCGTACGACCGACACGCATACAAAACTGCGAGCCGAAGTAACACAAAACACCGCGACCGACGCGTACGCAGCATAGAAAACTGCACAAACACAGCGTGAACGAAACGGAGAAGACCGTACGAGACAACTGCAGGGTCCGACTCGGTCACAAGAACGTTTCCAACATGCACAGAAAGTACTAATGAAAAATACACAAAAAAAGGCCAAACAAGCAATTACAAAGTCAATAAATACTGGGGGGTGGGGACAGAGAACAAAGACACACCCACAACTCCACCCATATAAAGGACACAAATCCCAACCATGATCCTTTGCAAATGCTATTCTACTGCCAGCACTCAACAGACAGCAACCACACACCCACAGCTCATCCCTCACACAAGCCACACACCATCAGCACACCAACAAATAGCTACCTCACATACACCCAGCAAAACACACACTCACACACCCTCACCTGCACACCAACACACACATCACTCACCATCACCACCCATCACCATGCCCCCAAAGAAGAATCACAAGTTCCTAGATTGTGAATTGGAAGTCCTGGTACACGAGATCCTCAGGGTAGAGCCACAGCTGTTTGGCACACTGGTCCAACAGACACCCATCTCCCAGAAAACCAAGATGTGGGAGAGGATCATCAACAGGGTGAACGCACAATCACCATGTTTGCGCACAAAGACTGACATCCAGAACAGGTGGTATGACGTGCGCAGGAGGGTACGGGAGCTGCTCAAGAAGGACTACCTCCTGAGCCAATACACCGCCAGTGGCCCTCCTG
This sequence comes from Calotriton arnoldi, assembly GCA_963921515.1. NCBI lineage: Eukaryota > Metazoa > Chordata > Amphibia > Caudata > Salamandridae > Calotriton > Calotriton arnoldi. Next base: position 847,987 of record CAWUFW010002907.1, read on the forward strand.
CCAAGCCAGTATACCTCAGGCCCTGGGAGGAGAAGGTGCGGGCCATCCTTCCGCCAGTGAGCGTCTGTGGACTAGAAAACATCCCAGAGCCTGGTGAGTACACAACAAATGTACACAATATTCTGCCACAATACACACACACATCACTGTCAAGGGGAGAGTCAAACCATGCACTCATAGCAATTACACAGCAACCAGAACAGAATCATCCCAAAATGTGTATGTCAGTCAGATAAACACAACACATGCCATCTCAAAGTTACATTTAACAGCGTCATCACATGTACAAACACAACTACAACTACAGCTAGGCAGTGGCACAAATATAACTAACAAACACATCCAGACATGTAGCCACCACTACAACACCAACACACAGTGAAGACCACTGAAAGAAAGGAATTCTGTGTATGCTGGGCAAGTCAGTGTAGCCAATAGCATCATGGGAGTCGTAGTCACAGATATTGCTCAGCCCCACAACTGTCCCATCAACACCACCTTGAACCATGCGCACATCACAGGGAGTGGAAAAGGACTCACAAGATGGCTGACACTGGCTACTGCTGTGGGGAGCACAAGGCCCTGCTGGCAACTGTGCAACAACCAACAGCAGGACACCACTGACTGACATCCTGAGAGACAACTTCCACTCCCTGCAATGGAAGCACGTTCCATGGTGGGATATCTGGCTGGGTGGGAAGGAGGACTCGCAGCACTGACCATAGTCACAAGCACCTCCCCTCACACACCCCCTCAACACATACTCCACATAACCCACCTGGGAGAATGCAATGCCTCACATCCTAACTCAAGATCCCACAAAGAACCACCACCCTGGGTTATGTTGTGTGAAGCACAGGGACACTCTTGGGACTTTTAGCCAAACAACTGCCAGGACAACACTCCCAGCCATCCTGTCAGCACAGGCAGCCCACCCCACAGGGAAGCAGAGTCAAAAGGAAGGAAGCATGGGCATGCTGGGAAGGGGGTGGAGGCAATAGCATGATGGGAGTAGTAGGCACAGATATTGCTCAGCCTCACAACTGGCCCATCAACACCACCCTGAACCATGCTCACATCACAGGGAGTGGATAAGGACTGACAAGATGGCTGACACTGGCTACTGCTGTGGGGAGCACAAGGCCCTGCTGGGAATTGTGCACCAACAAACAGCACAACACCACTGCCTGACATCCTGAAAGCCAACTTGCACTCTCTGCAATGCAATCACGTTCCATGGTGGGATATCTGGCTGGGTGGGAAGGAGGACTTGCAGCACTGACCATAGTCACAAGCACCTCCCCTCACGCACCCCCTCAACACATACTCCACATAACCCACCTGGGAGAATGCAATGCCTCACATCCTAACTCAAGATCCCACAAAGAACCACCACCCTGGGTTATGTTGTGTGAAGCACAGGGACACTCTTGGGACTTTTAGCCAAACAACTGCCAGGACAACACTCCCAGCCATCCTGTCAGCACAGGCAGCCCACCCCACAGGGAAGCAGAGTCAAAAGGAAGGAAGCATGGGCATGCTGGGAAGGGGGTGGAGGCAATAGCATGATGGGAGTAGTAGGCACAGATATTGCTCAGCCTCACAACTGGCCCATCAACACCACCCTGAACCATGCTCACATCACAGGGAGTGGATAAGGACTGACAAGATGGCTGACACTGGCTACTGCTGTGGGGAGCACAAGGCCCTGCTGGGAACTGTGCACCAACAAACAGCACAACACCACTGCCTGACATCCTGAAAGCCAACTTGCACTCTCTGCAATGCAAGCACGTTCCATGGTGGGATATCTGGCTGGGTGGGAAGGAGGACTTGCTGCACTGACCATAGTCACAAGCACCTCCCTCACACACCCCCTCAACACATACTCCACATAACCCACCTGGGAGAATGCAATGCCTCACATCCTAACTCAAGATCCCACAAAGAACCACCACCCTGGGTTATGTTGTGTGAAGCACAGGGACACTCTTGGGACTTTTAGCCAAACAACTGCCAGGACAACACTCCCAGCCATCCTGTCAGCACAGGCAGCCCACCCCACAGGGAAGCAGAGTCAAAGGAAGGAAGCATGGGCATGCTGGGAAGGGGGGTGGAGGCAATAGCATGATGGGAGTAGTAGGCACAGATATTGCTCAGCCTCACAACTGGCCCATCAACACCACCCTGAACCATGCTCACATCACAGGGAGTGGATAAGGACTGACAAGATGGCTGACACTGGCTACTGCTGTGGGGAGCACAAGGCCCTGCTGGGAACTGTGCACCAACAAACAGCACAACACCACTGCCTGACATCCTGAAAGCCAACTTGCACTCTCTGCAATGCAAGCACGTTCCATGGTGGGATATCTGGCTGGGTGGGAAGGAGGACTTGCAGCACTGACCATAGTCACAAGCACCTCCCCTCACACACCCCCTCAACACATACTCCACATAACCCACCTGGGAGAATGCAATGCCTCACATCCTAACTCAAGATCCCACAAAGAACCACCACCCTGGGTTATGTTGTGTGAAGCACAGGGACACTCTTGGGACTTTTAGCCAAACAACTGCCAGGACAACACTCCCAGCCATCCTGTCAGCACAGGCAGCCCACCCCACAGGGAAGCAGAGTCAAAAGGAAGGAAGCATGGGCATGCTGGGAAGGGGGTGGAGGCAATAGCATGATGGGAGTAGTAGGCACAGCTATTGCATCAGCCCCACCACATGGCCCAGCAAGCATCACACTGCACGCATGCTCACATCCCACAGAGAGTGGATAAGGACTGATCAAAGATGTCTGACACTGGCTGCTGTGTGTGGGGAGCACAAGGCCATGCTGGCAACTGTACACCAACCAACAGCAGGACACCACTGTCAGCCATCTTGCCATTGCTCTCACACCCACACACACTGAACTCCCCACAAAAGCAAGTAAGTATGGGAATGCTGGGAAGTGGGGTGGAGGCAATAGCATGATGGGAGTCATAGTCACAGACATAGCTCACCCCCACAACTGTCCCATCAACACCACCCTGAACCATGCTCACATCACAGGGAGTGGAAAACAACTGACAAGATGGCTGACACTGGCTACTGCTGTGGGGAGCACAAGGCCCTGCTGGCAACTGTGCAACAACCAACAGCAGGACACCACTGACTGACATCCTGAAAGACAACTTTCACTCCCTGCAATGCAAGCACAGTCCATGGTGGGATAACTGACTGGCTGGGTGGGAAGGAGGGCCGGCTGTCAACCAAATACAACCAATGCAGACCATGTTCACACCCCAACAAATACATAGAAATGCCCAAATAATGCAGGACAATGTGCTACACCAATATCAACCCCTGACTGTGACAACTTAGGACAATGCAATGTACAGGCCCGCACCCAGAGGCACAGTCACAACTGTCAGGTGTGTCAACCATTGATGCCTGCAGAAACATTACATACATTGTGTGTGTCTCCCAAAAACAGGTGATGATGGGGACACAGCAGCAGACGCTGAGGAGTCCCAGTCCCAGGCTCAAGAGGATACGGAGCTCACTGGTGTCGTACAGCCTCTGCCCTCCTCGGACGAAGAAGACCAACCTGGCACCTCCGGTGCAAGTCAACATGCAGCACCAGCAGGACCACCAGCTGCAGCACCAGCAGGACCACCAGCTGCACCCCCTGCACCCACCCCTCCAACGACTGTCACCACAAATACCATCCCTGCCGACATGGACAGAACAAGGAGCACCACCAGCACAGGGACCCTGGACCAACGTGGGGCCATGGACACCACCACCACCACCAACCCCCAAGGGGGACCAGGGTCATCTGTGCGTGCCACTGCACGCACTGCACATGTCGGCAGGGGTGGTGGGAGGGGTGGGAGACAGAGGTCGCTGCTTGCAGAGGTTGCTGGTGTGCATGATGACCCACAACTGGTACGCATAGCCGATGCGTACCAGTCCAGCACCGGAGATCTCAGCCAGGTAGTGGGGCTCCTCAGAGACATGAAACAGCAGCAGGCTGCCCATCATGCCCGCTTGGACTCACACATGTCCCGCGTGGAGTCCAAGTGGGACGCACTGCAAGAGATGACGGCGGTGCACAGGGACATATTACAATGCCTCCGCCAGATGAACAGCAACCAGTCCACACCTCCCTGTGTGCCAACAACATCTGGTGCTGAACAAACTGCAACTGCCACAGGGAGGGAGGATGACTCTGGCGGAGAGTCCCCTGCACCGCAGCAGCCTGTACTTGAGGGGCCCCCCCAAAGAAGAGGGGTCGTCCGAGGAGGGGCAAGTGAGAGGCCGATGGCCAAGTGCAACCCCCAGGAAGCCTGAACCTGTTCTGGATGTTCACCTTTGTGCACAAACTGTTCACCCTGTTGACGGCAACACAACTCCCACACATGACATGGGGAGTACAAGTTGGACCAATGTCTCAGACAACTGTGGCCCCGATACTGGGGATTTTGTCTACCAGGACTTTCAATTCACCTAGGAACTTCTGATTGCAATATATATGTACAGCACTAACCATCCTATGCACTATTCACACAAATGTATCACAATAAACACACTAATACACCATAACTTGCCTCTGTTGTGATTCCAACGTGGGTGCTGTCATGGGGATGATGAACTGCAAAATTACACTGTGTATGCGAACTGCAACAGCAAGTACAACACAGGCATGTGAGTAAAGGCAACGTGACACATATGAGGGAGACACACCACCAGGGCTACACAACACATACACACCTAGGCCATCTGACTCATTGCCTACACTGATGTTGCCAGGGAAGACGGTGCAATGCACAGACACCACACCTATTCCCAGTTGTAGTCAAGTAGCCCACAGGTGCAGTAAGCAAATGGCAGTCAAATGTGTGACCACAGACAACGCACATCACAAAGTGAAGCACAGGTTTATTACACAGTTGCAACATGTCGTAACCACTACAGATGCAAGGTAATCCCACCTGGCAGCGGGCACACAGTCAACAACTGTAGAAGGAAGGAAGTCCATGGGTGTGGCGCACATCACCTGTAGGGACACAACAGCTACCACCCTGGAAGTACAATCACGTCGTCGGTGGACACAGTTGACCAAACGAATCTGAAAGTACCCTGTGAAGGACAGAAATGACACACAGTCAAAAGCAATGGAGAACAGGACAGAACAGCAAAACTCATGCACAATACATGTTACAAGATACCCACCCAGAACCAAGTTAGCATGTCAACACTGTTGGGGAGTACAGACCACCTGTAAGCACACATCGCTACACACATCCAGTCAAGTAGCCCATGGACACACTCCAACAGCACCAGAGCACCACCTACACATATCATGCCAACTCACATCATTGACATGACACCTCAGGATACTCACATTCAGCTGAAGAAGTTGGTGATGAGCTGTGTGCGGACATCACCCTCATCATCATCATCATCACTGGCATCGTGGTCCAGGCCAGGATCCTCCACAGGTGGCGGATGTTGGTCATTGTCATCCTGGATGAGAGGCAACTCCTTCCGCACTGCCAGGTTGTGGAGCATGCAGCAGACGATGATAATCTTGCACACCTTCGCTGGGGCATATGGGAGGGACCCTCCTGTCTTGTCGAGGCAGCGGAAGCGGCTCTTCAGGAGACCAAATGTCCGCTCAATCACTCTCCTGGTCCGACCATGTGCCTCATTGTAGCGCATCTGGGCTGGTGTCACAGGGTTCCTGAGGGGTGTCAGCAACCACGGCATGTTGGGGTATCCCGAGTCACCTACGGACAGACAAGTGCACATTAGCTGACTTGGAAAAGTGGGCGGAATACTACAGATCAGATCACACACAATGGCACAAAGTCAGTACACACCGACAAGCCAGGCACGCTGGTTCTGCATCTGTGCCATCATCCTGGGGATGCGACTACTCCTCATCACAAAGGCATCGTGTGCTGAACCAGGGAAACGGGCACACACGTGTGTGATGGTCATATCTGCAAGACACACCACCAGTGCATTGACCGAGTGGTAGTGCTTGCGGTTACGGTAGGCCTGCTCCTGGGCCTGTGGTGGTACCAAAGCCACATGTGTCCCATCAATGGAGCCAATGACATGCGGCATCCTCCCCAGGGCATAGAAGTCACTCTTCACGTCAGTGAGTCGTTGCAGTCTAGGGAAATAGATGTACCGGTTCAGGTATAGCAACATTGCCTCCAAAACATCGCGGAGCACACGGCTCAACATGGTCTGTGACATCCCACCAGCAGTCGCCACAGTATGTTGGAAGGTACCGGTGGCAAAGAAGTGTAGGGCTGCCATCACCTTCACCTTGGGGGTCAGCGCTGTAGGATACGGCCGGCCAGGCTGCAAATGTGGGGCCAACTGCACTGCCAAATCCTCAATCAGCTGCCTGGTGAAGCGGTACCGTCGGATGCTGTCCCGTTCCACCATCGTTGCCAGGTCTGGGAATGGTCTATGGACAGCAGGAGCCCTGCAGTGCAGAGGAGAAGAAAGCAAGATTGTCAGTCACCCCACATATGCGGCATTGAACACACTCAATATCACATCATACATCATTATGAGGCACAACTACATGAAGTGTGCAGTTCCGTAAGGACATGTATGGTACATACATGGCCAACATCTGTCATCACGGTTCAACAAGTGGCATCAATAAGTCCCAGGTTGGCCCATTGGATATCATGAGGCCGTGTCACAGTTCCCATCTCCTGCTGCCATGTCACAATCACCCCCCACAGTGACATGTGAGGACAGATGTGCCCCAGGCATCACAGCTCAACGACAGGTACATTCCCAGGGACCCTGTATTGCCACATGGACACTGGCATTACATGGAGTATCATGTATACACCACAGCAATACAACCATGACCCCCACAGGTAGTGGTCCCACTTGCCACTGCAGGACAGACATGGACGTCTGTAACACACACACGCACAACATCAAAGTCCATGCACACACAACGTGGATGTGGAGACTGTCTCCCATTGTGCACATGAAATCAGAGACATTGTAAACACTACATGCACACAGACTGTGAAGGACCATCACTATTGTGCCACTGGGACACCCTGGCTCAAACATACCGTCCCACATGGGACTCACGGGGTATGTGACATGACATACACATACACCACCGTGAAATGTGACCATGGCACATGCACAGATATGAACAGTTGCACATCACAGTGGTCATGTACACGTAACACCCAGGATCCTGTCCCATGAACACGTGCACAGCCTGGGGGTGGCTGCCCCCAGTTGACACCCACAGGACAACATGTACACCAACATACACACAATAGGAAATGCAGCCTTACATGCCTTATGATACAGTTTGGACAGGCTGTCGTGTTGTAGGTGTGCCCCTCACTCCCTGGGAGCTATCTGTGGCTGGCATATGTTCATCTGAGACAGGCATGGTGACATATGCCAGTCACTTGTACAGGGATGCGTTGAACAGCAATGGACCGATCGGTGCACCCGGCCGGCCCATTGCATTCAATGTGTGCGGGTACGTGTTGTACCCCTGTACGCGTTGTACCGCAATGGACCGATCGGTGCGCCCGGCCGGCCCATTGCATTCAATGTGTGCGGGTACGCGTTGTACCCCTGTACGCGTTGTACCGCAATGGACTGATCGGTGCGCCCGGCCGGCCCATTGCATTCAATGTGTGCGGGTACGCGTTGTACCCCTGTACGCGTTGAACAGCAATGGACCGATCGGTGCACCCGGCCCGCCCATTGCATTCAATGTGTGCCGGTACGCGTTGTACCCCTGTACGCGTTGAACAGCAATGGACCGATCGGTGCACCCGGCCGGCCCATTGCATTCAATGTGTGCGGGTACGCGTTGTACCCCTGTACGCGTTGTACCGCAATGGACCGATCGGTGCGCACCCATTGTCAATGGCCTAGCCTGGCAACGGACGCGTTTTCGAAATTCGAACGAGTCGGTTGCTGGAAATTCAGTTGGTCACCCACAACAATGTTGCAAAATCATGTATGTCATGAAGTTGAAGATTTGAAGGATGCTGTGGGCCTGTATTGGTGCTGCTATTCCATGGATTGGCCAGATTCAGAAGATGCAAACGACTTGGACCTATCACTTTGGACACATGGGACAGTATCAGCCTCTGCAGCACATATATATTGCTGGCTGTTCCCCTGAGAGCTGAGAGCTCACTTGCCTGCACTACATGCTCCAGGACGACATCTGCCACTGCACTGCTGCTGTCTCTGCCCCCTCTGGACCCTGCAATGGCACGTACTGTGGAGAGAGCCCCAGCCTTCAGCCTTGAGGAGAACCAGGCCCTGCTGGACAGCCTACTTCCACAGTACAGCAAGCTGTATGGGACACCAGGGGAGCAGGTGAGTGTTCTGTGCACTGCCTTTCTGAATGTGCATTTTGTCTGACTAGCAAGGCTGAAAGTCTGCACGCCACTGGCTAGCAGGCTCACTGAGTAGTTGTCACCCCCCATAGTGTGTAGTGACATGCACTGGACAGGTATGGTGCAGTGACAGTGCATTTGAACAAGGTTTTACTTCCCATGCAATGATACCATGTAGTGACTTCTGGCAAACTGTCCATGGGCAGCGTTGCACTGCCTGTGTACATCATGTGCCCCTGTGATTGAGACATGTATATACAACTGTGTCATGCACGGATATGTTGCATGTGTAGTTATGGCCTTTTCACTTTGTCATCCTCACAGGTTAATGCCCATCGGAAGCAGGAGATCTGGAAGGACATCGTCCGGGCTGTCCGGTCCGTGGGGGTCTACAAGCGCCGGATCCGCAACTGCCAGAAGAGGTGGCAGGACCTTCGGGGCTGGACCCGGAGGATTGCACGGGTCCAGCTGAAGCTGTCGCCTCCTCGCAGGAGGGGCGGAACACGGACCCTGACCCCCCACATGCTCCAGATCCTGGCGGTGGTTTTTCCAGATCTGGATGGGCAGCTGAATGCCAGACAGCAGCAAGGAGGGGGTGAGTCAAAGACTGCACTGTGAACTCTGTATTACATGCTATGTGCCCTCCTCTGACCTGGTTAAACTGCCACAGTACAGCAGTCATGTTGTCCAGGAGCCATGTCCCTCTATTGTGCACTGCCCACTCCTCATCTGATACCCAGGTGTGGCCCTTACATTCAGGGAATTGTGTCACTTGGGACTGTGTCCTTGCAGTTTGCTTCACTCAAGGTGGGGGACAGCATCTGTTTCCCTGACTCTGTTGTGGGCATCATGGGTGGGTCCATTGTTCACACAACGCCTGTGTTCGGACATGTAATCTGCGTGTTGCTTTGATATGCGGTCCACTTGCTGAGCTGAGCCACCACATGTGCCTGGGGTATCTGGCACACACCCATGCAGCGGGTGGGAACAATGTTTGGGCCCCAGGAGTGTGCAGATTACGTGTGTCACACATACATAGCCAGCTATCCACTGTCCAGGGCTCATCCCTCATTCATGTGGGGCAGGACAGTCATGCCTACTCCAGCCCATCCAATACACCTGTACTCCCACTCCCGTGTATCAGCTGACACGTTGTGCGCAGTGATTTGACCCCTCAGGTGTCTGCCTCTGTGTCAGTGTGCTGTGGATTTGTTGCCAGGACTGCTGGGGTGTTTCTCGGTTGGGGCTCAGCATGCCACTGGAGATGTGACCATAGGAGACGATACTTGTGTGTCACATAGGTGTTTGATCAGCTGCCCGTGCAGACTGGGGTATGCGAATGTGAAGTTCAGGCAGCTGTTTCCCATTCACAGCAGATTGTGAGGGGCTCAGGTTCAGAGGGTAGTGTCACAGGTCTCCCATATGTCCAATTGGTATGGCCTGGACAGATGAGGGTTAAGATGATGTGTTGTGTGGGGGATGTACATGTGCACTTGTGCAGCTCCAGGACTTGCATTCCCCATGACCTACTATTGTGACACAGTGCAGAGTGTTGTTGTCTGGCTGCCAAGTCATACATCACTGAGACAGTGATGTATGACTTAGCAGTCATGCCTCCGCCATGGCATGTGTCTACTTATTGGTGATCCTGCAGGGGAGTGACATGTGCTACATGCACACCATTGTGGCGATGGCTATCAGGACATGGGTGCATCATGGTGTCTGTCACTGGTATGCATCACATGCATTTCCTATTTGACTCTGGGCATCCCTTTCATCCGGAAACCTGTACTGACTCAGTGGCAAGAGTTGTGATGTGTGCATGTCCACATGCTACACCGTGTCCTCTGCACTGTCCAACTACTGTGTAGGTGGTGCATGTGTCCACACTGGGGTGTTGCTATCCAACAGACACCAGACAGATGGGTGCAAGGCCATGTGGGATGTGAGTGCCATGGTTGGCATCAGACTGACAATTGGCTTCTCCTGTTCAGTTAGGGCACTTTTAGCAATGTTCAACTAATGATGCCAGGGCTTGCTCTGTAATGTGCTGTGCTCACAGTGGTGTGTGCGTTTGGTGCAGGTGACTGATGTCTGTCTGTTTCCCCATTGTTTGCAGATACATCCACGGCCACGGAAGGGGACAGCTCCACGGACCAGGAGGAGCCGGAGAGCCAGACTGGGTCAGCAGCCGAGGAGTGGTCGGAGGGACCCAGTGGCACGGAGGGCGAGGGGAGCCACACCGAGGAGTCCTCAGCAGCATCCACCTCAGCTGAGGACCACAGCGGCTCGGAAGATGACTCCCTTATGGAGGCGGGTGTCAGCAGCCACCACACCCCAGCTAGTGTTGCTGTCCCCGCCACCACCAGCACCACCACCGCCCTCCCATCGGCTCCCATTCCCCAGGTCCGTGGAGGCTCCCATGTTCGGGAGCGTGTCTCCTTTGGGCCAGGCACCGCACCCCCTGCCCCTGTGTCCCCTGCTGCCCTGAGTGAGGAGTCTGTGTACCTCCTTCGCCAGCTCCATGTAGGGCAGACAGCCATGCTGAGTGTCCTCCATGCGCACACCGCTCTGTTGACTCAGCTGGTGTCGTTCATGGAGGGCAACTCATCGGGCATGTCTGACCTACAGAGGGGCAATAGGTCCATGGACTCCTCCCTGACGGCAGCAGTGTCCCTCCTCAGACAGTCCCTCACCCCTCCTGCCTCTGCTCCATCCACACTCTCCAGCACCTTACCCGTCCCAAGCACACACACACCGGCACAGGCACACACCAGCACACACACGTCCAGCACACAGACACACACGCCACAAACAAAACGCACACGCACGCACAGTCAGGGGACTGAAACCAGACTCACAGGGGATGGGGCCCTGGAGCACACACATGCATCCACGAGCACTGCGCAGTCCTCAGTTGCCTCTCCCTCCAAAGCACCCTCCCTTGCCTCACCTGCAACCCCAGAGACCCAGCGGCTCTTCCTCAGTGACCTCGGCCTCTTCCCCTCCGATCCAGCTGATACAGCATTCAGGGGGAAGAGGAAGCCCACCCACACGGAGCAGAGTGCCCCTCGCCCCCGGACACCCTCCCCCAGGCGCAGACAGACTGAGGACCCCACCCGCAAGTCCCCCCGGAGTCGTAAGAGCAAGACCCCGCCGCCGCCCTGCAGCTCAGGCACCAGGTCTCCTTCCTCCATCCCTCAGGCCCCCACTCCACAGGTGCCCCCACCACACCCTGCCCCAGGTTCCCCCACCCACAGATATACCATCCCCAAGAGGATCCGGCCTTCTCCCCCTGCCACTTGCTCTCCCGGCACCACACTCCCCGCTGCGCTTGTCTGTGCCACTGATGTGGTGAGGGTGTCCTCCCCCTCTGTCCAGCCCACCTTGCCTGTTCCCCATTCTCCTCCCCTGGTGGTAGGCACTGCAGTGGAGTCCACTACCACCTGTCTGACTTGGGCACTGCAGTGGCGGACCTGTCCACTTCATCTGCAGGGTCCACTGCAGTCGTGCTGGCACCCACAACATCTGAGTCATGCCCCCCAGTTGTGCCGGCACACACCATGTCAGACACCTCCACTGCAGTTGTCAGTGGCTCTCCAGCACCCACCACCCCTTCCCTGCCTCCTCCTGGTGAGCTCTGATCCTGTCCCTGCGGTGCCTGGCCTGCCCCCCCGGTTGCCCCTCCTAGTGGATTGTCCCTGGTTTTGTGCAGTGCAGGCATGCGTAGGGTGACATCTGCCACTGTCACCCTGTTTGGACTTTGACAATGGACTGGCCATTGGCCTTTGTGTTTTTCTGGACTTTCACTTTTAAACACACATATGCTGAATAAAGCAACTTTCTGTTCTCTAGTGCTTATGCTTCTGATGTACATGTTGTTGATGATGCTAACCATGCCCTTGCTGCAGTGATGGTGATATTTGGTCTCATGATAATGAAGTGTTACTGTGCAGGAACACATGTGGTCCAGGGGGAATGTGTCCTATCCTGTGGTGTATCCATGTCATCCATAGCAGCATCTGAGGGTGTCATGTGTTCAGTATTTGGCAATGGGATTTCCTACTTACATTAGCAATTTCACATCTGTGGCTTCCACCCCTGCACATCTGTTGTGCCTGCCATTGTTCAATTCGTCTACTTCCCTGACCATGTGGCCATCTCCACTGGACATGCAGGTTTGGGCATCAAATGGGAAGGACTCATCTGTGTTGTCAGTGCAACATTGCTATACAAGTGTGTTGGATCTTTGCTGATGATTTTGTTGGCTCTTCCATGACCAGGCTGATGTGACGGGAGCCTTCATTTGGTGCTAATTGTTGATTGTGTGACCAAGTGCTCAGCTGACATGATGGGGCCCTACTGAGGCAACATATGGCACAGCTTTCCTCACACAGGAGTGGAGTCCCCTCATGGCAGTGTGTACTCCTGTGACATTGCCTGCGCCCAAGGTGTGTGTTGTATGAGCATGTCTGTGTGTTCACTTCCGTTTTGCTGTGCATGCTGTGATCCCTAGTGTTGTACCTGTTTGTGATGCTTGCTGAGTTGACCTATGTTCCCCCAAAGTCTTCTCCCTGGGTTCTCTGTGATGTGGGTGCATGGCACATTACTGGTCATCAGGGTGTCACCCATAGGTGTGTTTGCTGTCAGGGCTGAGTTTGTGTGCAGACGCAGATGGGTCACAGTCAGGTTTCCCCTTGGCACTTGTTGTTTGCACCTGCCATGTGATTTCCAGTTTGTGTTATCTTTCAGTGATTGTGACACGTTGTGTGTGTGACTGCTGGCACTCCTCAGGGTCCGGGCTGCAATGTTGGTTGTTGTCTATGTGTGTTCTTTGTGGGTGACCTTGGCTTCTTCATTGGTGTGTGACTGTGGCTGGGATCCCATTGGTTGGTGTGGTATTGCCGTCATGTCCATGTACAGCGTAGTGTGCAGTGTGTCAGACATTCAGGAGTCTTGTTGAGTGGCCATGTGTGATGTGTTTCTGCACCTTGGTTCCCACCCACCACCCTGGAATTGTCATGGGTGCATGTGCAATGTCACCAGTGCATGTGTGCTTCACTGCTGCACATTGTTGGAGGTCGAGGTGTGTGGTGTTGAGTGTGTGCAGATGAGAGTTGTTGCCCGGCTAGACCCCTGCCTCCATGTTGGCCTTGGCTTACTGGCCGTGCTGATTGATTTGTGCTTGTGTAGGTGTGATGGTAGTTTGTTGCTCAGGACACATGACTGTGGTTCACAGTGTGAACGACATTTAGCTTTGTCATCACAGTGGGATTGTAATGCAGCCCAGGGTCACCACATTGTGGGGGCCCTGGGGGTGGTGCTGTGGTATGTCTGTGTCTTGCTGTGTCAGTTGCTGTTCCTACGTGCCTGTGTGACATGTGTGATTTGTGCTCCCTCTCATCTGACAATGCCTGTTTGCCCACATAGGGGATTTGGATCCATGAGTTACCTTTGTGTGGCACTGTATGCACATCTGTATAATTGGTATTCAGGCCTCCTCATGTGTTGTGTGGTTGCCTGGGGACACTGGCACCCCCCTCACCTGTTGTGTTTGATGTGCAGTGTGGGTCTGCCTGTTTGTGTTTGTGCATCTGCACCACTGCATTGGCATATCTTAGGTGTGCCATTGGCTGTATGTAGTTTGGTGGGTTTCCCCTGCTGTCCCTGGGACTCCTAGGTCATCAGTCAGCACATTGATCATGGTTTGTGTGTCCCATTGCTGCCATGGTATGGTATCTGTTCACCTCACATCTACAGTCTCCACAGGGTATCTGCATTTGTGTGCCCATTGGTGCAAATATGTGGGTCTGCATTCTGATGGTCACTTCTGTCATTGTGTCATTGATGAATGTTGACAGTGTCAGCCCCCATGGGTGTTGTTTGTCTGCACATGGCCAAAGGTATGTCTTATTTGCACTGCAGTATTTGCCTCCCCCAATCTATGTTGCAATGGGACACATGCACTACTTTGCCACTGATGTGTTTTATGTTCTCTGACCAGGAATCATCCATGCAGTTTGGCAGTTGCAGCTTTTTCTTTGTCAACACTTACATTTTGGTCACTGTGATGATGGGGTTTGGACCCCATTGCCACAATGTTCAAAATGTGCTTCAGATATGGACCCCGCACTTACATTTTGGTCACTGTGATGATGGGGGTTTGGACCCCATTGCCACAATGTTCAAAATGTGCTTCAGCTATGGACCCCACACTTACATTTTGGTCACTGTGATGATGGGGGTTTGGACCCCATTGCCACAATGTTCAAAATGTGCTTCATATATGGACCCCACACTTACATTTTGGTCACTGTGATGATGGGGGTTTGGACCCCATTGCCACACTGTTCAAAATGTGCTTCAGCTATGGACCCCACACTTACCTTTTGGTCACTGTGATGATGGGGGTTTGGACCCCATTGCCACACTGTTCAAAATGTGCTTCAGCTATGGACCCCACACTTACCTTTTGGTCACTGTGATGATGGGGGTTTGGACCCCATTGCCACAATGTTCAAAATGTGCTTCAGCTATGGACCCCACACTTACATTTTGGTCACTGTGATGATGGGTGTTTGGACCCCATTGCCACACTGTTCAAAATGTGCTTCAGCTATGGACCCCACACTTACATTTTGGTCACTGTGATGATGGGGGTTTGGACCCCATTGCCACAATGGTCATGGCCTGCTTGCATTGTGGGGGCCACACACATATATGTGTGGCACATGTGATAGGGGGTCACATTGTATGTTCAAAGTCATGTTCAGTGTTGTAGGCATTTGACACAGTCTACACACGCTTGTCATGGTGTTGGGGGATGTCTTTTTCTTGCATTCCCTAGGTTGTGGTGTGCTGGTTGTGTCATGCATTGTCCATCCTATGAGTGGGGTGGTGTTGGTGGTAGGCATCCAGCCCCCCTGGGTAAGGGTGGTAGTGGTGGTGGGCATCCAGCCCCCCTGGGTAAGGGTGGTAGTTGTGGTAGGCATCCAGCCCCCCCTGGCTGAGGGTGGTGGTGGGCATCTGGCACCCCCATGGCTAAGGGTGGTAGTAGTGGTAGGCATCCAGCCCCCTGGCTTAGGGTGATAGTAGTGGTAGGCATCCAGCCCCCTGGGTAAGGGTGGTAGTAGTGGTAGGCATCCAGCCCCCCTGGGTAAGGGTGGTAGTGGTGGTGGGCATCTGGCACCCCCTGGCTAAGGGTGGTAGTAGTGGTAGGCATCCAGCCCCCCTGGGTAAGGGTGGTAGTTGTGGTAGGCATCCACCCCCTGGGTAAGGGTGGTAGTAGTGGTGGGCATCCAGCCCCCTGGGTAAGGGTGGTAGTAGTGGTAGGCATCCAGCCCCCTGGGTAAGGGTGGTAGTGGTGGTGGACATCTGGCACTCCCCTGGCTAAGGGTGGTAGTAGTGGTAGGCATCCAGCCCCCCCTGGGTAAGGGTGGTAGTAGTGGTGGGCATCCAGCCCCCCTGGCTTAGGGTGATAGTAGTGGTAGGCATCCAGCCCCCTGGGTAAGGGTGGTAGTTGTGGTAGGCATCCAGCCCCCTGGGTAAGGGTGGTAGTAGTGGTGGGCATCCAGCACCCCCTGGGTAAGGGTGGTAGTAGTGGTAGGCATCCAGCCCCCTGGGTAAGGGTGGTAGTGGTGGTGGGCATCTGGCACCCCCTGGCTAAGGGTGGTAGTAGTGGTAGGCATCCAGCCCCCCTGGGTAAGGGTGGTAGTAGTGGTAGGCATCCAGCCCCCCTGGGTAAGGGTGGTAGTAGTGGTGGGCATCCAGCCCCCTGGCTTAGGGTGATAGTAGTGGTAGGCATCCAGCCCCCTGGGTAAGGGTGGTAGTAGTGGTAGGCATCCAGCCCCCTGGGTAAGGGTGGTAGTAGTGGTAGGCATTCAGCCCCCTGGGTAAGGGTGGTAGTGATGGTGGGCATCTGTCCCCCCTGGCTAAGGGTGGTAGTAGTGGTAGGCATCCAGCCCCCTGGGTAAGGGTGGTAGTTGTGGTAGGCATCCAGCCCCCTGGGTAAGGGTGGTAGTAGTGGTGGGCATCCAGCCCCCTGGGTAAGGGTGGTAGTAGTGGTAGGCATCCAGACCCCCGGGTAAGGGTGGTAGTGGTGGTGGGCATCCAGCCCCCTGGGTAAGGGTGGTAGTTGTGGTAGGCATCCAGCACCCTGGGTAAGGGTGGTAGTGGTGGTGGGCATCTGGCACCCCCTGGCTAAGGGTGGTAGTAGTGGTAGGCATCCAGCCCCCCTGGGTAAGGGTGGTAGTGGTGGTGGGCATCTGGCACCCCCTGGCTAAGGGTGGTAGTAGTGGTTGGCATCCGGCCCCCTGGGTAGGGGTGGTGGTGGTGGTGCGCATCCAGGCCCCTGTGTGCATATGTGGCATTGGTGATGGGCATCCCGCCCCTATGGTGCTGCTGCTGCTGGTGTAAGTAAATTCTGCATCCCTCTGTGTGTGTGTGATGTGTCGTGTACGTGTTGTATGTGTTTTGTGGTTGGTGTCTGACTTACCTTCTGCGCCGTACGCGTCCGTGCCTGTTCCGGTAGTAAATGTAGAATAATGGTAGGATCGGGACGAAGGGATTCATGGTTGGTTCGTGTCGTTCGTCTTTCTCGTTGCTTCGCGTCGTCCTCGTCGCTGGCGTGTTCGCCTCGTAGCCGTGGATCGTGTTGTGGCGCGAATCGAAGCTTATGTGCGCCTCTCCCGGATGCTTTGACGTGCCGTGCGTAGCGACGGGTTCGGCGCGTACGGAAAGCGCATCGTACTTGTTCGGCCGGACGGGGCTGCATTTTCCCTTCCGTGCGACTCGATTCTGCGTTTCCGGATTCGCCTCGTCGGAGAACAGGACCTGGATTGGGTGAGTACGACTCAGCCGGATTCTGTGCTGTTGTGCGCATCATACTTACTCGTTCGGTATGCTGTACGGATCGGTCGGGAAACAGGCATTCGCATGGCTTTTTTCCCGACCGAATGGTATTAGGTGCGCCTCCGACCGAGATCGGAATCGGCCCCTGAATGTCTCTCTTTGGGCAGATTCTACACTCTTGCTTCCAATCTTACGCTCTTGCCTATTACCAGTTTGTTAGCTCTTGTTGGGAAGATTCGCTGCTTCTGTTTTCGGTAAATGCTAATCCTCAGAGTGCTTCTGTGACATAATATCGACATCATGATAGACAAATATTGTGACAAAATATTGTGGGAAGTATCAAGTTTGCATACTTAGATTGTAATGAATAAACATATTATCTTCAAAATATCACGGTACTAAAATAGAAATTATATAGGTGTATATATTTATAAAAATATATTAACTTTAAAAACGGTAAACATAAATATATGTATATATATTTATGTATATATATGTGTATATATGTATATAAATGTATATATGTATATATATATATTTTTTTCTGTGCAAAATATTTCATAGAATGCACTCTCAGGACCAGATAAGGACAATTGTGAAAATAAATGGATTCCTGCAATTATCCTTATCTGGTCCTGAGAGTGTGTTATACAAAATATTTTGCACAGAAACGCTGTTTTGTCGGGGTGCTAAGCCGACGCACTAACCACTTCCTGTGGGTCCACGGTCCTGGAAGGAACACTGTTTGTTTTGATATATATATATATGTAGCAAAAAAACGTAAAAAAGTGATACTATATGTAGCAAAAAAATGTTTAAAAAAGTAAAACTTTAAAAAATATATATATAATACTTGTAAGCAGAGTCACTGTAGCCACTATCCCCTCATGTAAGATGACGTTAATTTGACAGCAATCTTACAAAATGAGATGATGGCTCAGAAGTCACTGTCAGAAGGCAAGATGGCGTTTATGTAATGCTGTAGAGGGACTCAGTAGGTCTGGCGTTAGCCAAGACCTTTTGATTTTACTAAAATATGTATACTATACTTACATGTAGGGGTTTCAGCCATCTCTCTTCATCCATTAGTCTGTTGTTGTGTCATTTACATTTTGCTTCCACCCACTACGGCATATAGCATGGGGCAGTGGATCAGCCTACTTAAACCACTGGTTAACTTCATTTTGATTGACTTAATTTTGCTCTCTCACAAGAAGCACATCCATACACAAGCTAGTTCCCCTCAGTGCCAGTGTTTTTGTTTCTACTTTATAATTACTTTAGTGTTGCCTTTGTGTTTAGATCCTGCTGTGATAGAAGGATGCTTCTCATGCACATTCCATTTTTATCAGATCCCATCTCCAGCCAATGTTGTTGTAAATTCCTTTTGGAGTGCTTTGGTTTTCTGGCAGCTGCTATTTCACAGCCCACCAGATCATGTCCATTTGAAAGTGTTCTGTATTAGGTTATCCCCTTTTACTTTTATTCTTTCTCTGCTATTTTCTTTCCAAATGTCTTTCCTTCCTTCTTTCTTTTTTTCTATCTTTCTTTCTTTCTTTCTTTCTGTTTTTCTTTCTTTCTTTCTTTCTTTCCTTCTATATTTTCTTTCATTTTTTATTTCTCTTTCCTTCTTTCTATCCTTTTTGTTTTATTCCTCTTTCTGCCCTGGAAAGTGTCGGATTTTTACTGCACCGCAATGCTGAACTAAATACCTTTTCCAGGGTGGCAAGGGAAATGAAAAACCCCAAAATGTGGAGGGGGTGTAGAGGAAAAGGTTTCTCTAGGGAGAGAAACATTTTCTTCATGAGAAAAAAAGAAAAGAAAATATGCATTCGAACAAGGATTGTAATTTCCTCTTTATCAAGTTCTCCTCAATGGAGCACTCTATACAGCAGGAATGGAAAACTGATTGAAACATCACATGACTTTCCAGGAGTTTGCTAGGAAAACTGTGGATTCCTATATATATATATAGCTAGATATCGATATATCACCTACTGTCATATGGCCGTTAGGGTCATTGTCGAAATTGCTAAGTTAGCATGAGCTCTGCTGCCATGATGCTGCTTTTGCGCACGTTACTACATGACTTTATTTTACAAGACTCTGTTTGTGCCTTTCACATGAGAACCGTCTGCTTCATGCGTTCTCTGCCTGTTCCTGGAGTTTAGTCTGAACACTGTGAGCAAGGTCGATAAACACTGCCCCTTGTTATTCTGTTCTGGTCAGTCCCTAGCACCTAGACATAACATGCTAGCACAGCTGCGACTGCTGAAAACTCGTGCTTTGATATTATGGGGATGTATGTTTGGTTACAACACACTTGGAGAGGGACCTTTCCAGGGAGAAGAGCTATGCTGTTCCTATGATGTGACCATCTAGGCACAAAGGTATGGGGTCTGCTGACAAAGCCCGGAGATCTTCTTTTATATAATAAAACTTCTTCTAATCAAGGGGAGGGTGGTCAGGCCTTATAGTCCTTTATCCACTGTTCTATACAATGACATCCCCTTTATAATCTTTGGAATTGTAACAATGCTAACTGTATTAGGTATATGCATTTTGCTGCTGGTAGTGGCTCATGTACTCAAAAAACAAAGGGATCCACCCTTATCGGAAAGTATAGAAGTGTTCCTCCAGACTACGTGTGTCTCCTACAGTGGTGGAAAGCACACAGTTTTGTTTAAATACCCCTCACCCACCAAAAGGACCCTTGGTGGCATGCTTCATCATCGGGGTCATCCCGCCCCGCTATGGGACGGGGCGTGCTTCGACCTATGACTACGTGGGAGCACTGGTTATGAAAAACAATACTATGTGTGGTGTAGGAGTGTGAGTGGAAGGGTCAGAAGTGAGTGAATGGTGAATGGTGAAAAATTAAAAAATACCTGGCTCAGTGGAAAAAATAAATGTTAATGTTCCTTTGAGCTGGTATCGTTAAAAGTGGGGAATGAGATGGAGATACTATGCTTTAATGAGCAGTGTCTCCTGTGTTGACATGTTTCAAGCCCTCCCTGGCTTCTCATCAGGACCTAGAAGAGATCCCTTCTACACTCAAATCAAAACAACTGTGTATTTACATATAATCCTAACTAAGTTGTGCACATAAATTTAACATGCACAGTATACTATACCCCAGTAGGTATATTGCTGAATGGGTTCTGGAAGAATAAAAACAGGGTTAAAATACTATAACACATCCAAACTGCACCATATGTGGTGTTCACCTGTAAAGAAAAGTGATATATTTCTGTGATATATTTTTCTTATCTTTATCCCTTATAATTGGTAATCAGTGCTGTGTTATGCCAGCAAGATACAGACACAAAGCATAAAACACACACTCTATATCTAAGGACTGCGTGGTGTGCGTATCCATATGATAAGTATAACTGAGAGTATCTGTTTAATATATCTCTCCTTCAAAAAACAGTTTAGTGACAGATAAAGAAGCCTCCAAAGTTTAGGCTGTTCACGTACTCTTATATCGCCCAGATAATGCCCCATGAGCCTTCAAAACAGGAGGGAAGGGGTACCTATAGTCACACACTGTTAGAAGAAATTGAAAAAGAAAAAGAAAAGGAAAACTGAGATCCTTCCTAAATGAGCAGCGTTTCACTGTTGCAAATCGGCTGTGCCCTACTTACAATATTAAGGTTACCTCCTCACCAGGACACTGCCTCGCCGCTGCTCCGTGGAACATTGAGCCAGTGTGGGCAGTGTCCTTAAATACTGAGCATAATTGGTAGTTTTGCCGCCAAAAAACTGCACTAATTGGTACAAACACTAGACCGTCAGAAAATCCAAGATGGTGACCTAGAATGGCACCTCCGGCTGAATGTGTTTGTTCCTCACTTCCTGTTGCTCAAGGGTGTTTGTTCCTCACTTCCTGTTGCTCAAGGGTGCCTTTGTTTAGCCCTAGGAGCGAAAAAAGACTAGTGTGCTAACTAAAAGGACACTACCTCTTCCTAACTCTTTAAACTATCCGAGCATAAAATGTGGACCAGCCGGATAATGAAAAAAATAATAATATTAAAAATAAAGTAAACCAGGTCTGGGCAAGTATTTACTAATGGTACATGTAATCGCGTTTATGGTAGACATTGTACCAAGGGAGTGTGCAGCCAGACATGCGGGTTACTCCGAAGTGTTTTTTTCTTGTTTCATAATATGCACGACAAAAAGTTGCTTCAAAAGATTTTTATGTAGAGGACATATAGTGGTAATGACACCTCTTTACAGAAGGGTGAGCTCAAGATGGCAAAAGTGAATAGGAGTGGGAAAACGTGTGGCAGGACATTAAATTCCACAGGGTAATGTACAGGCCACATTATTTCAGGGGTGTTTTTCTGCTGGCCCCATGTGTTTAATAGGAGGTTGGCTAACATAAGGGTTCTGCCCAGTCGTTTCAAGAGTTTCTATGCAGTGTATTTGCAGTAGTTTTCTCTTCACAGAGATAGTGACAAAGGTCATGGGGAGATACAAATCAGCTAAATTGTCCCCATGGGATGTCGTCGTTCAGACCTGTGATGTGCGTCCCCAAGCGGAACACCCACCGCTGTTCCTTCTCGAGAAGACCATGTTCACTGTTCAGTTGTTCGATAATGGTCCACTGTAGGTCTTCCATTGTGTGTTGGGTTGTCAAGTAGTGGGTAGCCATTTTCGTAGTGCTTCTTTTGCAACGTACGTTGCTCCTGTGCTCTCCTATGTGTGTCTTGACAGGTCTAGTTGTCATTCCGACATATTCCATTCCGCATGGGCAAGTGATGATATAAACCACATTCTTGCTGTTGCAGTTCGTAAATCTCCTCTGCTCCCATTCCGTATCATTCCTGATTTTATACTTTTGCTTTTCTTCGTCAGGTGGCAAGTGCTGCAATTACCACAAGGATAATGGCCCTTCACTGGGGTAGGAGGGTATTTTCTGCCTCAATTGCTAAGGTGTGTCGTGGTCTTGTGTGGACCAGCATGTCCCTCAGGCTCCTTCCCCTTTTGTGTGCAAACATCGGTTTGGGAAGGTTGAGGTTTCCGCATGCCAGGAGTCTCCAATGTTTGTTTACAATTTCTGCCACTTGATTGGAGTTGGTATTGTAAGTAGTGACATATATTGGTCTCTCTTCTGGGTCCTTAGGTACTCTCGGTTCCAGCAGTGCTTCCCTATTGTTGTTACATGCCCTCTTCATGGCTCTGTCAATGATTCGTGTAGGGTAATTGCGTTTCTTTAGTTTCTCTTGTAGATCAGTAGCCTGCCTCTTGAAGTCTTTAATCTCCGTACAGTTCCTCCGCAAGCGGAGGAACTGTCCGTATGGGAGATTGTCCCGAAGGTGGCGGGGATGAAAGCTGATATATAACAGCAGACAGTTCTTTGCTGTAACTTTAAAGTGAATGGTAGTCTTTAAAGTGCCCTCATCTGGGTAGATATTCAAATCCAGGAAGACCAAGTTGGTCCGTGAGGTTGTGCTGGTGAATTTCAGATAGATGTTTTGTTGGTTCAGCCAGGTCATAAAGCTTTCAGTTGATGTAATGTCTCCTTCCCATATAACCAACACATCGTCTATGTAACGTTTCCATGTTTTTATGTTGTTGACAAACGGGTTACTGGGCTGTAGGATCTTCTTCACTTCTAGGTGGTAGACGTACAGGCCAGCTATACTGGGAGAAAATGTGCTCCCCATGCTGGTCCCGTGCTTCTGTAGGTAGATGGTATCCTCGTAAGCAAAGAAGTTTTTTGTAAGTGCCAGGAACACACATTCCATAACCACGTTACGTGGTGTGTGGTATCCCCGATCGGTGGTGAAGAGTACCTCCTCAATGATAGTTAGTGTCTCATCATGTGGGAGACTGGTATACAGACTCTCCACGTCCAGTCCTATCAGGAGGTGTCAGTTGGGGTCAAAGTCAATTCCTTGGAGTAGCTGTAGGACTTCCTTTGTATCCTTCAGGTATGTATCAGTTGTTTGGACCAGTGGGCGAAGGAAAGCGTCCGCAAACTTTGATAGTGGTTCTAGTATGGAATCAATGCCCGATACTATGTGGCTCATATACTGCATTATAGAACACTATAGTTAAAATAAACATTTTGAACTATAACAGTGACTTTGTCAATTCTTATTGTGGACAAGTACAAGTGAGTGAGCGAAAGGGTACATCTTGCTACCGCGAATCTTGAGAGAGTCGGGAGTGTTGTGTTCTGGGTTGTCTAATCATTTGTAGCTTCGTGATTATGTAGGAGAATGAATGAGACACTATAGCTAGTCGGTTTTGGGATTTTGGGTACTGAGGCGGTAGGAAGGCTCAGCCCCTATACGCTGAGGTCCTGTTTTCCTGCACATAGTTCTGTGTATGTGCAGAATGCCCGCAACATGGCGCCCAACGTTTGGTCTGGTACTTATTTGCGAGACTCCTGAGTAGTGCTTGTGCTGGTCCACAATCCCCTCACTCCTGTTTTTCGGAGACAGCTGTGATGGGGTAGCCTCCTATATTGAGATTTATAGGTTTTTCAAGCTTGAATTTTAAAAGGTCTTTTTCTTTCTTTAGCCCGTTATTGCGCTGCCGCTTGTAAGTTGTTATCTTCTTGTCCTTGACTATAGCAGTTGCCACAGTGGTTCCTAACCGCGCACCAGTTACCGCATATTTGACTCAATATGGAGTCCCTAATGCCGGTGCTGATCTTATATTTGTTGTTGAAGCGAGTGCTGAACATCGCTTCTAGGTGTTTTACTCGTGGGTCGCCTTTCCGGCAGTAGATGGAACTGATAATTTCTTTCACGAATATACTGCCACCACTATTCCGCGGAAATATCGACCTTATCGATCTCTTGAAGTTCCGTTAATGGCTTGGCAACACACCATATGGTTTAATGGCGCCCTTCCTCACCCCTTGACAGTGGTCCGTTTAGGCCCCTTATCAATTGATGGGGCCACATGGCCCGTTTTGGCTGGGTATACCCCACATCCAAATTATCTAACTGTTACTGTCGCAGAGCTATGCGTATTACATACATCGTTAATACGTGTAACTAGAGCTGTTACACAGTTCATGTCACACAAGATGTAGGTGGGACCACCTGGAGTTGCTGCTCAACCACCGGGTCCCGGTGGTGTAGTTATCAGTCCTGTCATGATTAATTCAGTGATGGGCAAGCACCCACAAAATAAGGACGAGCTTCGTTATTGGCTTGCTGAAAGATTTGGGCAACTTGAAGTTGTTTTTCCAAACACAACACCTGTGGAGAAGCACAGAATTCTGACCATGAGCTTACTGAAAGGCCTTGTTCCCTAGTTAGCTGATTGTAACACTTGGGGTAGAGTGTTTGCAGCGGTATATTCGATGTGTTTCGGCACTCCCTCAATGACCGTTCTCCCTTCCGTGATAAAACGTGTTCAGGATGAACATGGGGCCGAAGCGGCCCTAGAGTTTGGAATGAGACTGGTGGGGGTGTTCGATATAGTTTGCGATATGATCCTTGCTAATGTGGAGGGTGAAGCAGTAAGCTTACAAGTGGCACAACGCTTGGAGGCTGTTGCTGATGCAGACAAACAGCGCAAATTACCAAAGATTATTGCTAAAGCTTATAAAACCTTAGGGCTCAATAGTCTGGGAATTAAGCCTTTTACTCAAACTCAACCTCAACAAAAAGCCCAGGCTGATAAGGATGGGCGACTATTCTTTCCCAAAAAGAACTGGAGGAATAAAAAGCAGGGGCAGCAACAACAGAAGCAAGGTTTGCGTGTTGGTTCACCAACACCTGATTCTTCTGAGCGAACTTATGATTTGTGCGACTACGTGAAAATTAAGACTCCTGATAGATTTCAAGTCCCTGATCAGCGCTCTCCATTTCCAGTCCCTGATCAGCGCTCTCATCGTTCTTTACAGGACACATCGGACTCTCAAGTCGGTGGTGGGGAATGCCAGGATCAGAGCAATGGTGCTACTGCTCAACAGGGACATGATCAACCTCGACAGTTTGATTTGAAAGCCAAACAAGAGGGACTGCCACGTTTAGACCCCCTTATCAAAAGAAGAAGGTTTCCGCCTTAACAGCGAAGTATGCCTCAGCCGGTAAGAACGCTACTCCTAGACTGGACATGGGCAGTGACTAAACATGCTTATTCAGCAGCTTGGGCTTTTGTGGCTGGTTCAATAGTGAATGGTGAATTCAAGTCTTCCATTGTACATACACAGGCACTGGGGGACTGTACGGCACAATTGGCGGAGCTGCATGCTCTTATGCTAGTTCTCGAGTTTGCTGATCCTAATGTGAATACTCTTATTGTATGCGATTCTTACTACTGTGTCCAGTCTTATAATGACAACTTATTCTTTTGGTCTCAGAATGATTATCGGGTCTCTAAAGGCAGCGCGATAAAGCATAAAACGCTTTGGGTTCGAGTGGCTGAGCTTAAAGAACGTCTGCCACTCACACAGGTTATACATACTCTTGGCCATCAGCGTGTGGGAACACATGCTGTTGGTAATTCTTTGGCAGACGAGGCAGCCAAATCTGCAGTAGCCACATGTTCCGTTGCAGCAGTTACAAGGTCTATGACTAAAATAGATAATGACATTTGGGTAGCTATAGCTGCTACGAAGGATGGAACTGCTTTCTCGCAGGGCTTCCCTTCAAAGTATTCTTATCATTTATATCCCGAACAAGTTCCTTATGCAACCATTCCATCGGTTGGGGATCTGCTGATCCCCAACATGGACCACAGGCTTCCTTAGATCATTGCCGCACACAAGGGCATGGCTTCTGCACATGCCGGGGTGTCTGCGACCGTCTCTATATTACAGCAACGTTATTGGTGGCGTGGTTTATATAAACAAACCCGTAATTATGTGCTTCCTTGTGACGTTTGTCAGCAAATCAAACCATCTACGGTTTCACGACCACCACAAACCCATCTATATATATCAAATCAGCCATTTGGCTGTGTATATCTTGATCACTGCGGTCCATTGACTTCTGATACTGCGAATAAATATATTTTTGTTGCAGTTGATTCGTGCACTAGATTCCTTTGGGTTTGGCCACAACGCAGTGCTGACGCTCAAAATGTCATTAGAGATTTGCATGTCTTTGTCGGGACTTTTGCCTGTGGCACCTTCCATTCTGACCAAGGTCCAGCGTTCGCCTCTAAGCCGTACAAGGACGCGATGAAGTCTATGGGGGAGCTGGTGCAGTTTTCTTCTCCATAGAGGCCTGAGGGCAATTCAATAGTGGAGCGAATGAACCGTGATTTAAAGCAATCTTTGACAGCTAGAGTCTTAGGTACTGGCAGGAACTGGCTGGCCCATTTGTATGGAGTTCAACGTGCACTTAATAATCTCCCAAGAAGATCTCTGTGTGGGCGGACCCCATACGAAATGCTCTTTGGCATTAAAATGTTTGTGCCAGACCTTGATGGTCTAGACGTTCTGGCGGCGGCTGCAACATTTGACGTAGATAACCATTCTACTATGTTACAGGACCTACAAAAGACCTGTGACAGCTTTGCTACAGAACATTTACCCTCTTTCGATGAAACGGCAATGCTGATTCCGGTTGCCGGCTGGCTTCCTAAGATTGAAGATCTGGTACGAAAAAGGCTGGAGAACAAAAATGAATTTGTTCCCTCTTATCGTGCATCAGTCCCAGTTCTTGGATTGAAGGGTACTCGTACGGTGATACTCCCACCTTTGCCTGGTCACAAAGAAAACAGATACATTTTAGTTGACAATGTCAAACTACACCATCTGGCCGATTCTGAATAGTGTGACTCCTAGTGTTTCATGCAACGCTATTTCTTTGAATCCGATGGCTTCAGCCTCTTCGACTAATGTCCATGTCGTTGAGGGTGAGATGGAGACTACTATTGACCTTTTGCCTGTTGTGCCTTCATCCTCTTCCATCCCAGATGTCGAGTACACGTATCCTGCGGATGAGTCCCACATTGAAGTACCGGATGGTCCTTTACAACATCAGGCTGATGCTACACTGCCACCATTATTGAACATGGGTGCAAGCGGTTATTTTGGGGACTGTTCGTGCTTCTCCTATGACTCTTCCTCCTCGTCATCGTCTTTGGCACTTCCACCGACAAAAACAAGTATTTTTATCTCTTGGTTCAAAAAAACTTACCTGGTCCCACCCTGGATCTACATCTGGTTGGTGCTTATCCTAATTTTCCTTTTCATGTCAATTGGATTTGTGACAGTATTTTTCTTGCTCATCAATGGTCATTATTTGCCAGAACGCTCTGCTGTAAAGTTGGTTGATGGAATTCTGGCTCCACATACATCGTCCCACATCATGAAACGTGATCAAGCCCTTGTGATTATTTCGGCTTTCCCTGTTGCAGATGGCATCGTTTGTGATAAAGTAGCATTCAAAATCCATGGTCCGACGGAGGTTCTCAAGATACCATACGTGTTTCGCGTTTCATTAGGAGATGTGGTAACACAGGACATACATTCTGATGATTAGGATGTGCAAGCAGTGCATTCATTGTTTTCTGATTTAAAGTATTATGCTGCTTTTGATGCTGAAGATTTGTATTTAAATTCTGCCAATTATGCTGATTTATTCTGTTATCAACATTATGGCCACCATTTTTTGCACAAAACTAACACTTTGAGACCTGCATTTAATTACACTCAGTGGGAACATTGCCCAACTCCCTTACAGGGAAGTTCGAAAACACTTAGAAATAAGTTCACCTATTTCACTAGTTACAACACGTCCAATCCAGAATCCTATTTCTTTAAATTAAAATTGCCATCTCAATCTAAATTTATTCTGATACACACGAAATTAATATATTCTAATTCTTAACTGAATTAGCCTTACAGGGTTATGATCACTGGAAAGATACCATTGATTTGAAATCAATTTGGGGTACTAGGGCTTGGCAGGTCCAGGGAACCGAAGCTTTACATTGTACATGCCTAATTCCGAATCAAATATTATTTTTAAATGAAACAGTCCATCAAACCACTTGTTTTGGCATGGCTACGGCCAAGAATCTGAATATTCCATCCATTCCGTCATTGCCTGAGTATGAGGGTTGGTGTAAACACACAAATTATACCATTGATGTACTACAAGCTCTGTTTCGAAATAACAGTTTCAATGTCTCCGATGTTGACCCCTCAGGATGGTTATTGTGGCAAACCAGTTCAAATGTATGTCAACTGCGTTTTTATAATGCAACAACCGGTTTCACACAGACTAGACCTGATCCTCGTTACCCACATTCACACTATGTTACCACATATTCAGTGGGGAAATTGTGCCAACAATGGTTGGAACACTCTACTCTGTCGTCAGTAAAACAACACCTGTCCCTCCTGTCGAATGATATCAATTTGGCTGATTTTATCTTGGGTTCTAAATCCCCACGATCAAACAGGTTTATCTATGTGGCTTATAATAAATAATGGAAACTTTTGCAGATGGAGGCAGCGTTCCGTCTGCGCCAAATTGACCAAGCAAATTTGGAGAAGGTTCTTGCAGTTGTCGACAATAGCATAAATACATTGTCTTCCCGCATTTATATCTTAGATAACATTGTTTCATCTGTTATTGATATTGTTCAAAGTGATGTATCTGTGTTATACCATGGTCAAAATCAATTACGATCTGTGATGCAATTTGCATGGACGTTACAGACTCTCAAAATGGGAAAAGTACCGTGGGATTATTTAAACGCTACTGCTTTGTTTTTACCATTTATTTTAACTGATAAACAGAGATTCATGTCCATGAAAGATGCAACCTACACGCTGTTACACATTGAACAATTGGAACACTTGCCATTTTCAGTGGCAGAAACTGATTCGGCTGTGTGGTTAATTCATGGCGTTATTTCTTTACCTTTCTCCCTATTTAAGTTTAAATCTTGCATGAAACATTTCCCGATAGGCCGCTTTGAACCCCTTGGAAGTGCGTTTATTCACAAAGTGTGGTCCTCGCCTTTTGCCTACAGATGTCACCGGGAGGAAACGGAAGTCTTCCTTACAGGGGAGGAGTGCAATGCCAATGTAGGGCATTCTTTAGTTTGTAAACACGTTAAGTTACACAGCACTTGTAATGTGTCCGCACCTAATCTAGCTTGTTTTTTAAAAGGGACGCCTGTCCCAGCAATAATCCCGCTCTCACGTTGCTTTCTAACGCCAGTTATCTTATTTTGAACAATCACGACTGCTGTGGCTTACGGGCAGGGATCCCGTATATAGTAACAGTAGATAGTTCCATTTGGCCTTCCATTCCAACTTTGAAAACAGATTTCAATAATTTAAGCAGGCTCAAAGCGCAATTATTTCAACAAGAAGTGTCTCTCACTTCGGCTCGAGAGACCTTCAAATTGCAGGTGGCTAGAACATCTAGTGAGATTCAGTCACTGCTGAACACAAACTTCCCACTTCATTTTGGGGAGCTGATACATCAAATATTTAATGCGTCTGACACAGAAGGCCTTGCTCATTTTTTTAAACTTGTGGGATCCGGCCTTGTAACATCTTTTCAGATGATTTTTGGAGTAATACCAGCCTTTATCCATTCTATTTTTTCCAGTGTCTTTGGAGGGTGCCCATTACTACTGGCACTAGCGGGTGGCATCCTGATTCTTCTGCTCCTGCTACGCAATGGCAGCCCATCATGTGGTAATGCACAGACCAGGCCAATTGCAACTGTACCATGACCGAATGCAACAACTTTTTTGATGCTTGCCATAGCGACGCTTAGCGTGAGTTATGGGCTAACTTTTCACTTCGCCTACTTCACTTGCGTGCAACCCGTGTTCTACTGTCAGCGGTGCCCTTTCTACTGGGACATGGATTTATGCCTCTCCAATACGTCCTGCACTGACCCGGATTATGACCAGTTGATGGGTCCCTTAGTGGCCCATGACCAGGCATGCTCTCGGGATGGCCGTATGGCGCGTGCGGCTGCACTTGGAGTGTTGGCTGAGTGGAATATCTGTGCGGCTGCGCAGAACCTCTTGCAACGAAGTTTCATCGAATATCACGCAAGTTGTCCGGATATGCTTTTGGAGGCATCGGATTATGAGGAACACGTGTGTTCCTTCCAGCTACTTGATTGAACGGCATCCCTTTTTGCCACGAACGACAGAGATGGCCTTTTAGAACGAATTGCATTCTTAAGTTCACGTACTTTTATGGCTTTTTCTACCCCAAATTAATCCTGTTCTCGATGAACGACAGCATTTTAAAAGTATATATATTTTTTTTACTCTTTTCTCTGAAATTTTCCAATTTGGCTTTTTCGAGCGCTTCTGCTTACCTTTGAACTCTGTTTGGGTCTTTTGTCTATATGCTACGTCCTTACCAAGAGGAGGGTGTCATAGGGCCGTTAGGGTCATTGTCGACATTGCTGAGTTAGCATGAGCTCTGCTGCCATGATGCTGCTTTTGCGCACGTTACTACATGACTTTATTTTGCAAGACTCTGTTTGTGCCTTTCACATAGAACCGTCTGCTTCGTGCATTCTCTGCCCATTCCTGGAGTTTAGTCTGAACACTGTGAGCAAGGTCGATAAACACTGCCCCTTGTTATTCTGTTCTGGTCAGTCCCTAGCACCTAGACATAACATGCTAGCACAGCTGCGACTGCTGAAAACTCATGCTTTGGTATTATGGGGATGCATGTTTGGTTACAACACACTTGGAGAGGGACCTTTCCAGGGAGAAGAGCTATGCTGTTCCTATGATGTCAAAATACCATCTAGGCACTAAGGTATGGGGTCTGCTGACAAAGCCCAGAGATCTTCTTTTATATAATAAAACTTCTTCTAATCAAGGGGAGGGTGGTCAGGCCTTATAGTCCTTTATCCACTGTCTGTAAACGATGACATCCCCATTTATAATCTATGGAATTGCAACAAGGCTAACTGTATTAGGTTTATGCATTTTGCTGCTGGTAGTTGCTCATATACTGCATTATAGAGCACTATAGTTAAAATAAACATTTTGAACTATAACAGTGACTCTGTCAATTCTTATTGTGGACAAGTACGAGTGAGTGAGCGAAAGGGTATATCTTGCTACCGCGATTCCTGAGAGAGTTGGGGGTGTTGTGTTCTGGGTTGTCTAATCATTTGTAGCTTCGTGATTATGTAGGAGAACGAATGAGACACTATAGCTAGTCGGTTTTGGGATTTTTTTGTACTAAGGTGGTAGGTTGGTACACCCCTATACACCGAGGTCCTGTTTTCCTGCGCATAGTTCTGTGTATGTGCAGAATCCCCGCAACACTACTGGCAGTCACCGGTAAGTAGTTATAATAAGGACCTAGCTTCCATAGGATAAGCATTTTTTGACTTGCTTATAACTTTGGTGCCGTTTGACGAATCTTCACAAAATGTTCCCAAAAAAGTGGCACGGGTTGTCTAGTTTTGCATGGAAAGTTTCGAAGTAATCTGTCAAGCGGAGGTTGGAAAAAGGGGGGTTAAAAAATGTGCATTTCCCATTCAATTTCCCATAGGGATTTTGAACATGACTACAGCCCTAACTACTTGACGGAATTACACCAAATTTGGCAGAGAGGTAGCTCTTAGTCCAGAAAGAGCCCTTTCTGTGATTTTGTGTAAATCTGTTCAGTAGTTGTGGAGTTATTAAAGGAAAAACAAAATTGCATATTGTTACATTACATGTATTTTCCCCTGTCTCTCCCTTTAGTCCTTTCCCTTTAATTCCCTTGTATACTTTTAATTCTGGCACCTGCCATGCAGTTGACACTAGGAACTGGAATTCATTTCATTCTGTTCCTGCCTGTACACTAAACAGTATTGTGCCTTGTGGATTAAACTTCTTCAAACTCCATCTGGATTTATTGCATCATTTTATGGGATTTTACACTGGCGACGAGATTTATATCTGTACCTGCTACTTCTCCAGGCACAGGAGCGGTACAACTACAATTTTGGGATTTTTATCTACTTTGGACCTTCTTACTGGATTACTCTTTCAAGATTTCTATCTTCTTATTTATATGTGGATTGGGCTATTTTCGCTATCCACCACCGTTGTTTCCCGACTTGTCTACCAGCGATTGCGGCGGGAATATCGATTTTAACTTATTTACTGCAAAAGTGCCTCACCGCATTTTTCGATTTGCAACCGCTGTTGCACTGCTTGCATCATTGAGCACCCCCGTGAAGACTGCCGGAGAAGAAAACAAGCACTCCTCACGACGCTCTGGTTGCCAAGCTCCAGATTCTTCCTGACGCGTCCGCTCCAAAGTCTTCCTGACGAGCCTCGCCGCATCACCTCATCACGCAACGTGGCGTGATTACGTCATCACGTTGCATCGCGTACCGCCATTTTGAATTTAATTTCACATTTGCCTGGGATCTACGTCGATGCGCACGACTGCGCACTGCATCCCCGGCATCATTATTCATGGAAACAACACTAACGACGCTGTCACGACTGTGTATAACCAACTGCATCTGCATATCTCACTGTTGTATACAACTTGGAAAGTACTTGAACTATATTGCATATCACGCTGATGTGCACAGCTAGAAGGTATTTTAACTATTATCGCATATTACACTGATGTGCGCAGCTGTTAAATTTATTTATTCATTTACTGTCATTACTATAATACATTTTTTTTTATATACATATTTATTGTCATTGGTAAAAACGACATACTGTTTCCAGGTTACGGTAAGCTTGTAAAATTTTGTACAATCTACCATGCAATTTGAACCTCCTGCTAAATTCTTGCAAACTAAAGGTGACCCTCCTATTCCCTGGTCTAGGTGGAAGGAGGAGTTTTTGACATATATGAAGGCCATTGATGGGGATAGGATGGGGAATGAAAGAAAAACATTTTTTCTACTTCATTGCTTAGGGTCTGAAGGTCAAGCTGTGTTCAGGACTCTACCGATTGTCCAAGGCGAATTAAGTACCTTTGATGAGGCACTTATGCGTATGGAGACTAGGTTTAAGCCCACTACCAGTATAGCGCTTAATAGATACAAATTTTACACGCGCTCACAAAAGGACTCGCAATCCTTTGATGATTTTCTAACTGCCCTCAGATCCCTTGTTGTTTCATGTAATTTTGGAATTATAGCAGATAAGATGATCAGGGACCAAATAATTGTAAATGTTAGAAACAAAAAAACACAAGAACAGTTGTGAGTCTTGGGTAATCCCAATTTGCATGACACCATAGTCACTGCTAAAGCGTTCGAACAGTCTGAAAGATGGATGAAGACTATTGAGGATGTGAACTGTAAGGGTGATAAATGTGACAAGAATATGGATGAAGTTTGTGCTGTGAGTACCTCTCGAACATTTCCTCAAGTGCGGAAGAATAGTGATAGTAACATTGTGTGCTATAGATGTGATAGCTTCACTCACGTTGCTTCCTTTAAATTTTGTCCAGCCACAGGGAAGGAATGTATTAAATGTGGAAGACTTGGACATTTTGCCAGGGCGTGTAAGGATGACAAGAAGAGAGTGATTAACAAAGGGAGGACACTTCCCGCTAAGAATAGTGAAGTCTCTTGTGTGAGATGTGCGCAGATTTCTGAAGATGATTACTCTAATGAAAAAGGTATTGTTGTATCTATTATGGATATTTGTGCTCTTGAGGGTGAGGTTTTGAACTCCCCCAAATGTGTTGTTCGTTTCTTGAACGAAAGTTTAGAACTCATGGCAGACTCAGGCTCCCTGTGGCCGATTGTTACTGAAAATTATTTTAATGAAAAATTTAGTAATGCTGTATCTACCAATGATCTTTGTCCCTCAGATATCATTGCTAAAAGTTTTAATGACTCGACAATTGACCTGATGGGGTATATTGCCTCTGATGTTATGTTTAAAGAGAGGACTGCTTTTATAAAGTTATATGTAGTCAAAAAGGGAGTGAACGTGTTGGGATGGAGAGACCAATGAAAATTAGAGATTATACTCAATCCTCGCAATGAGGAACCTTTCATGGTACTTGAGGACAGTACCAATGTTAAACTTAATGAGGATGAATTCCCTGAAGTTTTTTCTGGAAGATTAGGAAAGCTCAAGGGTTTCACTCATTTAATTAAACTCAAGCAGGGTGCTTCGCCTGTCAGACAAAAACTTAGAAACGTTCCCATTAATGTAAGGGAAGAGTTGGGAGATGCTTTGAAAGAGATGTTGGATAGAGGTGTGATTGAAGAAGTGTAATCGTCAGAATGGGTTTCTCCGATTGTCTTGGCACGTAAACCTGATAAATCCTTGAGATTATGTATTGACCTCAGAGCTTTGAATGCTAACATTCTGGTTGACTGCCACCCATTGCCAAACATCAACGAGGTTGTAAGCATGTTTGGAGGTGCCACGATCTTCTCCACCCTTGATCTTCGATCTGCATATCATCAAATAGAACTAGCCAAGGAGTCACGCCATATGACAGCTTTCA
The DNA here is from genome assembly GCA_963921515.1 of Calotriton arnoldi. Lineage (NCBI taxonomy): Eukaryota > Metazoa > Chordata > Amphibia > Caudata > Salamandridae > Calotriton > Calotriton arnoldi. The sequence continues at coordinate 882,670 of CAWUFW010002907.1, forward strand.
TCACACCCCAAGGATTGTTTAAATTCAAAAGAATGCCCTTTGGGTTGGCGTTGGCAGCCTCTGTCTTCCAGAGGTCAATGTGTCATCTGTTCAAGGATTTGCAGTCATTTGTGAAGTGTTTTCAGGATGACATTCTTATATTTTCGCCGGATAAGAAAACACATACGGAGTATGGTTTGACTCTCAAGAAGAGCAAGTGCAAATTGTATCAAGATTCAGTTGAATATTTAGGGCACACCTTATCTAAAGAGGGTGTGGTGCCCAAAAGTCTCTCATTGATGCCATTTTGAAAGCACCTGCTCCTGACTGTAAAGATAAACTTCTTTCCTTTTCAGGTTTATGTGAATACTATAGCAAATTTATCATGAATTTTGCCTCTAAAATGGAACCGTTAAGAGAACTTACAAGGAAAAATTTTGAATTTATGTGGGGGGAAAAGCAACAAAAGGCTTTCGAGAATATCAAAGCAGAGATGATAGCTGCCCCCACGTTGAAACCTTATTGCATGAACAAAATGTGTATACTCACGGTAGATGCAAGTCTTTATGGCTTGGGATGCATTTTGTCTCAACAGGCGGGCAGAGAAGAATGGAACGTAGCATTTGCCTCCCGCACACTTAACCTCATGGAGAGGCGTTACGCAGTAATTGAAAGGGAATTACTAGCCTGCGTCTGGTCAGTGGAGCATTTCCGCAACTATATTTGGGGTGCACGTTTCATCTTGAGAACTGACCACAAGTCTTTAGTGTCCATTTTGTCTCCGGGGAGGAGGTCTAAATGCTACTGCCCACATAGCAAGACTAATGTCCCGTTTACAAGAATACAGTTTTGCAGTGGAATATGTCCCAGGAAAAGTTAATGTTACAGCTGATTGTCTGTCCAGACTCCCCTGTGATGCGACTTAAATGTCTGACGATGAGGAGGTTGTTGCTAATATTTGTGAAATAGTGTCCGGGAAATTTAGTTCTATTTCAGAAGATATGTGGAAGAGTGTCATGTGTGGTGATGATGTGTTATGTAAAGTCTTTGATTACACCACAAAAGGTTGGCCTTCCAAAGCTGAAATATCAGCTGAAGTATTTCCTTTTTGGAAAATCTCAAGTGAACTTGTTATCGAAGGAGATCTCCTTTTCAGGCAAGGGAAATGCATTCCACCTTTGTCACTTCGTGATTATATTTTATCTGTAGCTCGCGAAAGTCATTTGGGAATGTCGTCCATGAAGAGATTAGACAGATCTGTGTTTTGGTGGCCTGCTTTAGACAGATTTGTAGACAGGATTGTGAGGGAATGCCCCAAGTGCGTGAATAGTGAGAAAATTTTGAAATGTGATCCTGCTCCCCTTATTCCTTTTGAATGGCCCGAGTTTCCATTGCAAAAGATCGGTTTTGACATTGCCGGTCCTTTCAATTTCTTGCCTCAAGACTGCAGATTTGCCTTGGTGATGGTTGATTACCTCTCCAAATGGCCCGAGGTCAAACTAGTACCACATACAAATTCTGAGAGTGTCATTGGGTTCTTCAAAGAAGTTTTTGCCCACGAAGGTTACCCAGAAGTCCTTATCACCGACAATTGTGTACAGATGAAGTCTCGTGAGATGGCTGACTTCCTTGCCTTTTTTAATATTTGCCATGTCACCACAGTCTTGTACGAACCTCAAGATAATGGCCAAGTATAGAGATACAATAGAGTTCTTAAGCAAGACATCCTGTGGGCACGTAATTTTGGGGATCAGTGGAAAGACAAGTTGAGAGAGAAGTTATGGCTATACCGTATAACTCCACATTCCACTACTGAAGTCTCTCCTTTCCAATTACTTAAAGGGAGGGAGCCAGTCTCCAAATTGTGCCCATGGTGGTTTAAAAAAACTGTAAATACCCATGCCCATAGTTCTATGGTCAACAAAGAGGATGTGGCCCTTAAGGTGAAAGAAAAGCAAGAAAAAAGTAAACATTATTATGATCTTCGCATGAAAGTGAAACAGCCGCAGTTTGTTGTTGGAGATTGGGTCAGGATACGTAAACCAGGTATTTTACTTAAAGGTGAAATGCAATTTGGTAGACCCATCAAAATTGTCAAGATCAATCGCAACAGCATTGTCACCCAAGATGGCAAGGTTTGGAATGTCAAAAGAGTGGCCAAATATGTAAGTGTTCCTTCTTGAATTTTCCTAAGGGGGGGAAATGTGTTACATTACATGTATTTTCCCTGTCTCTCCCTTTAGTCCTTTCCCTTTAATTCCCTTGTATACTTTTAATTCAGGCACCTGCCATGCAGTTGTCAGTGATTCCACTTAGAACTGGAATTCATTTCATTCTGTTCCTGCCTGTACACTGAACAGTACTGTGCCTTGTGGATTAAACTTCTTCAAACTCCATCTGGATTTATTGCATCATTTTATGGGATTTTACACATATCTAGGGTCACAGACCCTCCACAAATCCCCCGCACTGAATCTGCGAAGTTATGTGCCATTAGCAATGCCAAACTTTCAGACCCACTCAGAAACTCACACAGGTACTCTCACACTCATTTATAGACCTGCACAGGCAGTCATGCACCCGATCACAGACCTTTGCAGGCATTGACACACCCTCTCACAGACCCATGCAGACACTCACACACCCACTCACACACCCACACAGACACTCAGAAACCTACTTACAGACCCACTCAGACACTCACACACCAACTCACAGACCCAAACAGACACTCGCAGACCCACTCACAGGTGCACACACAGACACTCACAGACACTCACACGTCCACTCACAGACCCTCTTACACACTCACAGACACATAGACACTCAAAGGCCCATTCACAGATACACACAGGAACTCACACATCCACTCACAGACCCACATAGGCACTCACCCATCCACTCACAGTTCTATGCTGGCACTTTCACACCCACTCAGAGTGTCACACAGGCAGTCACACACCCACTCACAAACCCATGCAGCCACTTATAGACCCACTCACAGACCCATGCAGGCACTCAACCTGCCATAAACAGACCCACTCAGGCTCTCACATGCCTACTGACAGACCCAAACAGTCACTCACACACCTACTCACACACCCACACAGGCACTCTTATACCCACCTACTCACACACCCACACAGGCAGTTTCACACCCACTCACAGACCCACACAGCTACTCACACCCCCACATACAGATCCATGCAGGCACTGACAGACCCATTCACAAACCAACACAGGCAATCACATACCTAGTTACAGACCCATGCAGGTATTCACACACCCATTCAGAGAAATACAGGCACTCAGAGACCCACTCACAGGCCCATATGGGCACTCATGCACCCATTCACAGACCTTCTCACACACTCACAGACCCATGCAGGCACTCAAACACCCATCTACAGACCCACTCAGGCACTCACACACCTGCTGATAGACCCTCAAAGCTGCTCACACACCCACTCATAGACCCACACAGGCACTTTTATACCTACCTACTCACAGACCCACACAGCCACTCACACACTCACTTGCAGGCCACACAGGCAATCTCACACCCACTCAGAGACTCACACAGCTACTCACCCACCCACTCACAAACCCATGGAGGCACTGACAGACCCAGTCACAGACCAACACAGGCACTCACAGACCCAGGCATAGACCCATGCAGGTACTCACATACCCTTTCACCGACCCATTCAGGCACTCAGAGACCCAATCACACATCCACATAGGCACTCACACAACCACTTACAGACCCACACAACCACTCACATTTTCACTCACAGCCCCACACATGCACTCTCATACCCACTGATGGAATTACACAGGTACTCACCGACCAACTGACAGAGATACACAGGCACTCACACACCCACTCAGAAATTCATACAGGCACTGACTGACTGACTCACACAGGTACTCACAGACCCACTCACAGACCTGTGCAGGTACTCACATACCCACTCACATACCTGTTTATTCACTTACACATCCACTGCATTTGGAGTGTTCTCCTGGATTGGGCCAAATTATGCTTTCTGTAAAAGCATGGTTGGTGGGGCCCTGATCTCTTTTGAGTCTAAGGTTTACACTGCTATAATTGTTTTATACTGCAGTTAATATGGCACTTTAGAGTTTATTGTATATACTGCATATAATTGTATGATAACTACCACCCCAGCCTACTGCTTAATTCCTAATTGCGACTCGACATTTCTACCATTCAACCATGCGCCCGTCTAACCCCTCCCGGAACTCTAATCTCGTGCGTTACGGACCCAACTCCTTGTCCATTAACTACCCACACAAATTGACCAGTAATGCAAAAAAGAACTTCAAGCACAGTACTCTAAAACAACACCTGGAAACACTCATTGTAGATAACTACCACACAGCGACCAACGGCAACAAGAAAACCAACTTCATTTTTTACACTAATCGCCCGACTAAATGGAAAAACACCTTCTCTCTTCACCTTTGAGTCGCCAAGTCAGTAATCATTCCCTATGGTGAAAAAATCTACACTACCATATCCCCGACCTTCAAAGGGGAACTCACCATTTCCATCTACAGAACTGGAACCATTCTCATGCAGGCCACCGACCCGCACCTCACCACTTTTGACCGCCACTTCCCCACACTTCTCTCCTCGTTAACTCAACTGAGCCATCAAACCCTATCTCCCCTACCCCCCACCACCCTCACTAATAACGTGGAACTGATCCAATCTCCCTGCCCTGAAGAACCTCTCTCCAACTCATGGACATCCACCATCACTCACTACAATCACACTACCCCTATCATTACTCTCCGTCGCCAAACACCCACCATTATTACATCAACTGATCACACCAGGAACAACAAACTCACAATTAACAAACTCCACAAGGCCGATCTCGATCTTGACAGCTCGGACTCTAACCTCAGCCCTCCTGCGACTGAAATCCCCACAGGCACTCCCCTCTCAACCCCTGATAATCTGAACCCTCCTGCACAATCTACCCCTTCCTCCAACACAGACTCTATTCCCCGACCCTTACTTCCCCCTTGTCCAACGTCATCTCCAATCAAGCGGTCACTCTCCCCCCTACTACCACTGCACACTCCCCTTTCGATGTCCCACATCCACAGGCACAACCTGTCTCCACCGCTTACCTCACTGACAACCCCCGTGACATCCCCATGTCCAACGTCTTCACCAATCCAGCAGACACTTTCCCCCCTATTATCACTGCCCACTCCCCTTCCGCCGTCGCACACCCACATACACAACCTGCCTCCACTGCTAATCTCATTGACATTCCCCAGAACTCTGACTTCCTACCTAGAACTTCTCTCCCTCCTCACTTGGACAGTAGACCCACTACTCCTCCTCTGAACTCCTTGAATGGGAACATTACTAATCCGGCTCCCTGCGTCCAACCTCTCCCCTCTCCTAATCCCACTCATTCCGTCCAATCCCTGACCCCGGGTCACTCTCCCTCCATAGACCCAAGTCATTCTCGGCCCCTGCCAAAAACCTTAAACTTTTTCAGCTCAATAACACAGCAACTGAACAGAATGGAGCGGAAAATTAACTCCCTTGCTGCCGATTTCCTATACTTACAACAAGACCTTCTCAACAGGACCAAGCCACCGTGCTCCCTCTCCCCGGGTAGATTTGCTCCTACCCCCCTCAATACCTCTCCCATGGCCCCACAGAGCACCCCTCGTCCCTCCAGTCTGTCAGCGAGTCAGGCACTTCGACCCAACCGGGATCGCCAACCCTTTTCGGTACCGAAACCTGATGAGATCAACGACTCTTACCTCGCTGTGAGCCTGAAGTCAGCCCCTCTCCCCGTACCTGTTATTATTGGCACTAACAGAATCCCTAAAACTGTCCACTCGCCTAGACCTCCTGCTCAATACTCCTCTATCCACCTAACTCCCCCATCATTGAGGCTCCCCGCCCTCTCTCTTGCATGCTCCTAAACTGCAGATCAGCAGTACAACACGCCACAGACATTGCTGAAGCTCTACTCGCTGAAGAAATTGACATCACTTTCCTCACAGAATCCTGGCTCAATGTCCACTCCACCCCCATTCTTGACATTCTCACCCCTCCAGGGTACAACATCATCAGACAAGGCAGGCCGATCAAAACTGGGGGGGACTAGCCATCATTCACAAAGCTGGAATACAGATTACCAAACTTAAAGCTGCAGAATACCTATCGTTTGAATACCTGGGTGTCGAACTCACTGCCAAGGGCACCTCACCCATCAAATTCCACACCATCTACCATCCTCCTGGAGAGCGTACCCTTTTCCCCAAAGAACTAACAGACCTAATAACACGTTTTTCCATGACAGACACAAAAGACGTGTTCCTGGGGGACCTCAATATCCACTGGAACGACCCAGAAGACTCCACTGTCCAGAACCTATCCAACCTACTTGAGATATACAACCTCAAACAACTCTGCAATAAACCAACTCACATCAAAGGTGCAACACTGGATGCGATCATTACCAACAATGAACTGGTCTCTCTGAGAGCGATTTCTCCCATTGACTGGTCCGACCACCACCTCATTCTGTTCAAGATTGACGCACTTGTCAGCCACCAACCTATTCGTGATGACAAACCTAAACACTGGACCAGAAACATCAAAGAAGTCCCTTTAGCCAAACTTGAATCCATGATTCATGCCCATCTACAACTCCAACCTTCATCATGGACGGCCGATGACCTCACTACACACTTTAACGCAAAAATGACAGAGGTTTTAGACCAAGTAGCCCCACTCAAACTCAAACAAATGAGGCGAACCAAATCTAAACCCTGGTTCAACGTGGATCTGAATAACAAAAGGCATCAACTCAGACAAACGGAAAGGTCTTGGAGACTAAACCCCTCGACCTTGCACCTAGCACAACTTAGATCTGCTCGGCAGGCATACAAAAAACACATTTTCAGTGAAAAGGCGTCTTTCTTCCGCAGCCAACTAGATCTGGCGAAAAACAGACCGAGAGAACTCTTCAACATTGTCAAAAGCCAAACAAACTGCACTCCCTCTCAAGAAATCAAAGCCACCAAAGAGCGATGTGAAGAAATTGCCACCTTCTTCACTAATAAAGTCTCAAAAATTGATCAATCCTTCATCCAATCAGACTAATCAGAAAGAGTTCTTACCAAGGACAATCAGGTCTGCCTCCAGCTAAAAAACAATGCGCATTGGTCCGACTTTCAGCTAATGTCGGAAAACGAGGTCTTCAGTATAATTTCTAACCTAAAACCTTCCTCCCACACAATTGACCCCTCCCATCCACAATTATAAAAGAACTCAACCACACCATTTCCCCTTTCTGGACAAAAATCATCAACGCCTCTCTCACTTCAGGCTGTGTCCCAGACTCCCTTCAACTAGGACAAATCACACCCATTCTCAAGAAACCAGGGGCCGACCCTAATGATCTTAACAACCTCAGACCTATCTCCAACCTCCCGTTCCTTGCAAAAACATTGGAGAAATGCGTTCTCCACCAACTCAACAAACACATTGATGAGTTCAACCTCCTCGACACCTTTCAATCAGGATTCAGGAAAGGCTGTAGCACTGAAACAGCTATGCTCAACATCTCTGACGATATTCACAAGGCTTTAGATGAAGGTGATGCCTGCCTACTCATCCTTATTGACCTATCTGCGGCATTCAACACAGTAAATCATTCAGCTCTTCTGGAGACCTTGTCGAAGCGCTCCGGCATTAATGGCACAGTAATAAAATGGTTCACCTCCTTCCTTCAACACCGCTCGCAACAAATTAAAATCAACTCCTGTCTCTCAAAGCCAACAAAAGTCCCACTAGGGGTCCCGCAAGGTTCGATCCTCTCCCCGTCCCTCTTCAATCTCTTCATGGAGCCCCTCACAATCATCTTGAAAAAAGCTGGAGGGAAGTACCACCTTTACGCTGATGACACCCAAATCTATTTCAAAATCAAGTCTCCCAGCGACATCCGACACCTCAATGTCACTCTAACCGAGATCCAAACTTGGTTCAACGCTAACCACTTAAAGCTCAACCCAGATAAAACAGAACTAATCCTATTCTCTCCAAAAAGCAACCATCGACCAATCCAAGAGTGGCTCAAGAATCTGGTTGCCCTAAACTGCCCCCTCGTCCTATCCGACTCAGTTAAGTCTCTAGGCATCACCCTTGACAAGAACTTATCAATGGAGGCCCACATCAAAAACTCTGCAAAAAGTGCTCTTTTCTCACTAAAACACCTCAAGAAATTGAAACCTTTTCTTCCCCATGATGACCTCAAGACAGTAGTTCAATCCCTAGTTCTCTCTAAAATCGACTAGGGGAACGCCATCCTAACAGGGACTCCAAAAGCTCACCTAGCCCCACTAAGGGCAGTGCTGAACATGGCCGCTCGTCTCATATCTGGAGTAAAAAGATTTGAACACATCACTCCAGCTCTCAACTCCCTCAACTGGCTTCCCATGGAAGGGAGGTGTATCTACAAGCTGGCCTGCATCACACACAAAACCCTTCACTCTCCGGCCCCCAACTACCTGAATAACAAACTGGTAAGAGCAGGTCAATCCAGAACGCTGAGAAGCTCCAACTCACTCCTTCTTATCCCTCCTAAACTGAAAAAGAAAACCACCCAATACCGATCGTTTTCTGGCAATGCTCCCAGGATGTGGAACGCTCTCCCTAGAGTCCTCAGATGGAACCCCTCCTTCTCCTGTTTCAAAAGGGACCTGAAACTCCATCTGCTTAACAAATACTTTCCTGACCAACGTCAACTAACCTAGACTTCAATATCCGAGTTGACTCCTCTCTCTCTTGACATTCAAGGATAGTTGGTGACCGGACTGTGTTAACCACCTCCGTTTGTTCTCTCTCCCTCCGCTGCACTGTTTACCTATTTTTCATGTTGTATTTCTCTTTATCTCTGTTTTGCTTCCTTACTGCCTTCCTACTATGTAATGCAATTTCCTTCTGTTTACAGTGTGTATGTAAAGCGCTCTGATACCTACGGGTCAAGCTAGGACTCTATAAAACTTTTTAAATAAAAATAAAAATAAAAAAACTTACAGACCCACAAATGCATACTAACACCCACTCACAGACCCAAACAGGCACTCCATCACCCACTCACAGTTCTATGCTGGCACTTTCACACTCACTCAGAGTCACACACCTACTCAGAGACCCATACTGCCACACTTCCACTCAGGCACCCACTCACAGACCCACACATGCACTCACAGACCCACTCATCCACTTACATACCTACTCACAGACCTATGCAAGCACTCATAGAGACACTCATATACCCATGCAGGTACTCATATACCTACTCACAGAACTATGCATCCACTCACACACCCACGTGCAGACCCACACAGGCACTCACATACCCACTCACAGAGCTATGTAGACACTCACAGAACCACACAGACACACATCCAGAAAATCACTCACACCCATTCACAGACCCACACTGCCACTCAGACACCCACTCACAGATCCACACATGCACTCATAGACCCACTCATCCACTATAATGTCCCTTTAACCTTAGTTTTATTTCAGTGAATTTCTAAGTTTATTTTAACGCCATTTCTTAGCTATAACATCCCTGTAATCTTTGATATGCATATATCAATATATTTATATATATATATATATATATATATATATATATATATATATATATATATATATATATATATATATATCTATCTAGGCGGTCGCCAGTAGATAGTTATAGTTAGGACCTAGTTTCCATAGGAAACTCGTTTTTTGTTTTCTCAATAGCTATGGCGCCGGTTGACGAATCTTCGCGAAATTTTCAAAACTCGTAGCCCGCTCCGGTCAGCTCCTGTCTTGAAAGTTTCGGGGTGATTCGGCAAGCGGGGGCCGAGAAAAAAGGGGGGTCCCAAAACGTGTTTTCTCCATGTTAATTCCCATGGGAAACTTTAGTCACGGCCACAGCTCGAACTGCTGAACGGAATTACACCAAATTTGGCAAAAAGGTAGCCCTTGTTTCAGAAAGAGACCTTTTTTTTAAATGGAGTAAATCCGTTTAGTGGTTACAGAGAAAATCAAAAAATAGAGCTCAAAAAATCAATTTCCCATAGGAAACTTTAGACACGGTTACAGCCAAAACTGCTGAACGGAATTACACCAAATTTGGCAAAAAGGTAGTGCTTGGTTCAGAAAGCGCCCTTTTTTTTAAATGGTGTAAATCCGTTCAGTAGTTCCTGAGAAATTTCAAAAAATAAAAGTTTCGATATCTATGGATCCGCGCACCCTCCCGATCACGAGCTTCATGCTAATTGGCTGTCAACACTCCAAACCAGGAAGTGTTGGCAGCCATCTTGTGACTCGGTAGAACCGAGTCACAAGAAAAGAGAAAAACTAATGCGCAAAACAAGAAAAGGGGGCAGGGTAAAAACACCCTGACCCCCCTAGGCCTGCTCAGGGGGTCCCACAAGGACCCCCAGGGCCCAAAAAAGCATTTTTTTTTAAAAAAACAAATCGGCAAAATGCGCGCCGAAACTAAAAAAAAAACTAAGCGCGGGCTCCTGTGCTTCGTTTAATTGAAGCCCCCGGGTGGGCCAGGTCCCGGGGCAGTAAGAAAATGTGTGGGGGGGGCCCCAATCCCCCCACACTGCCCCGGGGACCGCCACCCCCCGGGGCTTGTTTTTTTAGAGTTTGGGGGGCCTCTAAGGCCCCCCCAAGCCCCGGGGACCGCCACCCCCTGGGGCTTTGATCAATTATAATCGTGGGGGGGCACACTGCCCCCCCCGCAGCCCCGGGGACCGCCACCCCCGAGGCTTCTTTTTAAAAAAAAATATATATACCTGTGTGGGGGGGCTCGAGCCCCCCCACACGCCCCGGGGACTGCCACCTCCCCGGGGCACTAATATTTAAATTTGGGGGTCCGTTACGGACCCCCGAGCCCCGGGGACCACCACCTCCCCGGGGCTGTGCAAGTGAAGGGAGGGGGGCCACGCGGGCCCCCTCCTGGAGCCTGTGATGGCCCTGGGGACCACCACCCCCCCGGGCCGGCTCCTGCAGTGTCCTGAGGTGCCCACCCCCGGGACACTGCTGTTTGCTATGGCAGGGCGGGAGCCTCGCGGCTCCCGTCCTGCCATAGCAAACTTGCTTTAGATTTTGGAAGAGAGAGCAGGAAACCTGCTCTCTCTTCCAAAATCTAAAGCAGATTGCTTTTCCACACGGGGAGCTGCATGTCAGCAGCTCCCCATGTGGAAAAGCAATGCCGGCTGCTGCAGGACGCGGGGAGCCGGCGGGACCGTGGGGGCATTGGGGCTCCCCCCACGGTCCCCAACGGATAGGACCTGCCCCGGGGGATGGGGTCCCCAGGGCTAGTAGTGGCCCTGGAGGGGGGCCACGCGGCCCCCCTCCCCAAAATGTTTAAAAAAAAAGGCCGGCCCCGAGGGATGGGGTCCCCGGGGCAATAGAGGCCTCTGGAGGGGGCCATGCAGCCCCCCTCCTTAAAATTTTTTTAAAATGTGGCCATGCCCCGGGGAAGGGGGTCCCCGGGGCCGGAATTGGCCACTGGAGGGGGGCCACGTGGCCCCCTTCCCGTTCAGTTTTTTTTTTTAAATAAAAAAAGGGGTCAGGCCCTGGGGGATGGGGTCCCCACGGCCCAAAAAAGGAAAAAAGAAGGGGGGCCACACAGCCCCCTTCTAAAAAATAATTTTAAAAAAAAGACGCGATCGTGCCTCAGGCCCCGCCCCCTCCCTTCACCACTTAGCAAACGCGCCCTGTGGCGCGTTTTAAATTGGGGCATTAATTCCCCTTGAATACTGGGGGTCCCTGGGGGCCAACTAGCCCACCAGGTACCTCCAGGGTGCGTCACAGGGCTGGGTTGCAGAGAGGTGGTGCAGGCCACGCCCCTTTTACACCTCTCTGCAACGCAGCTCTGTGGCGCTTACTGGAGGTACCTGGTGGGCTAGTTGGACCCCAGGGACCCTCAGGATTCAAGGGGACTTTATCCCCCAACTTAAAACGCACCACGGGGCGCGTTTGCACAGTGGTGAAGGGAGAGGGCGGGGCCTGAGGTGACATGTGTGCAAACACGCCCTGTGGCGTGTTTTAAGTTGGGGGATTAAGTCCCTTGAATCCTGAGGGTCCCTGAGGTCCAACTAGCCCACCAGGTACCTCCAGTAAGCGCCACAAAGCTGCGTTGCAGAGAGGTGTAAAAGGGGCGTGGCCTCGGACCACCTCTCTGCAACGCAGGCCTGTGGCGCTTACTGGAAGTACCTGGTGGGCTAGTTGGGCCCCAGGGACCTCAGGATTCAAGGTGACCTAATACCCCAACTTAAAACGTGCCACAGGGCGTGTTTGACAGTGGTGAAGGGAGGGCGGGGCCTCAGGTGACATGTGTGCAAACACGCCCTGTGGCGCGTTTTAAGTTGGGGAATTAATTCCCCTTGAATCCTGAGGGACCCTGGGGGCCAACTAGCCCACCAGGTACCTCCAGTGCGCGCCACAGGGCTGCGTTGCAGAGAGGTGGTCCAGGCCACGCCCCTTTTACACCTCTGTGCAACGCAGCTCTGTGGCGCTTACTGGAGGTACCTAGTGGGCTAGTTGGACCCCAGGGACCCTCAGGATTCAAGGGGACTTAATCTCCCAACTTAAAACGGCCACAGGGCTTGTTTGCACACATGTCACCTCAGGCCCCCCCCTCCCTTCACCACTGTGCAAACGCGCCCCGGGGCGAGTTTTAAGAGGAAGTTTTAATCCCCCTGCCCTATTATGTACTAGGGCCTTACAGAGGAGGTCATGCTAATGACAGGGGTACCCCAACGCATAGTGTTCCCTAGTGTATGTAGGTGTTTTCACTGTATTCTAAGTGTCTTTTAGCATAGCACTGGCTCTAGGCCTGGTTAGTCTGAGTCAGTTACCACCAGTACCCATCTGAAAAAGTTGTGGGCACAGGATGATTTTGCAACAAGGCCTCTTTCTGCTCCTCTGTTGGTTCTTTCTGCACATGTCTTGCTTCTTCCTGCTCTTTTCTTCGTCTTTGTGGACTTCTGTTGCTTCTTTCTGCATTTCTTTTGCTTCTTTCTGTGCGTTTTTTCTTCTTTCTTCACATGTCCTACCTCTGTAGGCATAGTTAGAAACTAGCATTTAAAAAACCTTTGAAATTCACTTAAAAACCATAGGTTTCAGGCACGTTATAGTTAGAAATTAGCATTTAAAAAACCTTTGAAATTCACTGAAAAAACCATAGGTTTCAGACACGTTATAGTTAGAAATTTGCATTTAAAAAACCTTTGAAATTCACTGAAAAAACCATAGGTTTCATGCACGTTATAGTTAGAAATTAGCATTTAAAACATCTTAGAAATTCACTGAAAAAACCATAGGTTTTAGGGACAGTTATAGTTAGTTGGACATTTCACTCGTACAAAACCATAGAAATTCCCCCGTTATAGTTAGTTCAGCTAACTATAACTCGCGCCTCGCAATGCACTGCTGATGACGTCACATATTACATCACTCATGACATGGTCAGTGACATCACTGATGACATCTCAAATGACATCACTGATGACATCACTGATGACATCATCCATGTGATAATTTGATGCATCTTCTCACACCCTAATATAACCTTTGATACACCCACTCTAAATTACAGACTGCCATTCTCAAAACCATAGACACTCCAACACCAATAACTACATACCCACTCACTGATTCTTAGGTCTACACACACATCCACTCACTCACCCGTACAGTCACTCATACTTACGGTCACTCAGTACAGGACTATCATATGCACTCATACACCTACATAGACACTCACACACCACCACTCATCCATAGAGGTACTCACACACCTAATCAGTCATGCAAATAATTAATCACACTGCCATTTACTCACCTATACAGTTATACACACACCAGCTCACTTACTCATACAAATACTAGCACATTCTTACGCTCTTATACAATCACTGATACAAGTACACACTCATCCATACAGCCACTCTCACAATCACACACTCTCACTTATAGCCATTTATATACTCCAACACACATATATACTGCCTTTCACATATGTAGTTACTCACACATGTACCACTGAGATATACATTCACTCACTAACACACCCATACACACACTCACCCACCCATACAGTCCATCACAGATGCACTCTTGAAACCATGCACCCAGTGAATCACCCACTCACACATCTATGCACAGAGTCACACACACCCCACCCACACAAACACTCAGGCACCCATACAGATACTCAGACAACCAATCAATAACCCATGTAGACACTCATGTAGCTATTCACAAACCCATGCAGCCGCTTACACACCAACAGACAGACGGATACAGACATTCACACAGTTTAGTCACTAACCCATGCATTCAGTAAGATACGTTTAATCACTCACTTATAGAGTCAGTCACGCACCTACTAAATCATCCATTCAGACCCTTATACACCCACTCATTCTTCAATACGCCTTTCCCTATATATATTAAACATATTTAAACTTTACAGAAACACACAGTCACTGGATGATGTCATCAGTGATGTCATTTGAGATGTCATCAGTGATGTCACTGACCATGTCATGAGTGATGTAATATGTGACGTCATCAGCAGTGCATTGCGGGGCGCGAGTTATAGTTAGCTGAACTAACTATAACGGGGGAATTTCTATGGTTTTGTACGAGTGAAATGTCCAACTAACTATAACTGTCCCTAAAGCCTATGGTTTATATATTTAAAAAACAATCCTACATGCAACTCCTTGCACATGAAAGGGCATGGACTCCAGAAATAAAGTGCTTTCAATAATTTATTTCAAACATGTTGTATGACGCGTTTCGGCCACCTCAAGTGGCCTTGATCACATACAAATGCCCTGCGGCATAGCTGATAATAAATAACACACTACCCACGTGATTGACATTTGTAAATGGCAAGGTAGACAGACTACAAGCACAAATTCTGTTGTTCATTGGAAGACAGACTGCTTGCATTTCAATTTATTTAAATATTTTTGGCATTTCCTTATATTAGCCTATGACCCACATTCAATCTAGTTCTATCCTTTAAGACCACATTTACAATGAAACCATATGCAACATATTAGGAGCTTAAATGCTCTAACTTAAAACAAGCACCTATTGAAAAGGTATTATCTGAGTTCAAGCTATAACAATTAATATTGTTCTGATATATATGACAGAACTATCTCAAAATATTTCAAATTAGTTATACATCGCAAATAACAATCATTGAATAAAGAACTCCTGTCGAACAGCTTTATAAGAAATTGTAGTCTATGTCTAAAACCAATAAAAGTATTATTACAAAAGATATAAGTGTATATATGCATATATTCATAGCCGTCAAATGTCAAAGAATCCTAACAGACATTATTAGAGTGCTAACCGTGAAAAGTGCAAAGTGCTCAAAAAAGTGCTAAGTGTAATACAGTACTAGAACTCATGATAGACTATTGACAATTGTATATATTTCATAGAAAAACATGTATTTGTTTATATAACCTCAGGCATGAGAACATACTTCATATTGAAAACTAAATATTATTATTATTGCACTAACTTCTTAGAAAAGCATTGTGTTCACTTCTGTTTACTCAATATAGAAAGAATTTATAAAAAGTTTATAAAATGTTGTGTAAATCCTCACTATTATTTGGGCCACTGGGGGCTTATGAATCTAATTCTAAAATAAACCTCGATTCCAAACTGCGGAGCATTTTTTCCCTATTGCCCCCTCTTCTTAGAGGTGGCACTGCTCCAACTACATAATATTTTAAACATTGGAGGTCATTATTATGTTCAGATTTAAAATATATAGGTATTGGACCCAGTGACCCCAACTCCCAGGTCCCAGCTATTTAGTGGAGAGGGAGGGAGGCCGGCCATGCCATTTCTAGTTCAATGTAGAATGAGGGGAGGAGGGCAAGGCCCATTAGAGTGCCTAATGACTCTGACATCATCCACCTCAAGCAGTATCTCCAGAGCCCTATGGTCAGATAGCTGAATGGGTCGTTTCCAAGACAAAGGGCTAGGGAGGGGAGTTTCTGGTGTTCAAGTCAAAGTGGCAGAGCACCTCTCATCAACCTCCCCCCAAAGAGCTATCCTTCCTTCAAGCCATCCCATCCCAGCTGGGAAAATCAGTTCACTTTAGTGCAGTCACTCTCATTGCTCTCCTCAATGCCTGCAATAATGTATTTGCTGTCTCCCTGGGACTCCAATAATGCAGCACTCACAAGTATTCTGGGATCATAATGGCAGTCTCTCCTCTCTCATGGCCTACTGCAATTTTCATGAGTCCCAGTTCCTCCATAGAAGTATTTCCATCAGATGGAAATTGGGTCAGCGACTCACCTCACCCTAATCCATGCCCTGTTTTCATAATCCATGTATTGTATTGTTCCATCCCGCAATTGCCACCATTTTGCTACCATATCAGTGGGGGTAGCAAAAGGGCTTCTTTTCCACGCAACTCAATCTGTGCCTGAGGACCCAGGAGTCCAGCTGATGTGTAAGCCTCGTTTTTCTTTCATTTCTGGTGGCAATCCACCTACCCTGTCAAAGCTGGGCTGCAGCAGAGCACAGGGCCACCCAAACTCCCCACCCAACCTCCTCCTCACCTCTGCCACCTCCCAGGCAGCTTCTCCTGGCCTCCGTCACTGCAGTGTAGCAATCTTCTGCTAAGTGGGCAACGTAGGAAGGCTGTGGCTTTTCACACACTCTGGCCAGAGTTCTCAGCTGCTCTGTTTCGTCTCTGGCAGCTTGCATCTCTGCCGTCCATTATCTTATTGCACAAGCAGAGGGGTCAACCACATGGATCCCCGGCGCCTCAATGCTCTCTACAAAGCCTTCCAAGAATAGTTAGGGGGCTTATTTCGATGTGGGGCCGACTTATGTCAGCCCAACAACGTCACTGAAACAGGACCGACTGACTTCCGGTCGATGGTCCCGACTGCCTAATCACGATGCGACCGCACATGGTGCGGTCGCATACTCCCATTCCTCTATGGGAGCTCGTGTTATGGCCGTAAACCGGCCGTAACACAAGCTCCCATAGAGGAATGGGAGTCTAAGTTCATCCCTGCACCCTGTGGCAAGCCCCTCAAGGTGCCTGCTACAAGGTGCAGAGATTAACAAGGGGGCAACTATGGCGCCCCCTCGGCTCCCAACCGGAGGCCGAAAACAGAAAGGGGCCCTGCTAGCGGCCCCCCAAACACGCTCTCCGACAGTGTTTCCATGTCGGAAAGGTCGGCATGGAAACCCTGGCGGAAACCGTGCATCATAATCCAGAAGGAGGAAACACCTTCCATTTGGATTAAAGGCGAGTTTCCGACTGGCAGTCGGGCTCCTGGAGCCTGTCGGAAGCCTGTCAGAATGACCAGCCAGTTTTAATTCCGGCCGGCTGTAACATAATCGATGAAGAGTGACCTCAGGTCGGAGGCTTTCCGAAACTCATTGCAATTGTCCCCTTAGTGTGTATCTACAGCGAAGCTGCAGATTTGTTAAGTATTTATGTCTGAGCAAGGCAGGAGTCTTAAGTCAGTGAAGCTGTTTTAATGGCTCAGAAGCCACGTCGATACCCTACTATTTTTAAATGTAATAGCATCAAAATGCATAATTACATTTTTGCCACAAAAAATCGACCTACAATATCTCCAGTAAACCCCATAACCATAAAATAAAATGATAATTATATAGATGAAAATAAATGAATCCTCTTATATGAACTAACCCTGGGCAAAGCACTACGCTACGCTCGCGTAGTTTGCGAAGTTTGCGCAACTTCGCACAACGCGAATTGCACGTAGCACAGTGCAAACACGCGTAGCGTAGCGTAGTGTAGTGCAGCGGTCATTTTTTGCTTGCTCGCGGTCCTCAACGTCAAGTTGGCGACCGCGAGCAAGCAAAATGACATCCCGGCGAGACTTTTTCCTTGTTCGCGATCAGCAACATCAAGTTGCCGATCGCGAGCGTGGAAAATAAACCTCCCGGCGAGATTCTCAACACGGGGAGGTCAGGTTTCTCATTGCGAGTGGTCGCGTATGCTCGCGACCGCTCGCGATGAGAAACTACCAGTTCGCGTTGAGAAAGCTGCCGCTCGAGTAAAAATCTACTCGAGCGGCAGTAAAAGACAGCTCGCACTGTGCAAGATGCCGTTTTCAATGATTGCACAGTGCGGACAAGCATCCGGCACTGTGCAATCATTGCGAACAGTGCACTACGCAGTTCGCGTAGTGCTATGCGTAGCTCGCGTAGTGCGAACTGCACTTTGCGTAGCTTCGCGTAGCGCTACTTCGCGGACTACGCCCAGGCTTAATATGAACAAATATGAACGTATACTAGAAAATATTTTAAACCCATAAAGAACTTATTATAAACATTTATAATAAAACAACAATTGATTTATATTTTTTAATGAAACACTATCCACTCTCACCACCCAAAAACCCACAAGAACCACAAAAGTTATCAGATAACAAAAACACATATCAAAACTATTATCACATTAAGAATATATTAATAAACATTAAAATGAAAACAGTGAAAATTACTATATTAAATACTGTGATCTTTAACTAAACAATCACATTTTTGCAAACATATAAAAATATACACTTGCCCTTGATTTTATGTCTCTCTATATTTTGTGGTCATGTTAGTTTGACCAGATTGTTTTGGTCACACAATATTCTGGAGTTAATATTAAGATATCACGAGGACAATGGAAGGTAAATACCACTGGCTATAGCGTAAGGAGAGATTTATATTGAACATTGTTCCCAAATTCATAGAACAATCAAGCACTGTAATCTTGGGGCGGACTGTGTGACCAATAAGCTGGCAGAGAACTTGTAATCGGTGCTGTGGCTATCACTAAACATTCTTATCGATATCATATCCCAATCTATCCTTCTGTTGGTCAATATCAACTGTGGGGCAGATTTACAATTACTGGCGCATCCCTGCAGATCAGCAGGGATGCACCAGTTATTTTGTGTGACGTTAGGAACCCCTTGCGCCACCATGGATGCGCCGCATTTAAAATGCGGCGCACCGTGGCGCAAGGAGAGACAGATGCGTGACGCATCTGTCAGCGTATAGGTGACACAGTGCTGGAGTCGTGTCGCAAGTGCGACGCAACTCCAGCACTGCTCAGGGGCACCCTATACTTGCAATGCTGCGTCACTCCTTAAGCCTGCTCCAAGCAGGCGTAAGGTTTTGACGCAGCGGGGACGTAAAAGTGACTCAGTGAAATCTTGTAGATTTCACTGCGTCACTTTTACGGGGCTTCCTTGCGACGGAACTCCCACCCTGCATACATTATACCTGATGCAGGTATAATGCAACGCAGGGCTTTACAACGTAAATCTCTGTCGCATAATGGCGCATTGTTTACGACGCTGCTGCGTCACATAAGTGACGCAACGGTGTCGTAAAGATGTCGCAAGGGGCTTGTAAATCTGCCCCTGTATGTACAAAGAAAACATCTGAGAATGGTTAGCACATGCATGTCATTTAGGGGTTGGCAGGAGTCGCTGTTGTGACCTCTAGCACTGCATTTGAGACCCTTGGCCTCAGAAGTAGCAAAATCACTGCCAAGAACATAGGGGCAATTTGTCCTTATGTGACATCAGTTGGGACTCTAATCTCCTTATGTTTTCACAGTCTTTTTTTATTACACTAATAGCGAATAATATATTGTTCAGTACTAGTGTAATAAAAATGGAGTACATTTAGCTGGAATATGACCCTCCCTGGCAGCAGAGGTAAAACATGCTTTTAAATATATGTTGTGTAGATGTGTGCAGGTGAGTGCGTGTTTATGTGAGAGAGTGGCTGTATGTGTGATTGTGTATGTATGTGAAAACATCCTTATGTGAGTGAATATAAATGTCAAATGACGTGTGATATCACTTCTGCTACCCCTGGCCTTCTGGTGAATTGACGTTCATGGGTTAGCATTACTTTTTTAGTGTCCTGGACCCCTTGGCAGTGGACAAAACAGCACGAAAATGGAGGTCTGCGCTGCCCCTGGGACTGTGCAATAAGTTGCCAGACTGGCATTAAGAATGGAGTGATGTGAGATGCCACCAATAGGTTAAATCAGTGCAGACCGCTAAGATGTTTAGAACATGTTAGTGCAGCTGGTTCGTGAGATCCATTACATATACAAGGTCACCGTGGAACAACACTTTGAGCAGTTAACTTTGTTTATGGGAAATAAATGCAATACACTGATGAAAAATTGTACTCTATTCAACATAGCAATTGTAAGCCTTATTCTCCATTTTGAGAGTGATGTTTGCTGAGCAATTTATGTATCAGGTGGACAACTTGTATTGTCAGTAAAATGATGTTTGAATGTGTTTTCACAGGCAAGACTTCCACCTTTCCAAGAATATTAAAATGTTGTTTCAGTAGAATTGTATATGTTCAACATTTCACCTAGCTGTCTTAGCAGAATCACACAAAATGTTGCAATATTTGTTCTAGAACAGGTGGTGTCCATAAAAAGGGCCAGTGTTGTTGCATTATGAGAGACTTTCAAAAGTATTTTTCTTGCACCTGTTCCACTGTATTTAATTCGGATTGGTTTATTCTGTGGGAACCGTGTATCATTCTATTAAATGTATTGATCCTTTGTTCAGAACCTGCTCCTTTGGATGTGTTACACAGCACCTTTCTTACTGACCTTTAGAGGCAAATCCATGCCTGATTGCTCTCTCATTCCACTCTGTATTTTTGCCCTGCACCTTACTGAATTCTTTGATTGATTCCAAATCCTAACAGAGCTTTGCACTCTGATTTATTGAGTAAATGATTTTGACTATATTATTTGATTATTCTATGACACATAACCTGAAAATAAATCTTTAGGTTTTAGCCTTTCCTATCTATCATTCTTGTATGACAAAATGGGTTCCATGTGTCTACACTGAAGCTGTCATTTAGAGTGCTTTACAGAGCACCAGGTCCAGACAAGAGCACCAACATCTGTTAAGGGATTAGCACCGCTCCCGGCCTATCAGTTTTACAAGAGGGTGATGGGAGTGTGGCGTCAGAGCTACTGACTGACTGCGAGATCGAAGCACATTCACCCTTGCAAGGGTGCCTTCCTTGGTGCTAGGCAGCACACTGTGCACCAGCAGAAGGAGAGAGATGAAATGCTCCTTATCTTTCTAAATATGGAGCTCACCCCTTCACCCAATGCAGCACAGCAAGTTCTCTTGCTGTGCTGCATTGCATGAAATAATAGTAAAATGCCCCTCGATGCTTTAGCACTGTGAATGTTAAACTGCATGCCATTTGTCCAGGACTCGGCTGTTGTGTGTTTGAATTTTTTTGCATGTGAAGGCACTTCGGGGCATATCTACAAGGGCTTTATCTCCGCTTTTTTGGCTTTTAAAGCCAAAAAAGCGGAGATAAAACTATTGCCCTATTAACAAGAGGGTGCTAACATGCATAATCGCATGTTAGCACCCTTTTTCCCAACGCCTCCCTTTGCATCTCTAATGAGATGCAAAGTGGGCGTCACTGGGCGTACCCCGGATGGTCTACCTTGCAAATATCGCTGATGTTCACATCGCGATATTTACAAGGCAGCCCACAGGATTTTAGCATACGTTAGATTTTGGCAAAAACGGCCGTTTTCGCCAAAATCTAACGTCTGCTAAAATCCTGACTTACCTATGTTTGACATAGGGGGTGGATTATGCTGATACGACCACAGGGTCGTATCAGCAAGGTTATCGCCGTTTGCAGGGAACATCGCTGGAAAACCAGCGATGTTCCCTGCAAACGGCGATTTCCTCGCTATCGCTGGATTTCTTATCGCCGTTGTGAAAAGCGTTGTTGATACAGCGCTATCACGGCGATGAAATCCAGCGATAGGGTAAACATCGCTAAACGCGCTTAGCGATGTTTATCTCTAATCGTTGTTGATATGCCCCTTCGTAAGTCAACACTGACTGGATTGCAGGGCCTTAAGCCACATACACCTATGCACGGTGGGCTCATTGTATCTCTCAAACACCTACAGCAGTGAAATACACTGTGCTCGTGCTGGGTGACTATGACTGGCTTTGCCTCCTGCTTTCAAATTGTCTTACCACGTTTTAGGCTATTGATGACTGCTTTTGCCTGGAGGCAGCTACTTTAGTGTCTGTTTGCCAGCCAGCGAAGGTGGCTGCTTGACAGTCTTTGATGTCCTCTGGTGGTGACTCGGTTGATTAGAGTAGGGTTTCAACAGGGCTTGAAGTCAGAGACCATTGCCCTAGTGATCCAGCTCAATATCCCACTGGTGTCAGGAGGTGGTGCTGGTGTTTCTGGAACGCTTTGTCCTGTGGTTCCTGGTGAATATCGCACTGCAAATTCCACTACGAGGCTGAAACATAGTAAAAGTTGGGTCGGCCTGCCAAGACTAACAAAGTATTACAAAGCACATCTGCCATGGGGGAGACTGATCCCACAAACGTTTGGAATTGTGACAAGTGTATGCACTGGTATGGATGCACCTTCATCGATGAACATTTTGAAGGTGATTACTGACACCTGGGTAGCTTTCGAACACAAAATCGACTCATCAGGCTGTCCTGAAACAAATTTGTGAAACAAATCAGGGCATGGGAGGCTGTACTGGAAAACATCATAGGCACTATGCAGAATTTGTAAATTTCAATTATAAAGTTTCAGGAGAATTTTTGCAGCCTTGAAGTAAGGGTAGAAGAAGCAGAGGGACAGTCCATAACCTTTGCTTAATTGGATTTCTGGAACATGCTGGAAGCCCTCAATTATTCCTTGAGTAATGATTACTTAAAACCCTAAAACCTAGAGGTTTTTAGATCTTGCCTATACAATGCATGAGCTGTACTGTGAGATGTATTGTTTACAGTTCAGTCGGCCTACAACCCATCCGCAGTATACCATTAGTTGCTTTCGTTGTCACTCTCATTTGCAATCTTTTGATTGCTTAGCTCCCGTAGGCGTCCCTTACTTTCTTGTGTTAGCTCCTCCCTGGAGCATGAATCAAGTACATGTGTTCTTCCTGGTCTTTTTGCAATGCACTATTTTTTTATTTTATAAGTGTTTTGGTATTATTCCTGGACACACAATGTCCTTTCCTACTTTTGACACAGGCATACAGCTTCTTGTTTATGTTACTTTCACCCTACTTGCCATCTTTATTGACAGTTTTGTTCAGGCTTCCACAACGTGTAGCTTGTGAGCTACTGGTAGCTCTCCAGCTACCTGTGAATTGCTCTCTGGTTTGCAGCCCAACCTAGTCAATCAAGAAGCTTTGCTCGGTTGAATTAATATATGTATTCCAAAAATGAAAAGCATGGATTTGAGATGAAAATGTATGTATTTTCAGTACTCGTTAGCTAATATTTGGAGAAAAGTAGTTTAATTTCCAAAATATATTTTAAGCTGATATATACAGATCAATCATGTGGCACTAAGGAGGCGTATTACTAATATTATTACATTGGTACCAAGGGCACGGCAACTATGGTTGCTATGTACTACAACTCCCCTAAAATCCCAAACATTTTATAGGAATAACCCCTCTGCCTCATGGTATTCACAGAAGCTAAGAACTCAAACACAAGTCTGTCACAGACAAGAACAGAAATGGCAAAAAACTATGATCCTGTTGAGAAAGAGAAATACAATCAATGCATAAGGGGTAGGAAAATTGAAACAGCAAAACACTCTACCAGAGAACTCCTCCGGACAGTTAGCTCACTGGCCAGTTTGAGCAACAATAATTCCCTGGGCCTGAAACAAACTTTTTGTGAGGATCTCGCTCATCTCTTTAAATCAAAAGTTAACGAGGTCTATAATGAATTCTCAGCTACTGATCAAACAAGAGACCCCTCTGATGACTTAGGAATTAATGTCCCATCTACAAAGCTAAAGGAGTTCTCTTCCTGAACAACCGAACAGGTAACAAGACTCATTGAAGCAACCAAATTGGGGGGCCCCCTCAGATCCCTGCCCACCTAATTCACTTAAGTGTGAACCAGAAATAGTAGCTTCTTACCTCACAATGCTCCTAAACAACATGTTTAAAACAGGATACTTCCCTAAATCATGGAAAAAGGCCTCTATTCTACTTCTACTAAAGAAACCCTATCTGAACCCGTTTGAGGTCATTAGCTATCGCCCAATTTCCAGACTCCCATTTCCAGCTAAAGTAGCAGAAAAAGTAATGAATCTGGAACTTTGTCATTTTTTAGACATCAATAATACTCCTGACCCTGACCAATTCTGGTTTCTATCTAATCATAGTACAGCATTTGCCTTGCTTGTTGCCACAGAAGGTGTTAGAACAATCGTGGACAATGGTGGCAATGCAGCACTCATTCTTTTAGATTGTCGGCCGCATTCGACACTCTAATTCATTCGGTGTTGATATCCCATCTAGAGAGTATAGGGATAAAAGACTCTGCCCTGACTCTTTTCAGTTCCTTTCTTGCAGATAGAGAACAGTCAGTTGGGCTCGGAGACCATTCTTCTAAACCTTTCTCACTCCCTTGTGGAGTTCCGCAGGGCTTTTCACTCAGTCCCCCACTTTTTAATACTTACGTGACACCTCTAGCCAGATTAATCTGCTCTTTTGGGTTCCGCTGGGTGTCGTATGCAGACGAAATTCAGATTGTGATATCCATTTCAAGAGACCACGCAGAGGTAGCCAGTAGATTTCATGACTGTCTATTAGAAGTAGGTTGTTGAATGAAAGATAATTGCCTGAAACTTAATTCTAGTAAAACCGAGGTTCTGCTGTTCGGAAATGATACATTGTTTTGGTCCTTTTCATGGTGGGATTGCGACTCCAGAACACTCCCATTCCCCTCGAAAAGGTTAAAAACCTTTGAGAAATGTTTGATGACAAGCTGACATTTTCAGACCAAATCAACCATGTTACATCGTCATGCTTCTACACCTTGACACCTTGAGAATACAAAAAAAAAAAAAATCCCCTATATTCTCTTGGACCTCCAAATAACTGTGGTGGTTGCCCTACTCCTATCTAAAATTGACTATTGTAACGCCCTGTATGTCAATATTCAACAAAGATTGCTCAACAAACTGCAAATTCTTCAGAATGCGGCTGCCCTTCTTTTATTAGGGACCCCAAAGTTTCAGCACATATCTCATGCATTACCCAGACTATACTGGCTACCAGTAAAAAAAGTGAATAATCTTTAAGGCCCTGTGTATTGCACATGAGGCCCTTTATGACTGCGGCCGTAAATATCTAAAACATAGGTTTCAGCGGTATGCTCCCACAAGAACACTTCGTTCTAGCCATTCATTCAACTTAGTGGCACCAAAAATCAAAAAAGCAACCTGGGGAGGGAGAATGTTTTATCTTCTCCACCTCAAAAGTATGGAAAGGGCTACCTATGCACCTGAAAACCCTAAATAGCTTGCCCATCTTTCGGAAATCCCTTAAAACCTGGCTTTTTTCAAATAGATAGTTCAGGTGAAAGTCCAGTTAGCTACACTAGGTTTTCATTTATTGCAGCCTAATGCCTTCTCTGTTTTACTAGCACCAAGGTGCCTATAGGTATAGGTGCGCTCTATACGTATTCATTCATTCATTCATTCATTCCCTTGTAGAAGTATTCCACATTGACAAAGCCTTTTTTTATAATATTGCTGGCAACCTGCCTGGTGAACTGAGGTGATAAGTTCTCATAAGATAGCATTTGCATGTGGTGGCCATAAATATAATCTTGCCCTGATGGCGTCTGATGGAGCAGGGAAAATAAAAAATTTAACCCCTAACAAAATTTTATAATTAATTAAATAAAATGTTCGTTTAAATGTATTAATCAACACTGTATGTGTGGGAATGGTAATATGCCAATGTATGTGCTAAATAATCTATTAATGGATGTCCGTGTGTCTAATTATAACATAAAAATAAATGCGTATTAATTAAAAATAAATGCATGTTTATGCTTCATAGAAATAAAACGTGTCGTTGCAAAAACAATAGTGATGGTAAGTAAGGAACAGCTTAAATGTTGCTTTCTGCTAGGTAACAACTAATTGGGGTACGTAGACGACGGGAGGGAAACGATAGGGATATTTTTCTCTATTTTAATTATGTTTTGTTTGCCTCAAATTAGTGCTTCAAAAGTATAACCGAGTGGCGAGATAAAATGGCCGCCAGTGGGAAGATGTGCGCAGGCGCAAGGGAACACATGACACGGGATGAAATGGGAGAAAGCAACCTCGTGGTATAACAGAGAGGCTAGGATGCAAGAAATGGTCAAGGCTGATGTGACCTAATTGAACTGATAGCGTGCCGTGATGATCAGCAAGAGGCCCGTGGGAAACAAGTTTAAGAGAAAGGACAATGACTGCGGAGTTCTCAAATGTGTCGAAAGAAGTTACAAATGAACTGATCGAATCGGATGGAAATGTTTAAGCGTATGGGAAAGGAAATGATCCAAGGACCCTTGAATCCAAGAGAACTTGATTAAAAGAATGAATAAGCTGACATGCATGGACCAATGAAAGAAAAGCGTGTTATTAATGTTGCAACAGTTAGTTAGCAAAGTTAGAATTAGGGTATAAGAGGGCCTACTCTTAGTGGGAGGGGTTCAATTGATGTCAGTCGTGGTTGCAGTCACAGTCAGGAGAGGAGTTGAAGAGTCGCGTTGGTGGCTTCCAGTGCTGGGTGGTCCTGATCGATCCCTTACTGAGCAGGAGATGCTGAAAGACTGTTAGAGGAGACGGGTTGCAGGTAGCTGATGCTGACGAGCTGAAGTTGCTGTTGCTGTCTTAATTTTACAGTTGAGTATGAGAATCAGGCTATTTCTAATTCCTAACTTAGGTTAGAAATCATTAGGCTAAATTAGGAAGCTAGGCAGGTAATTAGGGTTTTGGCTTCATGACAAAATTTCCTTTCTGCAATAAATTGATTATGCTTAATAAATATTTGAATTTAAGAATGAATAATTGAATAAAGTATTAAAATTCCTTTCATGCTTTTAAAAATTATATAAAATTTAAGATTCTTTAAACTCAAAATGACTCAGTGGTTATTTTCCTAAATGATTGTGACATCAGTAATTGGTTATTGTGATTCAGCTGGTCTTAATCACTATGAACTAATTTCTTAAATGAATGATTCATCGACAAAACAATGAGCAGGAATATCTTAAGAAGTAAATAAAAGAAAGTGACAAATTAAGGTAATAAGATATCCTGGCTCTTCCAGCGGTACATGAAATGGTGTTCTCCATTTAGTTCTCATGCTTCTCCTAGGAGTACAGAATTTCATAAAGGTGTAAAGGAAATCCAGGAGTGTGCGTGTGTGTTAGGCGATGTTTATGGGCCCCATCGTCATGTGGATATGAGAAATATAGTTTGCCCCTGGATGACCTATAAGTAACCTGGGAGGAGAATAGTTTTTATTGTACGCGCTGCATCACGTCACTATTGCAACAGTAATTATATTTGTAGCTCGGGATTATTTTTTTGAACATAAATAGCTCTTATTACTGCAAATGTTGGAGACCCCTGCTTAAGTTACACCCATAACGGTACTACTCTACGACACTCTACTCTGCGCTACTCCAACATATGCCACTCCAATCCAATCTATGAGACTCTAAGCAACTCCACTATACTGTACGCCACTCCACTGCACTCTCTGCCACTCCACTCTGCACTACTCCACACAATGCCACTCTACAGCACTCAACACCACTCTACTCTATGCCACTCTACTCTACACCACTTCATGCCACTCTACTCTACTCTACACCACTCCATACTAGTCTAAACCACTCTGCTCCACACCACACCACTCTATTCTACTCCACGCCACTCTACTCCACTCCACCACATTCTATGCCACTCTACTCTATGCCACTTCACTCTATGGCACTTTACTCTATGCCACTCTACTCTACACCGCTCTATGCCTCTCTACTCTATGCCACTTTACTCTACACCACTCCATTCCGCTCTATGCCACTCTACTCGATTTCACTCTACTCTACACCACTCCAAGCCACTCCGCTCCAAACAGTGCCACTCTTCGGCACTCAATGCCACTCCACTCTGTGCCACTCTACTCCATGCCTTTTCACTTCACTCTATACCACTCCTCTCTTCTGCACACCACTCTGTGCCACTCTAATCTATGCCACTCTGCTACACACCACTCATCTCCATCCCACTGTACGCTGCTCTACACTAAGCCACTCTACACCACTCCATTCTACTCAACGCACTCTATGGCCTTCAACTCTATACCCACTGCATTCTTTGCTACTCTACTCTATGCCGCTACATGCCCTGCCATTCCACCTCACTGAACTCCACTCCACTCCACTCAATTCTTCACCACTCCATTCTACGTCACTCTACTCTACACCAACCTACTCTACACCACTCCACTCTATTCTACGCCACTCCACAACACACAATGTCACTTTAATGCACTCTACTCTACTTCACCCCACTGCATTCTATGCCACTCCACACCACGCCACTCCACACAGTGTCACTCTACGGCACTCAACGCCACTGCACTCTATGCTACTCTATTCTACGCCACTCCACATCACTCTATGACTCTCTATGCACTCTATTCTACACTACTCCTTGCCACTCCATTCTATGCCACTTTACTCCAAGCCACTCTACTCCACTCTATTCCACCCCACTCTATGCCACTTTACTCTATGCCACTCTACACCTCTCTACTCTAAGCCACTCCACTCTGCTCTACGCCACGCTGTCACTCCACTCTACTCTACTCTACACCATCCTACTCCACTCTAAGCCACTCCACTTCACTCCACACAATGCCACTCCACTCCACATAATGCCACTTTAATGCACCCTACGCCACTTCACTCTATCCCACCCTACTCTATGCCACTCCACGCCTCTCTATTTCACCAACCTGTATGCCACTCTACACCACTCTATTCTAAGCTACTCTACTCTGCACCAATCTATGCCACTGCACTCTTCATTATGCCACTCTAGTCTATGCCACTCCACTCCACTCCCCTCTACACCACTCTACACTATGCCACTCCACTGTACTCTACGTGGCTCCACTCCACACAATGGCACTCTACGGCACTCTACTCTACGCCACTCCACTCTGCACCAATCCACTCTATGCCATTCCTTTCTACCCCACTCCACTTCATGCCACTCTATGTCACTCCACTCAATGCCATTCTACTCTTGCCATTCTACTTCATGACACTCTCCTCCACGCCACTCTACTGCACTGCACTCTTTGTCACATCTTCTTCACATCTCTGGAGGTGTCATAGGACTAGACTGATGGCTGGGAACTTCTCTGTTATTCTTACAAAAAGAGGTTGAGCCCTTGAACACAGTAATCAGATTTTGCTGCTTCGGCTGGTCACATTGGGGCCAGAGGCAAGTTCTGTATACATTAATTTTACTCTGGCTGACTGTTGGTCAACAAAGATGGGATTGAGAGCTCCCGTACTGAGCGGCCTGATTTGCCATAATGAGATGCCTGAAGGAGGGATGAGTGTATGCACCATCCAGCGTCCTGCTGAAAACAGCCAGACCCAGAACTGGTGTGCTCAGGTTCTCCCCCTGGTGGGCGGCCATGCGGTGCCTCAGGTGCATTTGTCCTGTATATTTTGCAAGCTTTTATTTTTTGTTTGTTGCTTGTTTTTCTTCATGAAGTTTTTGAATGGGACTATTTACTGCTGTGGATCTGTGCGGATTTGATCACTGTTGTATACAATATTTCTACAAAGTTTGCTGTTCTGTGGGTGAGGGGATTTCGTTTTTATGTATTATTTTATGTGACAGGCAACTTAGGTCAAAAAAAGTAGAACAGTTTGAGCCAAATACGAGAGGTAGTAGTTACCAAGGGCCTTGCCGACTGGTGGGATTGACTTATTCCTGTATATTTATTAGAGGGCCAGAATGGTCCAAGTTGTGACATGAGACATACATGGGTTAAATAACTATAGTGCTTACATATATGAAACAGGATGTGGATATAGGATTTTTAAAGGAGATTCACCTGAATGCAGTGGACCATGCCAAATTTGAGAGAAAGAGGATTCCTCCAGCAGTTCTGTGAGGGTGGTTGGGGGACTCTTGAAGAAAACATAAATGCTTCAGGACGCAGAGCTTCACTGTTAGAAATTGGGTTACTGGTTGACTGGGGTGTGAGACTTGGTCAAGCAGCAACCACAATCCTTGTCAGGGTAAGGCACAAGCAGACCCGTCGGGCTTAACTTAGAGGCAATGTGTAAAGTATTTGTGCAACACTTCAGAAAGTAAAAACAGCACACAAAAAGATCCCACACCAAGTTAGAAAAATAGAGCATACCTAATAAAGAAAACAAGACTGAAATGACAAAAATCCAGTCAGAAGAGCCATATTTATGAATTTTTAAAGAATAAACTGAACAATAGCGCCTAAATGAAAAAAGCGCCAACTGCGACTATGTGATCGCGCTTGACCGGGTCAAAGTCAAAAGTTCAGGCAGACCGCGATGGAGCATGGGTCGGATACATTCCCAGATTAGTCTTGCTGAACTTTTACCTTCTCAAGTTTTGTGCCAAGAGTCCCATTCACATTGGAGAGGGTTCCAGGGAGGAAGGAGAGCGTCACGGGTGGTGGTCGGCGTGGTGTGAGGAGCAGGCCGTGTATCACAGACAAGCGGGGTAGTGATTTGCATTGGCTGTCCTCCATGGGCAATCGATGCTTGCTGTGCAAAGAGACGGGCTGGCGGTGGCTAGCACTGAATTTCGGTGTGAGTGGAGCGGTTTCGGTGCAAACGGGCCCATTCGCAGTCATAAAGACCCCAAAAATTAATTTAAAGAGCCTGTGAGCCACACCAAGGGTCCAGGACCTGCCAGTCACCACTTGGGGGTCAGGAACTCACTACAGCTGGGTTCAGGAACTGGTTAGGGAGCCTTTTTTGTCCCTGAGGCTCAAATCAGGAGGCCAGCAGACTAGACCTTTGAGCCACTCTGGGGTTCTGGCTTCAAGATGAATTTGCAAGGCCAGTTCTTCTTCCCCAGGCAAGAGGGCAGCAGGTTAGCACAGCAGGGCAGCAGTTTCTTTACAGAAGCAGTCCAGCAGAATGGCAGTACTTGTAGCAGACCTTCTTCCTGGCAGAGTATCCACAGGTCCAAAAGTGTGTTCTGAAGAGTTGGTGTCTGAGGTCCTTCTTTTATACCCTGGTGCCCTGGTTCTGGAAGATGGGAGAGGTTTCTAGACAGTGACTTTGAAGTGCATGGAATTTCCTGCCTCCCTTGACCTGGCTCCAAGCAGGCTGAAGTGATAATGCAGGGTTGTTAGGCCCTTTGGGTGAAGGCAGAGCTCAGGCTATTCAAGTGTAAGTGGGGGTGTGCCCAGCTCCACCCCCCCACCCTGCAGGTGTCTACTCAAGCACACCTAAGCCCTCTATTGTGTAACTGTTTGGGAGGGGAAACATCCTTTACCATGCAGTCATAATCACGATCTGTCTTTACAACGCAGTCACTATCCTACCATGCTCTCCTTTACCATACAAGTCATTACAATGACTTGCTTTTTGGGAAACGTTGTTGGACTGGTGTTGGATTTTAAGTCCAAAACCTTCTCTACTGTTATGTAGACTGGAGTTGGAACGGTAAGTTATACTATTCCAAAGTCCAGAGCACCCCTAAGCCAAGTGGTTGTAACGCATGGCATGCTATAAAAAGTCCCAACATGGCCAAACAAATCACCCACACGGTGTCCATGAATCTTTTGCTCACAAATCAGTTGTGCATAAAATACATAAAAAATAAAATTAAATATGAAATACGATGTGTCTGGGTTTGACTTAAATCACTAATCAAATACAATAAGCAAAATAAGCAAAATGTGCATAACACACTATGACATCAGTTTACAAAACATATTAAACTGCACGACATAAATGAAAATCAAATGAAGTGTGAGTCTTTTAAGACTGCCTTGATGGTGTTCTCTGACTTTCAACTCAGGACCGGAACACACCTGTATGCATGTGGCTGTGCAGCTTGTCTGGAGACCTGACAAGGCTCCATTTCTTTCAAGTTCACAAAAGCCTTATTTGCCAGATCGAAATGTCAGTTTAAACTGCACACACAGGCTCTGCAATGGCACGCCTGAGACATGTTTAAAAGGCTGCTTAAGTGGGTGGCCCCATCAGTGCTGTAGGATCACTAGTAGCATTTAATTTATAGGCCCTGGGCAAATGTAGTACCACTTTACTAGGGACTTGCAAGTACATAAAATCTGCCAATTGGGTAGAAGCCAATCTAACATGTTTTAGGGAGAGAACACAAACACTGGTTAATAGTGGTAAAGTGTACAGAGTACTAAGGTCAACAAAAACGAATTCAGCAGAAAGTGGAGGGAAAAAGGCAAAAAGTTTGAGGGTGACCCTGCAGAGAGGGCCAGGTCCAGCAGTCACCATGTAATGACACTGAGTACTGTGCATGCTTAGTCCTGTGCCTATGCTCATATTGTCCCCTACCAAATATTCTTTCCCAGGATCTTAGTTGCTGAGGCTCCTTGGCCTGACACTCTGATGCAATGTACAGGAGACTTTCATTGTTTACTGGCCAAGTGAGTTCTACAAGTCACCCTCCCCTTAGAGTGGGAGCTGTCTCCAGATTGACCACTCAATTGAGGGAACTAATTGATGGCTTAGATCTTGTGACTGAATGGAGGGAACATCATTCCTAGGATAAGGTATATCCTATTTTGTCTTGTCTGTATGGTTTGTATTGTAGGATTGACTACGTCCCATGATGATGGGAGCATTACTTTTTGTTCTTTTCAAAAGAAAATCCTGTTTTGGGATTTTATTTTTTGAAAAGAAAGAAAGAATACTGTTTGCTTCAGGTCTGCGTCCTTCCGATGCAGCCCTGCAGCAAACAGTAAAATACATTGACCTGAATCGCCGTGACGGCGGTTCCTGCCAATGCCTTTATAAATGACCGCCTGCTTGGCAGTCATTTATAAATTAGGTGGGCGGCCTCTCCACCATGGAGATGGAGTAATTTACTCTGTCCCCATGGTGGAATGGAGGGCTGCCCACCTAAATATACATCAGGCCCTAAGATCTTAATGGCTACTTTCAGAATAACTGGGACATGGCTACCACTAGAGTGATGGAGTGGGATGCGATGAAGGACGTAATCAGAGGGGTGTGTTGGAGAAAATCTTTCTGGGACTGCGATGGGAGAACACTAACCATATATACCTGGGTATAAAGGTAACACATGACTGAGAAAGTTACATCAAACTGACCGTAGATATAATAATGACATAGATGTGAGAATCAGTAAAATTATGCTTACGGTTGCTTCTTTCCATGATAGGAGGGGTTGGTGGTGTTGACCAGATACTTATGCATGTTTCAGGGGGTATTTGATGGGTTTCCTAGGAAGGGCTTTTGAAAATTGTATTTGTATTTTAATGTTTCTAGTATGAGCAGAAGAGCGGCCTAGAATAAATGAAATACTCTGGAGCTACCATATGATCAAGGTGGATTGAGTACCAGACATGGTGTGTCACTACCAACTGCAACACTTTCCTGAATGGCTGGCTGAGACAAGAGGGAGGGAATAGGATTTACTGGATGGATGTCATAGTAACATGGGCCTTAGGGTGTGCCCCCGAATATTGACCACAGAATATCGATGGGCAAAATATTGAAGAGAAAATATGGAAAAAAATATTGACATGTAAGTTTGTCTAGATTTTCTATATCTAACTTCACAGATATGTACCTGTGTGGTACTTATATCTTCATGGTACACAGATGTGGAGTTAGAAATAGTAAATCTATACTCCACTATGTGCACTTACCTTTCCAATATTTTATTCTTCAGTATTCAATCCTCGATATTCTTGTACCATGATATTCTTGGGGTCGATATTTAGTAGTACAATCAGACCTTAGATATCAGTATCTCTCTGTATTGGATGTGGTTTGTGTAATTTCTTACTTAGTTTGTCTTATATCATGCCTCTGAAACTGGTTATCTGGTTTCATCTTGAAAAATACACAATTTGCCAATCTTACTCCTTTATGGGAATCTGTGAGTTCTGTAAACTATACCTGTCAGTCAAGGGAGTGTGTTGGAGACCTATATTAAGGAAATCCTTTGCACACTTTAATAGAAGCTTGTGGTATGAGTGGGACAATTCCTTCTTTACACCGGATTGTCTATGGCCACATAAACTGCATGAGAGGGATTATCAGGCAGATCATCATTTTATGGGCACTGTCGGTTTTAAATCATGGAGGACACATACTATCCTCCTTATATAGTGCAATGTGTGTAAATTACAAGAGACAAGACTTATAGATCACATCAAAATGGGACATGGATTGTGGTAACTCACTGTCTGATAAAGAATGGAATAATAAGCAATAACATATATCCATAGGGTGTGAAGTAATCCCCAATTGCTCCATGCCCACTTCAAATATCTGTAAAATATATGTTCCCACTGTTAAACTGCATAAAACAGACCTCCCCACGTTATCTAAAGATTGCTACAGATGTAAATCGTAGGGGGATGACCTGCTAGATAAAACTTGGTCACGCAGAGTCATTTAGGTGTTCTGGAATAGAATGATTTTGCCCAAAGGCGAGCAGTGGGATGTATGGCTTTGACTTGAGCTTAAACATTGTGTAATAGGCTTACACCCAGGCCTAAAGGGGACATGGATGCAGTTCCGTCTAAAGGCACTGGGAGTTATTTTGGTTACAAGGCATGGAGTGAGCCACTGGGAATACACAAAGGGGCCAGAATTTGAATTGTGGCTAAAAGATGTAAATGAGTGGATGATCGCGGAAGAACTTATGAATCCCAAATTAGTGGATGACTTGGCAAAATGGAGAAACATGTATAGAGACATTAACCCATGAACTAATACGAGGGACTCTCTCTGAGGAACTTGGCCCTACTGCTGGTGGATGGTACTTGTTTGTGAGAATTACGCCTAATCTTTCTAATATCTTTGTCTGTAGACTCCTAATTGTGAGAAATGTACATGAAGCGTCTCAAAGTACTAACTGTTGCTAAAACCTCTGTTCTGCGTGCTGGTTTTTGGTTTTAGCTTGTGTCAAAAAATAAATAACATTTTACAAATAAACTCTTAATTTTAGAATGATGTACTCTACTCTTGTCAGTGGGGGGAAACAGTGGAAAGACCATCTGTGACAGAGATTATTGTCGGGCTGTACTAGGTTATTACACTTTTTTTTGAAGGTCTGTAAGTCTTTTGTGTGATCATGAAGTACCACAAGACCTTCATGAGCACTCATCTTGGCCCTGTCTTTAGAGAAGGGGACACAGGCTCTCGACTGCTTCTAAACAAGCATGTTAGACTGTTTGGATTTGCTCCAGCATTTGTGAATGTTTTGTTCCTTTATTATGCAGCAATGTTTGGAGATTCCAGCCCAACCAGAGGTGGATGCTTTGATTACTTACTGGCAATCTTAATTACACTTAGTGCTACTCTCCCTTGTCCTAGTCTTACCAGTGAGGTGTGATCCACCCCTTAGAGGGAGTTTAGAGCATTAGAGTAGCTTCTGTGAGCAAAATACTTTCACTGTCTTTGTAAAAAAGGACAGTGGAAAGCCTGCGTGGGTTCTGAATAGCTAGGACTACCTCATCAGAAACACCTAATAGACATAACACTGCCCTTTCAGATTTAAGACCATCAACTAGACTAACCACCTGAAAGAAATTGGAGCATGAGGCAGGCCTCATTCCTGACCCACTAAAAACCCCTGCAGAGGGGGTCCAATATATCCTTTCCATGCTGGTCATACAAGAAAGACCCTGTATTCTCCCTCCTTATCCAAAGAAGAACTTTCTCGAATAGCAAAAAGGGACTAATTTGAACCAGATGAGATGGGACAAAGGAGAAAAGTGCATCCAACCCCAAGTCTGTCAATCCCAGACCCTAGAGAAATAAAGTGAAACCTGTGTATCAAAGTAGCTCACAAACAGGTTGACCGGAGGTTGACTGAATCTCTGACAAATCTCCATAAACAGGCTTTTGGACTCCTGCCCCAAGGTAACTATAACTCATGCACCTATTGCAGTGATATTATCAATGATGTCATAGAAGATATCAGGAATGATGTAATATGTGTGATAATAGGCAATGCATGGCAAGGGCATGAGTTTTAGTTACCTTAGGGCACAAGTTATAGTTTCTTGAGACAAGTATAACTATAACTGCTGAATTTCTATGGTTTTTGTGTGTGCAAAATCTGAACCTAAGTATAACGTCCCTGTTAGAAATGGGGGTCTCTAGTTGGCAAGGGCTTGCACCTTTGTCCAAGTAGGGACCCTTCTTCCTAGTCTGGATAAGGGAGTTACAATCCCAAAATAACCCCTGCTCACCCCCTTGGTAGCTTTGCACGAGCAGTCAGGCTTATCTTAGAGGCAGTGTGTAAGCATTTGCACATAACCATCTGTAATACAGTGAGAACTCTACAAAAGGACACCACACCAGTTTTAGAAAAATATCCAATATTGTACATACTTAAAACAAGACCAAAACGATAAAAATCCCCAATATAGTACTTAAAAAGGTATACTTTGCAAGAATACTTGAAAAACACAGTTCGTACAAGTTGGTAGCTCCGTCTGGGGCTATGGCGATGCTGAAAACAACAGAGTCTAACAGTTCCAGCCGACCGTGTCGGTACGGGCCAGCGAAAGCGTGAATAGACTCGGTAACAGTACCTTTCTCGTTGCGGCTGACACAGTGGTGCGAGCCGGTCGTGGCAACCATTGCGGTTGCATTGCAAAATGGAAGCGGTGCAGGGTGCGGTGTCCTCTCGATGCGGTGCAGGCAGCGACTCAGTGATGATCGTCCAGGCGGCGTCGGTGAGACCAAGGCTTACGGTGCAGGGCAAGACGGTGCTCGATGCAGTGCTGGCAGGTTGCGGTGGAGGCGTCGGAGTTGGCGTCAGTCGGCCCAGACGGCTGTGTGGGACGAGGCAGTGCATCGTGAAACTTACGAGCGGTACCCCCAGTCACGATGCGGTCACGGGTGTCGAAGTCAGCAGCAGCAACGGCGTCGGTGAGACCAGGATGGCGAAGTGAAGCGAGGCGGTGTGGAGTGCGGTGCCCACAGGTCACAGTGCAAGCAGCGGCTTGGTGGCAGTGGCGTCGGTCCTCGTCGTTGGTGAGACCAGGGTTGCGGTACGAGATGTGGACAGTGCGGTCTGCGGTGCCATCAGGACACAGGGCCAGTGACGAAGTCGGTGACGGAGTCGGTTGCATTTTCCTTCTCTGTGGAAGCTGAAACAGCGGATCCAGAAGCGGTACCCAGAGGTTGGTGAAGTCTTTGCAGTCCCTGAGACATCAGGAGGCAAGCTCTAATTCAGGCCCTTGGAGATACTCAATAAAGAAGTTGCAGAAAGTTTGGTCCAGTCCTTTCACTGCCCAAGACAGAAGCAGCCACTGCAGGCCAACACAGCAAAGCACTCAGCAAAGTGGTAGCTCCTGCTCACAGCTTCTCCAGCTCTTCTTCTTGGCAGTCTTCTTGGTCCAAAAGAGTTCTAAAATCCTGGGGTCTGGGCCCCAATATTAATGCCACAAAATCCTTTGTTCTCTGGAGGCAGAGAGTGTCTGTGCCCAGCCAGAACCAGTTCTGTCCTCTCTGGTGCAGCTTCCTGGCAGGAGGTGGAGACAGCATTGTCAGAGGCAGACCAGGCCAATTCAGGTGAAAGGAGATCTCCTCCCCCTACTCTAAATGCAGCCCAGGTCTATTCAGCCCATCCCTGACCCATCTAGACTCTCTGGAGCCACTGTTCCTCCCCAGCCCCTGTCATCCAAAAGCCAGACATACAATACACAAACCTAGCAGAGGCACACTGGATGGCTAAGCAAGAAAATGCCTACTTTCTAAAAGTGGTATTTTCAAACACAGAATGTAAAAATCACCCCCACTAAAAGATGCATTTTAACATTCTGAGTTCAGGCATACTAAACTTTAACTTCCTACCTTGTTCCAAGGGGTAGTTATGTTTATAAAATATTATAAGCAAACTCCCTATTCTGTTCTATGGGAACAGGTAGCCTTGCAATAGTAAAAAACGAAATTGGCATTAATTCACTATCAAGACATGCCACACACACCAGGGCATGTCCTACCTTTCACATACACTGCACCCAGCCCACAGGGGTACCTTGGGCTTACCTTAGGGGTGACTAATATGTAAGAAAAGGGAAGGGTAGGGCCTGGCAAGTGGGTGCACTTGCCAAGTCGACATGGCAGTTACAAACTGCGCGCAGACTCTGCAGTGGCAGGTCTGAGTTACCTTTTCAGGGCTACTCATATGGGTGGCACAATCAGTGCTGCAGCCCCGCTAGTAGCATTTGATTTACAGGCCCTGGGCACACACAGTGCACTGTACTAGGGACTAGTACATGATGCTACTTTTGAGCACAACACTACATGTCTTTATTTTTACAAGACTCTGTTTATGCCTTTCACATGAGAACTCTCTGCTGTGCTCGTTCTCTGCCTGTTCCTGGAGTTTAGTCTAAACATTGTGAGCAAGGTTGATAAACACTGCCTCTTGTTATTCTATTCTGGCCAGGCCCTAGCACTTAGACAAAACATACCAATGCATCTGTTTTTGCTGAAGAATCATACTTTGATATTATGGGGATGCATGTTTAGGTAACACACACTTGGAGAGGGACCTTTCCAGGGAGAAGAGCAACCCGCACCTGTAATGTAGAAATATAATCTATGGCCTGAGGTATGGGGTCTGCTGACAAAACCCAGAGATCTTCTATTATATAATAATACTTCAGCTTACCAAGGGGAGGGTGGTTAGGCCTTATAGTCTCCCTTTATGATATATGGCCTTGCTGCAGTGCTAACTGTATTGATATTATGCATTTTGCTGCTGGTTGTGGCTCGTATACTGCATTTTAGAGCAAGTT
Organism: Calotriton arnoldi; assembly: GCA_963921515.1. Classification (NCBI taxonomy): domain Eukaryota; kingdom Metazoa; phylum Chordata; class Amphibia; order Caudata; family Salamandridae; genus Calotriton; species Calotriton arnoldi. The sequence continues at coordinate 921,720 of CAWUFW010002907.1, forward strand.
AGTTAAAATAAATATTTTAAACTATCTTCGTGTCTCTGTCAGATCTTATTGTGGACAAGTACGAGAGTGTAAGCGAAAAGGTGTGTCTTGTTACCGTGATTCCTGAGAGATCCGGGAGTGTTGTGTTCTGGGGTGTCTAATCATTGGTTTCTCCGTTTGTGAGTAGGAGAGCGAGTGAGACACTATAGCTAGTCGGTCCTGGGCTCATGGGTACTAAGGTGGTAGGAAGGCTTAGCCCCTATACACCGAGGTCCCATAATCCTGCGCATAGTTCTGTGTATGTGCAGAATCCCTGCAACATGGCCCCCAACGTGGGGCTAAAACACCATCAACCAAGTGTACATCAGAGCAGTCAGGCAAATAATGACCATTAATCAAAAGGAAAAAGACAGTCACAAATCCAATCCACATGAAGAGAAATACCATTGTAAGTACCATCCAAATGTAGGTCCAAGGTGGAACCAAATAAACCCTGCGAAACCAGGAAAAGAAAATGAAAAAATGAGTGGGGGGTTCCTCAGTAGTAGAATTCGATGAAGAAGACGAAGTTAAAGAAAAGTTGTCTCTCTCCATGTAATAACCAACAGTTCCTAGTCAATACAAAGGTGGTTGGTCAGCATTAAAAGATGATTGGAGCGCACGCGCAGCAATGTCCACAGTAAGCACCATAGGAATCGAGTCATGATTTTGAGGTGTAGCCATTGAAGCAGATGACGAAAGAGGCAGCACATCAATTGAGATTTCCACTTCATGCCCCTGGTGTACGGTATTCCCTGTCGAAGACATCACAGGAGGTGAAACATCTCTCCGCGGGACGGTTTTAGGCATACAATTCAGTATCAGCCAAATGGTGCAACTTGACATGTTCAATGGAAATGTAGCGATTTTCCTTGCGTCCAGGTAGTGGAGGCGAAATCACAGTTCGAGTGCCCTTTAATCGAATAACTGGGACTGGTGCACGGTAGGAGGGACCAAATTCTTTTTTGTTCTCTATCTTCTTCCGGACCAGGTCACCAACTTTAGGAAGCCACCCTGTGACTGGGATCAGCACTGCTGTGTCTTCAGACGAGTGTGACTCAGCTTTAGCAAGAGTGTCTCGAGTCTTTTGTAGATCCTATAACATAGCACAATGGTTATCTACGTCAAATGTTGCGGCAGTTGCCACAATGTCTAGACCATCAAGGTCTGGCACAAACATTTTGATGCCAAAGAGCATTTCGTATGGGGTCCGCCCACCCAGAGATCTTTTCAGGAGATTATTTAGTGCACGTTGAACCCCTTATAAATGAGTCAGCCAACCCCTGCCAGTACCTAAGACTTTAGCTGTCAAAGATTGCTTTAAGTCACGGTTCATTCGCTTCACTATCGAATTGCCCTCAGGCCTGTATGGAGACGAAAATTGCAATTGCGCCCCCAGCGAACTCATCGCATCCTTGTAAGCCTTAGAGGCGAACACAGGACCTTGGTCAGAATGGAAGGTACCACAAGCAAATGTTCCGATAAAGACACGCAAATCTCTAATGACATTTCGAGCGTCAGCACTACGTTGCGGCCAAACCCAAAAGAATCTAGTGCACAAATCCACTGCAACCAGGATGTTTATAGGCAGTGTCGGACATCAAAGGACCGCAGTGATCAAGATAAATACATCCAATTGGTTGATTTGAGATGTATAGCTGCGTATGAGGTGGACGTGCAACCGTGGATGGTTTAATCTGTTGACAAATGTCACAAGAAAGTACATAATTACGAGTCTGTCTATACAGACCATGCCACCAATAACGCTGCTGCAAAAAGAGACACCGTCGCTGTAACCCCAGCATGTGCAGATGTCATGCTTTCGTGCGCAGCAACTATTAAAGGAAGTCTGCGATCCTCGTTGGGAATCAGCCGATCCCCAACAGACAGAATGGAAGCGCAGGGAACTTGTTCCGGTGATAAATGATAAGAATACTACGAAGGGAAACCTTGCTGGAACGCCGTCCCATCCCTTGTAGCAGCTATAGCCACCAGAATTTTATTATCAATTTTAGTCATGGACCTTGTAACTGCTGCTGCTGAACACGTGGCAACTGCAGACTTGGCTGCCTCATCAGCCAAAGAATTACCATCAGCATGTGCTCCCACACGCTGATGGCCAAGAGTATGTATAACATGTGTGAGCAGCAAGCTTTCCTTAAGAGCTGCCACTCGAACCCAAAGCTTCTTATGCTTGATCGCGCTACCTTTAGAGTCCAGATAATCATTTTGAGACCAAAAGAACAGATTGACATTAAAGGACTGTACACAATAGAAGGAATCGCACACTATAAGAGTAGGTACATTCGGATCAGCAAATTCTAGAGCCAATAGCAAAGCCAGCAGCTCATCCAACTGTGCCGTGCAGTCACCAAGAGCCTGTGTGTGGACTAAGGCAGTCTTAAATTCCCCGTCAACCATGGAACCTGCCACAATAGCACAGGCGGCCGAGTAAGCATGTTTGGAACCAACGGCCGGCTGCGCAGATCCGTCGGTATAAACTATACATTTGTATTGGTCAAGAGGATGCAAAAACTGTGGCGCAGGATGAACCTGTTCCTACTGTAAACACTCCTGTGTCTGCAAGGATGGGTTAAAGATAAAAGTGACATCAGCCGATGTCAAGGAACTCACCTACTGAATCCAACGCAGGTGTAAGGCCTTAGAATTCGGTACGCTTGCCTTTGTGACCGCCTCTAGAGTAGGCAAAGGCGATACCATAAGAATGCATTTCCCCTGAGCCAAAGAGCGTTCCTTCAGGATCGCCATCTGTACTGCTGTAAGAACTTTCTCAATGGGGGTAAAACGCATCTCTGCTGATGTGTACAAATGCGATTTGTAGGCAATGGGGACTGTATCTCCCTCATTGAATGTTAGGTAAGTGAAACTAAAGGAAATGGCCCGATTCGGGTCACTCGGGTCACCAATGACCACCTCTTTGCCTTCTACGAAATGAAGAGTTGGTCAGACAGTAGAGAATACAAACAATTTAACAGTTTATTCAAAGTACGCTCAGAGCGGAGCACTGTCTGCCCAGTCGCTAAGAGTGCTGCAGAGAGAGTCTGACTTCAGCAAGCATAACGATACATTATGTACATTTCAGAATCAATGAAAACCCGCCCACCATGGAATTTTCCAGAGGGACGCAGCTGGACAGTAAATTACAAAGGAGTAAGTTTCGGTTCTGAGGCCGGGCACACATTATCTATCTCTCAAGGTTACTCTACCTGTGCCCGCCACTAGACAAGTGGGAGAAGGCCTATATCTCAGAAGAAAGGTATGCGCTAATAAGAGCAATGCATTTATTAATGTGGCAAAACCCAACTCCGAAGAAACATAACCTAGAGAACAATTAGTTTCAATCGTGATACAAAATGGCACCCGTACACAAAATGGCACAGCGAATGCTAAATTACGTAAAAGCAATACAAAAGCATAATTTTTATTCTAATAGACCCTCCTTTTAGCATGAGCTAAGCAATATATATGATAACAAAAGACATATCATTCAAGAAAACATGGTAAATTAATTTAGGAGCATTCCATATCCTCAGCTTCAGGGAGAGAAACAGTAAGGAGGGAAGAAGTCTCAAAAATACCCTCATCGATCTGCATCAGATCGTTCACCTCCTTCTGGATCATAATTGTTGCATTGGTATCATGGATTGATATTTTCTTGGAAGCTAGAAGAGTGGTGCAGTTAGAGCAACATAAGGAGAGACACTGCACCAGAACACAGCAAGCAATCAGAATCACAACAAAATAGATCACCCTTTCAAGGATCCAACCCCATGCACCAAAGAGGGACCAACTCCAATTTCCGCTCTCAATTCCTTTAATATTTTCCAAGATATCTAAAATATGTTGGGTAATATTCTTTTCCATATTAGTGATCCCGACTACACACTGGTCTCCTACTACTGCACACACACACACCACCGCTCTTAGCTAGGATAAAATCAACTGCATATCTGGTTTGCTCAGAATATATTCGCATACTTTCCAATTGGGTGGTAATGTCACGCAAAGCTGCTACTGTGGTATTAGACAGTATCTGTAGCTTGCATCCAAAATATTCCCTAGCCCTTTCACCCCTAGCCATAGCGGTACCACCGAAGGTAATAATGGAGGAGAGAATATACCCAAAGGTAATACCATTACTATAATTATTGACCTCAAGGTCTGTCACTCCGTCGCAAAATTCCTTTGTCAAAGTCCTTTTAACCCATCTTACATTTGGTTTACTGTACTTACAGGGCACACCAAGAGTAAGCACCATTCCCGGGGGCGTGGCCTGGCATCAGCCAAGATGGCCGTGTGAGTAGAGAGCTCCACTGAGGCCGGGAAGAAAGCCCGGAATATCCTGTATCTATCCGGCAGCTGAACTCCCGAAAGAGCGTGCAACCCCACGAGCAGCTGGGGGCTATTGATTGAGGCCATCTGCGGGACATTGAGCCCTGGGGTCGCTGAACAACGCGACGTCGAGGCTGTGAGCCTGAGCATCCGTGGAAGCCTCCGGGCGAATGGGCAGAGCCGCGGCAGCCCACAGCTGCACATCCTGTCGCGCGGTTGGAACCGCTGCGAGTACTGGGTGAATGCGGGACCGGGACCTTGGGGCCCGTGAAGCAACTGTGGCCCTCGCCCAACAAGAGGCTGTACGCCGGGTGGGGTGGCGGATCCAAGGGCCGGCGGGGAGGCTGATGGAGACGGCGGTTAATGCCGGGAGCTCTGTGGCAGTGAGACGGCCGGCGGATGTCTCCCGCGAATGTCCAGAAGGTGCGTGGGCTATGGTGAAGGAGACGGAGGACCCCCCAGCGTTGGTCTAACTCCCCCGGTGCGGCCTGGACATTGTGAGAGAGCCTGTGGCGTGGCCTGTGGGATTCGCCTGCGCCACAACTGTCGGCGGCCTCCGGAGACTGAGGAGTTTTGCGGAGGACTGGAGAGTCTGGAACCGCGGTATTGCTGGCACCCAGAGGGGGAGTGCTGATCGTCTGCATGGGCTGGGCCTTCCCCCGTGTTGACTTTGTCGGCGCCTGGCAGTGGAGGAACGTGGCGTGGGGCGTCCCGAGGGCAGTGTGACTGTCGAGCCTGGAGTGGCCCCCGGTGGTGGGACTGTGCCTGGGGGACCGGCCGGCGCCTGATCTACTACTGAGTGAGTCTGAATTTTTGGTTGTTGGGCCCGGCCGCAGGGGACTGCCAGCTACGAGTGACACTCCTGTACTGCCCCTGTTGATGAGGCGCAGCGAACCGGCCTTGCACTTGTGAGGGGTCGATATCCAGGGCTGCCCCGGGGGACAAGCGGACGCACACGCCCGGGCATTCTCCCTTGGACCTGTGTGCCGGAGGGTCGCGGGGTGTGGGCGACCCCTACCAGCTCTCATTTTAACTGGGCGACGACCTGCTGATAATCTGCCCGGACGACTGGAGCCACACCGGTGGGGCAGAGAGTGGTGGAGAACTGCCGGCGGCCTATCATACACAGAGGCTCCGGGGGCGGTGCTTGTGCTACCATGAAGCCGAAGGGGGGCACACCGGTACAGGCGAACAAATTGGACAGGTACGAAGTCTCAAAACTACCGCCTGTGGACGAGGAGACCGCGGGTGGACAGTCCGCTGCCTCGGAACCATCTTTAAGTTCAATCATGGCGGCAATACAGGCGCTGGGAACGACGCTGGAGGCCAAAATCGACAAAGTCTCCATCGAGATGAATCTCCTTAGAGCAGATATGAACAAAACATCCAAAAGAGTCAAGGTGGCGGAAACGAACATTTTCGGCCTGCAGTCCACCACTCGGAGCGTAGAGGAGAAGGTTCAGCAGTTGATTCATCAGCACCGTCAGGTAGCCCTAAAGTTGGAGCACCAGGAAGGGAGAGCCCGCCAGAACAACATCCGTGTAGTGGGGGTCCCGGAGGGGGCAGAGGGCCCCAGCATGGACTTGTTCCTTGAAGACCTCATACTGAAACACCTGAAGCCAAAACGCCTCTCCGCCCTTTTCACTGTGGAAAGGGCACATAGAGCCACTGTCCCCCCACCGAAACCGGGAGCGCCCCCCAGAACGATCATCGCCCGGATACTCAACTACCGGGAACGGGATGCTATCCTACAGGCAGCTCGACAGCATGGAGACCTCCCATATGAGAATACGATGGTGTGGTTCTTCCCGGATTTTACATTAAAGGTGCAACAGGAGCGACGAACCTTTGACGGAGTGAAACAAGTATTGTGAGACAGAGGTACCAAGTATATGATGTTCTTCCCGGCAAAACTCAAAATTATCGCTGGTGGAAAATCTTGGTTCTTCACAACCCTATCGGAGTTGCAGGCATGGCTAGACGAGCCATGGTCGCAAACAGACACCGCAAGAGGGGCGGGAGGATGGAGAGATACCCGCGATCGTTCTCGGTGGGCGTGAAGAGAGGGACAGGCTCGACCGGCACTCTCGCCGATCCAGATCATTGAGCCCAGCGACATCCGAAGTGCCTGGCTGATGATTTCACCGATGTGTCTGTGTGGATGGGGCTCTTTATTGTATCACGTAATGTATATTGCGGGGGGGGTTTGTTGGCCACTGCACGCCTTAAGATGACTGCTCCTCTAGATCAGTTGACTCCTTTCAGCTGCCTATCTCCTGGACTTGGGCTGGAACGGGGCCCTGCCGAGCTATAGATGGGCGAGGCTCGGCACCGCCCAATTTTGGTTTACTGTTCTGTGGGCGACAGGCGCTCTGCTAGTTGGGGATGTGGGTAGTTCTAAGCCCACGAAGCAGGGTAGCAGGGAGGGGGTTGGGGGTACGATGCAGGGTAGCAGGGGGGGTTAGTTAGTGGGGTTTCTTGCAGACTGTTGATGTTTTCAATGCTTTCCAATATTTTCAAATGTGGGATGGCTGGTGGGAGGCGGCATGGGAGGCACATGGGAGGGAGAGGAGACACTGTACACTTCCCGGATGGCTACGCAGTGGGCTAAGCGACTCAAGGTATTATCCTGGAATGTGAATGGCCTCGGGGACAGGATTAAGCGAACTATGGTACTTCAATATTTACATAGACATTCCCCAGATATAGTGCTCCTCCAGGAGACGCACTTGAAAGGTAATAACTATTTAGCCCTGAATCGGTTTGGATACACCCTGCTGTATCATGCAGGGTTTCTGCGGGTTCAAGGGGAACAGCTATCCTGTCCAGGAACTCCCTGCCATTGGTGCCCAACCGCACATGTGCGATCCTTTGGGTCGTTACGTGGCGCTCATGGGGATGTGGGAGGGTCTTACCCTGAATATATGCTCCGTATACATACCGCCAAGGATGCATGGGGTGACATATCCCTACCTTAGTGAGCTCCTGCTAGATATGCCCACGGGCACTTTGATTATGGGGGGAGACATGAATGAGACGATGTCGCAGGACCTTGATAGGGACACTCTATCGCACAGAACCCAAGGGACATGGCCACTGACTACATTTGTGAATGCAATGGGATTAGTGGACCTATGGAGAGCACACAACCCTGATACTCGAAACTACACACACATCTCTGCGGTCCACGGTAGCGGCGCTCGCTTAGACTACATTTTTACACACACGACTTTGGCTGGCCTATTCAGAGCCGGTTGCCACAGGGCCAGAGGCATATCGGACCACTCTCCTGTGGAGGTGTGGCTATGGGGCCCTGAGAAAGAGTGGACAGTCCCTCCACGTCTAGACCCATATATATTCAGAGAGCGTGAGTTCCAGGACCGGTATCAGGAACGAACGGAGCAATATTTTGCCGAGAATGTCGGGACGGTGCAATCCCAATGTGTGTTATGGGAGGCATATAAGACGTGGCGAGGGATTTTGTGCAGGCAGAAGTAGGGGCCAGACGCAAGGAAAAACGGGCGCAATGTGACGATCTGGAACGAGAGATATTATTGCTAGAGACGGGGGGAACCCGGGCTCGGTGAATGAGGCAGGACGCAAACATGCGATTCAGCTTAAGCAGAAGGAGCTCAGAGATAATGGAGAGAATTTGGCACGTGCGCATGCGATAGTGACACAGAGACGTGTGTATGACCTGGGGGACAAAGCTAATAAAGTTATTGCATGGCTAGAAAGGAGGGATAAGAGTAGAAATTGGATCTCAGGCATTCAATCCAGGGAGGGCACAACACGACTGGTGGGGGAGGAGATTGTGGAGGCCTTTGCACAATACTATGAAGGGATATACCAGTCACAGACGGGAAGAGGGGAGGAAGACTGTCTTGAGTTTCTCAAAAATATAACGCTGCCCACGCTTGATCAGGAAGAATGAGAGGCAGCGGATTCGGACCTGACGGTGGAGGAAGTTGAGGGGGCCATAAGGGATTTGCAGGCAGGGAAGGCATCGGGCCCCAATGGATTTCCGGCAGAGTCCTTCAAATGTGTGGCGGGGAGGTCACCCCATACATGTTGAATATGTTCAAAGATGCACAGGTAGCTGGCCAACTGCCGGAAGATCTAAGAACGGCGACAATTGTCGTGATCCATAAACCCGGGCAAGCAGCAGGAGATGTATAGCTCCTATAGGCCAGTCTCCTTAATTAATTTGGAGACTAAAGTGCTCGCAAAGGTATTGGCAAATCGGTTAAGCCCGGTCATCCAATCTCTGATAGACCCGGACCAATCTGGCTTTATGCCCCCTAGGAGCACTCGACTTAACCTCGGACGCCTTTATGGCATGATGCACGTGGTATCGCAACACCCAGAAACACAGGCCGCGCTCCTGTCACTTGACGCTCATATGGCTTTTGACAGTATCGAATGGACATATTTATTTGCGGTCCTGGCAAAGCTGGGCTTTGGACCGAACTTCCGGGCATGGGTTCGGCTTTTATACGCGGCGCCGCGGGCACGGGTCAGAGTGAATGGGACTGTGTCTAGGGTCTTCGAGCTGCGCAGAGGCACGTGACAGGGCTGTCCGCTCTCCCCGATTCTCTTCTCGCTCGCGCTTGAACCGCTGGCATCGTGGGTGTGGGGTGACCCGATGGTGTGGGGCATCGACACAGGGGGAGGATGGGAGGAGCGAATCTCCCTTTACGCCGCTGATGTCTTACTCTATGCACACCGCCCCAGACAAACTTTCCATAGGCTCATCCACATCTTAAGATCTTTCGGGGATTACTCTGGTTACTGCATTAACTGGGGCAAGTCCCTAGTGTTCATGCTTGCGGAAGCACCTCCGGTACTGACATCGGCATGTAAGGACCTGACATGTAAGGAGACGTTTAAGTATTTGGGTATATGGATCACGAAATCTGAATCGGCCTTTATGCGCCTCAACGTCTATACACAATTGGATAGATTAAAGGGAGATGTCACCCACTGACGGAGTCTGCCGGTTTCGCTCATGGGGCGTGCTGTCATGTTTAAAATGATGGCCCTCCCGCTCCTATTGTATGCACTACAGAATACTCCCTTCTTAGTCCCAGAGAGTTTCTTCCGTGCACTGGAAGCAGAGCAGGGCACACTGCTGTGGAGAGGTGGGAGCCCCAGAATCGCCCTGCGGAAGCTCCAATTGGGGGTCTATGAGGGAGGACTGGTGGTACCGGACCTCAGGAAGTATTATTGGGCGGCGCAACTGGTAAATATTAATGGATGGGTATTCTCCTCCACTGAGGAACCAGCGTATCGGGTGGATCGTATGGCTCTGGGAAGGGGCAGCTATCTTGCAGCCCTATAAACGAGGCAGAGGGGCACTTCCACTCTGCCAACTCATACGGAGACAGTGGTTGCTCTATGGCGGAAGGCAACTAAGATGACGGGGTGGGAAGCTAAACTCACGGAACAGACCCCAATATGGGAAGGGGATTTTCTGTCAGAAACCGCGCGCCTGCGAGGCCTCCGTGGCTGGAGCGACATCGGCATAGATCTCCTGGGTGCCGTCTGAAAAAAAGGGAGGATGATAGACTTTGCCGCCATGCAGTCGGAATATCAGATGGGGAGGGGGAATATTTCCGCTATGTCCAGGTCAGGCACGCACTACACTGTCATCTGAAGGATGGGGAAAGATTGTTAGAATATGCCCCGTTGGAAGACAGACTGCTGCTTGATCCAATGATTGATAAAGCTATCTCACTCACATATAAAAAGCTAATAAATAACACCCCAGACCCCCTGGGACCGTTACGGGAGGCCTGGGAATCAGACGTGGGCCTTCTCGAGGATGATGACTGTACAGAGGCCCTACAGAGCCCCAGAGAGATAGCGATAAGGGCACGGTTTCATCTTCATCGCTCATACGTCCCTAGGACAGTACAACATCGCATTGGCTATTGTGGGTCTGACAAGTGTATGCGGGGATGTAACGAGACTGGCACATTCTTCCATATCCTGTGGGAGTGTCCTCTGATACAAAGGTACTGGACGAAGGTGGCTCAGGTCATGTCTGAGGTGGTGGGTTCCACGGTCCTGGTGGATGCTAGGTGGCATATCCTTGGAGTGACAGGGGAGGCTGTGTGGCCCAAATGGGCTACAATCTGGCTCGCATTAGCGGGCATAGTGGCGAAACGAAACATAGCCAGACTATGGGGGGCAAGTGAGGTTCCTTCGGTGGGAGGCTGGAAAAGGGATCTCGATTGGTGTCAAAGGGCAGAGCATACTGTGTACCAGAGTAGAGGGTGCCCGCGGAAGTGGGAAAAGATTTGGGGGGCCTGGATGGCATATCGGGGTGATTTATTGGCCGATTGAGGGGCATCACCTACCATCGTGCGGGGGGGCTCTTGGGAAAACGGGGATCGTCTTTGGGATATTAGAGAACTAAGGGAAATGTACATTATGAATAATGCTATGTAATTGTATTTCCTGACCCACTGCTGAGTAATTTGTCTCACTGAAAGGAAAGCATTTGTTTGTTTTTTGTCAATAAAAAGATGTTTAGAAAAAAAAAAAAGAGTAAGCACCATTCCCAAAGCAACGTCCTCTGTACCATTATGAACGTTCGAGTAAATACCATTGGACAGAAAGTAAAATCCTGGATGTGCTTAAAATGGACCATGATAATCTACAGGAGCATATCTGGTGTTCATTCCCACTGTACTTGGATCCTTCTTTTTCACTAAAGACATTGTATTTTTAAACAATATTATTCCAGAACAATTTACGTATAGAAAAGCGTCTGTGCTGTTTACTATCGGACAACATGCAGGATAATAACCTGCCTTTCGGGTAACTGTCAAATCTTGATAATGCCAGCCTACTAAGGTAATGTTCTGTTCATCCATATACAAATTGTCACAATACATATTAGTGTTGCAACCTGGGTATCCCTTCCCTTGTGGCTTCTTATAATACAAGCAAGGACTGGGATATCCCATCCCGAACTCACCCTTTACCTCTACGAACTGGGGTGGGCGAACATATGTATAATTAACCAATGACAATGGGTAAGCAGTCCATAAACTTGTGACAGATTCAGAAGGGTAACAAGCTGTACCTTCACCAAAGAATTTCTTCTGTGTATCTAGAAATACATTGCTCGGGATTGTCCTTTTTGTACGTTCTTGAGAAACAATCTTATATGCAGTACAGGATTGTGCATCATGATCACACCCAAAATCAACAACAATAGTAACACAAGAACAGCGCAGAGCACTTTTTGCTTAGTAGACCAAACTTTTCGTGCATAAACAAGAGGAATTACTGGCTGCTCCTCGTCAGCAACCATTCTGCCAAAGGGGTGCATAGCAAATGATAAGACAAGGGGGAAAATGGCCAGCAGAAGAAAGTTACAAGTTCCCAGTGTCCGTCAGAGCCTCACTGGTACAGGCTTCTATTGTTCATCAAACGTTGGCGCTCTTGAGCACCGGCAGTGCAGCTTGCTCTGTCCTAAGCTCTTGATGTATCCCACGCCGATCAGGATAATGTACCCCCCAAGGGAGTACATTCAATCTATCCTGTCCAATGTCAAAACAGTGCACCAATCTCACATCACCCTAAACTAACTCCGTTGGTACTACAGCAAAGTACACCCTAACTTACACAGTCCATCCCTGTCTAATATGACTCCACCTTTGGTGCACTGCTCCTCGTCCGAGGACACAAATTGTACCTGGTGACTCCAGGCACAGAGGGATCAGTGAAAAGGGGCTCCTGCATAGTTCTTATCTCTGGCGGGACAGCTTCGTTCAGGATGTCATCATTCTCCCTGTCACTTTGCGTCCATGTAAGGACAGCGTCGCTGAATGGAACAAAACAAGGAATCTTCTTGCACTCCTGGTCAGGTATCCCCTCCTTTACCCATTGATCATAGGGTAACAGTAGGGCCACCTTTTTGCAATGCACGCCATGCACCCAATTCTTCCAGCCAGCGACCTTGAAAGCCGTGCAGGTAGCCAAAAGGACCTGTTCGGGCTCCTTCCAATGCAGCTCTAAACTCTTCTTCCGCTGAAAATTCTTTATGAGGACCTAGTCCCCAGGCTGAATGTCATGTCCGAACCCCTCTGGCGTAGCTGGCAGGGACTCACGGACCTGTTGGTGAATAGAACGCAAATTTTCAGTTAACTGGCAAAGGTAATTGATCAACAATGGGTACTCGATATCAGCGAACCGCCGAGGACGTGGGACGCCCCAGACATTTTCCGGGCGTCCAAACACGACCTCGTACGGTGACAATCCTGTTCTAGAATGTGCTGTTGTTCTTGTCGGCAAAAGAACTAACGGTAATGTATCTGGCCACTGTAACCCTGTGGTCTCCTGAATTTTTGGCAATTTCAGTTTGAGAGTACCATTGTACTTCTCAACCAAACCTGCTGACTGCGGATGGTTTGCAGCATGAAACTTCTGTTTTATGTGCAGACCATCACAAATTAACTGAATAACCTTGGCATTGAAATGGCTTCCGTTATCACTCCAAATCAAACAGGGCAAGCTAAAACGAGGAAAGACCTCCTTCAGGAGTACCTTTGCAGTCGTAATGGCTGTATTATCTTTAGTGGGATAAGCTTCAACCCATTTACTAAATGCACAGACGACCACCAGGACATACTTCAAATTGTTGCATCGTTCCAATTCAATGTAGTCCATTTGTAGGACTTCAAAAGGGAAGGTGGGTGGTGCGAAATTACCAGGGGGTGGAGGAGTATCCTTTCCAGGATTATGCATCATGCACACCATACAATACTTCACTAAATGTGCAGCTGTCTTAGAAATGTTGTCATTCTGCCATACAGGATCTGACAACTTGCAAATACCCTTAGATCTAATATGCGCTGGACCATGGGCCATGGTGACTACAGGGAGAACATATGCATCTGGTAACATCCATCCCTGCTTCCCTGACTTATCAATCCAACATCCCTCATCATTCAATTGTGCTGTACTTTCTTGCAAACACTGCTAACTCTTCTGTTGTGGCCTCGCTTTGAATCTCCTTCACATTCTCAAGTGTGTCTTTGAACATAGTAACCTCAGGCACCCACCTAGCAGGTCCTGCACAAACATTCTTTTCATTTTGGTCCGGGCTGTTTCCTTAGCTGTCTGATCTGCAAAAGCATTTCCCCTACCTATGTCATCAGTGACCTACTGATGTGCACTACACTTTACTATGGCCAATTTCTTAGGGGAGTGTCAAAGCAGAGAAAAGCCTCAATATGAGGTGCCCGTGCTGAATTTTAGTGCCATGGGAAGTAAAAAATCTGTATTTGTAAATCCGTATTTGTAAAGCGCGAACTACTCACCCTTACGGGTCTCAAGGCGCTGGGGGCGGTCGTGGAAATTAAGTGAGCTATTGCCCAGAGTCACATGGTGCTGAACTGAACTGCCGCCGGGGATCGAACCGTGAGCCCTGTGCTCCGAAGTCAGCTGCCCTGGCCGCTGCACCACACCTCTCCATGGGAAGTAAGAAACCCTCTCTCAGCCCAGAGTCGCCCAAAATTATGAGCGACTCCAAAGGCGTACTGGCTGTCAGTATAAATATTGACAACCAGTCCCTCACTTAATTCACAAGCTCGGATTAGAGCGACAAGCTCAGCAGCCTGGGCCGATTGATAGGGAACTCGTGATGTCTCAACTACTGTATGCAACGTAGTGACAGCATACGCAGCATTTGTAGCGCCATCTGGTAATTTAAAACAAGAGCCATTGACATATAGTTCCCCTTGTGGGTCAGATAAGGGAACATCAGTCAAGTCTACCCGTCCTTTCGTCTCTTCTTCCGTCCAGAAGATACAGTCATGTTTATCAATCTCATCGTGCTCAGAAGGGAGAGGCAGTAACATGACTGGGTTCAGAGTGGCACATCTTTTGATCGTGATGTGTTTTGCAAACAATGTTAATTCATAGCCTGTTAGACGTGCACTGGTGAGGTGCTGTGTCTTTGTCTTATTCAAAAGTGTATCCACAGCATGGGGTACCATGACTGTGAGGTCAGTATCAAGTAAGAGTCCAGCCGATTGTCTTATCGAGACGGCCACAGCCGCGACCGATCTTAGACAGCTCGGGAGGGCTTTTGCGACAGGGTCAAGCACACAGCCGTTGTTTATCTCCAAATGTTTGTGTTAAAACAGAAAGCGCACAACCAGCCATCTCATGAACGTACAATACAAATGATTTAGTATAGTCTGGGGTGCCAAGTACTGGAGCTGAACAAAGCACAGTTTTCAATTGCTCAAAAGACTGCTGACATTAAGGCGTCCAAGGCAAAGGCTCATGCACATCCTTTAGCGTTAGGGCAAGCAGGGGTTTTATTAGTAGCGAGTAGCTAGGTATCCACTGCCGACAGTAGGAAGTGATACCTATAAAAGCGCGCACATCTTTCTGAGTTTGTGGAACGGGCATTTTAACAATAGTACTAATGCGCTCCGGGGTCAATCTCCTACCCTTCTTCAACAGTAGGTGACCTAAATAGGTAACCTCCTGTCGACAATATTGAAATTTAGAAAGGGACACCTTATGTCCATGTTGAGCTAAATGCAACAACAATTTAATTGTACTGTCTTTGCAACCTTGTTCCGTGTCAGAAGCGATGAGTAAGTCATCAACATACTGCACCAATACATTACCTGAGGGAAGCGATCGAGAATCCAACTGACTTTTTAAAGCTTGACTATAAATACTTGGACTTTCAGTATAGCCCTCAGGAGCTCGACAGAACCTAAAGCTCCTACCAGCTAGGGTAAAACCGAACAGGTACCTGCTATCTGGATGAATAGGAATACTAAAGAAAGCATTTTTCAGATCAATGACAGAAAAAAATTTAGCAGTAGAGGGGATCATGGTCAAAAGAGTGGTAATATCAGGAGCCACTGGAAACTGTGGAACCACTATTTTATTAACCTCGAGCAAATCAATCACGAAACGATAAACATTTTCATGGTCCTCAGAAGAACCTGAGGGCGTCTTTTTAAGAATCGGAAGAATAGGGCTATTACAAATATTAGCAGTTGTCTCCTCAACCACTCCCTTTTTAATCAAATCCTGTATAATTTGCAATAAGGCTCGCTCACCTGCCTGCGGTATTTTATACTGAGGGATACGAGGCAAAAGAACACCATCCTTAACCCATATCGAGACCGGAGGTATCTGCAATAATACCACATCTGTGTCGCCCGCCGCCCACAGAGTGGGTGGCACATCTTTAAACTCAACAGGAAGGGGTGCATCTTTGGACAAACACTGCTTAGCACGTGTTACATCTGGACCCATTGTCATATAGACACCCGCCGGAGAAAAATAGATAGTGGCATGCAATTTCTTCAGCAAATCCAAACCCAGCTCATTCTCACCGCTATTAGATGTCAACAAGAATGGCGAATCCACCGTGAAAGGACCTATAGTCAATGCAAGAGGTTTTGAAATGGGGCTTACAACCGGTACACCAGAGAAACCAACCAACACATTACTTTGGCAAGACAGAACCGCACCAGGGACCACATTTCGAGAAACAAAACTTTTCGTCGCACCTGTGTCCATCAAAAATTCCTTAGTCGAACCTTGTAGTTCTGCTGTTACATAAGGACCACGTTGGTCTACAGGTATCGGAACTGGTCCCCTACTCTGTCCCTGGCTGTCCTAGCTATAGGACATCCCTGTCACTTCCTCCACATCATAATCATCATGATAATACTGTCCATCTCGAGGGTCATCAAAATAATTATCAGAAGGACCCTGTGAGGCTGCAGTACTTTGCGCCCTATCGGCCCCACCACCTCCACGACCCCGACCACGAGAACCTCATTCTCTAGGGGCTGGTACCTTCTGCAAAAGCACAGGACACTCACTACGCCAATGCCCCACCTCTTTGTAGTATGCACACTGTTTTGGACCCAAGGGCGTAGATGTTGGCTGCCACCACGTCCTCTTGCATTCCCTCTAAAGGCCTGCTGTAACAACACCTTTGTTTTTAAATCCTTATGCTTCTTCTCTGTCTTCTCCTTTTCCTCATTATCCCTATGCTCATAATATTGTGCCATATTCAAAATAACAGAGGGAGAGGAGGTGGACCAGGTACTCTCAGAAGCTTGCAATTGAGTCGCAATTTCAGGAAGCAAATTAGAAACAAATCTATTGACAAACAACCAAAACACCTCCCTCAATAGACAAATCCTGCCCACTGTAGTCCAAAAATGTACCTTCAAATCGAGTAAAGAAATCAGACACACATTCATCTTTCTTCAGCCGACAAGCTGACAATTTATCCCAGTCCACCTTTCTTGGCAGAATAAGAGAATGCATGTACGTAATTATGCGACCTGGCAAAGCAAGTATCTCTGCCCGAGACTTATCACCTGGCTTTCTTTCCTGGTCCCATTTTTTAATGTTTTTATTTTACAGAGTTTTATATAGCGCGAACTTGACCCGAATCGGGTATCAGAGCGCTTTACATAGCACCAGTTGCATTACACGAGGACACATTCATTTTTTTGTTAGCCTTAATTTGATCCCAAGTACCACCCAACTCCTTAACATGGTCTTGAGTATGGACCTGTCTCCAGATATCAACCAGAACAAGAAGACCAAAAAACATTTCAATGTCAGCAAGAGTCATTACCGTTGAAGAAGCAGCTTCAGTCAACTCTTTATAATAAGCAGTAGGATTCTTTCTGGGGTCAGGCAAATGAGTTTTAACCCCTTCGATGCGCCATGCTGCGCGGTAGCGCTGGGCGCATGACGAGCTGAGCTCGTCACGACCACACCCGCGATCGGAATGTCCAGCACACGAGCGGAATTCCGATCGCGGTCAAGGGGTTAAGGGATAAAACCTTGCTTCTTTTCCATGGAGTATAAACCCATTGTTCTTGAAACCGAGCTGCTACTGCCACTCGGGTCACATTACCTCGCCCATCCGTTAACTCTGGTATCTCCGGGTGATATATAGGATGAACCTCTCTCATCGGAAACTGGGACTTCTCTCATGCAATCTTCCCCTGTATGCAACTATTGTCATAACATTAGCAAAAACCTGTTCTGGCCCCAATTCACTAATTCACTAATATACTCTCGATCCCTTATATCATATAAAATTTGAGGTGCTTCCGCTTCAAAGTGCTGTTGCCAAAGACCAATCAAAGTAGCAGACATATGTTTAAGGGCATGTGCTGTATAAAGGGCTCAAAATCTTTCATAGTCGCCCAGACATCCTCTACACTATAAATAGGATTACTGGCCCACTGCGCAGCCTGATTAGCTATTACCTGTTTCTCTTCATCTCCCACATCAGACCTCACTAACAGTCCCATGCAATCCCTAAACTTCATCCAATCCCTTTCCTCAAATCCACGCACCGGTGTCCCACTGCTCACTAAGGCCGGGGAATGAAAAAACCACAGTGGGAGAGGCAACAGTAGTAACAGGTACTATCGCACTGGTGGTAGTGTCGCAGGGGAAAAAGTTGGCGAAAGGGATGCTGAAACAATAGGTGCAGCCAGAGCACTAACAGTCACAGTTGCCACAGACGGCAAAGAAACAGAAGAAAGAGGAGGAGGAGGAGCCAAAGCCACAGTCATTGACGTGAAAACAGTGGACACAGGGACAGAGACAGTAGACGCAACTGTAACAGGCGGCTGTGAGGGCGCCGGAGCAGTAGGATATATTCTCTGCGGGGCATATGGAGGTGGGGGTCTTCCACAAAAATATCATCTTTCTTCTGAGCCACATATGATTTGTCAATATGTAATCGAAACCTTCTATCTTCACATTCAATACCCTTCTCCTGCTTTTCCCTGTCATATGCTACGGCCTTCTGAGTCAACGTCTGCATTCTCCCTTTCCGGGCCTCCTTCTCTGCTTTCATTTGTCTCTGTTTAGCTGCTTTTTGCCACGTTCTGAGGGAATCAAACATAGGCTGCCTACTTCGCGTCTTAAACAACTGTTCCTGCAAATACTCAATCTTTTGTTCATCAAAAGTGCCCATCAACAGCCACTGCAATTCGGCATTGTCCCTTGTATATTTGTGCCATAATGTACTAAACATAATAGGGCCAAGACCATGCTTCACATACATATCAAAATTCGGAGTGCCTTCTGGAGGTGCCGGCTGACTTTCTTCCAATCGAGCATCAGTAGAGCAACAACGACAGCACGAAACAAACATTCTACTAAAGCTGGGCATTTTTTAAAAGAGAACAGATTCACTATTTTATGCCAATCAAAAACAATTGCAATTTCTTTTGTCCCAAAGACGGTCCTTAGACCATTCCAAATACAAACCAAAATGGTACCATATCCACAAAGAACCAAAACAAACTCACCTGATATATGCAGGTTAAAACAAATCTATTCTCCACTGCCGACTCTTCAGACCAAACGGTCAGATCCAAGGGTTTCGCCGTTCAGGACTCCAGTGGGGATGACCACTGGGCGAGGCACCAACCGCCCAGAAAGAAGGGAGTATCAGAAACTCTTTGTGCAGGGATCCCTGATCCGTCCGTCCGACCTGACGATGGCCTCCCCCCGTCCGCGGAAAGGTAAGGGTCACTCACCAACTGAAGGAAATGGCCCGATTCGGGTCACCAATGACCACCTCTTTGCCTTCTACGAAATGAAGAGTCAGTCAGACAGTAGAGAATACAAACCAATAAGAGTTTATTCAAAGTACGCTCAGAGCGGAGCCATTTCTGCCCAGTTGCTAAGAGTGCTGCAGAGAGAGTCTAACTTCAGCAAGCATAACAATACATTATGTACATTTCAGAATCAATGAAAACCTGCCCACCATGGAATTTTAGAGAGGGACGCAGCTGGACAGTAAATTACAAAGGAGTAAGTTTTGGTTCTGAGGCTGGGCATACATTATCTATCTCTCAAGGTTATTCTACCTGTGCCCGCCACTAGACAAGTGGGAGTGGGCCTATATCTCAGAAGAAAGGTATGCACTAATAAGAGCAATGCATTTATTAGTGTGGCAAAACCCAACTCTGAAGAAACATAACCTAGAGAAGGCCGTTTCTCGGAAATAGAGAAGAATTAGTTTCAATCGTGATACAAAATGGCACCCGTACACAAAATGGCGCCGCAAATGCTAACTTACATAAAAGCAATACAAAAGCATAATTTTTATTCTAACAAAACCCACTGTACCAGGTACAATCCGTATGACTAAGTTCTGTTGTCACAAGTTAACAAGAAGTTGGTCGCAAGCAGATCAGACTGCAAAGACCGAAGAATTTCTGTATGTTCCGTAAGCCAGCTGGAAGATGAAAAAGAGGGTTGTATCAACGCGTAAAGCGGTTTGATACGCTGAGCATAATCAGGAATGTATGTCCTCCCGAAGTTAAAAAAAACCCAGCAAAGATTGTAACTTTTTAAGAGTAGAAGGAGGCTGTAACTGAGCACATTTCTCCAGAAAGTGGGGGGCTAAGCCTCTCCCTTCATTATTGAGTATGTAACCCAAAAAGATAACCGCCAAATAGGTGATATGAGACTTAGCAAAATAAAATTTGTACCCTAAGTCTGCAAAGGACAATATGATGCGGTCAACACGCACCAGATGCGGTATCAATTCGTCATCTGTCAAATAAATGTCATCGACGTAAGAGAAAGCTTCAGGATCAATGTCGTGCAAAAGTGACACAACACGCGCAGCAAACGCACCACGGCTAGTCTTATAGCCCATGGGCAATCGTGTAAACCTTTCTGCTTGCCGACCGCAGTAAATGCAGTCCAGTCACGGCTCTCAGGAGCCAAATTGTTACTGTAAAATCCATTTGAAATATCTAAAGTGGTTTTATACTTTTTTCGGACAATGTTATTTATTAACGCAGAGCACTGGGTGTTCTGTACGGCAAACGTACGAACATGACTGTTCAAATTTCTATAATCCAAAACTATGCGATATGAACCGTCCGGTTTCGGTATCGGAAAAAGTGGATTATTCATTCATGAAACACAGGGTTCAATTACACCCTGATATTCCAACTGGGCCAAAATTTCATTAATGGACGCTTTCGCCTCTCGTTTGATCGGATATTGTGCCTGAGGCTGTGGCATTGATCGCAAAGGGATCTCATGTGCCAGTGAACCTCTATCCCAGCCCACCTGATTACAATAGACAGCCGGCGCAAGGGCTAAAGCCCATTCCGAAGCATAAGCCTGTTTAGCCTCTTCAGAGACGTAATGCGAAAAACTCAGAAGTATCATGTCCTCCCCTCGGGAAGAAGCCAAAACAAATGCAGGAGGCCAATCAGCCTCTGCCAACAAAATGTCGTATGACAAGGTAAGGTTATCCCAAAAGATACCCTTAATTGTGCGTTGTATGTCACCTTCGATTTGGAGGACTATCTCATAAAGTCTATCAGGGGGTGCAACTCTTGTATCAGCTGTTTCCACTGTAATAAATGGACCACTGACTAATTGTCAGTGAAATTGCTCTCCCACCCTCGCAGCTCCACCATTGAGTGAGGCCTCCCCCGAGCCCCTGCACTCTCGAGTGTTGCTGGTGTTGGAGGCCCTCCTCCACCCGCAGGATCACCTGCGCCTCATCCCTGGTGGTCCAGTGGACCTCTGCCTCCTTTGTCCTGCTCTGCCTCCCCTCCGTTTTTCACTCGGTTTTTTTCTTCTCCCTCCATTTTTCACTCGTTTTTTCTCCCTCTGTTATTCTCTGTTCTGCACTTTTTGGCACTTTCTCGACTTTTTTCCTTATTCCACTCTACTTCCTTTAGCCTCCTCTGCCTCCTTTGTCTCGCTCCGATCTCCTCCCTGTTTTTCACTCGTTTTTTTCTCTCTCTGTTATTCTCTGTTCTGCACTTTTTTGCACTGTCTCTACTTTTCGCCTTATTCCACTTTATCTCCTTTAGCCTCCTTTACTCTTCCTTTCCTTTCCCGCCCGTTTCCTTTCCCCGCCGCTGCTGCCCCCGCGGCCCCTCTCCCCCAGCACGACCAGCACCACCTGCCCAATCCAGCTCCCCTCCCCGCTCCCGCCTCCCAGCTGTCCAGCCCTCCCCCACCCCTACTTAATGGCGGCCGCTGCGGGGACAGGCAAGCAAGACCACTGACTAATTGTCAGTGAAATTGCTCTCCCACGCTCACAGCTCCACCATTGAGTGAGGCCTCCCCCGAGCCCCTGCACTCTCGAGTGTTGCTGGTGTTCCAGACCCTCCTCCACCCGCAGGATCACCTACGCCTCATCCCTGGTGGTCCAGTGGACCTCTGCCTCCTTTGTCCTGCTCTGCCTCCCCTCCGTTTTTCACTTGTTTTTTTTCTTCTCCCTCCGTTTTTCACTCGTTTATTCTCCCTCTGTTATTCTCTGTTCTGCACTTTTTTGCACTTTCTCTACTTTTTTCCTTATTCCACTCTATTTCCTTTAGCCTCCTCTGCCTCCTTTGTCTCGCTCCGCTCTCCTCCCTGTTTTTCACTCGTTTTTTTTCTCCCTCTGTTCTGCACTTTTTTGCACTGTCTCTACCTTTTCGCCTTATTCCACTTTATCTCCTTTAGCCTCCTTTACTCTTCCTTTCCTTTCCCGCCCGTTTCCTTTCCCCGCCGCTGCTACCCCCTCGGCCCCTCCCCCCCAGCGCGACCAGCACGACCTGCCCAATCCAGCTCCCCTCCCCGCTCCCGCCTCCCAGCTGTCCAGCCCTCCCCGACCCAGCGGACATGCGCAGCGGGCGTGCCAAAGGCGCGCCAAAGGCAAGCCCATCTGCGCTCGTCTGCGACCCGACCGCGACTTGCGCCAGGAACCCTGGACCTCCGCACCGCCAACGCTACAGCCCAGCATCACTCCACGCACTCAACCCAGGCTGCAACAACAACTGCAAGCCAGCTTCGCCGGCCGACACCGACGGACCTTTCAGCTGCCACCGCTGCCGACAAACATACAGCACCGCCAGGAACACGGACCCAGCACAACCCGACCGCAAGAACACACCTGAACCCGAAGACCCTGCAATGCATCCTCCTCAACGTCTGATCCCTCCACAAACACGCCACCGAAATTTGGGACCTCCTCGACAGCACCACCCCGGACGTAGCTTTCTTCACCGAAACCTGGACCAACACCACCTCGGGACCGGACAAAGCCATCCCCCAAGGATACAAGATCTCCAGGAAAGACCGCCCCACCCGCCCGGGAGGAGGAATCACCATCGTCCACAAATCCACTCTCCGCCTGAGCACACTCCCCGACGAGCACACAGACCTGATGGAACACCTTCACTTCAAGATACTGGCCAGCCCCACCGCCACCCTCCGAGGAACCCTCATCTACCGACCCCCTGGACCCCGCGGACCCTTCGCTAACTCCATCACAGACATCATCTCCCCGCAGGCCATCGCATCCACCAACTACACCCTGCTGGGAGACCTCAACTTCCACCTCGACAACCAACTGGACCCCAACACCGCATCCCTCCTCGACAACCTCCACAACATTGGACTTCGCCAGATCGTGACCGAGCCCACGCACTCAGCAGGACACACCCTCGACCCCCTCTTCACTACAGGAAACTCCATCACCTTCAGCCACACCACCGAACTCCCATGGACCGACCATCGTTGCGTCCACTTCACCTTCAGAACACCTACCATCCACAGACACCAACACCTGCTCCCATGAAAAAACTGGACCAAAATCACCGACGACCAGCTCACCTCCTCACTCAACAACTCCACCCCAACCATCACGGAAAACGACGACCCCAACACCGCAGCCCAAACCCGGCACAGATGGATCACGGATAACGCCAACACCATAGCCCCCCTCAAGAAAAACAACCATACCCGCGCCAAGAAAGCCAGATGGTTCACCACCGAACTTTGAGAGTCCAGACGCACTTGCCGCCGCTTTGAAAAAGCCTGGAGGAACACCAAATCCACAGAAGCCCACAACAACTTCAGAGCCGCCACCAAAGCCCACCCCCAACTCATCAGAGAAACGAGGAAAAAAGCGATCGAAGTCAGAATCTCCACCCACGCGCACGACAGCAACTCTTCAACATCATCAAGGAGTTCGCCCAACCCACCAGCGAGTCTACTGACATCCCTCCCTCACAAGACCTATGCGACAAACTCAGCACCTTTTTCCACCACAAAATCAAGAGCATCTACGACAACTTCGACGAAGACAACCAACACACTGAACCCTCACCAACCACCCCAGACACCCGGAAACCAGTGATTGACAACTGGACAGCCCTCACCACCGAAGACACACTGAAGACAATGAAGTCAATCCACTCAGGGGCCCCCACGGACCCCTGCCCCCACCACATCTTCAACAGAGCCGCCGACACCATCGCACCCATGCTCCGCCACACCATCAACCGCTCCCTGGCGACCGCCTCGTTCCCCGACGACTGGAAACGCGCCGAGATCAACCCCCTCCTGAAGAAACCTTGGCGGACCCCACCGACCTCAAAAACTACAGACCCATCTCCCTGCTCCCGTTCCCAGCGAAAGTCATCAAGAAAGCCATCAACAACCAACTCGCCACATTCATCGTAGAGCACAACATTCTCGACTCCTCCCAATCCGGCTTCAGAAAAAACCACAGTACGGAAACCACCCTCCTCGCCGCAACAGACGACATCCGCACCCTACTGGACAAAGGAGAAACAGTAGCCCTCATCCTCCTCGACCTCTCAGCGGCGTTCGACACAGTCTCTCACCGCACCCTAATATGCAGACTTCACGACGCAAGAATCCAGGATAAGGCCCTCGACTGGATCCGCTCCTTCCTCTCCGGCAGAACGCAGCGGGTCAGACTCCCCCCTTTCCTCTCAGACCCTACACCGACCACCTGCGGAGTCCCCCAGGGCTCCTCCCTCAGCCCGACACTCTTCAACGTCTACATGGCTCTGCTCGCCCCCATCGTCGGAGCCTACGGACTCAACATTGTGTTGTACGCAGACGACACCCAACTCATCCTCTCCCTATCCAACGAACCCAACACCGCCAGACACAACTTTCGAGAAGGCATGGAAGCCTCCATGTTGAGTCAAATGAGTAGTTAGTGCTGCACGATTATGAGCAGCAATAGCAATAGCCATTATCAAAACAGAGTGGAAAAGAAGTAAAACGGTAGCGCAACACTGGGTATTAAAGAAGAAAAACGAAACCTTTTAAAATCCAAGCTTGAAAAACCTATAATCTCTAATATAGGAGGTAAATCCCTCGCACCACGGACATCTCCGGTAATTGGTGACAAGCACAAGCGCTACTCAGGGGTCTCTCGAATAAGTACCAGACCAAACGTTGGTGCGCCATGTTGCAGGGATTCTGCACATACACAGAACTATGCGCAGGATTATGGGACCTCGGTGTTTAGGGGCTAGGTCTTCCTACCACCTAAGTGCCCACGAGCCTAGGACCGACTAGCTATAGTATCTCACTCGCTCTCCTACTCACAAAAGGAGAAACCAATGATTAGACACCCCAGAACACAACACTCCCGGATTTCTCAGGAATCGCGGTAACAAGACAAACCTTTTCGCTTACACTCCTGTACTTGTCCACAATAAGATCTGACAGACATGAAGATAGTTTAAAATATTTATTTTAACTAACGTGCTCTAAAATGCAGTATACGAGCCAGAACCAGCAGCAAAATGCATAATATCAATACAGTTAGCATTGCAGCAAGGCCATATATCATAAAGGGAGATGTCATCTTATAAAGACAGTTGATAAAGGACTATAAGGCCTAACCACCCTCCCCTTGGTAAGCTGAAGTATTATTATATAATAGAAGATCTCTGGGCTTTGTCAGCAGTCCCCATACCTCAGGCCATAGATCGTATTTCTACATCACAGGTGTGGGTTGCTCTTCTCCCTGGAAAGGTCTTTCTCCAAGTGTGTGTTACCTAAACATGCATCCCCATAATATCAAAGTTCGATTCTCCAGCAAAAACAGCTGCATTGGTATGTTTTGTCTAGGTGCTAGGGCCTGGCCAGAACAGAATAACAAGAGGCAGTGTTTATTGACCTTGCTCACAATGTTCAGACTAAACTCCAGGAACAGGCAGAGAATGAGCTCAGCAGAGAGTTCTCATGTGAAAGGCATAAACAGAGTCTTGCAAAAATAAAGACATGTAGTGTCGTGCTCAAAAGCAGCATCATGGCTACTGGGCTCATGCTAACTTAAAGATGTCGACAATGTCTCTAGCGACCACGTGACAATGTGAGTGATTGTGTGTTGGGTGTGAGAGAGTGTGTGGTTGGGTCTTTGAGTAGGTGTATTATTTAATTTTAATCCGCGGATCCGTCACAGATTCATTCGGGGGCCTCACTGAGCACCACAGTGGATCCGCAGATCCTTATGCACCCAGTTTTTTCAAGGGGGCGCCTGCGTTTTTGGTCCCAGACAAGGCAGCCATCTAGGGAAACATATCAAAACCAGATATTTCTCAAAACTAGAACGTGGGGGAGTCCAGGGAGGTGTAGCTTGCATGGATCCACCAACGTTTTCTTACCCAGAATCCCCTGGCAAATTTGTGCCAGTGCAGTGATCCCATACAGAATTATGAGGAAAATGTGATTTCTTAGCTAAACTTGAGGTTTGAAGGGAATTCTGGGCAAAAAAATGCCAGGAGATCCTTGCAAGCCACACCTCCCTGCACTCCCCTTGGTGTCTAGTTTTCAGAAATGTCTGGATCTGGTAGGTTTCTCTATATTGTTGCTGATCCCGGGACCAAAAATGCAGGTGTCACCCTTGCAAAACCAGTTTGTTTTGTGATAGATCATTTTTATGTGTCCACAACACATTTTGGGCCCCTATCTGTCGTGGGCACATGGCCCACCCACACAAGCGAGGTAGAAATTTTATTGGGAGACCTGGGGAAGGGTGGTAGGAAATGTGTGCCGGCTTGCTGATCCCACAACTTTCCCACACAGAAATGTGAGGAAAATTAGATTTTTTAGCTAAATTTGAGGTTTGATCCACACAAGCAATACTTCCGTGGACTCCCCCAGGTGTCTACTTTTCAGAAATGTGCTGGTTTGGTAGGTTTCCCTAGGTGCTGGCTGAGCTTGGGCCCAAAATCTACAGCTACCCAATTTGCAAAAACCATATCTTTTTTCATTGGGAAAATTCGATGCGTCCATGTTGCGTTTTTGGCCATTTCTTGTCGCGGGCACTAGGCCTACCCAGACAAGTGAGGTACCATTTTTATTGAGACACTTGGGGAAATGTGAGGTGGATGGAAGTTTGTGGCTCTCCGCTGATTCCAGAACAGTCCATCACAGAAATGTGAGGAAAATGTGTTTCAGGTTTGCACGGGATTCTGGGTAAAAAACAATGTGATGTGAGCCACGCAAGTCAACCCACCCTGGATAGCCCTAGGTGTCTAGTTTTTAAAAATGTACAGGTTGGTTAGGTTTCTGAGCTAGGGTTAAAAATGTAGAGCTACCCACATTGAAAAAAAGGATCACTTTTCAGTGGAAAAATGCGATGCGTCCATTTTGCATTTTGGGCTGTTTCCTGTTGCGGGTACTAGGCCTACACACACAAGTGAGGTACCATTTTTATCAGGAGACTTAGGGGAACACAGAATAGTAGAGCAAGTGCTATAACCAATTGTCTTTCTCTGCATTTGCGCCTTCCAAATGTAAGACAGTGTGTAAGAAAGAAGACATTTTAAGAAATGCTCTGTCATTCACATGCTAGTATGGGTACCCACAAATTCTAAGACCACTGCTTCTAAACTCCATATCTTGTGCCCATTTCGGAAAAACCTAGGTTTCCTTGATAACTATTTTCTCTCTTTATATTTTACTCAATGAATTTCTCTATACCAAGTACACAATGAAAAATCATTGCAAGGTGCAGCTCAGTTATTGGCTCTGGCTACCTCAGCTTCTTGTACAACCTACAAGTCTTATATATCCCCACAACTAGAAAGGTCGAGCGGACGTAACGGTATATTGCTTTAAAAAATCTGCCATAGTTAGAAGAAGTTACAGATGTAAACATGGGTACAATGGTGGGTTTTTTTCAACTCAATTTCACTATTTTTTATTTCAACTGCTACTTTCTATAGGAAAACCTTGAAGGATTTACACAATTGACAACTTACTGAATTTAGAAAATTGTCTACGTTTCACAAATGTGTAGCTTTCCGGGATCCACCATTGGTTTCACACCCATTTCTACTACTAACTGGAAGGAGGCTGAAAGCACCAAAAAATAGGAAAAATGGGCTATGTCCGATTAAAATGCCAGAATTGTATTGAAAAATGTGGTTTTCTGATTCAAGTTTGGTTGTTCCTGAAAGCAACCCCTTCACTGGTGTCATTTGCAGGAATAAAAACAGACGCTTTCATCTGCAGCACTTTAGTCCCCAAAAAAACAAATGTAGCTGTATTTTGGCTAATTTCTTGGCCCCTCCAGGGGAATTCAAAAACCCTGGGTACCTTTAGAATCCCCATGATGTTGGAAAAAAAATAATGCAAATTTGGCATGGATACCTTATGTGAACAAAACGTTATGGGGCCCTAAGCATGAACTACCCCAAACAGCCAAAAAAAGGCTCAGCATGGGGGGAGGCTTAGCAGCGAAGGGGTTAAGACCCCATCCATGCACGTGGAAAACCACACCCAAAAGTAGTTACTTCTCCAGTGAAGTCTCTAGAAGGAGGATTGAGAACCAGTGCTGCTCTGCTTTTACACAAAGACAGAAGCTACATCGTCCATCCAATATGAGCATCTACAACATGTCGAGGATAGGGAGGAAGACACATCACCTCGCAGAAAATAAAGTGATGTGTGGAAGCACCTTACTATACCTTCTGGGGAAAAGAAGGTAACAGCAAAATATGTGCAGTGCAATATTTGCAGCAAGCCATTATCCAGAGGAACTGCAAATAACTATTCACATGGGACAAGTTCCATGTGGAAGCACCTAAAAACAATTCATGAAAGGGTCTACAACCAGATGATGTGAGAGAAAGCAGGTGCAGCAGGACAGACGACCTCTACACCAGTCTTGGGTGAACCATCATCAGCTGCAGTCATTACAATACCAGTTGCCTGCGAATAACTGAGTGGCATGGTTATTCACTGCCCAAAATGCCACATGCTTCTCGCTAGAAAAATGTCTTCTGTGGGTGCATTCTTGGATACAGTGAAAAAGCATTGCTGTTATTTATTTATTTTTTTGCATCCAGTGACTACATAATGTTTCTTGAAGAGTGTAGCCAGTTGCTTTTATGCATTTCCCCATCTTTCCCCTTTTTACTGCCCTGTTCACTTTTTGTTAAAAAAAAGAAAAAAATCCTGTTAAAACCCTTCTAGAAAAAAAGGTTCTTGTTAGAACCGTCATCTATTCAAACAAAGACCTAACTCTGTGTTTTTGATGTGTCAGTGACTGTATCAGTGTGAGAGTGGGAGTGTCAGTGTGTGCATGAGTGTGTGCCTGGGTTTGTTATTGGATGCATTAGTGTTTCGCTGGGTGTGCTTTGGTGTATGCCGGGCCGTGTCAGTGTCTGCACTAATGTATGCCCAGGTGTGTCAGTGAATGCATTAGTATCACCATGGGTGTGTCACTGTATGCATCAGTGTGGGTTTGGGTGCGTTATTGGATGCATTAGAGTTAGGTTAGGTGAGTCAGTGTCTGCATTGGTGTATACCTTGGCATATCAAAGTCTGCTTTGGTGTATGCCTGGGTGTGTCAGGGTATGTGTCACTGTATGCCTGGGTGTCTTATTGGATGCATTAGTGTTTGGATGGGTGTGTCAGTATCTGCATTGCTGTATGCTTGGGTGTGTCAGTGTCTGCATTGGTAAGTTCCTAGGTGCATCAGTATGTGTGCCTGGGTGTGTTATTAGATGCATTAGTGTTTGGCTGGGTGTGTCAGTGTCTGCATTGCTGTATGTCTAGGCGTTTCAGTGTCTGCATTGCTAAGTCTTTGGGTGTCTCAGTGTGTGCATCAGTGTGCACCAGGGTGTATTCTTGGATGTATTAGTGTTTGACTGGGTGTGTCAGTGTCTGCATTGCTGTATGCCTGGGTGTGTCAGTGACTGCATTGTAAGCCTCTGGGAGTGTCAGTGTATGCATCAGTGTGTGCCTGGGTGTGTCAGCATTTTCGTCAGTGTATGACTGGGGGTGTTAGTGTATGTATTAGTGCGTGCCTGGGTGTGTCAGTGTATGCATCAGTTTGGGCCTCGGTGTGTGAGCATATGCATCAGTGTGAGCCTGGGTATGTCAGTTTATGCATCAGTGTGTGCCCAGGTGTACTATTTGGATGATTTACTGTTTGGCTGGGTGTGTCTGTGTCTGCATTTCTGTATGCCTGGGTGTGTCAGTGTCTGTATTGGTATGTCCCTGGATGTGTCAGTGTATGCATCAGTGTGTGCTTGGGTGTGTCAATGTATATGTCAGTGTGTGTCTGGGTGTGTTTGTGCATGCATTAGTGTGTGCCTGGGTCTTTTTATTGTATGCATCAGTGTGTGCATTGGGAGTTTTAGTGTATGCCTCGTGTGCCAGAGTATGTTAGTGTATACATGAGTGTGTGCCTGGGTGTGTTAGTGTATGCATAAGTATGTGCCTGGGTGTTTTAGCATATGCATCATTGTGAGCCTGGGTATGTCAGTGTAGGCATCAGTGTGGGCTTGCGTGTGTTATTGGATGCATTACTGTTTGGCTGGGTGTGTCTGTGTCGGCTTTGCTGTATGCCTGGGTGTGTCATTGTCTGTACTGGTATGTCTCTGGGTGTGTCTGTGTATGTGTTAGTGTATGCTTGGGTATCTTATTGGATGCATTAGTGTTTGGATGGGTGTGTCAGTGTGTGCATTGCTTTATGCCTTAGTGTCTCAGTGTCTGGATTGGTAGGTCTCTGAGTGTCTCAGTGTGTGCATCAGTGTGTGCATCAGTGTGTTATTGGATGCATTAGTGTTTGGCTGGGTGTGTCAGTGTCTGCATTGCTGTATGCCTGGATGTGTCAGTGTCTGCATTGCTAAGTCTCTGTGTGTCTCAGTGTTTGCATCCTTGTATGCCTGGGTGTGTTATTGGATGTTTTCATGCTTGGCTGGCTGTTTCAGTGTCTAAATTGCTGTAAGACTGAGTGTGTCAGCATCTGCATTGTTAAGTCTCTGGGTTTCTCGGTGTGTGCATCAGTGTGTGCCTGAGTGTGTCATTGGATGCATTAGTGTTTATCTGGCTGTGTCAGTGTCTGCACTGCTGTATGCCTGGGTGTGTGAGTGTCTGCATTGGTAAGCCCCTGGGTGTGTCAGTATGTGCCTGGGTATGTTATTGGATGCATTAGTGTTTGGCTAGTTGTGACAGTGCCTGTATTGGTGTGTAGTTGAGTGTGTCAGTGACTGTATTGATGTGTGTCTAGGTGTGTCAGTGGCTGTATCAGAGTGAGCCTGTGTGTGTCAGTACCTCTATCTGTGTGTAGCTGGGTGTGTGAGCTCCTGTACTGATGTGTGCCTAGGTGTGTTAGTAACTGTACCAATCTGTCCTTGGGTGTGCATCCTCAAAATTTAAAGTTATGGAACAACACTGTAAGAACTAATTAGTAAAGTACATTGCCCCAATAGATGGTACCATTGATCCGTATAAAAAGAAAAAAACTGAAATATTTATTAGTTTTGCAATTAATAGAATTACAAAAGTAACTTACAATTTCAACAATGCATAAAGACATAATTCTAAGAAATAACTTGACATTTATCATACTGCTTCTCAGCTTCTTTACTCATACACCGTAAATGATGTACTTTTCAAGCAGTCATCACTGAAAATTGGGGAAAAAACAATCATAAAGTCTGTAGAAAAAAAACTGCACACTATCGCATTGCAATTAAGGAACACTGTTCATTGCAGTCACTACAAATAAACAAATAAACATACCAGAACGTATTTAACTATTTAAAATACAGTTTGTGCACAACCACTTTAAACACATGCAGGTATATCTTTACACCAGCAAGCACAAAAGAAAGTGATGTCTGCAAGCATTTACAATACCTTCTGGGGAAAAGATTACAGCTAAATATGTGCAGTGTAATATTTGCGGCATACAGTTACCCAGCAGCACTGCCAAGAAGTATTCACATGGAACAAGTTCAAATTTGGAAGCACTTAAAAACAATTCATGAAAGGGTGTACAACTGAATGATGCAAGAAATATTAGGTGCAGCAGAACATTGCACCTCTACAGCACCCTTGGGAGAACCTTCATCAGCTGAAGTCATCATAATACTAGCAACCTGTGAAGATTTGAGTGAGATGGTCACTCACTGTGCTCAATGCCACATGTTTGTCTCCGTAAAATTGTTCTGTGGGTCCATTTTCTGTTCTCAGGTTGTATACCCACACACCACAAATGATGTACTGTTGAAATAAATATCATTGATAAGTTGGGAGAAAACAACCATTAAGATTGTAGTAAAAAAGCAAAAACACCACAATATGTGTATGTAAGTAGATATTTGCATGTGTAAATCGGTCTGTCACTGATGTACAGGTTTTTGAGTGGGTGTCTGACAGTGTGTGGGTGTGTCAGTACCTGTGTGAATGACTGTATAGATGTGTGAGTACATGCATGAGTGCCTGTATGGGTGTGTTTGTGACACTTAAGTTAAATTAATAATTAATATATTTATAACTTTACAAGTACATTTTATTGACACATTAGAATTCAATTTAAACCAAACAATTAACAAACAAACATACCATTACTTATTTAATTATTTACAAATACAGAAACACAAAAACATGAACTTTTGATTAACTACTGTAGGAACTCGCCCATATACTTACACTGCTGCTGTCTATTTACTCTACCTCTCCAAATTTGTAACAGAGAAGGAGTAAATCAAATTAAAAGTAAAAAATACTATAAAAAATACGTAGTTTCACAAGGAGGCAGAAACTATTTAAAGAAATATGAATAAGAATGTTTAGAAGTAGAGTAATACAGAATTTTGTATGAAAAATGAGGGACACTAAGACGAGAAGAGCATCACTCAAACAAAAATAATATATTGAGAGCAAGACCACTGACCCCTGGTCAGGGAATCTGCTCTCCCCTCATGCTGCCCTGTCGCTGCGCCTCTGCCCCCTGCACCTCTCTGCCTCCAGGTAGGTGTTCAAGGCCCTTCTCCACCCGCGGGCTCCTGCCTGCGCCTCATCCCTGGTGGTCCAGTGGGAGAGCCTTGCTCTTCTGCTGGTCTGCTCTGCCAGCTTTTCTGTTTGTTTTCTATATGTCTCTGCTTTCTGTCTATTTGTGCCTTTGACTGTCTGCTGCCTCTGTCTTTTGTCTATTTGTGCCTTTGTCTGTCTGCTGCCTCTTTTTCTGCCTCTGCCGTTTTTGCTTGCTGCTTTCACTGTTTTATTTTTTTCTCATTTCCTTTTTTCTCTTCTCTTTCTTCACTGTCTTATTTTCACCCCATTTCATTTAGCTTTTTTCCCCGTTTTGCCCTGCGCTCCCTTTTCCCGCTGCCGCTGCTGCCCCCGTGGCCCCTCTCCCCCTGCATGTTCCCGCTCCCACCTCCCAGCTGCTCTCCCTCCCCCGACCCCTACTTAATGGCGGCTGCTCCGCCGATGCACCGAAGGCAAGCCCGTCTGCGCCCGTCCGCGACCCGACCGCGACCAGCACCAGGAACCCAGGTCCTCCGACCCCCCTCCACTACGACTCAGCAACCCTCATTGCTCTCAACCCTG
This sequence comes from Calotriton arnoldi, assembly GCA_963921515.1. NCBI lineage: Eukaryota > Metazoa > Chordata > Amphibia > Caudata > Salamandridae > Calotriton > Calotriton arnoldi. The sequence goes on from CAWUFW010002907.1 coordinate 954,777, forward strand.
GAAGAAATGACTGCCAGTTGTTGTCCAAGCCGAACAACACCCAAGGCCAGTTCTCCTGCCTACACTGCCGCCGTACCTTCACCCACCTCCGGACCCCTACTGCTACCTCCAACCCCCGGACACCAGCAAGCCCAAACCCCTGAGCTGCATCCTTCTCAACATATGATCCCTACACAGACACGCAGTAGAAATCTCGGACCTCCTCAACACCCTCTCGCCCGACGTCGCCTTCCTCACAGAGACTTGGACCAACGCCAGCTCCGCACCCGACATCGCAGCGGCCATCCCAGACGGGTACAAGATCCAGAGGAAGGACCACCCCAACCACCCTAGAGGTGGACTCGCCGTCATACACAAAAACCTCCTCTGACTCAATACAGCCAGCACAAGTGGCCCCTCATCCCCCATGGAACACCTCCATTTCCAGATCCAGATCAACCCTAGAATGACTCTACGCGGCACCCTCACCTACAGACCTCCCAGACCGTGTGCCACGATCATCACTACCAACACAGACCTCATCTCCCCCCACACCTTCGCATCCATGGACTATGTACTGCTCGGAGACCTGAATTTCTACCTCGACAACCTCAGCGACCCCAACTCCACAACCCTCCTGGACAACCTCGCCAACATCGTACTGAAACAGCTTGTCACCACCCCCACCCACAAGGCAGGACACACCCTCGACCCCATCTTCGCAGGAGGAACAACATTTGCTTCAGCCACACCACGCAACCCCTCTGGACAGACCACCACTGCATCCACTTCTCCTTTTCGAAACCAACCGCACACAAGCCTACACCACGCCCCCCGTGCAGGAACTGGGGCAAGGTCACCGAAGAGCACCTCAACTCTGCCTTCAACTGCGCTCCTCCACCCACCACGACTGACGCCAACTCTGCAGCCAACGAACTCCACAGATGGATCACTGACTGCGCAAACACGCTCGCCCCTCCAGAACTCCGACAGACAACGCACCACGAAAGCCACCTGGTTCACCACCGACCTCCGAGAATCCAAACGCACATGCTGACGACTCAAGAAAGCTTGGAGGAACAGCAAAACCTCGGAAGCATGCACCCCCTACAAGACAGCCATGACAGATCACCACCAACTCATCAGAACCACGAAGAGGAACTTTATACAGGACAGAATCTTCTCCAAAGCCCGCAACTCTGAGGAACTCTTCAGCATCATACAAGAATTCACCAAACCCCCTAGCGAAACCTCTGACGTCCCTCCCTCCCAGAACCTCTGCAACAAACTCAGCTCCTACTTCCATCACAAGATCAGGACTCTTTACGATAACTTCGACAAACGAAACCAAGGCATCAACACTGCACCTACCACCAGCAACACCACCCAGCCTACTATCACCGCCTGGACCCCTGTCACCACAGAAGACACCACCAAGACCATGAGGAGCATACACTCAGGAGCCCCCAATGACCCCTGCCTGCCACACATCCACAGAGCTGCCTCCGCTATAGCACCCGAACTATGACGTACTATCAACTGCACCTTCAAAACAGGCACCTTCCCCGATGACTGGAAACACACAGAAGTCAAGCCCCTCATCAAGAAGCCCTCTACAGACCCGACGGACCTCAAGAACTACAGACCCATCTCTCTCCTCCCCTTCGCAGCCAAAGTCACCAAGGAGATCGTCAACAGCCAGCTCACGAACTTCATAGAATCCAACTTGATCCCAATCCGGATTCCATAGCAACCACAGCACCGAGACCGCCCTCCTAGCTGCCACAGATGACATCTGCACTCTCCTCGACCAAGGCCACATGGCTGCCCTCATCCTACTAGACCTCTCAGCAGTCTTCAACACCGTCTCCCACTGAACACTAACCACCAGACTCTACAAAGCTGGCATATGGGGAACCGCCCTAGACTGGATCTGCTCCTTCCTCACCGGCTGAACTCAAAGAATCCGACTCCCGCCCTTCCTCTCCAAACCCACAGAGACCAGCTGCAGAGTGGCCCAAGGATCCTCACTCAGCCCTACGCTCTTCAACATCTACATGGCCCCCCTCGCTACCAACATCAGAAAACACGGACTCAGCATAGTATCCTATGCCGACGACACCCTGCTCATCCTCTCTCTCACCAAGGAACCGACATCACAAGACACAGTTTCCAGGAAAGAATGAAAGACGTTGCATCCTGGATGAGCAGCAGCTGCCTGAAGCTCAACTCGGAGAAAACGGAAGTCCTCGTCCTCAGATCCACCCCCTCCGCATGGGAAAACACCTGGAGGCCCACCGCCCTCGGCAACCCCCCAACACGCACGGACCACGCCCGCAAGCTTGGCATCATACTCGACTCCTTCCTCACCATGAACCGGCAGGTCAACGCCGTATCTTCTACTTGCTTCAATACCCTCTGCATTCTCTGCAAGACCTTCAAATGGATGCCCCTTGAATACAGAAAGACCATCACCCACGCATTCATAACCAGCAAACTGGACTACGGGAATGCCCTGTACACCAGAATCAACAAATCTCTGCTCCTCAAACTCCAGACCATCCAGAACACCACAGCCAGACTCGTCCTCGGCATCCCACAACAGGATCACATCACCCAGCACCTACGAGACCCCCACTGGTTCCCCGTTGAAAAGAGGGTGACTTTCAAGCTGCTCACTCACGCCTACAAATCCCTCCACAACCCGGACCCCAATACCTCAACAAAAGAATCTCCTTCTACTCACCCAGAAGAAACCTCCGCTCCGCTGACCTTGCCCTGGCCGAAATCCCACGTATTCGCAGAGCAAGAACGGGAGGAAGAGCCTTCTCCTACATCACGGCCAAAACCTGGAACAAACTCCCCCTCAGCTTCAGACAAACCCCCACACTGCAAGCATTCAGAAAGAGCCTCAAGACCTCTTCACATGAGACGGAGCTGCTCGAATCCCCCTCCTCCCCCAGAGCATTGAGACCCTTACGGGTGAGTAGTGTGCTTCACAAATCCCTGATTGATTGATTGATTAAGAGTGTGGTTGATAAAGTGTTTGCTCTTAAGTGAAACTATTTATTTTGATACTAATCAGAATGAAAACACTGGATAAAACAGTGTTGTCTATGTAGAAAAAACAAAAGGAAAAAAGGTTTATTAATAAAAGTAACTTTTGAAAGATTTTCAAAGGAGAATAGAAGCATTGGTTCATTATTGAAACTTTCTTTAAAGAAGAAAGCTACTTACAAGAGAATGAATTAATGTATGCAGTTGAAACAGCTGGCGGATGTTATGAGCAAAAGCCAGTAGTCCCATTGGAAAAGAAGAGATGGTTCCTAGAAATCTAGAAGAAGAGAAAGGTGAAGAGGTACAAGGAAGATGTAGACATGCTCCTGTGTATAAAGGGAGTGCAGAAGCATTTATAGTATTTGCCAGGAATAAATTGATACAGTAGGACCCCATCCATGTACTTGCAGTTGTGCTGCCTGTTTACTTTACCTCTGGAAATACGGGACGAATGAGTACTGGTATCATCGTCATGTTGAGCTTAAGTGCATGTTGTGAAAATAAGGAACACTACATTGGTTTCTAACTAGGTCTGGGTGGAGTGTGCGGAGTTCAGCGAAGTGCCCAAAAAACTTCAACGTGCTCCGTGGAGTTACATGAGTGGCAGATTGCGGTAAGTTGCGCTGCTCGCACTGATTTTTAGCGCTGGGAGTTTGTCCCGCTCTGTAAAATCAGCGTGAACGGCACCATACACAGCACAAGAGGGTGTTGCTTCGTTCTGCCACTCAAGTAGATGTTCTACCCGAGGGGCAGCCTCCTGAACGCGAGCAGCAGGTTTCTCAACGCAAGCGATGACTACCTGCCGTGACCGCCGATGTTGAGAAATCTCACTGGGAGGTGGTCTAGCGTGTGATTTTTCTCGCTCGCACTTGCCAACTTAACATTGGCGAGGCACGCAAGAGGAAAAACTGCACTGCTTTGCGGAGTTTTGTGGAACTCCGTGCAGAGCGCAGAGTGGGTAAAACTCTGTGAACTCCACCTGCAGAGCAGAATTCGTCACCCACCCCTATTTCTAACCCTGAGTTGTGAAGAAAATCCATGGCATCACTTACATTACTTTCTGAGGGAAACAAACTCTAGCATTAAATGTATCATCCACTGAGATTCAGAAAGGGCATAAGGGTAGAGTTGTGTTATTACCTTTCGATGTTAAACGCAATAATGAAACTGCAGGTGTAGAGATAAATTTGAGGGATCGCTTGTTATTCTAGAGAATGGTGTGCCCACGAAAAACAAATAATATGGCAGGAACTAGTGGCTGTAACCAAGGTTAAGAAACCTACATTATATCTTGAAGACAATAACATGTGTACTATAAAGATGTAGATGTTGTCTAACATGAAAGTTGCATGGAGGAAGAAATGTTGCCTTCAAGCGGACAGTGGATAGAAGCAGATCTGATAAGATATATTAGCATTACAGTATCCATCCACTACTTTCAAAAGAGGTTATTGGGGATTCCATTGAACTGTATCAGATGAAACAAGCTAAAGGAGCTCCAATGAGTGTCTGGAGAAAGGTTTAGAGGCTCAATATTTTCCTCAACTATTTCAAACTGGACTAGGCGGATGGTATGATGACTGCCCTGCGCAAATACCTGCAGCAGAATACAAGTCAATATGAGTATATTCTGAGGACCCTAGATTTCATATTCCATATGTATTCCATCTGCTGTTTAAAACAGGTCGCTACTTCTCATTTCTCTTTGGAAAAAAAGAAAAAGTATAAAATTGTTAGAAACACCTCCTTAAAAACATCACTACTGTTAACAAACATTTCAAAAGTACCCCACAAAATCCTCCCAGCAGTAGTAACAGTTTCTGATTAACCCTGAATTTCAACCTACACTCCCTGGGGTTAATTCATACATACTGACAAGGGCATCCTTTATAGTGTGATACCTCAACCTCTTCCCCTTCTCTAGAGCTAGTACATTGTCCCTCCCATCACCACAAACATGAATCCAAAAGCACCTCTGCAATCCTCCTCAGACTTGATGGAGCAGGGTTTTGCGTAAATAAAACCTGCTCGGATTGAACACTCTGTAACATTTATTAACAGTGTGCTGTGAAAATTATTAATTAAGAAACGCTAAAATAAGGGGATATGCTTATGCGCATGCGTAAACTAATGAGTGTACTAATGCATGAAACCAGCCCACAAAAATTGCTTTGAATAAAATAAAAAGACTAATGCTGCTTTTGTGCACGTTAATAATATTTCGCTAGGAATAACACAGGTTGTGCATGGGTTAGTGCAAATGCTGAGATGGTGTGCAAAATGAAATTGCACTTCGTGAAAAATAATAAATGTTTGTGTTCTGTTCTCGTAGAAAATACAAGCATGGGCCTTCACTTCTGCATGCCAGTTTGGGGTTAAAGCTTGATGTAAGAAAAATAAATAAAATAAAATGGGCTTTGAATGAGGAGAGAACGCAAAAGCATAGAAATGTCCTTCACGATGTACTGATTGTCTGCCAAGGTTGCGGAAGAAGGAGGATACTGATAAACAAGGGGAAGCGTACAACTTCCTCACGAGATGGCAGAGGCGAACAAAAGAGGCGTAGAGACTTGCAACATGAAGAATATGTAATATGATTGTGTTCAAAATTGTTTCCTGAGAAAGATCTGTCGTCATGTTGAAATTCTAAAACAATAAGCTAGTGAATAAAGTGATCACGCTGAGAGTGGTGTGACAGAATACCCCCATTATGAGCCAATGAGAGACAGAGTTTGGTTGGAAAATGAAACAAATGTGGGTTGGACATTTAGGTTTTAGGGTATAATTGAAAGTCCCGGTGGGTGTGGTTAGAGTAGGTGTTTCTGCTGATGCTAGTTAGCGGGAGATCGTCGCTGTCGTCGGTTTGCTGTTTCCAGATAGAGGCCTACCTGATTCCTGACTCCTGACAATCTTTGCCACCCGACTCTATCTGAGTGGCCTTGCTGCCCTGACTGGCCCGTGGGGTAGTTTTCCCTGATTCTTACTTGGGTTAGTATAGATAATCTTCTAAATTTGCATATTCATTTGCAAATGTATTTTGTCTCTGAAACTTTTCTCTCTTCGCCTACCCACTCCTTCAATGCTTTGTTTATTTGACATGAGTTTGAATTTATACATTGCCAATGTTTTTCTCTCTGTGATAATCCATGATTTGCATTTCGTGTAACTGTACTTGATGAGCATTTATTTCCATGTTATTTTTACGATAAATAACATAAAACTACACACAGTGGGGCATATTTACGTTCCCTGGCGCATCCCTGCATATCAGCAGGGATGCGCCAGGGAAAATGCATCACGCAAGTTTACCCTTGCGCCACGTCCGATGCGCCGCATTTACAATGCGGCGCATCGTGGCGCAGGATAAGCAGATGCGTGACGCATCTGCCGACGGAATGTTGGCGCAGTGCTGAAGTTGTGTCGCAAGCGCGACGCAACTCCAGCACTGTTCCAACCTTCCCTATCCCTAACATGGTGCGTCAATCCTTACGCCTGCTTCAAGCAGGCATAAGGATTTGACGCACCAGCGTCAGAAAAGTGACTGCGTGAAATCTTGTAGATTTCACTACGTCACTTTTCCGAGGCGTTCCTGCGCCGGAACGCCCCCTGCGCCGGTACGCCCACATGAAACCTGACGCAGGTTTCATGTGGCGGAGGGGTTTACTACGTGACGCATCTCCCTAGATGCGTCACGTTGTAAATATAGCGCAATGCGGCGCATGGTTTGCGTCGCCGCTGCGTCACATGCATGACGCAACGGCGGCACAAAAGTGGCGCAAGGGGCTTGTAAATATGCCCCTGAGTCTGTTATCATTTAGTAGTACAGATACATAGATAAGTACATATTATTGTCATCAACTTCTCAACACCAAAAAAGATCTGTCGGCACATTTATTTGTTAGGAGAAATGCAGGTTCTAAAGTGTAATTAGTAAATTAGAAATAAATTTGCATCACACTGAACCCCAGTGTGAAGGGATTAAGTTGGGTAGTGTAAATTGGCCTGTGTTTGTAAAATTATCGATCGCTGGATCAGTTTTGGTAGCAGAGGATGGTCACTTATTGATTAGTTTGGCAATAATTATTGATTATTGATTTATTGATTATTAACATGAAAAGTTAGTGTCTTTGTTTTATGTTGTTTGAAAGTACGGGTACGGAGTTACCTAAGATCCCGGGATGATGTTATTTTAGTCTAAGTGGCAGAGGAATAGTGTGGAAAGGTATCACACTGCAGAAGTACTTTGTCTGTTGTTGTAATATCGAACAGCGAAAGGTTGGCGATGTTATTTTAGGGACATATTCGATTGAAAGGAGATGGCATGAAATAGTGAAAGGTCCGCTTCCGAAACTCTGGCCTTACATCCCCAAAGGAGTACCAAGACCTCTTTCTGAAAGAAAAGTCCTCTTCCCAAACTTTGGCTAGTATCCCCAGAGGAGTACCAAGACTTCCTTTAACTTGATTGAGAGTAGAGTAGCGCTGGTCGGTATTTTACTAGAAGTGAAAGACAAACTCTTCGAATGATCGAACTATCTCTTTATTAGTTGAACAGACAAAGTAGCATTGTTTTATGTTGTTTCTAACAAGAAATAGTTAAGAAAAACGTAGAAAATACATTGCCGTATTATTTTGTAAAGGGAAGGTCAGTAGCAGGAGTAATACTGACGTCACAAAAAGCAGCGCTGGCATTGGTCAGGCAGCGGGTGTGTAGTGAACCGTGATTGGTTGGTTGCTGTGAGCCGCACTAGCATTGGATGAGATAGGATACGTAGTGAGCCGTGATTGGTTGGTTGCTGTGAGCCGCTTGTATTGGTTGGGATTTAGCGAATAGAGTGAGAGGATTTACGGAGGTTTTCTTTTGTTTTATTTAGCGAGAAAAGGAGTGTTTAAAAATGAAGATGGTAAGCCGATAGTTACTAGAGAGGGACTTCCTATACCTCCTCCGAGAACGCCTGCTTCTTTTTTGATGTTGGAACGAGTGTATCATACGTGTACATGGTTAGAGAACTGGATGAGATATACGGAAGATGATGGAGTTTTAGCCTTCCCAGAGAATGGTACATTTAATGTAAGAATTTTGGATTCATTAAAACCAAGTCCTAGACCTACGCAATATGAAGCGCTTGAGGAATGGGATCATGAGGCTTATAAAAGGGAGAGAGACAGAAATGGAATTAAATACAGGAATATAATAACGAGATATTCTGAGGCTAGATGGGATGATCAAAAGAAAAGATGAAGGAGAGATGTAATTGCAGATGGATTATATCCAGTAATAGTTGCTGAAGATCAGACTGGAGCCAAAAGTAAAGAGAAAAAGAATAATTTAGAGACTTCAGAAATAGATAATGATTCAGATGAGATTGACGATGAGTTGTTAGATGTAATACTATTAAAGAGACCTCCACCATATCAGGAAAGTTCAGGGGAAACAGTTCCAAATGCACCACTAATTGAAATACAAGTTCCTCAGATTCTACAAGCTCCACAAACTCCACAAGTTAGACAGGTTACACAAGTCCCGGTAGCTTCACACACTCGAGTGTTGCAGGAGAATGAGATTGGCATGTTGAATAAGGCGAGAGAGGAGTTAACTCAGAGAATTAGTCAGATTAGTCTGAATGCAGAAGCATTATCGGTACCAGTAATGATTGGTCCTATAGTTCCATTGTATAGTGAGAGTCAGAATATATCAAGAGTACATGCATTGACAATTCCCGTGAATAATGCCAGGAATGTTAGTGGATCAGAACAAGTAGAGATGAGTACTTCATTAATTGATCTTCCAGTGAGTGAAAATGTAACTGAAACACCTAAGAGAAGTGTACAGATGGATCCTAGAAAAATAGTGCAGAAGATTAGAGGAACAACTCCAGTATCAGGGAGTTCAGTGGGTCCTTCGCCAGAGGAGTTAGATGACTGGATAAGAGGAATGGAAAAGAATAAGTCACAATCGAGTATTGATGTAGCTAGATTGAGAGTGAGACTCAGACTCACAGAGCGAAAATGGCGACAACACCCCTCCTCACCACATTTATTCCAACTAAGACAGGCCAGAAAGGTCTACAATAAAAGCATTCTAAATTCAAAAAAAGACTTCTTTAGAAAAGAACTGGATAATGCAAAAAACAGACCGAGGAAACTCTTCGAAATACTAAAAGACCAATCCAATAAAACGGCCAAATCTGCAACAACAGCTACAAAATCTAACATAAACAGTGAAGAATTCTCCTCCTTCTTTACAGCCAAAGCCATCTCAATGGAGGTGGAGCTCAAAAAGGCAGCGGATTGCCTTTCAATCAAAAAGAACACCCTAGCCAAGCCTCAAGCTCAACCACTGCTGAAAAGGCCTAAAAATAATGCTTTATGGTCAAAATTCAAGCCTGTCTCTCACACAGATATCGCAAAGATTATCTCGACCATAAAACCAAACAATCATTTCAACGATCCTCTACCTGCAAAGTGTTGGTCTACTATAAACCTTGGACAAAGATTATTAACGCTTCACTAGCGCAAGGCTCACTACCGGACTGCCTAAAAACAGGGCAAGTCACTCCAATTTTTAAAAAAACAACAGTGAACCCCGCAGACCTGAACAATTACAGACCAGTAACAAACATTCCCATGCTAGCCAAAGTCCTGGAAAAATGTGTACAACAACTGAGCCAACACATCTCTGAATTCAAACTGCTGAATGACTTCCAATCAGGATTTAGACTGAACCATAGCACTGAAACAGCAATTCTGCACATCGTGGATGATGCTTTACTTGCCCTCGACCGCAACGAAACTTGTCTCCTAATCCTGCTTGATCTTTCAGCGGCATTTGACACGGTAAACCATACCAAAATACTAGATCGCCTGAAAAAAAAGATGGGCTTAGAGGGTATAGTCCAAAAGTGGTTTAGTTCGTTCTTAGAAAACAGATTTCAACAGTACCACTAAAAGCCTGTCTCAATGCGGCTACAAGACTTATAACTGGATCCAGAAAATTCGACCACATGACCCCTCATCTGAAGGCGCTCAACTGGCTGCCCTACGAAACAAGAATACAGCTAAAAATGGCATGTATCACTCACAAAGCGATACATTACAATACCCCTAGGCACCTAGCTCAGAAAATCACTCTATCAGGAGGATGCCGGGCTTCCCGGAATCGAGGAATGCTATTATTGAAACCGGCCCTCTTCCGAATGAAAAGAACATATGACCGAGCTTTCTCCGGCGCAGCACCAAGAATTTGGAACGCTCTCCCCCTAACATTCGAAAAATCGCATCCATTGCGGCTTTTAAAAACGCAGCCAAAACCTTTCTCATGAGCAAATTCCTGCCATAACTCCAGCAGTCTTGACATTAGCAGAGGACCTTCTTGTTTAATACACACTCTACCACACAGTGACCAATAACGTCTTTTTTGATTTTGCAAATTTGAATGTCACGCACAAATGTTTCTCCCACTTTGCAATGTACTATTAACTAACTTAATCTATGACTTTGTAGCTTAACTGTTGCTAGTAACTTACTGTATACTGAAACTGCAAGGTGTTCATGTTGTTTTAAGTAGAAAATTATGTGAATGTAAAGCGCTCTGATACCCTACTAGGGTCAAGTTTGCGCTATATAAAACAACAACAAAAAATAATAATAATAAATAATAGAGTGGATCTGGAAGAAATGATTGTTGGTACAATAAGTCCAGAAAGATTGAGTAAGTGCAGAGATGAAGAGTTGTTATTTTTGTGTAAGAATATTACATGGAAAGCAAGGAATCTACATGAGAGGTTGGCAGAAGCTGCACAAGAATATGGAGTAGACATAGAAAAGTCTAAAGTTTTGTAAAAAATGTATAGATTGGATCTTACTGATAAGGATTTGGAGAGTTTGAATACGTCTGGTAAACGATTGCAAGTAAAAGAACTGATGAATACCATGAAAAAATGGGGATATTTAGATCTGTGGAAAGGTAGATGGGCGAAAAAGAAGGAAGAAATGCTTGCTAGTGAAAATGCGTCTTTATTTCTGTTAAGAGAAACAGGACAGGCTGAAATGGTATGCCCAATGAGAGAAGTTCCAGGTGGTGGATATGTTCACCTTCCCTGGACAAGAAAGGATATATTATCCTTTATGAATGATTTTCCCAAGTTGAGAGAGAAACCTGTCGAGTGGTACAAACAGGTAGAAAGGTTTGTAAAGGTTTGAGATTGTAGTTCCAGCTGACTTATGGACTGAGTGTAAAATTACTGTTGATTGGCCAAAAGAAGAATACCCTAGAGATGTGAAAACAGGAGCACCTTCAGAAGAAGTGATGAAAAAATATAATCAATTAATTACTTTCCTGAAAAGTAAAATCTCTCCAAAAGAAACAGATTGGGTTAAAATTGACAGGACAACCCAGGAACCCAAAGAATCAGTACATGCCTATTATGAAAGGTTGTTACAGGTGTTCAAACAGTATAGTGGTTTTGAAAGTATAGGTGACAAAGATATGGGACATTTTGTATATAGGTTTGTTTTTGGATTGAAACCTGAAAATAGTAATATGACTCAGCAACATTTGATTTGTTGGCAGAGTAAAACAGTTGATGAGATTCTGAGATATGCTAAATATTGTAGTGATGATATTGAGTCAAGGCATAAAAAGCTGAAAGAGAAAATAATGTGGGCACAGGTGAAAGTGGCAGAACAGAAAGATGGAAATAATGGTTCTCAAACAGATTTTCAGATAAAAAGGACAAAATCAAAATGGTCAAGTACAAAATGGAGGTAGAGGTAGAGGTAAAATGAATAGAGAAGAAATGAAAAAGAAATATCCTTGTCATGCGTGCGGAAAGTTTGGACATTGGAGGAATGAGTGTAGATCTTTACTGAAAAATAATGGAATGAATCAAAATTTCAATCCGCAGATGCAGAATGAAGTGGTTGTGAATCAACAACAGCAGCAGGTAGTTACACCACAAACACAACAAGTACAGGTGCCTCAAGCTCCTATGCCAAATAATGTGAATGCTCAAGTACAGAGATACAGTGTGAATACTGGATTTCACGCAGGTGAACAAGTTGGTAAGAATCAAAATGTGCAAGTGTTTTCACAGTATTTGTTGCAATGTCCAGAGAATGACTCAGATTCATCTCAATGACGGTGCCTAAAGGGGGAGGAAGAGTGCGTGCTTGGCGCATCTCTAGAGGTAGATCAGTCAGGTCCTTTTGTTGATGGAAAAGTGGACGGTAATGATATTACATTCCTAGTGGACACTGGTGCTACCCGTTCTACTGTGAGAGCAGCAGAAATTCCAAACCTACCCCTTTCGGGAGAAACTATCCAAGTTGTGGGAGTTTCAAATAAATATATTAAGACTCCAATAACAAGACCAATAGAAGTTCATATTGGAAGAATCAGAGACATGCATTGGTTTGTGGTATGTGATACAAGTCCGGTGAACCTTTTAGGAAGGGACTTGCTCTGTAAGATGAACTGCACCATCTTTTGTACGCCAGATGGTATTGCTTTTCAAACACCAGATGAGGATGTTGCTTTTAAAATGATGTTAGCGAAGCTAGGGACAGAAGTGAATAATTTTTATTCATTACTAACAGAAGAAGATTTACCTGCAGAGTTGAGAAATGCAGTGAGACCTGATGTATGGGATTTTACAGGAAAAAACATCGGATTGATGAAAGGTGTGGATCCTATTCAGGTTACAGTCAAACCAGGTGCAATATATCCCAACACACCTCAGTACAAGATGAATCCTGAACTAACAGCAGTAGTAATTCCTGTAATTGATCAGATGATTGAGCAAGGTATTTTAAAAGAAATACTGAGTAGTCCTTGTATCTCACCTATTATGGGGATTAAGAAATCAAGCAGAAAATATAGAATAGTTCAGGATTTGCGAAAAATTAATAAGATCATAGTACCTTGCTGTCCAATAGTGCCAAATCCAGCAGTGATTCTTTACCAAATTCCTTGTGATGCAGAATGGTACACAGTAATTGATCTGTGTCAAGCATTTTTCTCAATACCTTTGCATCCGGATAGCCAATATTTATTTGCATTCCGGTTTAGAAACCATGTTTTGGCATGGTGCCGAGTTCCTCAAGGGTATACAGAGAGTCCTTCAATTTTTAATCAGATTTTGAAAAAATGTTTGGAGTCATTGATCATGCCAGAGGAATCAGTGTTAGTGCAGTACAATGATGACCTTCTTGTGGCATCAAAAACGAGAGAAGCCTGTGTGACAGATACAATTGCCTTACTAAATCATTTGCAAAAACAACAGTTGATGGACAGAATGCAGAACAATGTCATACATTCACCCCAGTACAGAGATCTGGGCCTAAATCCATCGTTTTTTTGCTCACCATGCCATTCCAGTTTGAACCCAGCCATATGCAAATCAGTCTTGACCCTGTGCCTCATGGGAACAGTCCAGCCTGAACTGCCAAGCCAGGTCCTCCCTGGACTGGAAACAAGCATCCTAGGACCGGTTTCGGGGTTTCACCCCTCTTCAGCCAGGATAGCTTGATTCCAGTGGCATGGAGAGCACGGGACCCACGTCTGGGCATACCCGTCCCACTCGGGGTGACAAATGCAAAAACAACAGTTGATGGACAGAATGCAGAACAATGTCATACATTCACCCCAGTACAGAGATCTGGGCCTAAATCCATCGTTTTTTGCTCACCATGCCATTCCAGTTTGAACCCAGCCATATGCAAATCAGTCTTGACCCTGTGCCTCATGGGAACAGTCCAGCCCGAACTGCCAAGCCAGGTCCTCCCTGGACTGGAAACAAGCATCCTAGGACCGGTTTCGGGGTTTCACCCCTCTTCAGCCAGGATAGCTTGATTCCAGTGGCATGGAGAACACGGGACCCACGTCTGGGCATACCCGTCCCACTCGGGGTGACAAATGCAAAAACAACAGTTGATGGACAGAATGCAGAACAATGTCATACATTCACCCCAGTACAGAGATCTGGGCCTAAATCCATCGTTTTTTGCTCACCATGCCATTCCAGTTTGAACCCAGCCATATGCAAATCAGTCTTGACCCTGTGCCTCATGGGAACAGTCCAGCCCGAACTGCCAAGCCAGGTCCTCCCTGGACTGGAAACAAGCATCCTAGGACCGGTTTCGGGGTTTCACCCTCTTCAGCCAGGATAGCTTGATTCCAGTGGCATGGAGAGCACGGGACCCACGTCTGGGCATACCCGTCCCACTCGGGGTGACAAATGCAAAAACAACAGTTGATGGACAGAATGCAGAACAATGTCATACATTCACCCCAGTACAGAGATCTGGGCCTAAATCCATTGTTTTTTTGCTCACCATGGCATTCCAGTTTGAACCCAGCCATATGCAAATCAGTCTTGACCCTGTGCCTCATGGGAACAGTCCAGCCCGAACTGCCAAGCCAGGTCCTCCCTGGACTGGAAACAAGCATCCTAGGACCGGTTTCGGGGTTTCACCCCTCTTCAGCCAGGATAGCTTGATTCCAGTGGCATGGAAAGCACGGGACCCACGTCTGGGCATACCCGTCCCACTCGGGGTGACAAATGCAAAAACAACAGTTGATGGACAGAATGCAGAACAATGTCATACATTCACCCCAGTACAGAGATCTGGGCCTAAATCCATCGTTTTTTGCTCACCATGCCATTCCAGTTTGAACCCAGCCATATGCAAATCAGTCTTGACCCTGTGCCTCATGGGAACAGTCCAGCCCGAACTGCCAAGCCAGGTCCTCCCTGGACTGGAAACAAGCATCCTAGGACCGGTTTCGGGGTTTCACCCTCTTCAGCCAGGATAGCTTGATTCCAGTGGCATGGAGAGCACGGGACCCACGTCTGGGCATACCCGTCCCACTCGGGGTGACAAATGCAAAAACAACAGTTGATGGATAGAATGCAGAACAATGTCATACATTCACCCCAGTACAGAGATCTGGGCCTAAATACATCGTTTTTTGCTCACCATGCCATTCCAGTTTGAACCCAGCCATATGCAAATCAGTCTTGACCCTGTGCCTCATGGGAACAGTCCAGCCCGAACTGCCAAGCCAGGTCCTCCCTGGACTGGAAACAAGCATCCTAGGACCGGTTTCGGGGTTTCACCCCTCTTCAGACAGGATAGCTTGATTCCAGTGGCATGGAGAGCACGGGACCCACGTCTGGGCATACCCGTCCATCATCCCCTTTGGTATCGCTTTGTTCGCCCTAAGTTGGCAGGGTATGCCCAGACGTGGGTCCCTTGCTCACTTTGCCACTGGATTCAAGATAGCCTGGCTGATGAGGGTTTTGAACCCGAAACCGGTCCCAGGATGCTTGTTTCCGGTCCAGGGAAGACATGGCTTGGCAGTTCGGGCTGGACTGTTCCCATGAGGCACAGGGTCAGACTGATTTGCATATGGCCATGTCTGAACTGGGGTGGTGGAGTGAGCTAAAGAATGATGATGGATTAAACCCAGATCAGTTGACTGGGGGTGAGTGTTTGATTTGCTCTAACGCTCCGTCCATCATCCCCTTTGAGTATCGCTTTGTTCGCCCTAAGTTGGCAGGGTATGCCCAGAGCGTGGGTCCCTTGCTCACTTTGCCACTGGATTCAAGATAGCCTGGCTGATGAGGGTTTTGAACCCGAAACCGGTCCCAGGATGCTTGTTTCCGGTCCAGGAAGACATGGCTTGGCAGTTCGGGCTGGACTGTTCCCATGAGACACAGGGTCAGACTGATTTGCATATGGCCATGTCTGAACTGGGGTGGTGGAGTGAGCTAAAGAATGATGATGGATTAAACCCAGATCAGCTGACTGGGGGTGAGTGTTTGATTTGCTCTAACGCTCCGTCCATCATCCCCTTTGGTACCCCCTTACTAAATCATTTGGCAGAAGGTGGGCATAAAGTGTCACCAGCAAAAATACAGTTTTGTAAAAAGAAGTTCAGTATTTGGGACACAAAATTGAGAAAGGAGTTAAAAAAGTAACACAAGAACGAATCAATGTGATTTTGTAAATGGGTCCTCTTAAAACTCAAAAAGAAGTTCGAATGTTTTTGGGAATGGTTGGATACTGCAGACAGTGGATCAGTGGGTTTTCACTGATTGCAAAACCTCTGCAGAGGATGACTCATAAAGATGTAGTTGATCCGATTGAATTGGATGAAGAATGTATGAAAGCTTTTATTGACTTGCGAGATAATCTTTGTTGAGCACCTGCATTGGGAATGCCAGATTATACAAAAGACTTTGCATTATTCTGTTGTGAAAGAGATGGGTGTGCACTTTCAGTCCTAACACAAAAACATGGAATGGCACGTCGTCCAGTGGCATACTTTTCTGCAACTTTGGATTCAGTGGCTGCAGCGTTACCAGGTTGTTTAAAAGCAGTGGCTGCTACTTGTGTGAGTCTTGAACAGAGCGAAACAATTGTTATGGGACATCCAGTGAAAGTATATGTACCATACTCTGTTGAGATCCTATTAACTAGGACTGAAACTCAGCATATGACGTACAGTCAGCTGACTAGGTATGAAAGAGTGATTTTGGGTGCTGAAAATGTGACAGTGACAAGATGTACAATATTGAACCCAGCAACTTTGTTTGCAAGCTTAAATTGTGAAGAAGTGAAAGATGAAGCAGATCATAATAGTTTGGATGTGACAGAATTGTGCACGAAACCAAGACCTGACATTAAAGATACTCCACTAGAAGAGTCAGATAGTGTGATGTTCGTGGATGGATCTTGTCTTAGAGGTGAAAAAGGTGCATTGAGTGCTGCATATGCAGTATGTACAGTGTCTATGGTTCTTGAAGCATCCTTTCTAAAGGGGATAAATTCTGCTCAAATTTCTGAGCTAATAGCTCTGACTAGAGCATGTATAATTGGCAGAAGTCTGAGAGTAACCATATTCACTGATAGTCAATATGGTTTTGGGGTGGTGCATGATTTTGGTCAGTTGTGGATGCAAAGAGGATTCCTGACTTCTTCAGGATCACCGATCTGGAGCAGTAAAAATGTGAAGGATCTATTGAATGCATTACAAATGCCCAAAAAGATTGCTGTGGTGAAATGTTCAGCACACAAGTCAGAAGATGACTATGTGACAAAAGGAAACAGATACGCAGACCAAGTGGCGCGTTTCTGTGCACAAAATTCAATTTCAATCAACAGAGGGGTGGAGAAAAAACATACAAATTGCCACTTGATGTTTTCTTCTTTGGAAACATGGGAAGAAATTAGACAGCTTCAGGAAGAAGCAAGTGAGGAAGAAAAACAAATTTGGATAAAATCAGGTTGTGAAAAGAAAACAGAAGATGAAGTATGGGTGTATGTTGATGGAAGACCAGTAATGCCAGATAGTTTACTTTCTCAGATGGCAAGAATGTACCATGGAATTGCACATGTTGGAAGAGATGCTATGATTAGGGTCTTCAAGCAGTCATGGTTCAACCCAAAGTTTAGGGTCAGTGCAGAGAGTCTTTGCCAGAGATCGTAGTGTGCCAGCAGCAAAATCCAGGTAGAAAGACAGTTGTTAGTTGGGGTTGAATTGGAAAAGCAGCAGGACCATTTACCCGACTACAGCTTGATTTTATAGAACTTCCCCCTTGTAATGGACTGAAATATGAATTGGTTGTTGTCTGTTTGTTTTCTCATTGGGTAGAAGCTTATCCAACAAGAAGGAATGACAGCTTAACTGTTTCTAAATTGCTTTTAAGAGAGATAATACCTAGGTTTGGATTTCCAGTCTCTTTAGAAACAGATAGGGGAACACACTTCAACAATGAAATAATTTGTGCAGCATTACAAATTGAGCAAAAGCTGCATTGTGCCTATCGACCAGAAGCATCTGGAGTGGTCGAACAAATTAACGGCACTATTAAATCCAGACTATCAAAAGTGTGTGCGTCTACATCACTGAAATGGCCAGACGATTTACCCCTGGTATTGATGAGTCTTAGAAGCATTCCTGATAAAAAGACTGGATTGAGCCCTCATGAAATTTTGATGGGAAGAGCCATGAGACAAGCAATTGTACCAGCAAACAAACTGATGAATATTACTGATGATGCAGTGCTTGATTATTGCAAAGGATTGGCTGATCTGGTGAGTTCTGTGTCTCATCAGGTTGGAGAAATTGCAACCACAGCACAGCCAGATCAAGCACATGATTTGAGTCCAGGAGAGTGGGTGGGTTCTTGTCAAGAAACACATGAGGAAGTCGTGTTTAGAGCCCAGGTGGAATGGACCATATCAGATCATTTTGGTGACAACGACAGCAGTGAAGTGTGCTGGCTTGCCAAACTGGATTCATGCAAGTCATACAAAAAGAGTCCCAAGTCCACTTGAAAGACAAGGAGAAGAGCAGCAACAGGTAAAGCAAAGAAAAGAACCAGAAGCTGAAGAGCATGAAGCTATAGAATCTAGTGTTACAGATTCTGAAAAAGCTGAAGAAGAACCAAGTACAAGCCAAATAAAGTGGACACCAGCTACTGGGTCTCAAGAGACTGCTGTTGTGAAAGAAAAGGAGAAAGTGACTATTGAAAATCAAGAGCAAGTACAACAAAGAAAAGAACTGAATAAAAGAACTTGACAACTTGACAACGAAAGTGAAGAAGCAGTTCAAGTTAAGAAAGCAAGAAAATGTGATGAATGGCCAAAAGGAGTGGAAAGACTGAAATACACTCTAGAAAAGAAAAGGCCAGATCAAATAAATGAAATATCAAGTCAAACTGGACAAAGTGATTCAGAAGAAGAATCAATACGAAAAACAAGAAGAATAAGAATTCCAAACAAGAAATATACAGCTCCAGAATGGACATATGTGGTGTTAGAAGAAATTGAAAACACAGATAAGAAAGAAGAAGAAGTTGGTACTGATCAAAGTGACCAAAGCAAACTGAAACCACCTTAAAAAGAACTGTGAAAAATAAGGTGTGACAATTTCAATGAAGAATATTCTGAAAGTTCTAAAGATTTGAAGAAGAAGAAGAAGAAGAGATATAAAAAAATTTAAAAATTTAAAAAGAGGGGGTAAAGAAGAGAGGCCTAAAGTGTAAGGATACACTACTATAGATGGTTTTTGGATAGGTTTTTCCAAAAGTTTTTAAAGATTTTTAGGTTTTTTCTTAGATTTTTAATTTTTTTATATAGTATCTAAAATGGCAAAGGTAACAGAGGCTGGATATCAAAATCATAGTTTTAAGCGTAGATCTATTAATGCTTGCTTATGTAGTGTCTTACTACTAACATTGGTATGGTTAACACTGATTGTTATTGTCCCTGTCCTAATGGTGACTAATCACAAAAATAATACTAATAACGTAGGAAGTGAGAGAATAGATACTGTTACTAAGGAAAGTGTAAATACTAATATAGAAAAGATAAAAGATGATAGTATTTATCATCATGATAAATCAATTAATGATTTTTCGTTAAATGTTTTTACTAAATTGCTTTATGAGTATGTTAACACAATGAATGCGAGAGATTGTTATGTGTGCATGCAATTACCGTCGTCTGTCTCAGAGGGGGTGTCTTATCATCACCTACCTCTAACATATGGTGCGTCTTGTAGTGCCTTAACTAGTCTTTTCGATGAGAGGGAAGGTTTGGAGTATTACTACTCTAACTTTGATTTAATATTGTCAGAAATTCCTATCCAGAGAGATTTAAAAGTTGTTTATGGTCCTATTTATGCAGCATATATGGGAGATGTTTTCATTAGTAATAAACCAATAGATAAAATAGAAGCACATAGAAACAATCTAACCTGTAAGCTATGGCATGAAGAAATTGAATTTATGAATTTAGTAGAAGATAGAAGACGAGATTTCATAAAGAAAGCTGCTGAGCAAACGTCTCATGTACCTCCATGGGCTTTCAGAGAGTGTGATTATAAAAAGGGTGAGACTTACGCTGCCATGACTCTAGATTTTCAACATAGAGAAAAGCTTTGTGTGTTTAGAGAAAAGACTAAACTAAATAGTTACTTCATTGGTTCTAGTGAATGTGAGCATACTTTCTTGATAAAAGGAAATTGGGGATTGAAAGGAGGAATTCCGGGAATTTATTATGTGTGTGGTAAGAATGCTTATTATAGGTTACCTACAAGTTGGTATGGATGTTGTTATTTAGGCATAGTATTCCCGAAGGTTTACTACATAGATAAGAATAATAGAGTTAATGAAATAAAACAAGGACTAACACGTAATAAGAGAGGAGCGAGTTATTCTGAAATAATTGGGGATAGTTTTGGAGCACTGATACCTTCAGTTGGAGTTATTCTGAATTCACATAAAATTAGAAAATTGTCCACAGTGGTTGATCGTTTATCAACAGATACTGCTGGTGGGTTCTTAATGATTGATACTGAAATGATTGCAATTAGATCAATGGTTTTGCAAAATCGACTTGCCCTTGATATATTATTGGCAAAAGAGGGTGGAGTCTGTAGCATGTTGAAAATACAACAATGCTATACTTATATCCCTGACAAAAGTAAAAAGGGGTATATTAAAAATATTACTGAACTTCATGAAGATTTGACTGAACTGAAGGTTGACGGTGCATGGGAGAAACGTGGTAAGAGTTTTTCCTCAGTGGGAAATTGGTTTTCTACCTTAGGTAGTAGTTTGTTTGGAAAAATATTAATACCTGTTACTTCAGTAGTTGCAGTAATATTAATGATAATTATGATTTACAAATGTTGCAAATGCAAGTGTAGAAAGAAGGAGACATCAGATCTTAAACGTAAAGCTAGAAAGAGAAAGAGAGAAGAGATAGAATTAGAAGATATGAGAGGAAATTACTATGAGATCATGAAAGACTTAGACGGAAGAATGATAAAACGAGAAAAAAGTACAGTATTTTAAATAAGTGGCAACTTGTTTGTGATGGGTATTTTGGTGATGGCTCAAAAACGCCATCAAAGGGGGATTGATGGAGCTGGGTTTTGCGTAAATAAAACCTGCTCGGATTGAACACTCTGTAACATTTATTAACAGTGTGCTGTGAAAATTTTTAATTAAGAAATGCTAAAATAAGGGGAAATGCTTATGCGGAAACTAATGCGTGTACTAATGCATTAAACCAGGCCACAAAAATTGCTTTGAATAAAATAAAAAGACTAATGCTGCTTTTGTGCACGTTAATAATATTTCGCTAGGAATAACGGGTTGTGCATGGGTTAGTACAAATGCTGGGATGGTGTGCAAAATGAAATTACATTTCATAAAAAATAATAAATGTTTGTGTTCTGTTCTTGTAGAAAATACAAGCATGGGCCTACACTTCTGCATGCCAGTTTGGGGTTAAAGCTTGATGTAAGAAAAAGAAATGAAATAAAATGGGCATTGAATGAGGAGAGAAAGCACAAGCATAGAAATGTCCTTCACGATGTACTGATTGTCTGCCAAGGTTGCGGAAGAAGGATGATACTGATAAACAAGTGGAAGCGTACAACTTCCTCATGAGATGGCAGAGGTGAACGAAAGAGGCGTAGAGACTTGCAACATGAAGAATATGCAATATGATTGTGTTCAAAATTGTTTCCTGAGAAAGATCTGTCGTCATGTTGAAATTCTAAAACAATAAGCTAGTGAATAAAGTGATCACGCTGAGAGTGGTGTGACAGAACACCCCCATTATTAGCCAATGAGAGACAGAGTTTTGTTGGAAAATGAAACAAATGTGGGTTTGACATTTAGGTTTTAGGGTATAATTGAAAGTCC
Source organism: Calotriton arnoldi (assembly GCA_963921515.1). Classification (NCBI taxonomy): domain Eukaryota; kingdom Metazoa; phylum Chordata; class Amphibia; order Caudata; family Salamandridae; genus Calotriton; species Calotriton arnoldi. The sequence goes on from CAWUFW010002907.1 coordinate 976,538, forward strand.
CTGTGGGTGTGGTTAGAGTAGGTGTTTCTGCTGATGCTAGTTAGCGGGAGATCGTCGCTGTCGTCAGTTTGCTGTTTCCAGATAGAGGCCTAACTGATTCCAGACTCCTTACTTAATCTTTGCCACCCGACTCTACTTGAGTGGCCTTGCTGCCCTGACTTGGGCAGTGGGGTAGTTTTCCCGGATTCTTACTTGCGTTAGTATAGATAATCTTCTAAATTTGCATATTCATTTGCAAATGTATTTGGTCTCTGAAACTTTTCTCTCTTCGCCTATCCACTCCTTCAATGCATTGTTCATTTGACATGAGTTTGAATTTATACATTGCCAATGTTTTTCTCTCTGTGATAATCCATGATTTGCATTTCGTGTAACTGTACTTGAGCATTTATTTCCATATTATTTTTACGATAAATAACATAAAACTACACACTGAGTCTGTTATCATTTAGTAGTACAGAAACATAGATAAGTACATATTATTGTCATCAACTTCTCAACATCAAAAAAGGTCTGTCGCCACATTTATTTGTTAGGAGAAATGCAGGTTCTAAAGTGTAATTAGTAATTTAGGAATAAATTTGCATCACACTGAACCCCAGCGTGAAGGGATTAAGTTGAGTAGTGTGAATGGGCCTGTGTTTGTAAAATTATCGATCCCTGATCGCTGAATCACTCTGTACCTGTACAGCTACTTCCACTGCCAGAAATAACCTGTCTATATCAACCATTTCTTTAAAGTCGGACACCAAGTCTCTGAATAATTGAACTTTTTTTTTTTGCACTGGACACACTAATGGTGCTCCCACCATTATTGCTAGACTCTAATAGCTATGTGGCCTTCAAATGTGCCTCCTTGACACTCCAGACAGCAAGACCCTTTTCTCCTCCAAGGCTCTCTTAGCGTCACCCTTTGTCTCCTTTGCACCCAGCTGGGCCAGCTGCAGCCTGAGGTCCAACTCCGCTTGTCTGTCCTTGAGGTCTTCAGAGGAATAGGTTTTGGAGGAGACAGTACTCCCTGCACCGTGTCCAATACAGAAGTCTCTCTCTGGAGGATCCCCTCTCTCCTCTGGAGACTTTGCCCACTAATTTCTCCACTCCTCTTTCTCCTTCTGAAACCCACTACTCTTTGGAGTCATGATTCTGAGGCCAACTACAATCAGGGTTCTCCATTTTCAAGAGTGCTGTTGTAGTCCTCTTCAAACTCTTCTTGTGGTGCAGATTGCATTCTGCAGATGTCCCCCCAGGCTCTAAGGGCCAACTAGTGCTCAAACTTGGATGTACACATGAGTAAATGGGTGTGTGAATGGTCTTATGGGTGTGTGAGATTGGGCAGTCACTGTCTGGCTATATGAGTGATGGGTACATACCTGATTTTCTGAGAGTATAACTGGGTCTGTAAGTGCCTCCCTGACTGTGAATGTGTGCAAATTACATACTATTAAATTACATACTATAAGCAAACACCCATATCTAATTTCAAATGTATTCCTTCATACTAGCATAATAAAATTAATATACATTCAGTTTAGCAATTCATATTTTGCCTTTCCTGTTCACTGTAGTTTTAGTTAATATTCTCATCTAAGCACCCTTTTATTTTTCCTTCTAGTATACTGTTTAGAAGTACAGGTTTTCTTTCACCTTATATACATTCACTATTTTTTTCTAAATATACTTTCATATACTACAACCTAATTAACATACCTAATTAACATACCTGTAAAAGCTCTTTGCTGTTCTCTCAGTTTTATTTCTATGTCTGGTAACATCTGTTTTCATTCGAAATATCCAGTCAGAACTCCTGCAAACCACCTTCTCCTATCTCAGTAAAAAGCAGGTAAAATGGCTGCCCCTCACAATGTGCTCTTACTTATGCTACTCTAGTTAACAAATTACAGCCTTCCTTTCATCTTTCTTTTTTGTTATACCACTTCAAGAATGATCGGTATTTCTTTAACCCTTTCCGTGTTTCCTGTGAAGGAGCCCAATTTGTTAAGGTTTTGTCATTAGTCCTCAGATTCACCGCGATGCTCAGTGCGCCCCCCCCCCATGTAACTTTGCAGCGGGATTCGTGGATTTAAATGGGGGGTGAGCTGAGGCCCGCAACAGCTCCACGAATCTCGTGAGTGGCCAAAAAAAACATTTTCAGACATTTTACTGCCCATTAAACATGCTTTCACCTCATTTAGAACATACATAAGGGGTCAGGAAAGCTCTCATCTGACCCCTTCAATTAGTTTGCAAGCAACTTTTCAGCCCCGGGGACAATTTCCTGAGATATAAAATGGTGTATTATCAAACGTAATGATGTTTTAGAAATGATGACTTTAAAAATACCCGTCCTTTTAATTATAATAGCATGCTTTTAAGCAGATGAATAATATGATTCACAAAGATGAAATATGTACTTTACATTTCTCATTCCATAATTATGTGCTGTTTATTTTTTAAGGAAGGAGTTTACAGTGACCTTTCTTCTTTTTCTGTTTATACCCTGTATTTCATAATGCTTTCACAATTGTGCACCAATAGGAGTATGTCCTCTATGTCTATAATGGTGGACGTTTCCCTTTAAAAGATCGTAATCACAACTATGGGGCCGATTCCGATCTCGGCCGGTAGTGCTCCGAATCGGATTCGGATTTACCGGATCCGATTCGGAGCCCTGTTTCCCGACCGAATCGTACGCGGGTCCGGCCGAGCGAGTACGATGCAGGCACCCGCGAAATCTCCGACCGACTCGAACGCGGCTTCAACACGCTCCGACCGACTCGCAGGGACACGACTCGCACCGCGCTATGGAGACGTTTCCCGGCCGGGTAAGTACGATGCGCGCCGCGAGCAGTCCGACCGACTCGCGCCGTCTGGCTCGAAAAAGCTGTCGGAGCCGGAGTTTGGGGGTCCGCGTCAGACCCCCTGTACGCGTAGGCGCGCGAGTCGCACACAGGGGGACCCATGGGTCCCCCTACCTGTGCATGTATGCCGCGATGCGCATGGACGCGTACACGCTGTAGGGGCGCCCTTGTCCGCCTCGCACCCATTGAGTCAATGGGAGCCCGCGTACGCGTTGTACGACAGGCTCCCATTGACTTCAATGGGAGTCCGACCGACTCGAGTCCGATGGCATGCGTGCGGATCGTACTCGTTCGGTCGGACTGCTAGGGTCCGATTCGGTCGGAATTCTCTCCGGGTCCGGCTCGGTCGGAGAGATTTCCGGCCGGAATCGGAATCGGCCCCTATATGTCACGTGATGAAGACCGAGTGCAGTCGAAACGCGCTGTGTTCTCTGTTTTCTGCCAAGTAAATTATTTTGAAGCAATTTCGTTGGTGTGGCTCGTCTTTCCTGAACTGGCAAAAGAAGTTTTGGAAGCGGAGTATTGATAAACGGTGGTGACACCCGCCGCTCGAGCCCCTGTCCGCAGGCTTGGCATTTCTTGGCGTCCTTGCATGGTATATATAGATGGGCGGCTTTAGTTTTGCGACCCTCAGTGTCTATGCTACTTCCCATTGATATTTATGAAATAATGGGATAACCCAACAGAGTCCTTGGACCTGGGTATTTATTAGTACAGAAAACAATTGGTCCCGGACCTTTTTATCAGACAAAACACAGTTTTAAAGAAGAGTTATGATTTAACTACAATTTTCTGCATGCATATAGTCAGAAAAAGTGGGTTTTCTAAATCCCAACACAATACTTAGATGTGCACCAAATATAAACAAAAACTAGACATCTGTTTAGCTATATAAAAACATTGGTTTATTGTTTATAAATTCAATTAAACAAATGGTAGATGCTCTACCATACTCATAATCAAAGTCAAAGAGGAGAGGTTGCTCCAAGAGGGGCGTGCAAAGATAGTGCTCGTGCAAAAGGTAGGTGAAAATTGAGGGAGAAGTAAATAAATTCAAGAGGATTCAAAAACAACCTTATAATCAGTACAAAAAATATAACTGGTTACAACTAACCAAAAAAACAGTTATATAAGGCCTGTCCACAATAAGTTCATTTGCACATGTTTGATACAATTGATTTTACAAACAACAGAGAGATATCATCTGTAACTCGGGCGGGGTAACAGATGCCTAGTTTTTGTTTATATCTGGTGCACATCTAAGTATTGTGTTGGGATTTAGAAAACCCACTTTTTCTGACTATATGCATGCAGAAAATTGTAGTTAAATCATAACTCTTCTTTAAAACTGTGTTTTGTCTGATAAAAAGGTCGGGGACCAATTGTTTTCTGTACTGCTTCCCATTGATATGCAGAATGCAGCACACATGGAAAGAGGAAAAAATTAGGAGAAATAATGTTATTTCTCCTCGTTACGCCACCCCTGGGGAGGCGCACGGTTCTAACGCATTCCCAGATTTAGGCCATGTTGTAAATCTGGGAATGTGTCAAAACCTATGGGCGTTGCGTGGGAACACCCACTGCAACACACATGGCACGCCTCCCCAACGCAGTGTGAGGCAATGCAGCAACTTGCACTGTGTTGCCACAGTCCAGATCTACAAAGCCATGAAAAGCCAGCAGGGTGGCTTTACATGGCCTTGTAGATATGGCTAAGCCCTGTGCGCCACCGGAACATCAAAAAAGTGATGTTCTGGCGGCGCACATGGCTTGTAAATAAGCCCCCTAGTAAATATACATTGTTATTGTCACATTTGAAAACCTGAAAAAAACTTTCTCTCCTCATTCTTTGGTGCAAAACCGAGAGACAATTGTTTTTGTGCTACTTACATGAATAAGTCAAAGCAGAGAAATGAAGCAGAGAAAAGAGGACTCATGGCTACAGAGTCTGAGATAATAATGATGGGTCATCATCTCTTACCAATCCTTAATGTTTTTTTAAATCTTGAAAGATTTGATATACAAATCATAGGCATTCTTTAAACTCATTCTTGGAACACTTAGTAACAGTCTGTGGTACTGCAGGCTTGTGCTATTGACTGTCAAACAACTTGTAACAACCTATGGTACTGCCGACTTGTGCTGCTCACTCTCCGTTCAACTCTAAACAACCTATGTGTTGTAACTTACTCCTGTCCCTTTAATCCTGGGGGAATCTGTAGAGTTCTGGGGGCATCATATGGAACTGTGGGTGTTCTAGGCAACCACTGACCAGTTGGATTGTGGCTGGCTCAGAGGTGGCTGGGTTCCTGCGATGGATGCAATAAAGAGATTTTCTCAAAACAGACGTGGAGTGAACTCTCTTAACACTGTGGCACTGAAGGTGTGCTACTCACTCTCTATTCAACTCGCAACAACCTGTGGAACTGCAGGCTTGTGCCATTGACTGTTGGACAACTAGTAACAACCTTTGGTACTGCAGGCTTTTGGTACTCACTCTTGGACAACTAGTAACAACCTATCACACTGCAGATTTGTGCAACTCACTCAGTTCAACTAGTAACAACCTATGGTACTGACGACTTGTGCGACTCCCTCTTAGAAAACCTAGTAATAGCTTGTGGTACTGTAGACTTGTTCTGTTCTCTCAGGACACCTAGTAACAACGCATAATACCGCAGACTTGTGCTACTCACTCTTGGGACACCTAGTAACAACTTGCAATACGACTCTGGGGACATCTAGTGACAGCCTGCAGTCTTGCAGACTTGTTCTGTTCTCTTGTGACTGGCAACAACCCATGGTACTGCAGACTTGTGCAATTCACGATTGGGACCCCTAGTAACAGCTTGTAATACTGCAGGCTTATTCTAATCTCTTGTGACTAGCAACAACCCATGGTACTGCAGACTTATGCTACAAACTCTTGGGACACCAAGTAACAGCTTGTGGTACTGCAACAACCCATCCACACTTAGTAACAACTTGCTGTACGACTCTGGGGACAGCTTCTGACAGTTTACGGTACTGCAGGCTTGTTCTGTTCTCTCCAAGGACTAGTGACAACACATGAGACTGCAGGCTTCTGCTTCTAGTGACAGCTAATGCCGACCTTTGGTACTGCAGACATGTGCAATTCACTCATAGGGCAACTAGTATCGGCAGCTCCAATAAGTATCGCTTTAATATGCGAACACAGGTAAATAGCATTTGTGCATGCCTGTGTTTGCATTCATTAGAGCATTAATGCCAGACTATCAACTTTGCCAATTGCTTGTTTTGGTGGAAGTCCATTTTCCACCCTCCTCTGAGTGAGGTCCAGTGCTCCCCTTCCCGGAGCATTTATTATAAAGATACAATCGGATGGGATGAAATACTCACCTTTTATGAGGCAATAGAATCATTCCCAGCACCATCATAAACCCGCCCTACAGGAATATTCATATTCAGGATATGAATTATGGCAGCCAGTTATCTCGCCCTTCTGTTCGTGTATGGTTTGATGCAGAGTGAGGTAAGATTTACAAGCACTCGGGGCAGCACATCTGCGTCACTGTCTGGCAGGCCTGGAGCATCCACGCCCTGCTGAGGGAGCTTGCTTGCTGGTGTTCTTTTCCCCTTTCCATTTAGAGTGAATTAGTGGGCTCACGTCAGGCATTTACGCTCATTTGATTGAAAACATTGTGACACGTCTTATTTCAGCCCCTCTGCCGCCGAATCCTGATTAGATTTTATCAGCTCTGCGGGGCCGATTCAGAGACAGTGATTTTAATCTCCCACAAAGTACTAATACTTGGGAATTTACAAACAAATTCTGCAAATTTGGTATTCTCCCCGAGCGGTAGCTGGCAAGGCTGCTGAGCAAGGCAACTGCAAAAGAAATTCAGCAAGACTTATTTAAGTCTGATATACTTGCATGTTTATGGTGTTATGTCTAGCCGAAGCCACAGGTCCCAATGCAATCATAAGAACAGATGGGAAGAAAAGGGAACATGAAAGACATTTTATGTTGTCTCAATACACTGAGCAAGGAACATGTGTGATCAGAGAAAGGGACCAAAGGAGGGAAAAGAGGTAGAGGTAGGGTGAAAGGGCAAAATAGACACAGGGAGAAAGAATCTTTATGGTTCGATTGTTCTCCATGAAGTCTGTGGAAGTAGCAAATTTTGTGCATCATGACTATTGGCAGTGTGCCATCCCTTGACACACATAGACACCAATTAAGGATCTGCAAACCCTGGCTTGCCCCTTGCGAACCCTGGCACTACCTTTGTGACCACTGGCTTCAGATTTGGTACATCAGTATCAAGAACACATGGGCGTGCTTGCCTCATAGGCATTGGAGCTCCACCTTCCAGGTTTTTTGCTTATTGTTTATTACATTAATAGTGAATAACAGTGTATTATTCACTATTAGTGAAATACAAATGGAGCCATAGTCTCTGTAATGGGACTTTCACTGGTGTTTGTGCATACAGGTCAGAGGGTGTTTATGTGAGAGCGAGCGTAGGTATGTATAAACATGTGTGTTGATGAAAGTGAGTGAGAGCAAGTAGGACTGAGTGTCAGTAAGTGAGCACAAGTGAGTCAGTCTGAGGGGTATATGTACAATAGAATTGGCGAAGCGCTGCGTTAGTTTCTTTGGCTTAACGCCGCGCTCCGCCACTTATGAAACGCAGGGCTGCACCATATTTACAACAATATGGTGCAGCCCTGCGTTTCCCCCTGCGCTGGCGCTCAATTTAGCTGCCTAGTGCCAATGCAGGCACCCTTGCACCATAGTGCAAGGGTGTCTTCGTTGCAGGGAAAGATTGTTTATGTACAGGAAGGTATCCCTTCCTGCACATGAACAATCTTTAAATAGCATTTTCTAACTTCTATGTGTGCTGCTTAATGTAGCACACATGGAAGTTGCAAAACATCATTTTTTTAATGATTGTTTATGTGCAGGAAGGGACACCTTCCTGCACACAAACAATCAATGGCGTTTTGCTGTTTCCATGTGTGCTGCACAACGTAGCACACATGAAAACAGCAAAAACGAGGAGAAATTAAACATTTCTCCTTGTTGCACCAGGGTAAGACCAGGTTTTCCCTGGTCTTAATTTTGGCACTGCCCCATAGTTATGCCACCATTGCAAATATGGGGCAGCGTCAAAATCAAAGGGAATTGCATTGGAACACCCACCCCAACACCCACTGCCAGCCCCTTTCATGCTAAGTATAGCGTGAAAGGGTGCCTTATTTACAAGTCAGTGTTAAGCCACGGTAAGTGGCTTATGCTGCCTTGTAAATAAGGTGAAGTCCCTATCGCCAGCACAACATCAGAAAATGTGACGTTGTGGTGGCGATAGGGGCTTGTAAATAGGCCCTTGAATGAGAATGCGTAAGAGTGATGGTAAGTTAGTGAGAATAAATGAGTGATAATGAGTGTGAGAATGAGTGAGCGTGAGTGAGTGAATGAAAATACATGAGAATTAGTGAGTTTGAGTAAATATGAGTGGAGAGTAAGAGTGAATGTGAGTGAGTAAGTGTGAATGAGTAAGTAAGAATGGGTCGGATAGAGACTAAATGAGTATGAGTGAGAATGAGTGACAGAATACAAATGAGTGCAAGTGAGTGTCAGTGAGAAAGAAAGATTGAGCCAAAGTAAGAGTGTCTGCAACTGAATGATAATGTGTCAGTGAGAGTAAGAGTAAATGCAAGAGATTGAGAATGGATGAGTGAGAATTAATGAGTGAGAGTGAGTGAAAGTGAGAATCAATGTGAGTGAGTGAATGTAAGTGAACGAGTAAGAATGCAGCAATATGCTTGAGAGACTGTTTTTGGCCCTGGCATACTGAGGTCATATTTTTGCCTTACAGCAGCACCCGTGGCACAATGATGGCAGTGGCATACCTGAGGCATTCTTAGCATGAGAAGCAGCTATGACAAAATGCTGACGGTGGTATTCTAGAGGCAATATTGCTCTACGTGGCGCAACTGTGTTTTCCCCTTTGACTAGCAGCTCTTTGATTCCATTGAAAATTGGTAGAAAATGTGTGTCCAGTGCTGCTATTGTTGTGTAATCATGACTGGTTTTCCGGATAAATGTTCATACTGATTTTCATTGTTCACAACTTATTCTTTTTCTTAACTACACGGTTTATTTATGTGCTTATGTTATGTCTGAATGTTTTTATGATGTATACTAATTGTTTTATGTATCACCTTGTTCCTTATGCATGAAATTATGTGAAAATAGCATAAATACATGAAATGATATGGTAAATCGATACCTCAGGTCCAGTTAATTTGGCTAATGGACCTGAGTCTGTTAAATAAATTTAACAGCACTTGAAACGTGACGGCTGGGCCTTTTTCTCTTGTCACGTGGTATGCTAGAGGCATTATTTGACATAAGGGTCATCCATTGTTTATGGACAGTGCTAATAGCAAAATTCTGGTTCTGTGATCTTGTATGTAATTTTTGGCCTAATAGAGAACCATGGCAAAGGGGGGGAGGGGGTACCCTTGATAAGAGGCTAGCATTAGCACAATGGAGGTAACGTTTGACATATGGGGCATCCATGGCACATTTAGAAAAAAATGGGATCAACTACTGTGGAAAGACAGGTTTCAGTGGTATGCACACCATGAACGTACTTGAATATATTTAACAAGTGCTGTTTCAGAGGCAATGATTCAGCAAATGTATGAGAAATTTGTGCTCTACAACATACAACTTTACCCCATTTTTTTGAAAAACTTATCAGGAGGAGGACTCCTCCTGAACACTTTCTAGATGAAATCGGGTACACTTTCTTCACTTGCTGGCTACAGTTCAGGGCACGTAGTACCTCCAAGATCACCAGCTTCCACTGTAAGAACAGAAGGTAGACAGAGCCTTGGTGTGCCCTGGTTACCTTCTGCAGCTTCCACTTTAACCTGATATTTACGATTCAGGTTTCGTAACATAAATCAAGTCATATGTGCAATGATCACTTGTGATTAAATAAAAAGGTTAACTAAAACAAACACATTTAAAACAAATTGCTGCCAAGTTTCATTACTGCCAGTACATGAAAAGTGATATTTGAATAAAAATGTAATCTGTGCGTTTCAACAAATACAATAGGAAGGGTTTTTACATTATGAACTGTACCAAATGCAACAGGAAACGTTTTATACTGTGAACCCTGACAAATGCAATGAGAAAGGGTTTTACATTGTGAATTTCACGACAAACACTATAGGAAGAAGCTTTAAATATCAAACTATTTGATAAATACAAAATAAATGGCAATAGGAAGGGGTTTAGTACATATATACATTTGTAAGTCCTGCCAGAGAAAATGTTTGGTGTCTCCAGAAAATGATTAATGTTCATGTTAATGTGGACTTTGGGAGTGCTTAAATTGGTTTATTGGTGTCTGTGGGCAGGGACTACACAATCATGTCTATGTTCAAGTTAAAGCCAACAGGTTTGCTTGATTGATTCTTAATAGATGCCTCTCATTTTGCATAGTGGATGGCGTGATGAAGCCTGTAGACTTAAACTTTGTGATTATGAAAAGCCTCATGTTTTCCAATAGATCCGCATATGTCCTTTGCTGGTTTTTATGATTAGAGGCTGCTGGCGCACAAATTGTGAAACATTACTTGACAGATAACGGGAGCTGACTATATTACATAGTTACTTGCCCCCTTAAATATTACTTTAGGGTAAGTGATTTGAACCCTGGTTAATCTGCAAGGTTCCTGGAGATGGGTTTCACTTTGTAATTCCTCCTGAAATCTTGAAAATACTTTTTGTTTGTAGTATAGCATTTAGTTCTGTGTGCATTAAAGTCCATACCCTTTTTAAAGAAAAAGCACTGTCCGGACACTGATTTATTGAATGTTAATGTTGTGTGTTGATGCATTCTGAGATTCCAGCCCACAGCACCTCAGTGAGTCAACCCTAGGCTACTGTGCCTAGTTACCCTTATAGACAAATGTTAAAGGGTCACTTGGTTCCCAGTTTGAGGGTACGGGTATGGATACCCCAGGACACTAGAGGTGAAAGACCCTCATTGACACAGTTGATACTAGAAAATTCTGAATGCATTGGGACGTCTGAACCGGATTATCAAACAAAATAATAACAGTTTGACATTGGGATCTCCTGGACAAACACCATAGGAAGGGATTTTCCATTGTTAGCCCTCGGACAAAAACAATAGGAAGGGGTTTTACATTGTGAACACCACGACAAACACCATTGGGAAAGGGCATTACACTTTGAATTATGTGACAAATACAATAGGACAGGATTTATATAGTGAAATGTCTGGCAAAATAAATAAAAATCAGTTTAGTACATAGATCCCTTTTGAAATTTGGCCAAGGTAAAGGCTTGGTGCCCAGAGAGAGACTTTATGTTCATGCCAATGTGTACTTTGGGAATGCCTAAAGTGTTTGCTAGGTCTTTCTAAACGGAGGACACATGGTCATTTTTGTGTTCCTATTAAAGCTAAAAGGCTTGCGTTTTTGATTTTTAAATGTGGCAGGCCTCTCAGTTTATATTGTGAATGCCTTGACAAAGCCTGTAGGCCTACCTGAACTGTATGTGAAACACTTTATATATTGCAATAGGCCCATATAAGGGAATTGCTGTTTTTTAGGTATAGAGTCTTTTGGTGCACACATTGTCATCTGGTACCACAGAGATAACTAGTAACAGACTAGATGTACCTAGTTGTTACCCGCTGTGATATTTCTTTGCAACATGCAATAGTAAGAGGCTACTTTTGGAGGGGTTTCAATTTACAATTCCACTTTTGATCATGAAAATATCTGTAACGTTTTGCACAGTATTTAGCTGTATGTTGAATAAAGTATGTTTCCTCTTTATACAGGCGTTCGCTGGAGATGGATTTATTTTTATTTTTGTTTAGTGCTGAGTTTTTATTTTCTAACCCACATTGCCTAGGTGAGTCAACCTAGACTGCTTGCCTCCTTATCCTGAGATTCATGTGTGGAAAGGGGTACTTGGCGCCCAATTGGAGGGACAGAGGTATGAATGCTACAGGACACCAAAGAAGAAAAATCTCCATTGGAACAATTGGGGAACAATTGCTACTGGCTGGCCAAGAAATCCAGATTTGGGTTCGGTTTGTAATTCCACTTGAAATTCTGTAATTATTTGCTATTTTGAGGATAGCATTTAGTTGTGTCTACTTTTTCCTTTTTAGGAAAAATCATTGGTTGGACATTGATTTATGGTGCCTTATTTTTGTGTGTTGCACAGTTCCGGGTTTGTAGCCCTGAGTCAAACTTCCACTGCTATGCCTCAGTCCCCTGAAACTCAATTTTTATATTGTGAAATCTCTCATAAATGGAAGAGGACAGGGTTTTACTTTGAGTACTCTGTGGCAACACCAATAGTGAGAATGCCCTTTATTGTTGGGTGTTAGTTAGTACAAACCGGTTACCCCTATTCAACTTTATGTGTATTGTCAGTATTCTAGAACCCGGGGAACAGGAGTGAAAGGGGCGCTTACAGAGGTTGGATGTGAGTGCTTTGTACCAGATTGCATATGAATAAATCTTGCTTAATGAACACAACATTTCTTGTGGAATAAATTGCACACTATAAAACTGGTAACGAGTGCTACATGTGATGAATGTGATCTGGAATGATGGAAAAGTGAAAAACTCTTGTACATCCTGCCAATTTACCACTAACTTCAAGTGGTGACCTGCAACCGCCATGTTTTAGGCAGCCATTGTTGATCAAAGGTGAACCCCAAACTTGCAACTCTATAGTGGCTAGAAGCTGGAAATAGACAGCATAATGACACATAATCTGGGGGTGAACGTTACTTATTAGAAACATTGTCAGATAGCAAAAAACATTTTCATTATGGCCCTGTCAAACTAGCTACATTGGTAAAAACCTACTTAAAGACCATTTCTGCGAGTACCATATCCCTGTGGTCAAAGACAATCCATGATGATTATAAGCAGTAGGTAATTTGTTAAAGAATGAGCTCAGGTGCCTGCTCAGAAGGCTGCAGCCCGCACTTTTGAATGTCAGTGCACAAAATACCAAGGTTGCGTAGTCTTGATTTCACCTTATGCCTCTTTATTCCACTACCAGACACTCCCTTCCCCTTTACCTCTTTCCTGCAGGTTCTATTGTGAAGTATTATTGAAGTAAGAGGTAAGTCATATGTCATGTATACAGTACAGAGTTTTTTTTTGTACAGCACACATCCTGAACTCAAATATTTGAAGGTGCCCTCATATGTTCACAAGCAAAAAGGAAGTTCAGTGAAGTGAAGTTTTCTCCTGGAAACAAACAATTAGCACTGATCCCAGATTTTCCAATTTTACACTGTGCATTTCAGCCTCTAGACTGCTATCTCATTCTGCCATCAACGTTTAAATCTTTGTGCTTAATTCCTTGAACATCAGATTAAAGTTTGGGTGATAAGCAGAAATCAAATTTTATTTGGGGGGCAGATTTACACAGAGAAATCCTTGCCAAGGACATAAAAGCACTTCCCAACAACTGCACACTAGATTACATGCTCTGTTTTTAGCACTGGGACACTTGCCAGAATTCACATCATGCTGAGCACAGGCCAGCAATCAAACCCGACTACCTACGATACATGGTCACAAACTTACCCTCCAGACCACATCGCCTGCCAAGAAAGTACAAACAGAACAATTGATGGACAGAATGTTCAACAATGTCAAACATTCACACTGGTACAGAGACCCGGGCCTAAATCCATAGATTTTTTGCTCCCCATGCCATTCTAATTTAAACTCAGCCATATGCAAATCAGTCTTGACCCTGCTCCCCATGGAAACAGTGCAGCCCGAACTGGCAGGCCAGGTCCTCCCCAGTGAGTATCAATGAGAACTAGCTTGCGTGTATAGAAGCTAGATGTCCATGTCAGGAAAAAACAATTGTTTTTAATGAAAACCCTCACCCACCAACCTAGTTGGTGGCATGCTTCATCATCGGGTTCCACCCAAGGTGCTGAGTGCAATTCGGGTGTGCTACAACGCCTGATTACAGCAGAGCTGGATTTGTGTGGTGAGTGTGAAGTGGTGTGATACAGTGAAAATTAAAAACTATCCAATGGGTCCCTTATGACTACAGAATTTTAATAGAGGGCCCTTGGCAGTATTAAAAACAGCAAGGCGGATATGTGAGGAGATGTAAGTATGTCTCCTATATCCTGTTTGTAAGAGGTCAGGTCGTCCCCAGACCAGAAACTAGCATCCTGGGCCGGTTTCAGGGTTTCACCCCTCATCAGCTTGGGGTGACAAATGCAAAAAGAACAATTGATGGACAGAACTGGGGTGGCGTGGTGATCAAAAGAACAATGGATTAAACCCACACGAGGGTCCCATGCTCTCCATGCCATTGGAGTCAAGCTAGCCTGGCTGATGAGGGGTGGAATGGCATGGGAAGCAAAAAATCGATGGATTTAGGCACAAATCTCTGTACTGGGGTGAATGGTTGACATTATTCAACATTTTGTCCATCAATTGTTCTTTTTGCATTTGTCACACCGAGTGGGACGAGTATGCCCAGACGTGGGTCCCATGCTCTCCATGCCACTGGAGTCAAACTAGCCTGGCTGATGAGGGGTAATGCCCCGAAACCGGTCCCAGGATGCTTGTTTCCGGTCTAGGAAGGACCTGGCTTGGCAGTTTGGGCTGGACTGTTCCCATAAGGAACAGGGTCAAGACTGATTTGCATATGGCTGGGTCCAAACTGGGGTGGCGTGGTGAGCAAAAGAACAATGGATTAATCCCAGATCTTTGTGACTGGGGGTGAATGTTTGCATTGTTCAGCATTCCGTCCATTATTTGTTTCTTTTGCTTCTATTGCTTTTGTCATCCTAAGTGGGAAGGGTATGCCCAGACGCGGGTCGCATGCTTACTGTGCCACTGGATTCAAGTTAGCCTGGCTGATGAGGGGTGATGCCCCGAAACCGGTCCCAGGATGCTTGTTTCCAGTCCAGGAAGGGCCTGGCTTGGCAGTTCGGGCTGGACTGTTCCCATGGAGAATAGGGTCAAGACTGATTTGCATATGGCTGGGTCGAAACGGGGGTGGCGTAGTGAGCGAAACAACGATGGATTAAACCCAGATCTTGGTGACTGGGGGGGTGAATGTTTGCATTGTTCAACATTCCATCCATCATTTGTTTCTTTTGGTTTTGTTGCCCTAAGTTGGAGGGGTATGCCCAGATATGGGTCCCGTGCACACTGCACCACTGGATTCAAGCTAGTCTGGCTGATGAGGTGTGATGCCCCGAAACCAGTCCCAGGATGCTTGTTTCCAGACCAGGGAGGACCTGGCTTGGCAGTTCAGGCTGGATTGTTCCCATAAGGAAGAGGGTCAAGACTGATTAGCATATGGCTGGGTCCAAACTTGGGTGGCATGGTGAGCAAAAGAACGATGGATTAAACCCAGATCTTTGTGACTGCGGGTAAATGATTGCATTGTTCAGCATTCCATCCATCATTTGTTTCTTTTCCTTTTATTCACCCTAAGTGGGAAGGGTATGCCCAAACCTGGGTCCCTTGCTCACTGCGCCACTGGATTCAAGCTAGCCTGGCTGATGAGGGGCGATGCCCCGAAACTGGTCCCAGGATGCTTGTTTCCGGGCTAGGAAGGATCTGGCTTTGGGCAGTTTGGGCTGGACTGTTCCCATAAGGAACAGTGTCAAGACTGATTTGCATATGGCTGGGTCCAAACTGGGGTGGTGTGGTGAGCAAAAGAATGATGGATTAAACTCAGATCTTTGTGACTGGGGGTAAATGATTGCATTGTTCAGCATTCCATCCATCATTTGTTTCTTTTGCTTTTGGCGCCCTAAGTGGGAAGGGTATGCCCAGATGTGGGCCCCGTGCTCACTGCACCACTGGATTCAAGCTAGCCTGGCTGATGAGGTGTGATGCCCCAAAACCGGTCCCAGGAAGCTTGCTTTCGGACCAGGGAGGACCTGGCTTGGCAGTTTGGGCTGGACTGTTCCCATAAGGAACAGGGTCAAGACTGATTAGCATATGGTTGTGTCCAAACTGGGGTGCCGTGGTGAGCAAAAGAACAATGGGTTAAACCCAGATCTTTGTGACTGCGGGTAAATGATTGCATTGTTTAGCATTCCGTCCATCATCTGTTTTTTTTGCTTTTGTCACCCTAAGTGGGAAGGGTATGCCCTGACGTGGGTCCCTTGATCGCTGCACCACTGGATTCAAGCTAGCCTGGCTGATGAGGGACTATGCCCCGAAACCGGTCCCAGGATGCTTGTTTCCGGTCTAGGAAGGACCTGGCTTAGAGCAGTGTGGGCTGGACTGTTCCCATAAGGAACAGTGTCAAGACTGATTTGCATATGGCTGGGTCCAAACTGGGGTGGCGTGGTGAGCAAAAGAATGGTGGATTAAACCCAGATCTTTGTGACTGGGGGTAAATGATTGCATTGTTCAGCATTCCCTCCATCATTTGTTTTTTTTGCTTTTGTCGCCCTAAGTGGGAAGGGTATGCCCTGACGTGGGTCCCTTGATTGCTGCACCACTGGATTCAAGCTAGCCTGGCTGATGAGGTGTGATGCCCCAAAACCGGTTCCAGGATGCTTGTTTCCGGACCAGGGAGGACGTGGCTTGGCAGTTCGGGCTGGACTGTTCCCATAAGGAACAGGGTCAAGACTGATTAGCATATGGCTGGGTCCAAACTGGGGTGGCGTGGTGAATAAAAGAATGATGGATTAAACCCAGATCTTTGTGACTGGGGGGTAAATGATTGCATTGTTCAGCATTCCGTCCATCATTTGTTTCTTTTGCTTTTGTCGCCCTAAGTGGGATGGGTATGCCCTGAAGTGGGTCCCTTTTTCGCTGCACCACTGGATTCAAGCTAGCCTGGATGATGAGGTGTGTTGCCCCGAAACCGGTCCCAGGATGCTTGTTTCCAGACCAGGGAGGATCCCCGCTTGGCAGTACGGGCTGGACAGTTCCCATAAGGAACAGGGTCAAGGCTGAATAGCATATGGCTGGGTCCAAACTTGGGTGGCATGATGAATAAAAGAACGATGGATTAAACCCAGATCTTTGTGACTGGGGGTAAATGATTGCATTGATCAGCATTCCATCCATTATTTGTTTCTTTTGCTTTTGTTAACCTAAATGGGAAGGGTATGCCCAGATGTTGATCCTGTGCTCACTGCGCCACTGGATTCAAGCTAGCCTGGCTGATGAAGGGTGATGCCCCAAAACCGGTCCCAGGATGCTTGTTCCAATACAGGGAGAAACTGGCTTGGCAGTTCGGGCTGGACTATTCCCATGGGGTACAGGGTCCAGACTGATTTGCATATGGCTGGGTCCAAACTGGGGTGGCGTGGTGAGCAAAAGAACGATGGATTAAACCCAGATCTTTGTAACTGGGAGTGAATGTTTGCATTGTTCAGCATTCCATCCATCATTTGTTTCTTTTGTTTTTGTCGCCCTAAGTGGGAAGGGTATGCCTAGACGTGTGACCCATGCTCACTGCACCACTGTATTCAAGCTAGCCTGGCTGATGAGGGGTGATGCCCCAAAACCGGTCCCAGGATACTTGTTTCCGGTCCAGGGAGGACCTGACTTGGCAGTTCAACCTGGACTGTTCCAATAAGGAAGAGTGTAAAGACTCATTTGCATATGGCTGGGTCCAAATTGGGGTGGCGTGGTCAGCAAAAGAACAATGGATTAAACCCATATCTTTGTGATGGGGGGTGAATGTCTGCATTGTTCAGCATTCCTCACATCATTTGTTTCTTTTGCTTTTGTCGCCCTAAGTGGGAAGGGTATGCCCAGACATGGGTCCTGTGCTCACTGCGCCACTGGATTCAAGCTAGCCTGGCTGATGAGGGGTGATGCCCGTAAACCGGTCCCATGATGCTTGTTTCGGGTCCAGGGAGCACCTGGCTTGGCAGTTCGGGATGGACTGTTCACATAAGGAACAGGGTCAAGACTGATTTGCATATGGCTGGGTCCAAACTGGGGTGGCGTGGCGAGCAAAAGAACGATGGATTAAACTCAGATCTTCGTGACTGGGGGTGAATGTTTGCATTGTTCAGCATTTGTTGCCCTAAGTGGGAAGGGTATGCCCAGACGTGTGTCCCGTGCACACTGCACCACTGGATTCAAGCTAGCCTGGCTGATGAGTGGTGATGCTCCGAAACCGGTCCCAGGTTGCTTGTTTCCGGTCCAGGGAGGACCTGACTTGGCAGTTCAGGCTGGACTGTTCCCATAAGGATCAGGGTCAAGACTGATTAGCATATGGCTGGGTTCAACCTGGGGTGGCGTGATCAGCAAAAGAACGATGGATTAAACCCAGAACTTTGTGACTGGGGGTGAATGTTTGCATTGTTCAGCATTCCATCCATCATTTGTTTCTTTTGCCGCCCTAAGTGGGAAGGGTATGCCCAGACGTGGGTCCCTTCCTCACTGCGCCACTGGATTCAAGCTAGCGTGGCTGATGAGGAGTGATGCCCCAAAACCGGTCCCAGGATGCTTGTTTCGGGTCCAGGGAGCACCTGGCTTGGCAGTTCGGGATGGACTGTTCACATAAGGAACAGGGTCAAGACTGATTTGCATATGGCTGGGTCCAAACTGGGGTGGCGTGGCGAGCAAAAGAACGATGGATTAAACTCAGATCTTCGTGACTGGGGGTGAATGTTTGCATTGTTCAGCATTTGTTGCCCTAAGTGGGAAGGGTATGCCCAGACGTGTGTCCCGTGCACACTGCACCACTGGATTCAAGCTAGCCTGGCTGATGAGTGGTGATGCTCCGAAACCGGTCCCAGGATGCTTGTTTCTGGTCCAGGGAGGACCTGACTTGGCAGTTCAGGCTGGACTGTTCCCATAAGGATCAGGGTCAAGACTGATTAGCATATGGCTGGGTTCAACCTGGGGTGGCGTGATCAGCAAAAGAACGATGGATTAAACCCAGAACTTTGTGACTGGGGGTGAATGTTTGCATTGTTCAGCATTCCATCCATCATTTGTTTCTTTTTCTTTTGTCGCCCTTAATGGGAAGGGTATGCCCAGACATGCGTCCCGTGCTCACTGCACCACTGGATTCAAACTAGCTTGGCTGATGAGGGGTGATGGCCCAAAACCAGTCCTAGGATGCTTGTTTCCGGTCCTGGGAGGACCTGGCTTGGGAACTCGGGCTGACTGTTCACATAAGGAACAGGGTCAAGACTGATTTGCATATGGCTGGGTCCAAACTGGGGTAATGTGGTGAGCAAAAGAACAATGGATTAAACCCAGATCTTTGTGACTGGGGGTGAATGTTTGCATTGTTCAGCATTCCTTCCATCATTTGTTTATTTTGCTTTTGCCAAGATAGTGCAGTTTCTTTTGAGATCGAGGTTCCCAGAGGACCTAAAGCTGAGCCAGAGCTAGTCGTTCGGGTCAAGCCAGGCTCAAGATTTCAGTGGCTCGTCTACCTCTACAATAGATCATAAGGAACCCGTCTGAAGGCAGGCTCCAAAAAAAATAAAGAACAGGAAGTGCTATTGGCAATCCACTTTCATATCCTACGCAGGTGTTAGGTGATATTAAGGGTTGGTGGTAAAAATTACTGTCTTTTTTAAAAAGAGAGACCTTTTCACATGGGCTGCCTGTGTGAACGAGGTGGGGCTTCCAGTATCATGTGAAGACTGGGAGAAGGCAATAAAAATAGCACTGACTGCAACCATTGCACTGTAGTTGTGTTTATATGTTTAAGATGGCAGGGTGCTTGCAGTTTGGTAGGATATGCTTTTTTTCAGTGTGTTGACGCCGTCCAAGGTAAGTGGTGCACATTGCACTTGCAATGCAGTTACTATCAATTTTTCCTGTAGAAGTGCAAGTACTGCTCAAGAGTGTTGTATATGGTACTTCTCTAACCTTTCCAAATCCCCATGAGCTGGCTGCAGACCCCAGCGTGCTCCAGAAGGCCATCAATCTCCAACTCACTGAACACCTGGAAAGAAACAACCTGCTGGACCCTTCCCAATCAGGTTTCAGAGCCAATCACAGCACCGAGGACAGCCCTGATCGCGCAACAGATGACATCCGAATCCTACTTGACAGAGGAGAATCAGCCGTCCTGATCCTGCTCTACCACTCTGCAGCCTTTGACATCGTTTCCCACCATACACTCATCAATCGACTGCACCAGATCAAAATCACTGACGATGCACACAGATAGATAGCATCATTTCTCATGGGGCGAACCCAGAGAATCCGTCTCCCTTCCTTGATCTCACAGTCCAACACTCTTCAACAACTACATGATGACACTCGCTGACATCCTCAGAACTCACATCAACATCATCTCCTACGCCGACTTTACCCAGCTCGCCCTCTCGCTCTCAGCAGACCACACCTCAACGAAGACCAACTTCCACAACTGTATGAAGAACATCTCAACCTGGATGAAGAAAAACTGCCTGAAGCTCAACACTGACAAAACTGAAGTTCTGATCTTCGGCAGATACACCGCCCTTTGGAATGACTCCTGGTGTCCATCAGAACTTGGACCCACCCCCACTCCTAAAGACCACTCCCGCAACCTCTACACCATCCTGGATAGTGAACTCTCCATGAAACGTCAGATCAATGCCATCTCTTAAGCCTGCTTCCACACTCTCCACATGCTCCACAAAGTCTTCAGGTGGCTCCTCATCAGCACCAGGCAAATGGTGGAGCAGGCCCTCATCACCCCCTGGACTATGGTAATGGACTTTATGCAGGGACCATCACAGAATTCATGAAAAGACTCCAGACGATCCAGAACGCAGCCTGAAGGACCTCCACTGGCTCCACTGGCTCAGGCCCGGGGGCAGATCAGCCATTTTTTATGCTGATGTGACCCTAAAGGAGGCTAAAACCATTAGACAACAGGGATTTTTTTTATGCATGTTGAGGAGTGGCTTCTAGGAGAAGGGTCGCTACTCATTTTTGGGGAACTGTTTGGCTGCTTTCCACCCTCCCCCCTGGTAACATTTATTAGGCCGATCTGCTCCCCATCCCCAGGGGGCAGGGGGATGGGCAACCACTAGCCACCAGGCCTTATATTTTTATATTTGTTGGTGGAGCAGCCCTTTGGTCAAGAATCGCTCCCCAGTATTGCCAAGTCTGTCCTTTGTTTTCTGCTCTCCGTGGCGGAGATCACAATTTGTTTAGGCCACTCCGCCCATGGGAGGAAAGCAGAAAACCACTAGACACCAGGTAAAAAGTTTCTGTGTGTGTGAACTGGCACTTGGCTGGCAGTGTGCTTGTACTTGTGTTTGGCTAGTGGTGTGTGTGGACTGGTCTGTGGCTGGTGTTTTGCTGATGATATGTTTGAAGTAGGGTTTGTGATCTTAATGTTTAATTTCTCCTTTTTATTGAAGTACAAAGCTTTTGATTTCCTTGGTGGTGACTTGTGCTTGCGGTTTCAGTACTGGTAGATTTGCAGTTTGTGCAGTTGCATATGTTTGGTAAGGAAACCCTTTTGTGATGTTTACTACAAACGAGTATAATTGTCCTGCTTTCATGTTTTTTTTATACAGTTGTATTAATTGTAGCATATTTAGCTTATGATTGCTTTTAAATTCAGGTTTGGATCTGCCCAACATCTATATTGTGTTGTCTTGCGTGTAATATTCTTTGTTTTTTCTTTATAGTGGGATATCTTTGGTGTTTGCTCTGTCTGTGCAGAGTAGGTGCATTCTAGCTATCTGTGGCAAATGAGAGGTATCTTTTTAGAGTATCAAGTTCATCATGTGGATGTATCGATACTTTTTCCAGATCATTAAATGTCAATAGTTATATTTGCTGTTTGATACAGCTGAGTTTGTTGAGTTCTAATTTGACACAGCATTGTTTATTGTTGTCCTGTTTGTTGTGTTAGTTTAATAAGTAAACATTATGGCTTCCCTCAAATTGATCGCCCAGCAGGTTGTAGGTTAGCTTTTAGAATCATGCTCTGAACATGGCTCTGAGACCAAGTTGAAGAATCTGGCAGTGAATTTTCTGTTTGAGAAGAATCATCTGATAATGAATCCACTATTAGCACTGATGAAATGCCTCTTTTAGAGGAGGACAGTGATATGCCGGTAGTGCAGCAAGGGCAAGCTGGACTGCAGCCTGGGGCTGGAAGGCTTCCCATTAGAAGTGTTGAACCCCAGGATGCCCCTAACTTGATGCAGCCTGGTTTGTGTGCCTGCAGTGGTATTTCATTGTATAGAGTAAATACAGAGAACGTTTTGTCAATTTCTTACAACTGTTTATTACTGATGTGTTTATGGATGATATTGTTGAGCAAACTAATTTGTATGCAGAACAATCTTTGAAGGACAGCAGTGTCATATTTAACACCATTACAGAGCTACCCAGTGGATTCCCACTAATCTCAATGGACCAGATGTACAACCCTTCCAATTTACTAGTCGCAAATTGCATTGCTTTGCGACTCACAATTTGCGACTCGCAAATTGGAATTTACAACAGTGTCTCAGGGCGAGATGTACGACCCTTACAATTTGCGAGTCGCAAATTGTAATTTACAACATTGTCTCAGACACTGTTTGCGATTCCAAATGGGGTCGCAAATTGCCTGCCTCATTAATATTCATGAGCAGGTGCAATTTGCAACCCCAATGGGAATGGTTAGCACTCCCAGGGATGGTGGCCTGCTGGGGTCAGCAGACCACCATGTCTGTGACTGCTTTTTAAATAAGGCAGTTTTCTTTTTTAAATGTATCCCATTTTCCTTAAAGGAAGTAGATTGAAACTTGGAGACTTACAGTGCTACTTGAAAGTCCTAAATCTGGTACAAGAAGTTGGCTGTTCATCTATTTTTTTTAGCATCCTTCAATGCTCATGTCGCTTTCAAAGATCGTTCTCCAGAATTGAAGATGACTTTTGTACAGTTTCAGCAGTCTGTAATAGGCAGCCGTGATGCAGTTCAGTGGGCAAGTATTGCTAGAGTCGGAGTGGTGGAAGATGTGGCTAGATTAAAAGATCAAAACTTTCCTGAATACATTCCTCCAACAACCAAAAAAGACTTTCCTTGTCGGAGATGTAGAGTCTGTATCAAAATAGGAGAACGAAAGGAGAGTCGTATGTACTGCCCCGAGTGTACTTCTAATACTGGCCTAATTATGCCCACATGTTTTAAATTGCACCCTACACAACTTAAGTATTGGGAACAACCATGACAGTAAAAGGCAACGGACTGTGGTCTGTATTGCTATATATTATCCATTTAGATACATGGTTGGCATTAGTTTAATGTTCTTTGCTACACCTGTTGTGTATGCAGTTATAGTAGGTACTTCATATTCTACCAGTAGGTCGGTTCTTTCTTTCTGACAAAAAAATGTGCTGTTTTTCTTTGCATGTTTTATTTTTTCCTGTCTGTGTTTTGTGTGTGTAATTTGTTCATTGTGGGGGTGCTTTAGAAATGGAAGTGGTGTGGAGCTTCTTGGTGATGTCTGAGTGGTGTTTGGCTGGTGGTGTGTGTGGCTGGCATCTGGCTGGTGGTGTGCATGGACTGGCATTTGGCTGATAGTGTTTATGAGTAGTGACCTGCAGCAAGTCACTACACACATGTCACCAAAAGGCCAGTCCACACATTCCGCCAGCTGCCAGATGTTGTGATTGCTGTGCCTGAACTTGCATCTTGCTGGCGCTGTGTATTAACTTGTGTTTGTGTGCAGTTACCTGCTGCTGGTCAATACACACACTGGCAGCCAAACGCCAGCCCTCACACTCCACTAGCTGCCATGTGGTGTGATTACTCTATCAGACCCGTGGGCATATGAAAGTGATGGGCCCTTGAATGGCCCTGTTTGTTGATGGGAGTGTTGTAATGTGCTGGGCCCGCAGCTGGCTATGTGAATGGTATTGTGTGTGTGATGCATGCAAGGTGTGCAAATAGCCTGTAAAGCAGTTGGTTCCTTGTGGCTTTACAGCTCAAAAGGTGTAAGCCCCTGGTTCAGTAGTACTAACTTTAAATTTCCTATTTAACAGTGATTTCTATGTTTTAATTTTCTTGAAATCTTTCGTTAATAAAATTTACATTTTGAACGTTTCACCCTCGTGCAAAAATCCAACCAGTACACTGGAGTATCAGATAGTCAGCGTCAAGGAAATCCAACACCTAGCCAGGGGCATCTCCGACCATTCTCCTATCCTCTGTCGCATTGAAGTTGGTGAGCCTACGGTAGGCCGCACGGCCCGATTAATTCCTGGTATCTCAAGAATCCCCAAGTTAGCGACAAAGTACTGGGCGACACCACTCTCTATTTTCAGGAAAATGAGGGCTCAGTAGACTCACCGGTTGTACTCTGGGAGGCCTACAAACTGTTATTCGGGGGGGTGGCCCTGTCCCAAATAGCGGGCTTGCGGAAGGAAAAGAGTGCAGCCATGACCCGATTGGAGGGGGACATCTTGCAACTGGAGGAGTCGCTCAGGGAACGGGACGACGGGAACGCGCAGCAGCAACTCCACATTAAAATTAAGGAGTATACTGACTTGGTGACAGAGGCGGCTAAATTGTACCATAGAGCCACACTAAGTAAAGTATACGACGTCGGTGACAAGGCTGGCAAATTGCTGGCCTGGCTTGACCATAGAGAACAGACACAACGGGTGGTGGTTGAGATTGAGACGGACTCTGAAGCCCGCCTCACTGCCCCGCAGGATATAGCGGATGCGTTTGGACAGCACTACCAGGCCCTCTACACGACATGCACTCCGCACTCGGTAGAGGAGGCGGCCTCCTTTTTGCGAGATATCTCGTTGCAGTCCCTTACGGAGGAGGAGCGTCTTGAGCTTGAACTAGACATTACCGACATCGAGGTGGGGAAAGCCATTCAGGATTTGCGGGGAGGAAAGGCCACGGGCCCGAACGGATTACCAGTCGAGCTTTTTAAACTCACTGCAAGTAAAGTTGCTCCACCCCTCACCAAAATGTTCTTGACCAGCAAGGAACAGGGCCAGCTGCCCGCAGATCAGCGACTAGCTAACATCGTCGTTATTCATAAAGAGGGCAAGCCAAGGCACAAATGCTCCTCCTACAGACCGATTTCGCTTCTAAATGTTGAGGCTAAGATTTTGGCGAAGGTCCTGGCCTCCCGACTGCTAAAGGTCATCACCCACCTGGTCCACCCGGACCAGTCGGGCTTTATGCCCGCTAGGAACACTGCTCTCAACTTGCGCAGACTTCACGGAGTGCTAGGATGGGCTGCGACCATTGAGGAAGATGCTGTAGTGGTGTCGCTCGACGCGGCTGCAGCGTTTGATACCATTGAATGGCCCTTCATGTTTGCTGTGCTTCGCAAGCTGGGAATGGGCCCGGAATTTATAGGATGGGTCCGCCTTCTCTATAATGAGCCCCTGGCGCGGGTGGTAGTGAATAATAGGACGTCCTCCACCTTTGTCCTCCACAGGGGCACCAGGCAGGGATGTCCCTTGTCTCCGCTCTTATTTGCCCTGACCCTTGAGCTACTGGCGATGTGGTTTCGTAGAGACCCTGTCGTCAGGGGCCTTAAGTGGACCCCCGGCTGGGAGGACCATATCTCCCTATACGCCGATGATATCTTGCTTTATCTGGCATCACCGGCCTCCTCCTTACACAGGGTACTGAACATCTTTCTGGTCTTTGGAGAATTCGCTGGCTACAACATAAATTGGTCCAAGTCCGTGATTTACGTCCTTAGCGGGGCATTGCCTCCACTTCCCCGGGGACTCCAGTTAGACGAAGCATCTGGCAAATTCAAATATCTGGGGATTAGGGTCTCCAAGGGCCCTACTAAATTCTACGAACTTAATCTCCAACCACCTCTGACACGTCTTAGATCTGACGTCAGGCATTGGAAGAACGCTTCCTCTCTCCCTCTTAGGTCGTGCGGCCCTATTTAAAATGATGTCCCTACCCCGCTTCCTCTACGCCCTACAAAACACCCCACACTATGTCAGCCCCTCGTACTTTAAAGAGGTTGATAGCCTCCTGCAAGACCTGCTTTGGGAGGGTAAGCCCCCACGCATAGCTACCCATAAGCTCACACGGGGATGGTTTGACGGGGGAATTGGATTGCCAGATCTACAGTGTTATTATTGGGCCTCTCACCTCGCAGCCATCAACCAATGCACCTACAAGCCCCAGGGCGACCTCGCCTTCCAGATGGACAGGTGGTTATTGCCGGGTGGGAGTTTTCGATGGGGCAATATACGCACGGACGCTAAACCCCAACCTGACTGGTCCCACTGCGCACGCCGTGCGTGTATGGAAGACTGCCACGAAAAGCCTGGGGTGGGAAGGCAGGATCTCGCAGGTGACGCCAATATGGCGATGCGATCAGCTATGCCGTCTGATTTGCTCAAAGGGTTTCGATCGATGGGACCTTATAGGTATCTCCAGGGTGGGTGATTTGTGGCGGTCGGGGGATGTGGTCACGTTTGAGTGGCTGCAGCAGGAATACGACATGGCGCGCTCCGAGCACTTTAGATACCTGCAGATAAGACATGCCCTGCTTGCAATCCTCCCTAGAGGGGAATTGATCCCGGATTATTCTCCGCTGGAGGATAGGGTATTAGATGGAGACCTACCAGAGAGGGCTATCTCTCTTATTTATAAGTAACTGATAAATAACATGCCGGACCCTCTGGACCAGCTGCGTGGAAAATGGGACCATGACGTGGGGGGGCTCGACGACGACGACTGGCTAGCCGCCGTGGCCTCTCCTCGGGAGGTGGCCATATCTTCCGGATTGCGATTAGTGCAGCTTAAAATTCTGCATAGGGTGTACCTCTCACAGTCAGTCTTGGTCCGCATGGGGTATAGTCCCGACGGAAGTTGCTCTAGGTGCTGTGGGCAGGTGGGCACATTCATACATACACTTTGGGAGTGCACTGTCATCCAGAGATATTGGGCTGGGGTGGTCACTCTTATGGAGAGTACACTGGGTCGGGGTCTTGATGGTAACATAAAGCTGGCTCTCCTGAATGCTTGGGGATCGACTGACCTTACCTCCAAAGAGCGCCTGTGGGTAACCCTGGGACTGATGGTGGCGAAACGCAACATTGTTCGATTATGGAAGGCCCAAGCACCGCCAAGTACAGAGGACTGGAGCAGGGACATGGACTGGTGCATGGTCACAGAGAAGGCGGTTTATGTAGCCAGAGGCTGCCCCAATAAATGGTCGCAGGTCTGGGACAGATGGAATGTATATAGGGGCGGGATATGTGAACCCCTGTTGACCAGAGATGAAACAGTGGCGCAACGCCGGGGCATGTTGACAATGTAAATAACGTATTTGAAGCACTGCTCCCGTACCTGTTCCATCTCGACCGCATTTTCGTCGCACAAGTATTAATGTAAGTGGTTTGAGTACTGTTGTCTACTTGTCATACCTGAATTTAATAAAAAGAACTTATAAACAAATCAAAAAAAATCCAACCAGTATGTGTGTGTACTTGAGTAGTAGATGGTGGTTCAGTAACATTTGTCTTTTTCTGCTAGGGTGTACATTGTATACAGGGAAAATCTACCAACCCTAGATATTTTCATAAACTAGACACCAGGGGGACTCCAGACTGGTGTGTCTTTTGTGGATTACATGAGGTTTTCTTATCCAGAATCCCTTGCATTCCTCAAACATAGGCCAAAACACACCTTTTCCTCATATTTCTGTGACTCAAAGTACTGGAATCTGTGGGGAGACACAATTTTCCTGCCACCCAGAGTTTCCACATGCCTCCCGATAAAAATGGTACTCCACCTGTGTGGGTGGTCCTAGTGCCTGCAAAAGGGCGGGATCCAAGATGCAATGTGGCAACATCAACAAAAGGCATAGCTGCAGTTTTTGTACCTGGGCTCGGCATCCACCCAGGGAAAACTACCAAACTCAGGCTTTCCTGAAAACTAGACACCTAGGGGAGTACAGGGTGCTGTGCCACTTGTGGAACCCGCAATGTTTTCTTACTCACAATGCCCTGCAAACCCCAAAATCGACCTAAAATCACACATTTTCCTTGTCTTTTTCTGCCAGGGTGTACATTGCCTATAGGGAAAATCTACCAAGCCTAGATATTTTCATAAACTAGATACCAGGGGGACTCTAGGCTGGTGTGTCTTTTGTGGATTCCACGAGGTTTTCTTATCCAGAATCCCTTGCAATCCTCAAATATAGGCTAAAACACACCTTTTCCTCATATTTCTGTGACTCAAAGTACTGGAATTTGTGGGGAGACACAATTTTCCTGCCACCCAGAGTTCCCACATGCCTCCCGATAAAAATGATACTTCACCTGTGTGGGTGGGCCTAGTGCCTGTAAAAGGGCAGGGTCCAAGACGCAATGTGGCAACATCAACAAAAGGCGAGCTAAGTTTTTGTACCTGGGCTTGGCGTCCACCCTGGGAAACCTACCAAACCCAGGCTTTTCTGAAAACTAGACACCTAGGGGAGTACAGGGTGGTGTGCCACTTGTGGAACCCACAAAGGTTTCTTACTCACAATGCCCTGCAAACCCCAAGATCGACCTAAAATCACACATTTTCCTAGTATTTTTGTGACACATTCTTCCAACATCAGAGTGGGGGGCACTCAGCATTCCCACATATGTCCCAATAAAAATGCTGCCCTTCTTGTGTGACTGAGCCGAGTGCCTGTGACAGGAACAAATCAAACTAAGGTCAATGGTAGTCTTTGCAAAGGGACACTCCTTGACCTTGGTTTGACATGTTCATGTCGTGGGCAATAGGCCCAGCCACACAAGTGAGGTACCATTTTCATTGGGAGACTTGGAAAAATGGTAGGAGGTGGAAAATGTGTTGCTCCCTGCTGCTTCCAGAACTTTTCATCACAGAAATGTGAGGAAAACGTGTTTGCTAGGTTTCCCTATTTGTCGGCTGAGTTAGGGCCTAAAATCCACAGCTAGCCACATTGCAAAAATAGGGTCGGTTTTCATTGGAAACATGTGATTTGTCCACTTTGCTTTTTGGCACCTTTTCTGTTGCATCCACTAGCCCTACCCACACAAGTGTGGTACCATTTTTATTGGGAAACTTGATGGAACGGTAGGTGGTAGGAAATGTGTTGCTCTCTGTAGATCCCAGAACTTACCATCACAGAAATGTGAAGAAATGTATTTTTTGTCAAAGTTTGATGTTCACTTGGGCTTATGGATAAGAAAACCTGATGAGAGTCATGCAAGTCACCACACTCTGGATTCCTCCGGGTGTCTAGTTTAAAAACATATGCAGGTTTGCTAGGTTTCCTTAGATGACGGCTGAGCTAGGGTCCAAAATCCGCAGCTAGCCACATTGCAAAAAAAGGGTTGGTGTTCTGTGGAAAAATGTGATGTGTTCGTGTGGCATTTTGGGGCACTTGCCTTACCTGCTCAAGTGAGATACCATTTGTATTGGGAGACTAAGGGGGATGTTGGGAAATGTGTGGCTCCCTACAGATTTCTGGGGTTTTCCTAAAAGAAATGTGAGGAAAATGTGTGTTTTAGTCAAACTTTGAGGTTTGCAAGGGCTTGGGTGTAGAAAAACCTGGTGGACGTCACACAAGTCAACCCACCCTGGGTTAACCTGCATGTCTAGTTTTAAAAAATATACAGGTTTGCTAGGTTTCCCCAAGTGCTGGCTGAGCTAGGGTTCAAAATCCACAGCTAGCTACATTGCAAAAAAGGGTCAGTTTTTCGTGGAAAATGTGAAGTGTAAAAGTAGTGTTTCGGGCACTTTCCTGTCCCAGGAACTATACCTACCCAAACAAGTAAGGTACCATTTGTATCGGCAGACATTTGGGGATACAGAATAGTAAAATATTTGTTATTATCAATTGCATTTCTCTGCATTTGTGCACTTCCAAATGTAAGCCAGTGTGTAAGATTGAAGACATTTTGTAAAATGCCCTCTGAATCACATGCTACTATGAGTACTCACGCATTCGGAGATGTACAAATAACCACTGCTCCTAAACTCTGTATCTGGTGTCTATTCCCAAACAAACATAGGTTTCTTTGATACCCACTTTTCACCCTATATTTTACCTTATGAATTGCTCTATACCCTGTACACAACGAAAACCATTGTAAGGTGCAGTTCGGTTGTTGACTCTGGGTACCTCGGGTTCTTGGGAAAACTACAAACCTTATATATCCCCACATGTCTAGCAGACATTATGGTGTATTTTGTTTGTAATTCGGACATTGTGAAACGAAGTTACAAGTAAAATTGTTGACACAAATGGACTTTTTTCCTACTCATTTTTTATATATTTATTTTCATTTCAACAGTTAGTTTCTTTGAGAAAACCTTGAGATATCTACACAAATGACCCCTTGCTGAACTCAGAAGTTTGTCTACTTTTCAAACTCTATAGCTTCCGGACTCAACCATGGGTTTCACCCTGGTTTCCAACATAAACTGGAAGTAGGTTGAAAGCACAAAAATTAGAAAAAATGAGCTACCTCTTTGAAAAATGCCAAGACTGTGGTAAAAAAAATAGGGGCATATTAGCAAGACCCACGTTAAAATTATCGCCGTTTTAGCGGCAGGAAACTGCCGCTAAAACGGCGATAATGGGCTTGCTAATATGCGTGCTCTAGAATTCAATAGAAGCCCAGGTTAGATGTCCTGCACATCTAACCTGGGCTTCTATTGGAATTCTATGACGCATATTAGCAAGCCCATTATCGCCGTTTTAGCGGCGGTTTCCTGCCGCTAAAACGGCGATAATTTTAACGTGGGTCTTGCTAATATGCCCCATAGTTTTTTTGATTCAGCTCTGCATGCCCTTAAAAGCCAGGAAAATTGTGACTTTAGCACAGCAAACCTTTTATTGATGCCATTTCCAGAAGAAAAAAACCACATTTTTTTGCGGAGCACTTTTGTCCTAAAACCCGCAAAGTATAGCTATATTATTATTAATAATATTATTATTATATTATCCACAAACCCTGGTAGCGTTTGGAATCCCCAAGATGTTGGAAAAAAGGACCCAAATTTGGCGTGGATACTGTATGTGGAAAAAGAATTATGGAGACCTAAGCGCAAACTACCCCCAAATAGTCAAAAAAACTCTTAGCATTCTAGGGGAAAAGGCTTAGCAGCCAACGGGTTCATGGTAAAAGGTGCATCTAGATACCTATAGTGTGGACACAGTAAAACCCAAAACCAGAGTCTAATTGTAAAATATAATTGGAATTTGAAGAATAAAAATGCACACCTTTTATTACAGAGAGAATACACATATAGGCTTGTTCTGCCAGTCCCACATTGCATATTTTACAGAAACTATTTTACTCTGGATATTTGGAGGATGTTTCTGTGCTTGGTGCTCCTGTCTTTTCATTTAAGATAAAACTCAATTGTTGGTGAATAACATACTCAGTGGGTTCTGGTGAATATGTGTTTTCCTTTCTTAAGAAACCTATGCATTTGCATTCCTTTTTTGTATTGTGTGTGAAAGTATAAAAATAGCCAGATATTGAATATATATTACATAGAAAGAGTCACATAATACCACATAATTTGCAATTTTACTAAAAAATGTAGTCAACCATTCCATATAATGTGGTCCTCTTTTGTTGCACAATACCAGTTGCCCTCCCTATAGGAGTGTTAAAGAGATTGCAGTTGGTGTTTATAGGTAGGCAAGATGATTTTTAGGTCTGGCCAAGACCTTTTGATTTTACCAAAATTATATGTATACATTACTCACTTAAAGGGGCTTTCCGCTACCTCTCTTCATCTATTGGTCTGTTATTGTGTCATTCACATTTGGCTTCCGCCCACCACAGCTTACAACATGGGGCAATGAGTCAGCCTACTTCAGCCACTTGTTAACTTTACTTTGGGTGACCGCATTTTGCCCTTTCACCAGTAGCGGCCCGTGGAGGGAGTTCCGTGGGGCGGTGAGGCGGGGCAGGGGCAGGGTGGGGGGTAGTAAACACCGGAATATGGATGAACGGAGGTAAGTAAACAATTAAATAAATAAAACGAATTTCGTTGCGCGCGCTGCATCGCATTTTCGATGCAGCGCGCGCAACGAAACGTTTTATTTATTTAATTGTTTACTTACCTCCGTTCATCCATATTCCGGTGTTTACTACCCACCAGCCTGCCCCACCCCCGCCCAGCCACACCGCCCCACAGAATTCCCTCCAAGGGCCACTACTGCCTTTCACAATGAGCATATCCACAGACAGGGTAATTCCCTTTAGTGCAGTGTTTTTGTTTTTACTTTATAATGCCTTTGTATTTGGAGTCTGAGGTGAAAGCAGTACTTTACTACAAGATGTGAGTGCAGGCCACATCCCACACTTTATCAGATCCTGTCTCTTGACAATGCTGTTATAAATACCTTTTGGAGTGTCCTTGTTTATCTGACTGCTGGTATTCACAGCATAACACATTGCATCCATTTGAAACTGTTCTGTATTAAGTTATCCTCTTTTTCCTTTACATGCAGTACACAAATGAAACCTTCAATATTATACATGAGAATTCATAATCTGAGAATTCTTGAGAACATGTTTAGTCAGGACTCAGTTTCACCAACGGTTCTTTAATTAACTTTGCCCAGGAAGGACATGATTCTGTATCATGTTTGCAGCCCTTGTGACACTTTTTTATCTGTATCCTTCTTCTCTTCATTCTATTGTTCTTTTGCCCATTCCGTATTCGTACTTTCTTTGTTTCTTAGTTTCTTTCCTTCTTTTTAGATTTTTCTCTCTTGTCTTCTTTCTTTCCTTCTTTTCATCTTCTTTCTTTCTTTCTCTACCTTTTTTTGTTTCTTTGTTTCTGTCATTTTTCTTTCTTTATATGTCATGCTTTCCTTCTTTCTTGCTTTCTCTCTTTCCTTTTTCTTTATTTCCTTTATTCCACCTTTCCAGCTTTCTATTACTTTTCTTTGATTGTATCTTTCTTTCTTTCTTTCTTTCTTTCATTCTTTCTTGCTTTTTTAGTCTTTCTTTAATTTCTTTCCATCATTCTTTCCTTTCTTTTCTCCTTCTTTCTTCCCTTCTTTCTGCCCTCCCATCTTTCTTTCTTTCTTGCTCTCTTTCTACCCTTCTTTCTTTCTCTTTTTCGGTTTTCTTTGTTTCTTTTCTTCTTTCTTTATTGCCTTTTTTCTGGCCTTCTTTCCTTGCTTTCTTTTTCTCTCTTGCCTTCTTTCTTTCTTTTCTTTCATTTATTTCTTTCCTTCTCTCTTTCATAGTTTCTGTCTTTCTTGCTTGCTTGCTTTCTTGCTTTCTTTCTTTCTTTGTCAGATGCAAGAAGCTGGCATCCAATGGCAGAATGATTGGCTTTTTTTAGGTCTGTGTTAGCCAAGACCTTTTGGTTTTCCTAACATTATGGGGCAGATTTACAAGCCCCTGGCGACATCTTTACGACACTGTTGCGTCACTTATGTGATGCAGCATTGTCGTAAACAATGCGCCACTATGCGACAGATTTACAACGTGACGCATCTAGTGAGATGCGTCACGTTGTAAAGCCCTGCGCTACATTATACCTGCGTCAGGTATAATGTATTCAGGGTGGGCGTTCCGTCGCAAGGAAGCCTAGTAAAAGTGACGCAGTGAAATCTACAAGGTTTCACTGAGTCACTTTTACATCCCCGCTGCGTCAAAACCTAGGATGCCCCTGAGCAGTGCTGGAGTTGCGTCGCGCTTGCGACACGACTCCAGCACTGCGTCACCTATACGCTGACAGATGCGTCACGCATCTGTCTCTCCTTGCGCCATGGTGCACCGCATTGTAAATGCGGCGCATCCATGGTGGCGCAAGGGGTTCCTAACGTCACGCAAAATAACTGGCGCATCCCTGCTGATCTGCAGGGATGCGCCAGTTATTGTAAATCTGCCCCTATGTGTATACCAAAGTTACTTAGAGGGGTTTTCAGCCACACTTCATCCATTTGTCTGTGGTTGTGTCATTCACATTTTTCTCTAATGAGATATAGCAAGCTGCCCTTTCACGATGAGAACATCTACACACAAAGTAGATCCCTTCAGTACCAGGGAGTACTATTGTACTGTGTGTTTTCTTTAGACCAAAAAACATTTTTGCCTTCAGTTAATGTTTGTTTTTAGATTGATGAACACCCAGCAGATTCCCAAACAAAAAAGTTTTGCCAAACCATGATAAAGTAAAACAAGAATTGCCAAATGTCTAGTGAGCACCACCAGACCTTTTGGCTCTCCCAGTGCTGTTCTTAGTTGGATCTGAAAGGAACAGTGGAGCCGGATCATGGCTTAAGGGGAGTCATGCTCAGGATTTCTGTTTTAACCTGGGTGACTATTCTGGACACCTTGGCGAAAGGGGCAACCATCAATTTTGTTATGACTGTGTGTCCTCCCTCCCAGAGGGGATGAACAGCACAGCTGAGTATCTAATTATAACATAAAGTCAAATGGAGAATGGACCGCAGGCCAAAAATCGAAATTGCTCTTTAGAGCTACAGATGAGTCCTGTTTACCCAGGGCATTAACTAGCCAAATATCAGTGATTGTTGCCTGGAAGGCTAAAAATGTAAACATATATTGAGCTCTAAAGATGTGTGTGTGTGCCAGCAGCTGGATTGACAAGCCCAAATACCTGTTTAAACACTAAACAAAGTGGCATAGTAAGTCCCCAACAAGGCCCAAAATGTACATCCAGCTTTATTTCTAGGGGTGCGTCTATGCACCCTTGGATTAACAACCAGAAATGTTAATATAAACAGAACGCAAGTCACAAAGCAAGTCACTAACAAGGCCAAAAATCAGATACCATCAGCACCAAACAGTACTTAAGTTGTAAAAAGAAAAGTGCAGGGTCCCAAAGTTTCTCCTAGGAGTCCCGCCACCAGAGCTGCTGCAGAGTACCAAGAATGCAAAGTACCGATCTTGATTCCACCTCATGCCTCTTTCTTCCACCCACTTCCACTTTATGTCTCTTTCTATCTTTTTTTCCAGTTTTTTCACCCTTACTTTCTCCATATGTCACTGTTTTCCTATCTTTCCTTTCCCCCTTTTTCTACCTTTTCTGTCTTTCTCTCTCTCTCTCTCTGTGATGTAAAATCTCATAATGAAAAATAAGTCTGAGTGCTCAGAAAAGAGAGTTGGGACCCACCACCTACAGCTATCAGCAGAAGCTATAACTGGCTCAGCAGAGACGCTAATGGAGGTGATGTTTCCATGAGAACCTGAATATGCATCTTAAATGAATAGGGCTAACAAGAAAAAGCGCTAGAATGGTACGCTTAACACAATCTTCATCAATCTTGAATTTAATTACCTAACTCTATGGGCTAGAAATCATGAGTGGAGAGGCGAACACCAATCACAATCCATCTGTGGATGTCACATGGAGGCTCGCGGACCCGCTCATTTCCATTGGCTGTGCCTGTAATAAAGAGAAGGGGCATTGGGGCAGATTTACGTTCTACAAAGCAGCAAAATTGACTGTGCTTGTCCGGGTGCAAGGTATACATATACAGCGAGGCTTAAAGTGTTTATGTTAAGGGAGAAAATAGGATACACAGTCATGCGGATGACAAACACTAAATTTAAACAAATTAACTGAACCACATGGTTCCAATTATATCAATAGATGCAAAAAAGAAGTATTGATTATGTTAAGTGTAGAGGATCCATTAGTATTTGCTCTACAGCGTCCATGCATTATGAGCTCATCTGTGTCAAACTGCAAGCAAGGCCCCAAGCGCCATGTGTACAAAACCCTTTTGCAGATGCAAACCATGAAATTAGCAAAATCACAGTTTTTTGTGATAATAAAAGTGCATTAAACAGTGTACTAAAGACCTTTTACGAGTCAGAAAAGTCTTTTACACTCGTAAAAAGGTTTTTGCAATGCTTTACTAATCACAAAAAAGAGGAGCCGTGAAAGTGACACCTCTCTCCTATTTGCAAGTCAGAAAGGTATGTATCAATGGTTTGTGACCACAATTATTGTCACAAAACATTAATCAGCTGCTAGCCCCTCGAAGAGAGTGACAAAAGATTTGGTAAAGGAAGCTGTCTAGTGGGACCTCTTTCCTTTTTGAAACTGTGTCGGACAGCCTTGGGGTGCTGATCTCTTCAAAAGGGAAAACTCATTTTAAAGTAGAACCTGTCCCTTTGATGGACCTAGGCTGTGTTAACAGATGTTTCTTGTTTGTGACTACAAATGCAGGGACGGAGGTCTGCTGTCCCATGCCAGTCTCCATCCTTGCAGTTACAGGCAATCACAGCTTGTTTTGATGTCCTCTGCAAATGCAGAATTTGCAAAGTGACCAATTAGAACATAGGTTGCATTGCCGTTTGCACATCCATTTGCAAAGTAGTGATGGAGCAGGATAAATGAAAAATTTTAACCTCCTAATAATTTTCGTAAAATAATTAATAAACATGTTCGTTTAAGTAAATAACCAACAATGTATGTTACATGTGAAGGGTAAAGGTAACACGCTATTTTGTGTGCAAATTAATCTACTTATAATTGTTGACGTGTCTAACATAATCTAATATTTGCATACTAATAAAATAATAAACGCATGATTTGTGCTTTGAAAATAAAACGTGTGGTGGCAAAATAAAGCGATGGTAAGTAAGGGACGGCTTTATATGTTGCTTTTTGCTAGGTAATACCTAATTGAGGTACGTAGAAAGACGGGAGGGAAACGAAAGGGTTTATATTCTTTATTTTAACAATATTTTGTTTATCTTTGAAAATAGTGCGCTTAGGCCTGTTGAGCAGCGATATAAAATGGCCGCCATGAGCTAGAGTACGCATGTGCGAGAAGCCGTGTGGAAAAGGAGAAAGGCTGTGAACAAGAATGACCACATGTTCGTGCTGAGAGCCTAGGATGGAAGTATGGTCAAGGCTATTGTGACCTTACTGAGCAAATGTGTGCCAAGATGATCAGCAAGAAGCGTGAGAAGTCAAAATGAATAAATGGACAAACGGAACTGTTGAACCTAAAAAGTATCAGAAAATGATACAAATTGGACTGATCGAAACTGATGAGTAATGTCATGAACTGTGGGAAACGATGCAAGCATGGACATTCCACAAAGAACTGGTTAAGACAAGGAAGTTTGATAAAAATGTATATGGACTTGAATGGACCATTGAGAGAGAATCACGCCATAAAGAGGCAACATTTTATTTAGTAAGCGAGAATTAGGGTATAAGAAGACCTACTCCGGGTGGGAGGGATTAGTATTGTATTATATTATTATTGATGATGATGAGCGAGCGTACTGTTAGGGGAAGAGAGAGCTGAGATTGACGATAGATGAGTTACGGGTGCTGAGTTGCTGTTGCGGATGATCGAAGCTGCTGCTGCTATTTTATTAAGTATAAGATGCTGCTTTTGGAGAACCTTTTTACTCCTGATAGATTTTTCATTTAGAGCTATTAGATTTTCCAAGACAAATAGATTGATCTTTTGGAGTTCTTGCTGTGACAAACTTTATCTTCCATCTAATAGGTATGCATTGTAATTTCAATTTATTCTTATAATGATGATAAATGTAATAATCTGAGTGATAAACTTAAAACTTATGCATTGTTTCTAAAACTTTATATAAACTTTATTATCTTTAAACAAATGACTCAGTGATTCTTTAGCTCAATAATTAAGGTAAAATGTTAAAGAGTTTATTGTGATTGAGCTGGTCTTAATCACCATCAACTGATTCCTACTAGTTGGTCCATCGACCAATGAGCGGAATACCTTAAAAGCAATGAGAAACATTATGTCGTGTTAAAAAGAGGTATCCCGTCTCCTTCCAGCGAATCGTTTTACTGTTTTTTCTCCTAGGTTAAGGACGGAGGTAATCCAGGGAATAAATGAGTAAGTGAATGTATATGCGGTGTTAATGGGCCCCACCGTCATATGGATATAGTCTGTGTATTGGAGAGATAGTTGTACCTGGATGACCGAGTCATATAGGAGAAGAATTTGTATTGTTAGCGCTGGATCAGTAGTCAGTGTCAATTTTGTTTTGCGAAAGGGTTTTATTACATCAGGCCCTTGCCTGTGTCCTTGTAAATGGTGTGCACCTTGCATATCGAGCAGGAAGCAACGTGGGACCTTATTAACGTGGCGCAATACAGAGGGACAAAATATTGAAAGGGAAGGATGTATACATTTTCTACACCTAACTCCACATCTATGGGCCCGATTCACAGAACTAACTTAAGACAAAATCCTAAACTTACTACCATTGTAGGTATTCTGGTATTCACAGAAGGCACTTACTCATTTTGAGTAACTTACTCATTTTGTGTAACTTACTATTTTGGTATTCACAGAAGGCACTTACTCATTGATGAGTAAGTGCCTTCTGTGAATACCAAAATGGTAGTAAGTTTAGGATTTTGTCTTAAGTTAGTTCTGTGAATCGGGCCCTATGTGAACAAAACCGTAGTGGTCGAAACGCGTTGGTTGGTGGTAATGGTGATGATAATGAGAAAATAAAAGGAGCCTGAATACATATTCCCTGGAGTGCGATTTTCAATTTGGAGGTAAATAGACTGCGAGATTTGATTCCATCTCGTCTACTCGCACTGGCCGAGCTGCGCACTGCTAAAGGAATCGTTTGGTGGTATAATATATATATTATTAGAAAGAAAAAAATGGCGCTTATCAGATTGACAAAGTCTGTCGTTACAGCCGAAACGCGTCTCTCCTGGTAGCTGGGTCGTGGGAGGCCCAATGCAATAAAGAAGCCATATTCCTGCAATCCTCGTGTGCGTTCTCTTTTACCTTGGGAGCAGAGATTGTGGCTTATATTTCCAAACATCGACGGTTGATGTTTTTTGTGCACCACCCGTTGTTCTGGGCAGTCGGAGTAACCGTTCTTTTGAGGAGTAGCATGGGAGTGCTTTACCGGCCTACCCCCAGACCAAGCCCCGGGACGAGTAATAGGAGGCGTGGACGTTATGGGAGACGGAGACTCGGCGCGGGGAAATCTTCCGATTTTCAGCGCTGGGACGAAGCTTCGCCATACACACTACAGCCCCACTCAGGATCCCGAGGGTGGTTTGGTGACTGGGCACCAACATAAGCATTGGCTTTGGTTTGGTGAGGATTGCGGTGCATATTAATCTTTTGGTGAGGATCTCCCCCGACCCCGCATTTTGAATAACATTGGGCTGTTGGACATATTTGTGATTTATCCAGCCGGACATTCATACGGTGATGTGGACTGGAATGCCTGTGATCTGCTTTCTGTAAGCTCATTTGATGCGGAAAGTATGCACATGATGTTGTTTTATTTTCCTTAGAGTATTTCAGAAGACTAAATACTGGCTTAGTTTCTTTCGATGTTCACAGCTTGTCCATGTGTAACAAACATAGCAAGGTATGCTGTGAATTTATGCTTGCCACGTCCAAACTGATGATGCTTTTGATAACGCCGATTCTTATCTAATTATCTATAAGAACCTTCTGGTCGCCAAGATCTTTTTACCTGTTGAATAGTGTAAAGGAGAGAATCTCATCTGGTTACATAACAGCATTCATTTTGTCTGAAAGGACCACTGACTCCGAATTCAAGTTTAAGAATTTATTATCGCCAAAAATAACTGGACATGCAAGCACCTCAACACGAGGTTAAAGAAATAGATGGGCACTAATACAAATAATAACCTACGCAGGAGTCTCATCCGACTCAAGATAAGGAGAATAGAAAGTTCTAGAAGGACCAACCAGACTATGATTGCTCCAATTTCTAAGTTGCTCTTCATTGGACTAAACAAGCTTAAAATCAATTGCTGTCCCTACACTAACGCTAAGTGACATCCCTGCATAACGATTTTCCCAGGCAAGAGTGAATAAAGGTGTCAGCTGTGAAGACTTCCTAAGAAGTGCAATCACATAATACCTAAGCTCAGCTCTGTCCTTCTCTCTGGTCTCCCCTACCTCTTCTCTGGCCTCCTCCCTCGGGGCACTATCCCTAATATAAAACCCCAATACAATTGTACACGCCTTTGTCACGCCTCCTTGGCCAGGTCTTCTCTCTTGTACTTTTTCATCGAAACGGTTACTTCATCCTGGACGGTTGCGATGACCTTGAGTCCCAGGCACCTTCTCCGCTGAAAGTATCATCCCTAAATTCCATTGCATTCCCGTACCATGCCTCCCGTCTCTCTAACTTTTGAAAACAAAGAGTTAGTCTTTACTAACGAGACATGTGTCCTTGCACCTGCAACAAAAGATACGTTCAACAGAAACCTTCTACTGTACAAATTAAATCTACCGTTTGTGCCCAGAGAGCCTTACCAAGAGAAACTTTTCTCGACCTACAAAATAAGCTAACATAAGAATAAACCAGGCCTTTCCTAAGCATATATGTAGTCAGGCCTTTACATATGACTTTTAAACACACATCTTACTTTTCCCTATAAGCATTTTCATTACGATTCATATGCAAACAATGAATTACATGTGCAGCTTTAATATGGTGCACGTTTAAACTACTGCAATTACGTTACACACGAACTAATTCCTCTAAGCATTATGTTTACTCAATTCAATAACCATTACATTACATAATTATCATAGCACAATTATACTGCTGATTCACTTTGTCTCAGCGAACTATTCATTCTTTACTAAACATGCATGAATATACAACTGAATATACGAATATATGTCTGAATACATGTGGGTGCGGCCTATCAGTGATTATGATGCACCCCTACAATTCACAAGAACATTTCGCTCTATCATTTCCCCCCTTTGATGACTCCTGTCATCACATTTCATTCTACTCCCTTGGAGAAAGAACCGACCTAAACAGAACTTGTTGCCATCTTCCCTGATCTTAGTTTCTCCATGCTCTTGAGCCTTTGATACTGACTGTCCTGCAGTCTTGCCAATCTCATCTCATTTTCCCTCAAAGCTCTCTTGACTCGGCCTGCTCGATACCACTTGTAGGCCTTGATCAAAATCCACAAACCAACCACACAAACCACCAAAATAAGGAGGGGTCTCAGAAAGTACCCAAGGAATCCCTTTCCTAGATTCGCAAACCAACCTCCCACTTGACCAAAACCCTTGCCGACCTTTTCCCAGGCCCCCTCTTCGGTCAAATCCGCTATTTTTGTGTGGATTGTAGTGATGTTACTTATATATTTCTCCAGATCCTTGCTACGGTCTGGTATATAAGTGCAGCACTCTTGAACCTTCAACATTTTACAGACTCCGCCCTCTTTTGCCAATAAGACATCCAAAGCAAGGCGATTCTGCAAAACCATTCCCCTTATCGACAACATCTCTCCTTCCACCAACACCAACGACTTTGCTGTATTCATTGAAAATTCATCCACCACAGTCG
Source organism: Calotriton arnoldi (assembly GCA_963921515.1). NCBI lineage: Eukaryota > Metazoa > Chordata > Amphibia > Caudata > Salamandridae > Calotriton > Calotriton arnoldi. The sequence goes on from CAWUFW010002907.1 coordinate 1,017,739, forward strand.
CTAACCTCCGGATCTTCACATCATTCAAGACTACTCCCAGACTGGGTATCATAGCTCCAAAGATGTCTCCCACAACTATTCCTGCACTTGCAGCTCTTCTCGCTCTTGAATGCTCTCCACCTTCTAGAAGATCTAAATCTTCTGTATGGTAAATCTTTGGAAATATTATTGCCAAATAACATGTTCCATACCAATTTGCAGGCAACCTCACATAAGCATTCTTCCCACATACGTAATACACCGTTGGTATCACTTGTACAGGACCTTGGAGAAAATCTTTTGCCACATCTGCCATGGTGAAAACGTGATCACAAGTACTTTGTCCCACTGCTACCTTCTCGTAGTAAGTCTGATAACGCCTTATACACAACTTACCCCTCTGCTCCTTATCTAACGCTATAGGACCATAGCTTCCCCTGGTCTTATGCAACTGTTCTTCCTCTGTCCAATCTGTCCTGTGATGCCCCAAGTCTCGGGAGTGAGTCAGCTTTCTATACCTATCCTCAACCTGATCTACAAACTTTCTCTCTACATCCGACATCAAACAAGTCAGATTGTGTCTGTGTGCGAATGCTGTATCCAATTCCAAACTCGGTATGAAGTACTTCCTGAGTCTATCTTCCGTCTTATAATAGTCATATTTATTCAAATGCTTGTAAGCTGGGACTTCGGGAAGCACTGCGTCGAAATTGGAAAAGAAATACTCAAACTGATCTCTCTCATAAAATAAACTAAGCAAAAGACTACATGAAATACCATAAGTCAGTGGAAGATGGTGGTACCTAATACCCTCGTCCACTGAAGTAGGCAACTGCATACACACATAACAATCTTTCGCATCCATCACATCAACATACTCATACAACAACTTAGCATATGCATTCAACTTAAAATCACCTTTAGATAAATCTACATGTAATCTACGACTTTCTTCTAATAGCAAAGCTCTGGAGCTGCCCTGTCTACCCCCTTCTGGCTAGGTGTGATAGGTGTTGGTGTCCCTGTCACCCCCTCTACTTCTAGCTCGTGCGAACCAGTATATGAGACTATAACTACTATGATTATAGAAACTATTACACTACTTATAAGGATGCCTACAATCCATTTAGATCTACGATTGGGATCTCCCGGCTCCATGGTTTCGAAAGTTCTCAAAAGTCTTGGTTATAGCAAAGAACCCTGAAAAAGTCTCTGTCCTTTATTTGTGACTTGCTTAACCAGCTCGAGCAACCATGAAATCTCCGGATTTTCCCTTTTCGATCACAATCTTATTTACACAGTCCAGAAAAAGACTTCCCTAGTTTTCGTTCCTCTTCTGTGGAAAGTCCCTAAGTTTATTCTTCTTCCACTCGGACCTAGGTTATCTTCTTCTTTTAGACTTTTATTTACAGTTTATAGTTGATCCACTATAAGATCCTCATTGAGCAATACCAGAACGTGATACAAAAGTTCAAGACGCAAAATCAACACTTCATGTGAAAACGGTTCAACTCCAAAAGGTGGGAATTCGAGTCGATGCAGAACCAAGTTTCGGACTTCACTCAGAAGCGGGGATTCGGAACCGTGAGGGTCAGTGTTCCTTCTATTTCGAGCCCTGGCAACTGCAGCACCACCTTCACCACCACATTCGGGCTCCGACGGACCACCTGCACTGACCTCAGCCTTCCCGTGCTCACCACCCCCTGCATCAAACACAGTGTAAGTCCACTCAGGGGTAGAGTATCTGCGACAAGGCACTCTTGTTCTCTTTGACCTTCGCCGACTGTCTTGTGCTTGATCTTCGTCACTTGCTTCTGTTTCAGATGCTTCGGACACTGGAGCAAGGTCTCTTTCCGGTGCTAACCTCAGGTTCAGTCGCCTCTGTCTTTCAGGCCAACTTTCTGCACTTCTGTTCGTTCGTCTGCCTTCCCCTTCTATACCCAGTGCACTACTTCCTCTTTCTGCTGAATCTGACTCTTCTCCGCCCACTGCACCGTTTCTGTCTTCGGTGTCTGAGTCAGGGTTCGAACTGTGGAAACCCCCTTCAGCTTGCTCTAGTGCACCACCAGCTGTGTCAGCGACCCTTACAGCTTGACTTGTCCTCCCATGTGGCCCTGCCACATCAGCTGGATTTTCATTTACGAGAGGAGCTGTTTCTTCCAAGGGTGCTGAAACTCTGCGGGTATGGGAGGCATGCACCCAGTTCGGCAATCCTCCACACTTCACTGCTGTGTTCGTGATAAGTATCACCTGATACGGGCCACGCCAGCGGGCATCCAAGCAACTCTTCCTCACGTGCTTCCGGACGAGCACCCAGTCACCGGGACACAAGTCGTGGCACAGATCACTCGAGGTTGGGACCACTGCTGCTTGCACCTGCTGGGATACAGAACGGACCACATCAGAGAGTCCTTTACAATAATCGAGAATCAAATCATCAGTGATGCTTATCAAGGCTGTAGCTGGTACTGCTGGCAATCTCATTGCCCTTCCCATTAATATCTCATGGGGGACAACCCGGTCTTTCTGTCTGGGACACTTCGCATGCTCATCAGCACGAGCGGCAAAGCGTCGGGCCATTTCAGGGATGTCGAAGAACACATTTTTGCCATCCGGGCCTTCAAAGTTCCATTAACTTGTTCCACCATCCCAGAAGCCTCTGGTCTGTAACTACAGTGGAGTCTCTGGTCAATGTTCAATGCAGCACAAAGTAACTTCATGATTTCACTGTGGAAGTGCCTTCCTCTATCTGATTCCAAAGAGGTCGGGATCCCGAATCTAGGGATGAGCTCCCTCAACAATAACTTAGCCACTGTGAGAGTGTCACACCTGCGTGTGGGGTAAGCCTCCACCCACCGTGAGAATACACATACCAACACTAAAATGTACCTCAATCCATTACACTTAGGCATTTCCACAAAGTCAAGCTGTATTCTGTTGAAAGGCCCACCTGACCTTCCAATGTGACTCAATGTAACTACAGTTTTCTTTCCAGCGTTCATCTGCTGACACGTAACACACCTTTGACACACTGTTTCAGCCATTGCTCGGAACCGTGGGTTATACCACGTCTGTCTAAACACCCTCATCATTGCGTCTCTACCAAGGTGTGCCTGTCCATGTATCAGTCTTGCCATCGGACTCAACAATTCTTCAGGTAACACGGCTCTCCCATCGTTGGATACCCACACATCCACATCTCCTTTCTCACAACCAGCTTTGATCCATCCCTCTCTTTCCTGGTCTGAAACTTCATCCTGCAATCGCTTAAGCTCTTCCCAAGTGTCTGCCATGGCCAACATTATGCTGAGCTCGGTTCCTTCTTGGCTCTCCTCTACCTCTCTATCTGTGAATATGCATCCTTGTTCTGCACAGAAACGGGCGACTTCGTCCGCGTAATTGTTACCCAATGATACAAAGTCCTCCCCTTTCCCATGGGCTGAACACTTTACCACAGCAATTTCTTTCGGATGCTGTAATGCATCTAACAGTTGTCTTACATATTCTCCATTACGAATGGGTGAGCCGGATGATGTCAAAAATCCCTCTGAGACCATAACTGCCCGAAGTCGTGCACCACGCCAAACCCATATTGGCTGTCTGTGTAAATCGTGATTCGAATTCGATCAGCGGCCAAACAGGCACGGGTCAAGGCAATGATCTCAGCTACCTGCGCGGAACGTACTCCTTCTAGGCAAGCAGCCTCGACCACTCCTGAAATGGTACATACAGCAAACGCTGCTCTCAATTGCCCCACACTGTCTCTTAAGCATGAACCATCGACAAAGAAAATTTCATCTGGGTCGGCCAATGGTTCATCGACAATGTCAGGTCTCGGTTTGGTGCAAAGCTCGGTCACATCGAGACAATCATGGTCCGCACAATCTTCATCATCCGTGTTCGGTGTAGGCATCAATGTCGCAGGGTTCAAGACAGAACACCTTTTCAGAGTCACATTCTCTGCGGCAAGTATGACTTGCTCGTACCTCGTTAACCTATTGTTCGTTAGGTGCTGTGTCTTGGTCCTGGTCATCAATAACTCAACCGAATGTGGCACATGTACAGTCAATGGATGTCCCATTACAATGCTTTCACATCTTTCAATGCTGACACCTGTTGCAGCAACGGATCTTAGACATCCGGGCAACGCAGAAGCTACTGGATCTAAAGTAGCTGAAAAATATGCCACTGGTCTACGGACACCTCCATGATTCTGAGCTAATACTGCTAATGCACATCCTTCCCTCTCGTAACAAAACAATGAAAAGGCCTTGTTGTAGTCAGGCATTCCCAGTGCCGGAGCCCTGCACAAATCCTCTCTCAGTTTCAGGAATGACATCAAGCACTCCTCGTCCCATGGTACCGGATCACTCACATCCTTGTGCGTAAGCCTCTGCAAAGGCTTTGCTCTCAAGGAGAAACTAGGAATCCACTGTCGACAGTAGCCAACCATTCCCAGGAACATCCTAACTTCTCTCTGTGTGGTGGGTACTGCCATGCTCATTATTGCCTCAATTCGATCTGGTGACACCTTCCTCTTGCCTTTTTCCAATCTGTGTCCCAAGTACTGTACCTCATTCAAACAGTACTGCAGCTTGTTCGGGGACACCTTATGTCCATTCTCTGCTAAGTGGTTCAACAGGGCTACAGTGTCAATTCTGCAAGCATCTTCTGTTTCTGAGGCAATGAGCAAGTCATCTATGTATTGCACGAGAACTGAGTTCTGCGGCAACACAAGACTCTCAAGGTTCTTCTTCAGGATCTGGTTAAAGATCGATGGACTTTCCGTATACCCTTGAGGGATACGACACCATGTTAACACGCGATTTTCCAGCCTGAACGCAAAAAGAAATTGGCTTTCCTCATGGAGCGGTATCGAAAAGAAGGCTTGACATAAATCGATAACCGTAAACCACTCGGCTTCACATGGGATCTGGAACAGTATTACTGAAGGATTCGGTACCACTGGACAACAAGGGACAACTATCGTGTTGACCTTTCGCAGGTCTTGCACGATCCTGTATTTCCCGCTCGGTTTCTGTAGTCCCATTATGGGTGAATTACAGGGGCTACCTCTGATCTCTTTCAAAATGCCTTTCTCAATGAAAGTCTCGATCACAGGTCTTATCCCTGCAATCGTTTCTGGCGACAGGTTGTATTGAGGTGTCCTGGGGAAATCAACATTCTGTTTCACCTCAATCCGCACTGGTTCAACCCTCTGATTAGACCTATTTCGTCGCCTGCGAAATCCCACACCACAGACGACACTGCGTCTCTCAGATCAGGTGGAAGTTCTTCCACAGTCACCATTGGGTACAGATCTATACACAGATGCTGATTGGTAATTTTAAAGTCAGCATCGTCATCTCTCGTCTGGACCTCCACTCCTCGTGGCGTACAGTAAATCGTGCAGTTCAACTTGCACAACAGATCTCTCCCCAAAAGGCAAACTGGACTCGTATCACACACTACAAACTGATGTCTAGTTTGGAAGGAACCTATCTTTACTAGGATCGGTTCTGTCAATGGGCTGCTTATTCTCTTGTTCGCTACTCCAACAACCTGGATTGATTGTCCCGAGAGGGGTAGGTTAGGGACTACTGCTGATCTTACAGTAGACCGGGTAGCACCAGTATCAACCAAAAGTGTGGCAGGATGACCCTCAATATCTGCCTCCACAAAAGGTCCTCTCTGGTCTACCTCCAAGACCGCTCCAAGTGTGCAGTCTTCCTCCCCCTCAGGCACCGTCAGGATAAAGGGTCTGAGCTACTCTCGTCATAGTCTTCGAACAGGGGCATCTGTTGGTACGTTCGTGTTCCTTGTGAAATCCTTGGAGCTTGGGGAACCTGGGCGTGAGAACTGTATACCCCCCCTTTCATCGTCCTAGGCCTCGTTACTGTGTTAACTACCTCTTGCGCGGGTGCCTGAGTCCCCTCTTCCTCTTCCTGCGACTGATTAGCTGGGTTCAAAGGACACTCGCGTTTCCAATGTCCGACCTGGCGACAAAGATGACACGCAGTGGTCTTCTTCAATGTGGCCACGTCCACTCCTGTCTTGGGGTCTACTGGTTTTCCCTTTCTCTGACCTTGCCCATTCTGGTTCCCCTGGAAATTTCCCTGCTTTCTTCCTAAGGTCCCTCCACTAGGCTGACTCTGTGCTGTCTGCATCTGGACAAGCATCAATTTGTCTTTTAGCTTTCGATGTTTCGATTCCACCTCATCACTACAGTATCTCGCATACCTCAATATTTCATCTAGTGGCTTGTTCTGCCAGCAGATCAAATGGTGCTGTATCATGAGGCTGATTTCCATTCTCAGACCCAGTACAAACTTTGAGACAAACTGTCCCATATCCTTGGGGTCCAAGATATCTAACCCACTATACTGTTTAAAAGCTTGTAGAAGTCTTTCATAATATTCATGCACTGTTTCTTTGGGTTCCTGTACAGTCCGATCTATCTTAACCCAATCTATATCCTGAGGTGAAATCTTCAGTTTCAACCATGTAATCACCTGCTCATACTTTTTCATAACTAGGGGTGACGGACCATTTGTAACCGCCTCTCTATCCGGTTCCGAAGTCGGCCACTCGATAGCGACTTTACAAGCTGTCCACAAATCTCCCGGTACCACTATGTCAAACAAAGTGTTCAAATCAATCCACAATACTTTTGAAATTTTCACAAACCGCTCAACCTGTTTGTACCACTCTACTGGTTTTTCCTCAGCCGAGGAAAATCATTTGTAAATGCAGCCAAATCACCTCTATTCCATGGCACATGCACGTACCCTCCATTCTGTACTTCCCGTAAAGGAAAATTTCCAACACCCGTCGCCCCCTCCTGGAGGCGGCGTTTCCCCCTCAGCTTTCTTTGCTGGTTTCTTCTTGGACCACCTTTCTTCCCATTTGTCCAACAAAATCCATATTCTCATTCCTACAATCAGATCTCTTGTGTGTGTCCTTAATCCTGTGAGTCTTTTCTCCTCCAGCTCCTGGTCACTGTACTGTAGTCTATGTGGTCCCTGCAACGCTTTAGTTTTGTTCAGGTCTACCTCATATCTTTTGGCCAATTCCTTCAATCTATCATGTGCCATCCTAGCTTTTCGAGTCACATCTTTTGCTACAAACAGCAGCTCATCTGATCCATAAATTTCTATCCTTTCCAAGGGCAGACCTCCATTAATCATCTCGTCTACCTCTGCTTTCAATCTCACTACGTCTAGTAACCTTGCCTGTACCGCACTCCTCAGTACATCTCGACAACCCGAGCCATCCCGCTCATCACAGTCACTATTCTGTCCTTGTGACCTATTCCCTTCCATCATATTCCTGGAACTTGGTCTGTCTTCCGAGACGTTCTGTGCCCTATCTCCTTGCATCCTATCCTCTTGGTTTGTTACTGTTGGTGTCCACATCCTCAAAGCTGACTTGGATTCACGCAAAGACTTTGGTCTTTCTGGTCTCTCCTCTTCTTGTCTAAAGGAAGAGTCTGCAGTAGCCGGTAACGGCGTACTTGTCTCCACTGGTCTTGGGAAATGAACCACTCGTACTCCAAACCCATTCCCACTCTCGCTGGTTACTTCTTCCCTTCCCATCTGTACGGAGCCCCCTTCTCTCACTCGGTCTGGGTCATATACCGGTACTATAGGGCCAATGGTAACCGGTACTGTCAAGGAGTCCGGTAATCTTGTGTTCCCAACAGGAGGCTGTGTTATCATAGACGCCGTTGCCCCTCTGTTCCTGTGGAAATCCTTCCCACTACTCTCATGCTAGTCTGATTCTGGCTCCCATCAATTGTTACTGCTGGGGTCGGCTTTCCCTCTTCTGAGTCTGGATTAAATGGTGGTGGCCTCTCTGCCAACATCCTATCCAACAGGCTGTCATCTAGGTCACTGTCGTCCTCATCGATTCTTATTATTTTCCCATTTTGTACTAACAATGGGTACAACTTATCTCCTTCGATCGTTTCCACTCTCCACCTTTTCTCCAATGCATCCCACCTTGCATCTTGAAATGCCCTGACCGATTTCTTCACCCTTTCCTGGCTTCTGTCCTTCTTCCTATCATACGCTGCTCTTATCCACGCATGTAGTGCCTCAAACTGTGTTGGTCTAGGTAGTGGTCGTAAAGAAGCCATTATACTTTTTAGCTGGTACAGCACCTCTAACCTGAAAGTACCATAGCGTGGGAACGACAATTCTCCCTCTGCTTCTGTCATTTTATGCCAATTCTCAAGCCAAATTATAGTATGCAATCCTACATTCTTTGCCATATAATGTGCTGGTGTATCCTCGGGAGGAGCTTCCTCTCCTTCCCGAACAACCACATGTCTATCACCTCTACAAAGTTCCCGTAAAACTTTAAAACATTTCATGATGAATCAACTTTGTATTTGCACTCAAAATGTCAGCTCTTGCTTCTCGATTTCACTCCACCAATACCAGCGCGGCTCACACCAACCGGCCTATCGCAGCGCGGCACTTGTCTGACGTCACTTTTCCTCCGCTCGCAGCAGTTCCCCTCCTTTCTAATTCACTCGTTCTCGCTCGCACCTGTCCCAATCATACTCTGAAATAATATCCGTCCTACCGAACAATTACTTCTCTGACCGTCAGTCTTTACCAATGACCGATCAGCCTCTTGAGCTTGTTGACCTCAATATGGCAACCGTCTGTCCGCGAAACGACCGGACAATCGCCGCTAACACTCTCGATAGGATTCAATCACTCGATGTTCTGCACACAATAACCTACGACCTGCGTTGGTTATTCACACACTCACACATGTGTTCCCTATCTTCAGTGGGTCTGTCAATGACGTCTCGTGACCCCCACAACCTCTGGTCAACGTTCTCAACTCTGGGTGTATTCTACACCACAATAAATCTCCCGGTCCCGCGCGCGCTCACGGTCCGGTTCTCAATCACACAACTCTCTTTCCAACTCCGCAAGACATCACACAACAATAAAACACCGCAATCTACCAAACATCACTCTTTTCATACTCACTCTACCACGAACTGCTACTTCCTCCGCACCGTCACTCTCCGTCAGTTTTCCACGACCTCCGACATCCTTCTCCCGCGGTCCTCTGGATCTGCGTCACTCGGGCTCTATGGGGCAACTTAATCTCCTATCTTGCTCTAGATCTCCCCTTACCATCAAAGGTAACCATCCTACTCTGCTACCAACTGATAACGCTGATTCTTATCTAATTATCTATAAGAACCTTCTGGTCGCCAAGATCTTTTTACCTGTTGAATAGTGTAAAGGAGAGAATCTCATCTGGTTACATAACAGCATTCATTTTGTCTGAAAGGACCACTGCCTCCGAATTCAAGTTTAAGAATTTATTATCGCCAAAAATAACTGGACATGCAAGCACCTCAACACGAGGTTAAAGAAATAGATGGGCACTAATACAAATAATAACCTACGCAGGAGTCTCATCCGACTCAAGATAAGGAGAATAGAAAGTTCTAGAAGGACCAACCAGAAAATGATTGCTCCAATTTCTAAGTTGCTCTTCATTGGACTAAACAAGCTTAAAATCAATTGCTGTCCCTACACTAACGCTAAGTGACATCCCTGCATAACGATTTTCCCAGGCAAGAGTGAATAAAAGGTGTCAGCTGTGAAGACTTCCTAAGAAGTGCAATCACATAATACCTAAGCGCAGCTGTGTCCTTCTCTCTGGTCTCCCCTACCTCTTCTCTGGCCTCCTCCCTCGGGGCACTATCCCTAATACAAAACCCCAATACAATTGTACACGCCTTTGTCACGCCTCCTTGGCCAGGTCTTCTCTCTTGTACTTTTCCATCGAAACGGTTACTTCATCCTGGACGGTTGCGATGACCTTGAGTCCCAGGCACCTTCTCCGCTGAAAGTATCATCCCTAAATTCCATTGCACTCCCGTACCATGCCTCCCATCTCTCTAACTTTTGAAAACAAAGAGTTAGTCTTTACTAACGAGACATGTGTCCTTGCACCTGCAACAAAAGATACGTTCAACAGAAACCTTCTACTGTACAAATTAAATCTACCGTTTGTGCCCAGAGAGCCTTACCAAGAGAAACTTTTCTCGACCTACAAAATAAGCTAACATAAGAATAAACCAGGCCTTTCCTAAGCATATATGTAGTCAGGCCTTTACATATGACTTTTAAACACACATCTTACTTTTCCCTATAAGCATTTTCATTACGATTCATATGCAAACAATGAATTACATGTGCAGCTTTAATATGGTGCACGTTTAAACTACTGCAATTACGTTACACACGAACTAATTCCTCTAAGCCTTATGTTTACTCAATTCAATAACCATTACATTACATAATTATCATAGCACAATTATACTGCTGATTCACTTTGTCTCAGCGAACTATTCATTCTTTACTAAACATGCATGAATATACAACTGAATATACGAATATATGTCTGAATACATGTGGGTGCGGCCTATCAGTGATTATGATGCACCCCTACAATTCATAAGAACATTTCGCTCTATCACTTTACTGATGCATTATGGGATTATAAGTCCTCTGAGTTATTGCTACAGTGAAGTGAAAGTAATAGGACATTCAGCGAGGCTAATGTGATACAGGTGGTGTGCGCAGTCATGTTTATGTCCTGAAAACTCTGGCATGTTTTTTCTACATCGTATTTGAACCATAGAGGAATGTATGTAATTCGAGAAAAAATGTTATTAGAACTAGGCTGTTCGGCGTGTGCGAGTTAAGCAGCAACATTTGAATAATTCAGGCAACCCGTGTCCACTTCACATTGTATACACTGACATCCCAATTGATATATTGGTGCTATCCGAGGTGGTTTGCGCTAATCTTTTTAATCATAGAAGAATAGTGGTTTCAACAAACTGAAATTCGTTTTATCATTTGAAACATGTTTTTTTATACTACAAGCTCTATGTGCAAGGTGTTTTAGATTCAGTATGACAGGGTATTTGCATTGGCAATATCAATAACTATTGGTGCAATTTTTTGAAAATGTTCAAATAGCCATACTATGTTACTATACGATTTTTTGTATTGATGTACACATTGCAGAGTATATAGACGCATTAGGTAATGTATACAACTTTGTATTAGCATGCAGTATTTTTCCCTTTTCTATGAAGTTGTACCACACTATATCTAGAAAGAAAAAAATGTCGCTTACCAGATTGACAAAGGCTGTCGTTACAGCTGAAACGCGTCTCTCCTGGTAGCTGGGTCGTGGGAGGCCCAATGCAATAAAAAAGCCATATTCCTGCAATCTTCATGTGCGTGCTCTTTTTCCTTGGGAGCAGAGATTGTGCTATATATATATATATATTCACTGAAAAAACCATAGGTTTTAGGGAAAGTTATAGTTAGTTGGACATTTCACTCGTACAAAACCAGAGAAATTCACCCGTTATAGTTAGTTCAGCTAACTATAACTCGCGCCCCCGCAATGCACTGCTGATGACGTCACATATTACATCACTCATGACATGGTCAGTGACATCACTGATGACATCTCAAATGACATCACTGATGACATCACTGATGACATCATCCAGTGACTGTGTGTTTCTGTAAAGTTTAAATATGTTTAATATATATAGGAAAAGGCGTATTGAAGAATGAGTGGGTGTTTAAGTGTCTGAATGGATGATTTAGTAGGTGCGTGACTGACTCTATAAGTGAGTGATTAAACGTATCCTACAGAATGCATGGGTTAGTGACTAAACTGTGTGAATGTCTGTATCCGTCTGTCTGTTGGTGTGTAAGTGGCTGCATGGGTTTGTGAATAGCTGCATGAGTGTCTATATGGGTTATTAATTGGTTGTCTGAGTATCTGTATGGGTGCCTGAGTGTTTGAGTGGGTGGGGTGTGTGTGACTCTGTGCATAGATGTGTGAGTGGGTGATTCACTGAGTGCATGGTTTCAAGAGTGCATCTGTGATGGACTGTATGGGTGGGTGAGTGTGTGTATGGGTGTGTTAGTGAGTGAATGTATATCTCAGTGGTACATGTGTGAGTAAGTACATATGTGAAAGACAGTATATATGTGTGTTGGAGTATATAAATGGCTATAAGTGAGAGTGTGTGATTGTGAGAGTGGCTGTATGGATGAGTGTGTGCTTGTATCAGTGATTGTATAAGAGCGTAAGAATGTGCTAGTATTTGTATGAGTAAGTGAGCTGGTGTGTGTATAACTGTATAGGTGAGTAAATGTCAGTGTGATTAATTATTTGCATGACTGACTAGGTGTGTGAGTACCTCTATTGATCAGTGGCAGTGTGTGAGTGTCTATATAGGTGTATGAGTGCATATGATAGTCCTGTACTGAGTGACCGTAAGTATGAGTGACTGTACGGGTGAGTGAGTGGATGTGTGTGTAGACCTAAGAATCAGTTAGTGGGTATGTAGTTATTGGTGTTGGAGTGTCTATGGTTTTGAGAATGGCAGTCTGTAATTTAGAGTGGGTGTATCAAAGGTTATATTAGGGTGTGAGAAGATGCATCAAATTATCACATGGATGATGTCATCAGTGATGTCATTTGAGATGTCATCAGTGATGTCATCAGTGATGTCACTGACCATGTCATGAGTGATGTAATATGTGACGTCATCAGCAGTGCATTGCGGGGCGCGAGTTATAGTTAGCTGAACTAACTATAACGGGGAATTTCTCTGGTTTTGTACGAGTGAAATGTCCAACTAACTATAACTTTCCCTAAAACCTATGGTTTTTTCAGTGAATATACATATATATATATTTAGTATACTATGTATACATGTGAAAATGTGTCGGTCTGCCTGTTTGCCCCGGTGGCACGGAAAAAATGGGTGGAACTGACGTCAGCACGTCGACGAGGTCCTCTTATGGCTCCGATGGCGTCATACGGTGTCGCGAGCGGAGCCGTGCTATTATGACGTCCTCGTCGACGTGGGAGAGCTAGAAAAGAATTTCCGCGGAATGCTGGCGCAGGGGATATTCACCTAAGTGTTCAGGCTAGTCCTTTGGGAGCAACTGTTTATGTTGCCACTCCAGAAACCGAAACCAGTGATCCGAGGGCAGAGGCCCTGCAGATGGCACACGAGGTGGGGAGCCCAGTCGTGTGCACCGGCGGGGCAGCGAAGTGACAAGCACCACTACCCACAAAAAGGTAATGAGGGCACTGAATAACACAGGATCTTCTCTTTGTATCTGGCAGGAACAACGAGGTTAAAATGCCCTAGTTCCAAAATGTAGAATTAGTTCTACAACGGTCTTCAAGAGGACCTGCGATGGATGCCGCTTCTGCCTCCCGTACTCTGGAGGCGGCACATGGGTCACGCGGTACGGTCATACTGCGGCGACGCACACTCGTTGACCTCTCATGGCACTGCTCCACACTTCGGGGAGGACGCTTTCCATTAGCTGTGTTTTCTGTTGACGTGTCGCGCCGGCCCCGTCCAACAACAGAACTCCTTTAGATCCAAACAGACTCTCCACTCTCTCACCGGAAGTGAAACCAGGCCACGCGGACATTTTCACAATACAACAGCAGGGAATGTACTTTTCGGTAAAAAAAAACACATTCCTTCCTCCTAATTTATCAAATAAACGACTCACTGAAGAACAGGGGCCAGCTTCGATCGGTAAACAGCCGTTACAACGACTTTTTTATTTCGCGATACCATTACAACGCATGCATTACCACGCATGCGTTGTACATCGCGAAGTCATTACTACGAATTTTTTTAGAACGCATGGTCATTTACCACGCATGCCTTTCGAATGAATTTCGTTGTAAAGGTATGTATGGTAAACGACCATGCGTTCTAAAAAAATGTAGACGATCCACGTCGTTGTAAGGAAACAGAGGCTGTTCCGTTTCCTCACAACGACGTGCACCGCCCCTCAGAGATGACGTGAAGCAGTAACCACGAGGAGAGAGGAACCACGAGGAGTGAGACATAAGGGGGATTGGGCATGGGGTGGGGGTTACTTTTCTAAGGTTTAGGGTAGTGCAGGGGAGTTTGTGTAGTGTAGACGGTCGTGCTGGGGGTAGTGTTTTAGGGTTTAGTGTAGTGCAGTGGTGTTTGGGTAGTGTAGGGGGTCATGCTGGGGGTAGTGTTTAAGGGTTTAGGGTAGTGCAATGGTGTTTGTGTAGTGTAGGGGGTCGTGCTGGGGGTAGTGTTTTAGGGTTTAGGGTAGTGCAATGGTGTTTGTGTACTGTAGGGGGTCGTGCTTGGGGTAGATTTAGGGTTTAGGTCAGTGCAGTGGTGTTTGTGTAGTATAGGGGGTCGTGCTGGGGTAGTGTTTTAGGGTTTAGGGCAGTGCAGTGGTGTTTGGGTAGTGTAGGGGGTCGTGCTGGGGGTAGTGTTTTAGGGTTTAGGGCAGTGCAGTGTTGTTTGTGTAGTGTAGGGGGTCGTGCTGGGGGTAGTGTTTTAGGGTTTAGGGCAGAGCAGTGGTGTTTGTGTAGTGTAGGGGGTCGTGCTGGGGGTAGTGTTTTAGGGTTTAGGGCAGTGCAGTGGTGTTTATGTAGTGTAGGGGGTCGTGCTGGGGTAGTGTTTTAGGGTTTAGGGCAGTGCAGTGGTGTTTGGGTAGTGTAGGGGGTCATGCTGGGGGTAGTGTTTTAGGGTTTAGGGTAGTGCAGTGGTGTTTGGGTAGTGTAGGGGGTCGTGCTGGGGGTAGTGTTTTAGGGTTCAGGGTAGTGCAGTGGTGTTTGTGTAGTGTAGGGGGTCGTGCTGGGGGTTGTGTTTTAGGGTTTAGTGTAGTGCAGTGGTGTTTGTGTAGTGTAGGGGGTCGTGCTGCGGGTAGTGTTTTAGGGTTTTGGGTAGTGCAGTGGTGTTTGGGTAGTGTAGGGGGTCGTGCTGGGGGTGGTGTTTCAGGGTTTAGGGCAGTGCAGTGGTGTTCGGGCAGTGTAGGGGGTCGTGCAGGGGGTGGTATTTCAGGGCTTAGGGCAGTGCAGTGGTGTTCGGGCAGTGTAGGGGGTCGAGCAGGGGGTGGTGTTTCAGGGTTTAGGGCAGTGCAGTGGTGTTCGGGTATTGTAGGGGGTCTTGCTGGGGGTGGTGTTTCAGGGTTTAGGGCAGTGGTGTTCGGGCAGTGTAGGGGATCTTGCTGGGGGTGGTGTTTCAGGGTTTAGGGCAGTGCAGTGGTGTTCGGACAGTGTAGGGGGTCTTGCTGGGGGTGGTGTTTCAGGGTTTAGGGCAGTGCAGTGGTGTTCGGGCAGTGTAGGGGGTCTTGCTGGGGCTGGTGTTTCAGGGTTTAGGGCAGTGCAGTGGTGTTCGGGCAGTGTAGGGGGTCGTGCTGGGGAAGGGGCAGTGCAGTGGTGTTCGGGCAGTGTAGGGGGTCTTGGTGGGGCTGGTGTTTCAGGGTTTAGGGCAGTGCAGTGGTGTTCGGGCAGTGTAGGGGGTCTTGCTAGGGCTGGTGTTTCAGGGTTTAGGGCAGTGCAGTGGTGTTTGGGCAGTGTAGGGGGTCGTGCTGGGGGTGGTGTTTCAGGGTTTAGGGCCGTGCAGTGGTGTTCGGGCAGTGTAGGGGTCGTGCAGGGGCTGGTGTTTCAGGGTTTAGGGCAGTGCAGTGGTGTTCGGGCAGTGTAGGGGGTCGTGCAGGGGGTGGTGTTTCAGGGTTTAGGGCAGTGCAGTGGTGTTCGGGCAGTGTAGGGGGTCGTGCTGGGGCTGGCGTTTCTGGGTTTAGGGCAGTGCAGTGGTGTTCGGGCAGTGTAGGGGGTCATGCTGGGGCTGGCGTTTCAGGGTTTAGAGCAGTGCAGTGGTGTTTGGGCAGTGTAGGGGGTCGTGCTGGGGGTGGTGTTTCAGGGTTTAGGGCAGTGCAGTGGTGTTCGGGCAGTGTAGGGGGTCGTGCTGGTGGTAGTGTTTTAGGGTTTAGGGTAGTGCAGTGGTGTTTGGGTAGTGGAGGGGGTAGTGTTTTAGGGTTTAGGGTAGTGCAGTGGTGTTTGTGTAGTGTAGGGGGTTGTGAATTTTTATTATAAAAAGAAAATCCAATACCGGAAATAATGCCTCAGCTAGACCTTTTCTCACAAATGAGCATTTATTTCGAGTAAAAGTGAGACAACATTTTTTTTTAAAAACTTTATTTACCATTTTAAATAGTCATTAACAACATCTGCAATAGACACTCATTATAGTTAGGTATTAATTACAATCAGGATTGATAGCATTCCAGTCAAATAACATTTGAGAGCATAGGTGTAAAGACAGAGCAACCAGTGTGACTTGAGCGAGGGGCCACCCTGACATATGGTGCTGTAAACTGCACTAAACATTCTCTTAGAGCTAAATACATCCTATAATACCACCCCTGTCTCACCCCACACCCGCAGGGACAATCCCATCATGTGGTTGTGAGTAGGCCTGGGCGGTAAATTCCGTTCCGCTCGCGAAATTTGCGGAATTTGGGTAATTTCGCGTTCCGCGGAGAACGCGGAATTACCAAAAATTCCGCGATCCGCGGCTTCGCAGAATTTTTTGCTTGTTCGCGCTTTCAAAATGCGTGTTCGCGAGATATTTCTCCCCGAGCACGCAAACAGCGTTCGCGAACAGGAAAAAGCATCGCGAACGGGCGGAACAAGCAATTCCGCGTGTTCGCAGAACTTTTGCGTGCTCGCGGAGATTTTTTAACGTTTCGCGGAGCTTTGCGTAGCGCGACTACGCAAATTCCGCCCACCCCTAGTTGTGAGGATGCCTCCTGTCTCTGCACAAGTAAATATTTTTTCAATGGGCCCCAAATATCCTTTGGCCTGGCCCTAGAGGGCAATGTAGTGGCAAACAAATCAGCGTTGGTATTGCAATATATAAGACTACTCATCCAGGCTTTAGTTTTTGGAACCTGTCTACTGCCCCATCGTAGTGCCAATTCACGTTTGGCCAACAACAAGGCTATGGCCACAAATCTGCGGACTTTCTTGGGAATATTCCGAACAAATCCCAGTAATGCCACCTCCGGGCGGGGGGCCAGGTCGAGAGTAACCATCTTTGACAATATCGCATGAACTGATTTCCAATATTCACACAGTTTAGTACACGTCCATGTCATGTGGGCGAAGTCTGCATATTGTGATCTGCATTTTGGACAGGTGTGTGTGCGTGTGGGATCAATAGTATGAATCTTTGCAGGGGACATGTATGCCCGCCATAAGAATTTAAAGTTTAAGAGTTTATGCTTACTATTCATAGATACTTCTTTGGTCTGTGTACAGCAGTTAGCCCATTGATCGTCATCTATGTCATGCCCTAAATCATGTGCCCAGGCCTCACGTATCTTACGATCCGTGCACGGGAGCAGCGCCATAGTGGCTCTAAACAACTTTGAAGTGAGACAACATTTGATAAATTGCGCTGGCAAAGTCCTGCCCAATTAATGCTGGTGAAATTTGGGCTTGGCTTTTCTTATATGTCAGGTATGTTGTAAAGTGGCATGAGATACAAGTAATTTTACAGTTAAACCCTTTTTGAAAATAAATTGAGGTAATTGAGATAGCATGTGGTGGAATTATGTTTCAACACAGTTATCATTTTGGAGCACTTTAAATAAGTGCAAATGTATGATTTGGAACGGCTTGCTTCTGATGATACAAAATACAGAAATTGTGTCAAGTTTAAAGGAAAACAGGACCAATTTAAAGAAGAGGAAACAGAGTTGGTTCTAGCTTGTGGCATCACCAAATTAAAACTAATCTGTCATGTGTTATTTTGACCATGCTAAAATCTTTATTACCATTTCACCTCTGTACTAAAACACAATGAGCCTCATTTGTAATACCTTCGTTGCACAAATATTTTAAAAATATTTCATTTTCAAAACAATGAAACTTTTTATTTATGTTTGTTTGAAAACCTATACCATACCTTAGCCTTATCCTTTCGGGATCTCCTGTTTCCAGGGAAGAGTATTACAAGTTGAAAGATAGATTGTGCAGTTAGCTGGACAAGTAAACAGATTTCAATATTAAGTCAATTAGCAGCAGTTTGTCAAAGGAGCTGCCTGAAGTTTGGAATTCTATCCTTTAGCACACAGTAAATGCAGCAATAATGTTTATTGTCCATCTCAACACTTTCAATGATCTCTAGGGGTGCTGCAGCACTCTCAGCACCCTACTTCCAGCACCACTGTCCGCAAGTGCCAAATACTCCAGAAGCAAGCACTGGCGATGCCAATAGGTTTGGCTTTAATGTGCTGCACCCTGCACTGCCACAGTCACACCACTCACCATGCAGTCACATAGGCAGTGTATTTTACTTCTGGTGTACTGCGACAGGTGCGAGCACCAAGAAAGAGTGCCTGTCTGCTCTGGTGGGATGAAGCATGGACCAAAACATGTGAGAGGACACAATGGGCTGAAGCTGAGAGCTGAGATTTGTAGGTCAAGGGCCAGCAAGTGCCTTGTGCACCTTGATAAGAGCTGTTTATTCATTGGTAACCTGTGGAGGAAGCCTAGTGGGGATTTAACAAAAGCGTGCTGAGGTAAATTAGGTAACAGGTGTGGCAGGTGTATTGTGCACAATCTGAAGGCGAAGGCAACAGATGTGATATTTAGGTAAGGCAAACAGGGTTGCATTCCTATAATCTGAACAAGACGAAGTGGCTGGATGGATGGCCAACCTTCTCCCTTCCACCCAGAAACAAAGAAGAATTTATCTTAAGTTCTCGAGACAAGAGTGAACATGTACCAGTAATCATGCTGAGATGCTTTCATCCAAATAAGTTCTTTATTTGAATGATGTTAGATTCTTCCAATTAATTATTTCATAACAATTCTCGAAAGATAATTGCATACACAGTCAACACATGTTTCGGGGATCCATCCATTCCTCAAGGCTGGGAACCAGGTTTGCTCCCTCTTATGCAAACATATTTATGAGTTTGTATGAGAGGGCGTATGCCTGGTCCATCCCTTTATATTTCCCTGAGAAGGTGGGCTACTGGGGGAGATACATTGACAATATTTTTATGATTTAGAAAGGAACACATGAGAAACTGGAGATATATTATAAATACCTGTGAGCCTGAGCCAAGAATTATTAGCACATATTTTTAGGAAACTTGCATCAGTAAATATGCTTGTATATGCAGAATAAGCACATGTCTACAAACAAAAGAATAATATACCCTATGAAGAATTTATGTGCACCAAGCGGAATTATAGCCTTATGACAGAATATAAGAAGGAAAAGGGTATTATTACCGAGAGATTTTTGGAAAGAGGATATAGTTTGGACATAGTGGAGAAAGCCAGAAATAGAGCAGATAAAGTTTCAAGATTGGACGTATTACAGATGAGGAAAATAACAGAAAAACATCAGCACATTGAGAAAATTAGGTTCTTCACTATGTATAGTACAGATAACAAGTATATTTTAAAGGTTTGTCCAAATATTGGCCTTTGTTAAAAGGAGACCATGATTTGAGAAAGTATTTAACAGAAAAAACATGTGCTACTTATACACAAGCACTTACTCTAAAGTCACTTCTAAGTCCTAGTGACACATCGAGATATATGGTTCAGAATAAAGTTAGGAGGGTATACAATGGCTTCCAGCATTACCTAATGGGTGTTATAAATATAGAATGTGTAACTTTTGCAAATATTTTAGTGACAGGACTAAGACATTTAAAGATAGTGATAACATTCGGAATTTTGACATTAAGTCTTTTATCAATTCTAATTCCAAATCTTGGGTCTGATTCACAAAGGTAAACTTACACTTTTGTGTAAGTTTACTACTTTTCTGTATTCACTAAGGTAAACTTAGACTAAAAGTCTAACTTTACTACTTTTCGGTATTCACATACGTAAATTTAGACCAAACGTCTAACTTTACTAGTACTAACTTACCTTTGTGAATACCAAAAAATAGTAAAGTTAGACTTTTGATCTAAGTGTACCTTTGTGAATACCAAATACTTGTAAAGTTTGAATTGTGGTCTAAGTTTAACTTTGTGAATGCCGAAAAGTAGTAAATTTACACAAAAGTGTAAGTTTAACTTTGTGAATCGGGTCCCTTGTGTCTATCTTATTTTGTGTAGTTGTTGATTAAAATATGTAGGCTCAACAGTATGAAAAATAAAAGAAAGATACAGGGAACATTTAAGAGTATTTAAGAATGAAGACAGACCCTAACCTATTGTGATACATTTGAAGGATAAGCACACCCCACCTGCAGAAACACCTATTAAATTCATAGGGATTGAACAAGTGAAAATCCACAAAAGAGGTGGAGATTTGGAATATTTATTGAGATCCAGAGAAACATTTGGATAGATAAACTAAAAACTGTAAGTAGAGGTTTGAATATAGATAGGGAATTGCACTCTCTTCGAAAAGCCATGGTGAGGCAAGGGATACAATTGAGCGCTGTGATAAGAGAATGTAGAAATTATACTTGGGCCAAGAAAAGGAGATGATTATATTTAACTTAATGTCCATTGGAGATGCTTTATGTATAATTTGATTAACTTGAATATCTATTTGTCAATCGATTTGAAGAACCTTTATAAAGCTTGATTACAATGTCATGACCTCATCATATAGTAATGAAGGAGCTCAACCCTAGCCTAAGAGTAATAATTTTATGTGTTTTGTTGTTTCCGGGTTAATTATTATTTATAGTTGATGCACTGATCAGATTCGAGATCATCCATTGAGTATGGTGATAATCTTGGAATTTTATCCCAGAGTAATCTTTAAATTTGACCATGTCCCTAATGGGACAATTCATTTGATTTATTCTTCATCTTCTTTCCCGAATTTGAGTATAATATATAATATGGCATTAAATAGAGACCCAAGTAAAGGTTTCAATAGTTAGCACTGTGGCAACATGATGACTTACTATCAGCAACGCAGGATTTCAATCCTAGCCTCCACAGCTCTCTCTAACTGTTTTTTGTTTTTATTTTGTGATCCAAAATTTTTAATATTCGATTTAGGATGAAATTATATTTATTTTGATTCTTATTATTTTTTCTATTTCCCTTTTTATGATATTTTTGGTAAGTCATAAAATGATAATGATGCTTCCAGCCTGTATTCAGAACACTGTTTGATTAGTTTGCTAGCATTAGGAATAGTCTGTCTTTCTTGTTCATTCGAATTGGTCCCCAGGGCATTTCAACTTCCATGTTAGACCTCATGGTTATTTTTTGGCGGTTGATGTTGGGAAGTATAAAAGCCCTGGCAAAATGGCGTCAGCATCCTTATGAATTTTAACTGTGGGCAGAGGATGAAGTTATTTCTCACTCCTGGTAAGCGGGTTTTTTAAAACTGAGGGGTTATTCTTGCAGTGGAAAGGGAGACTTTGGAGTAAGGTCAAAGGAGTTGTATATGACTTTCTTCTTATACTTTTTCACAGATTCCATTTATTGGGTGAGTTCAGTAAATGAAGATTATGGTAATCTATTGATTTTGTTATCTTGGAATCTATTTGGGAGAGTCATGATCGAATGCATGCCATTTCTTTGAATCAAGCAAGGATCTAGTAGTTATTATGGAATTCTTCTAAGAATGATAATCATTAAACCAGGATTGTCTTTGATGAGGAAGGCGTGAATCCCCGAAAAATGTGTTGGCTGTGTATATAATGATCTTTTGAGAATTGTTATGAAATAATTAATTGGAAGAATCTGACATCATTCAAATAAAGAACTTATTTCGACGGAAGCAAAGGTTTGACTGGGACTATACATTTTAGAATTTACCTCCCTGAGATACCTAATTAGCTTGCCAGCTAAGTTTGATATATATATGAGATTTTGCTTTATGACTCAGTATTACCTGGTGGTTTTTCAAGTACTTCCTTCCTGAATCATTGCATAAAGTCTGTTATGTCTTGGAGGAAGCTCAAACCAAATTGACTCTTCCTGTTAGTATTCAGGGGCACTATAGAGGAAGGATAGGGGACTCCTGATTGTTTTCTTTTGATGCTGCCCTATTTTAAAGTTTAACAGGCATGCTACCTGAGCATCCCTCTCTGTACTCAATTATCCACTATAGATTGAAGGTAATAGTATTATCTTTGAAATTAGCATGAGGGTCCCTTTCTCTAGGTAATGCAGCAATAAAGCTGGAAGTTCCATTACCTTAAACTTTCACTATATCTTTTGTTCAGGTTGGATGATCACAATGAAGTCATATTGCTTGAGCATATCCTCATCACATAAGGAATGGGATGTGAAAGGAGATGAGGAGATAATGTTTGGATTACTTAATGGCAATCTTCATTACTCTGATTCTTCCTTTTTCCTCCAAGTACTTACAATCCACCTGCCATCAAAGGTGTCTTTTATCTGTTGATCGTGGTCTTTTGATTGTCCTTAATTAGCAGGAAGTGATACTGGCACCAATCCATTATCATATTCTGTGTGGGGCATAGATCATATTGAGGGTTTTTTAAAGAAAGAGAGAAAGCTTTTTAGATGGGCTGCCTGTCTGGATGATGTGGGCCTCCTTTATCACGTAAGAAATAAGACAAGGAAGGAAGAATTAGAGGACTGAAGATTACTGGTAAGTAATCAAACATTCCCTTATGTGTCTACTATGTTTTAGTGGTTTGCATGCTAACTAAAATATGTGAAAAGGGCACCGGGGGCGACGCTAGAGAAATGGACAGGATTACAAATACAGTGTGTACACACTTTGAAAGCATAGCTCAGTATGGAAAGGCTTAGATCATAGAGTTCAAAAAGGAAATGGTCTCTGCACTCCAACTCTTTAGTGATGCACAGCAGCAGAGGAGGAATTGGTGAGGGAGAAAAAAAACAAGGATACAGATGGCACTGTCTTTTGTGTATTTGTCCCACTGTCTCTGCCAACATGGTGGAATGGCATCAGACAGCTCTTTCGACTACACAGAAACACTGCAGCCTAATTTCCCCTCCTGTAAAGTCAATTACTGTTTTCTGCTTACTGTTAGAGTGTTGGGAGTGCACATATAAAAAACATATCTTAACTTGGCTCAGTTTAAATGATTGAAGTGGCCATTTACTCGGCTGCCAGCCAAATTGTACATAATCTTTGCTATTTGCCCAGCAGCCGGCAAAATAGTATATAATCTCTGCAGTTTAGCCGCCACAGGCTAAATATTACAGATGATGTACCATTTGACCAGCGGCTGGATAAATAGTGTCAAAGAGGTCTTTATTTAGCTGGCCCTGAATAAAAAAAGGGATGCCAGACAATGCTAGGGTGGCAGACATCTTTTACGTGAATTAAGCTAAGCTATTTAAAGATGAAAAACAGTAAAATCAATTTTGAATAAAACAATTTATGTTATTTTAATATTCAAATAAATAAAGTAGGAATCAAACTTCCGTTTCAGGAGCTTAAGGATATGGCACACAGATATTTTGTGCTGCAGTCCAGGAGTATTTGGCTGTCTTCATGGAATGAAGAGTGGGGTTTTAAAGCATGTTAATAAATGTTTGTACCCTGTTTTTTTACAATGTTCATGATCTTCT
Organism: Calotriton arnoldi; assembly: GCA_963921515.1. Lineage (NCBI taxonomy): Eukaryota > Metazoa > Chordata > Amphibia > Caudata > Salamandridae > Calotriton > Calotriton arnoldi. Next base: position 1,041,171 of record CAWUFW010002907.1, read on the forward strand.
TTTGATGATTTTTGAGGGCTGGGCTGTTTTTGGGCTTCTTATGGAAGGCATTGTGCTAGCTTTAGGTTTCTTTTTAAGGGGAATTGTGCTTGCGTAGTATTTTAAACCTGGCAACACAGCAGTAGTCAACAAGCAGCAGCAAGCAGGGAATGCAGACAGATAGGTGGTATCTGGACCCCAGAGGGAGGAACACATACAGCAGGCAATTGGTGCTTGGGATCACAGTGCTTTGGAACACTTGCAGGAGGTAAAGTGAGCGGGACACAGTAATAGGGCTTCTCTAGAATGGGGAAGTCAAAGCAGGAGACAGGTATGTAATGTATCTGGGTAATTCATAGGAGGAGTTCAATCTGCTCCTTGTGAATAAACACTTTTTCATATTATTAACTCAGCAGAGTGGGTTTTAGGCATAGATGTGTATTGGTTCCTTTAGTACATGCCAATATTTTCAAAGAGGGAAGTGGGAGATTTTGAAAAATAAAATCAGAGTAATGTATTTTCTCCATGGGCTTATATTGAAACAAAGGCACATTTAAGAGGGAGACACCTAAAATAAAGTCATATTAGGCTTAAAAAATCGAGAGGCTCCCACCTGAATTGGGTCTATTGGCATGCATGCCCATGTAGAGAGGCTCCTTTAGCCACACTGACATTTTAGTCACCTGCACAATGTATCTTGGGAATGGCATTGATTTGTAGCATGCTAAGCAGTGTTTTACGTGGCCAGGGTCTTGTCTGTACTGAACCCTCATTCCTATCCATAAAAGTGCTGTCTCAGCAAAACAAATCTAGAAGTAATTAAAAAAATCTGAGTCACAGGCTTGGAGGCTGAACCTGAATAAAGTCATTATGAAGGGGGCTGAGGAAGGAAGGATTAAAACCAGTAGGAGGATGACAAAAAGCAGGAGAACAAAGGCCACCAGGAGGGCTAGAGCAACCAGAGCCACAAGGATCAAGACAAGAAGAACAAGAGCCAGGAAAACCTAATCTATGAAGATCAGGATTACCAATGCCAGAGGGGACCAGGAACAAATAAACGATGAGGAAAGGGAAAGGAAAAATAGGACTAGGGTTACCAGGACCTGGGTGAGAAGGATCAGGAGGGCTAGGAGAATGTGCAACAGGGCGACCTGGATCCTGAAGGAATAGAAGGACCTGAGGAAGAAGGAACAGACATTACAAGTCGCAGGACCAGGGTGAGGACGATCAGATGTAAGAGTGCCAATCAGAATCTGGAAGACCAAGTGGGCAATGGTGATCTGGAGAACCAGAACCTGAATCAAGAGGTCCTTGATCAATGGCTGGAGTACTAGCAGGGCTAAATGGACAAGAAACAGATCCAGGAGAACCAGGACAACCCAAACCAGGAAGAAACAGACTAAGAGTGCCAGGACATGAGAAGCAAGATGGGCAGGAGGACAAGAATGATCCAAACTAGGAAGACAAGTGGCAAAGCCTAAGAGTGCCAGGACAAGTGCCTGTATACTCTCTCAGGTGATTAGTGCGCTATACAAATCAACATAACCAGGACCTGCAGTACCAGGACTAGGAGTTTGAAGGTAAAGAGAACCAGGACAAGGTGACCAGGATCAAGAGGACCAGAAAGGAACAAGGCCAGATGGGCAAAGACTGGGGGGACCAAGAAGGACCATGATGGCCAATGGGCATATGTTATGATAACAAGTACACTAGGAGAAGAAGGACTAGGATGACATGGGAGACCAAGACCAGGATGGCAGGTGGCCAGGTCCAGGAGAACTAGGCCCAGGAGAACCCAAAATATAAGAAAGAGGACCAAGAGGATCAAGCGCAATGGGCACAGAATATCGAGAAGTACTATAAAAAAGGAGAATAGCATGACCTTGGCCCGGAGTGCCAGGAAACTGAGACCAGGAACACAGGAAACCAAAGTTAGGATTAAAAGTTCCAAAACGACCAGGAAACAAAGGACTAGGAGGACCTTGGTAAGAGGATAAGGACCCGGGGCATGAGGACCAGGATGATGATGATGACAGCCTGGAGGTCCAGTCCACATGCCTAAGAAAGGATGCCCAGGAAGACGAGCAACAGGATGGGCAGGCCAAGGTGGACCATATAAAGGAGGACCCTGATGAGTTTCTGTGGAAGCATGAGGACAAGAGTCAGGAGGATCATGACCAGATAGAGGAAGACCAGATCCAGGCCAATAGGACCAGGGGCCCAGAATAAGCAAGGAAGATGTGATGTGGGGGGTCAGTACCAAGAATACCAGGAAGATCAGAGCCAAGAGGATTAGCAGGATCAACATCAAGAGCACCAGGAGCAGGCCTAGAGTTATGTTTCATAGGGTACCTCAATATAGTCTTGAGTAGTCCACTAACCCTTCACCTACATTTACTGTACCATTACACTACATAACGGGTTTTGGTATTGACCTTTTACCTAGTTAAGCGCTGCATAAATGTCGTGTGGTTTTCCCCGAAAACTAGCGTCATTAATTATGCATGAAGATTCTCAGAATTACAGCAGGATTACCATCTTCTGCATAATAAATATGCATAAGGGTCATCCCTTCCATCATCCTCGGCCGACATGACACAGCAAGGTAGAGTCCCATGAGGGTACCGTTTGGGTATATATACACCATATCTTTGCCAGGGCAGGCAGAGGAGAAAGACTTCCATGCTGACACACTGACAAGAGACGCTGAGGTTCCTGCAGACAGACACTCTAGCTCGCAGTGGTCTGACATCCCTCGCGGGGTGTCCATCTCGAGACCAAGATGGGGTCCCACAGTCTCTCACTTCAGGTAATGGGATTGTCTTCAGCCTAGAGGGATTCTTGGCTGTACACCTACATACATGCTAGGTGCACAGAGGTACATCTTGCTAGGGTTGCATCGTAGAAGTACGCATTATTGTCATGTATTTATATGCTTGCATATATTCATTGTTTTAGCACTATGGTAGAAATCTACCATCCATTTACTCTATTGGTGCTTAATATCGTTTATATCTGTTTCTGTCTTATGGTTGTTTCAGCACACCTATTTTACACTAGAATGACGCTGGTTCAATAAATACTTATTGAAAACGTCCCCACAGTTTATTCTATGTATCTCTCTGAGACAAAGTGAGCACGAGTGACTGAGCGAAAAGTACTGTACTGTTTCCACGATCCCTGATGGGACAGAGTTGTCATGTTCGATAGTTGCCAAGAACTATTCTCTCCTTGGTAAGAGGAGCTTATAGTGGCACTGTGAGCTAGCTGGTATACAGGCGAACATACCCGGTGGGGGTGTCTGGAATCAGTCTGGACACCAATCGCACAGTCTATGTTGTCTAAACATGCAGATCCTATATAGGTTTATAAGAACTACACAACACTAGGTGTGCCAGGGGGACCTTGACCATAGGACCAGGGCCCAGAATGGCAAGTGGAGCAGAAAGACCAGGACCTGGGGGTGGCAGGACCAGAGTGAGGATGATAATTAGGACCAGAACAGCCAGAGCCAAGAAGACTCATGGGAATGGGCCTGGATGTCCAGGAGGACCATGCAATGCCATAAGGACCATGAGGACAAGGTTCAGGATCAGGAGGACAAGAATGATCCACACTAGGAAGACAAAGGCTAAGAGGCACGGCCTAAGAGGGCTAGGACACAAGAGGCCAGGTAGACTGAGAGGACCATCAGAACCAGGAAAAGTAAAAGGGGCAAGAGGATCAGGAAATAAAAGAAAAAGCTAGGAGAAGGAGGGTGAAAATGACCAGAATGTTCAAGAGGACCAGAAACGAGGATTATGCATACAAAGACTCAAATAAGGAAGATCAGAAGCAAAAGGACCAAAATGTTATCCTTCAGCCTTGAATTAACTAACAACTACTCCTTTAAAGGCCTGCTCATTTATCGCCCCCCAGGCACTAGACATGATTTTCTTCAATCAATTCATACGCTAGTTGAGGGGGGGCGTGTAAGAGCGACAATACAGTACTTGGAGATTTCAACTTCCACTTAGACTGTATTGAGGATAAAGACACGGAAGCTATTCTGGATATTATGAATGCTTTCAACCTCCCACAATTAATACATCAGTCTACTCACAACTGTGGTCACATTCTGGATGCGATTTTTTCAAATAACCATTTCATTTCGGTCAAAGAATTACTTCCACTTACATGGTCTGACCACAAAGCAGTTCTTTTTGAGCTATCTATCCCCCTTTCTGCTCAAAGCAGGAATATAGATTCCAACCATTTGCCATTTTATCTCTGGTCAAAAGCTAATTTCGACATTTTGGAACAACACCTGTCCCAGGCAACGCCTTCCCAGTTGCTCGATCCAAATGAGGCCACAGCGGCCTATACCAATTGGCTCAAATCGGCCATCTCAAAAGCGGTTCCAAAAAAATACGGCAATAAACACAAACGTAGACAATCCGCACCTTGGTTTTCAGACGCTCTTCGTCTACAAAAACAGAAGTGTAGGAAATTGGAAAGGATATGGAGATTAAATTACAATCCCTCTGGCAAACTAATATATAACCACTCCCTGGCCAACTATAAAGCAGCCATCATCAGGGAAAAGTCATCCTTTTACACAGCAAATAGAAGCGTCCAAGAACTCTGCCAGAGAACTCTTTCAGGTCATAAATAAACCAACTAAATTCCCAGAGACTAAAGGTAATAACATTAGTCATTCTTTTTGTGAGGAAATAGCTTCTCATTTTCGTAACAAAGTAGAATAAATCTACAACCAGTTCTCTGCCTTGTGTGACATCAACCTTAGCGCTAGTCCCATGGCTGTCCAAGCTGCAGCCAGTATAAGTCCTCCATCCAACTTCAACCTCTGCAGATGTCCTTCACTTACTCAATTCTACAAAGTCAGGATCACCTTATGACCCTTGCCCCCCCTCCATACTAAAACAGATTTCGGCTCCGATCACTACACTTCTAGCTAGCATCTTCAAGGGATGTTTAGCATTGGTACCTTTCCTGATCTTTGGAAAAAGGCCTCTATCTTGCCACTCCTAAACAAACCCAACTTAGACCCTGACAATCCAGCCAACTATCGTCCTATCTCTAGGCTACCACTCCCAGCCAAAATAGTGGAAAAACTGATCAACATACAACTGACACAGTTTATTCAGAAAAATCATCTGCTGGATCCTTCTCAGTTCGACTTTAGGGCCGAACATAGTACTGAGACTGCATTAATAAAAACTACAGATGAATTAAGAACTATCTTGGACCAAGGAGGCTCTGCAGCTCTTATTCTCCTTGACCTGTCGGCGGCCTTCGATATGGTTGATCATGCCACTCTTGTCAACCGCCTCAAAAAATTGGCCCTACTTCAATCATTTCTAACTGACAGAAGTCATTCAGTTATGTTGGAGAAATCTTCATCCAACTCCTTCTCTCTTCCATGCGGGGTCCCCCAGGGGCCTTCTCTAAGCCCTCTGCTCTTCAATGTCTATGTTTCAGAATTGGCCCCCCTGATTAGATCTTTTGGATTTTCCCCTACATCTTATGCAGACGATACTCAAATCGTGGTGTCGGCCTCTAACAATACAGAAGTCACAATCTCTCAGTTTCACAACTGTATGAGAGCTGTTAGTGAGTGGATGGGAAGGCATTGTCTCAAACTGAACTCAGAGAAAACTGAGGTGATACTCTTTGGTAATAAACCACAATTTTAGAGCCCAGCATGCTGGCCAGCAGAGTTGGGAACCCTCCCAACCCCAGTCCAAAAAGCAAAAAACTTAGGCATAACTATAGATGACAAACTGAACTTTAATAAGCACATCAGCTCAGTTGTCTCGACCAGCTTCAACACTTTGAGAATCATCAGGAATTCCTCTCACCTCCAGAAAAACAGTTGTTTCCTTACTAATTCTCGCGAAGCTAGACTACTGTAACAGACTCTTTGTTAAGCTCCAAAAACAACACGTGAAGAAACACCAAAGCGTACAGAATGCGGCGGGCAGGCTTATTTTTGATCTTTCCAAGTTCCACCCAGTTTCAGCCTCCGTTAAGGAACTTCACTGGCTTACGGTAAACAACCGCATTAAATTCAAGGCATTATGCCTCACCTATAAAGCCTTGCATGATCTAGGTCCTAGTTACCTCAAACAATCCCTCTCCTGGTACATACCCAATAGAGACCTATGTTCAAAAAATTCCCTGACGGTGTCGCGTCCCAGTTTTAAGAGACTCAAATGGGGAGGCAGTTGTTTCTCCTCTGAAGCCCCGGCTCTATGGAACAGCCTACCTATGAACATTAAAGCAGCTCCCACACTTTTGAGTTTTAGGAAACTAACAAAAACCTGGCTTTTTAATCTGTAGTCACCCACTGCTCTCACCTTACTGCTATCCAATCAGCACCAAGACACCCATGGGTATTCGAGCGCTTTAGAAACTTTTTTTAACATAACAAAACCAAGAAGAAAACACAAACTGTGATGTCCAGGAATAGGAAGACCATTACTAGGCAAACCAGACTGAGAGTGAGGAAGGCTGGTTGAACAGAACCTGAAGAATCAAGAGGACATGGTCAGGCAACCAGGGCGAAAGGACAAGAGCTAAGAGAGCCACAGTAGGGAGGACCAGTGGGACCTTAACCAAGGGGAAAAAGAAGCTCAAGTCACAAAGGCCCAGGAGTATCAGGACCTGGCATACCAGGACAGCAGGACTAGGACTAGGAGAAAAAAGAGGACCAAGTTAAGGAAGGCCAGTATGGCAGGAGCCATTATGACCAAGTTGGGTGGCTGAGAACAGGATGACCTGAACAAGGAGGATCAGGACAAAGTGGACAAGTTAGTCCTGGATGACAACAAGCAGGAGGACCACAGCCAAGAGTATCATGACATGGCGGAGGAGGACCCAGAGAACTAATCAGGTCAAGAGCAGGTGGACTATGCCCATTAAGGCCAGGAACCAAATGGGGGAGGATTAGGTGGACTAGAAGGATCAGAATAAGCAGAACCAGGATAAAAGCTAGGAGGATCAGAGAGGTCAGAAGCAAGGGGACCAGGACCTGAAGTTCCAAGTAGAGCAGGAAGACTGTGAACTGGGGTATTAGGAACAGACTGGCGAGAATCAGGGAAACCAGGACAACCAGATCCGTGAGGACTAATGGGACCAGACAAGGACCAAAATTATCAGGCTCAGCCTAGGAGTACCTAATAAGGAGGAACAGAACCAGTGGACACAGTACCAGGTGTCCCACAAGGACCAGGGCAAGGAGAATCAGGATGACCCAAACCAGGAATACTGGATGTGCCAGCCATAGAAGAACCAGGGCAACAGTGTTAGGTAGGTAAGGACCCAGAAGACCAACAGGATCAGGGTGAGGATCAGAAGTGCCAGAATCAAGAGGTGCAGTACAGACTAATAGAAGGATGAGCCAGGAGCAGGGCTAGGAAGACCAGGGTCAGAAAAGACTACAAACAGGAGTACCAGAGTCAGGAAAGCAGCACCAGGGTGACCAGAACTAGTTAGATCAGGGCCAGGATGAAGATCAAGAGGACCAAAGCAGCCCAGAAGAGGAGGACTTGGAACAGGAGATGGAGAAGAACCAACGTTTAAAAGCACAAAATGACCTGGAAGAGAAGGAAGATGACCAGGAGCAGAAGGACACCTATGTGAATCTAGGTCATATGTATTAGGATATCCCATTTGTAAATGTTTCTTATGCTGCCAACTCTGAGAAACCCTCACCTTTTCAGGCCATGTATAGACTTGGTGAGTATTTGCTGAAAAATCAGATCATGCAAAGTGAATAAAAAGTCAGGACTGTTAAACTCTGACCTCTGAGTGGAAGACGATGCTGTATGATGGCAGAGGAGTTTAAAGGTGGATGGGTGAAAATGAGTGTGGTCTTTAAAGGATGCAGAAAGGGTTTAAGAAACTCAGATGGCTGAAGTCAGGAAAAACAGTAATGACTAGCAAAGGGGTCAAAGGACTATGGTAATCAGCAAAGGGGAGCTCAGGATCATTCGAAGACATTGATAAGCAGAAGAGAGGGCGATGGAAGCTCAAGATAGATTGCCTCAGAAGACTCAAAGATGGATTCTATATGACCCCCATATCTTTGCACTGACATTCCATGTCCATGCATGTGCGGTACAAATGTAGCAAGTATGTAGTAGTAAGACTCCTTGTATGATGAAAGTCTAAGTGCATGGATCAGTGGGATGCATTTTGCATACCATGATGGAAAGTAGATATAGCCTTCCTAGACAGCGGAAGTGTATTGACTGCATCCCTGTGTGTGGAGGATGGAGATCCATAGCCGAAGTAAGGGAGAATGAAGAAAAGGCTGTGAGGTCCTTTTTAGCAAAGGGCTGCTTATTAGTTCCTCTTGAGAGACAACATAGGGAAGAAGGTAGCAGTAAGGGGTAGGTATTAGGTTTCTCTTGTTAAAGGTGTCAAAGTTTATGAGCAGGGCTGGCCTTTTATCTGTGCCTGAAGACTGCTCAGGAAGGCTGATGACAGCCATGTCCTGAGATCTCATGCTTCAATGTGTCCTTGTTTTGGATACATCTGCTTGTAGCCAGCACTATTACTATTGCTGTGAGAGCCATTACCTAGCACAAAGGTGGTGTCTGGGCTACAGCTAGAAAAGAATAATTGAAAAGAATGTCTCCAAATTAGTTCTGAAAACTTCAATAGTAGATCCATGTCCCCTGTCTGGAAAATAAGTATTAAAATGGTTTTGTGAAGATCTGTAGATCACAAGAGTGTAGGTAACAAAATGTCTTTGTTTATTCAGGTTCTTATTTCTTACAATATTTGTAATAAAATCAATGAATAAAAATCTCTGGAAATTTATTTTCTTCTGTGTCTTTAATGCCTATATGTCTTTCTCAGATTTACTAGGAAAATTCATTCATATTCATATGACATTCGGCTCAATTAGTTATAGTCGAATTTCTTTGCAGGAGCTCGCTCACTCATAACAAATTCTTAAAGGTACTGCACGCTCCATACATTACTGCAATGTATTATATTACAAAACCTTCCCTTTATTGAAAAAAGAAAGCCAAATCATTTATAAGAAAAAAATATCTAAAATAAGCATAACAATACAATATTTACATCTCTAAATCTATTATTTTTTTCTGTAAGAAATTTAGTAATCCTTAAATTTAGAAGGCATAGTAGTATTGCGTACAGCTCTGGTGTTTTGGGAAGGAATACAATCATTAGATTGTTCGGGAACAATGCCTGTACCAGCTTGCCTTTGTGTAAGTAACAAATCATTTGCATTATAAATCTGAGATGACCCTTGACTATTAGTTGAATGCTCTTGAGTTGTTTGCCACCAAATGCTTTCAAGAGAGGAATTGTTGCTATCACAGCCTCATAAAGCTTGAATTTTGGCTGCCTGCACCTGGGTAATTTTTACTAAATCTCTCGTACTCCACCAGCCTTTATCCTTTATAACCACTGAGACTTTAGACACTCTTTCAACACAAACTGGTTTTGACAATTTCAATAAACCCTTCTTTACCTTAATGCGATTTCTGATCAAAACCAAATCCCCTGCTTTCAATGTTAATTCTTTGACATGATGTGTTTTGTCAAAACATTATTTAACCTGACTTTACATTGCCTCAACTATGGATGCAATATTCTGCAAGTTAGGTGTGCTCTTTTTGCATACCGCTCTCAGGACAACTGAAGCTCCTGGAAATCTTTTGCGTAACATCAAAAATGGGGACATACCTGTTGTACTGTGTAGAGTTACTAGATAAGACCAAACTTTCTCCCTGAGAAAAGTTTTGACCTCAAGACCCATGGTCAAGGCTGTTTGCACACTTTCGTTTAAGAACTTATTCATGCGTTCAACCAAACAATTGGCCGAAGGTGAGTAAAGTTCAACTCTGAGATGAGCAAAGAAGCACTTCAAGCATGCTAATGTGAAGTGGGTGCCGTTGTATGCAACAATTTCTTTGGGTGCTCCTTCTACATCAAAAATTATTTTTAAAAATATGATTATAGCATCAGTGTTAGGAACAGAGGTAAAACCAAAATACACCCATTTTGAAAAATAAAAACGATCATGTATCTTTTGTTAATAGGCAATAACTCAAATGGACCCACAAAATCACGTGCCACTTTTTGTCATACATCCTCTAGTGAAGGGACCATATGAATAGGTGACTCATGTACCTTCCAGTGCTGATCAGATACCGAGCAGTTGGTGCATGTTAGAAATGGGATCTCTAGTTGGCAAGGGCTTGCACCTTTGTCCAAGTAGGGACCCTTCTTCCTAGTCAGGGTAAGGGTTGTTACACTCGTGAAGTAACCCCTGCTCACCCTCGTGGTAGCTTGGCACGAGCAGTCAGGCTTAATTCAGAGGCAGTGTGTAAAGCATTTGCACATAACCAACAGTAATACAGTGTAAGCACTACAAACGGACACCACACCAGTTTAGAAAAATAACCAATATTTTATATACTCAAGACAAGACCAATTACGACAAAAATCCACCATACTATACTTTACGAATGAATACTTGATACGTTAACTTCTTCTTTGCAGGAATAGCACAAAAGCAAAGTTCGTACGAGTCGGTAGCTCCGTCCGAGCCTACCGTGATGCTGAAAACCACAGAGTCTAACAGTTCCAGCCGACCGCGTCGATACGGGCCAGCAGAGTCGTGAACAGACTCGGTTACAGTACCTTTCTCGTTGTGGCTGGTACGGAGTGTACGAGCCGGTCGGCGTTCGTCGCGGTTGCGGTGCAAGACGGAGCGATGCAAGGTGCGGTGTCCCTCGATGCGGTGCAGGCAGCGGCTCGATGAGCGTCGTGCAGACGGAGTCGGTGAGTCCAAGGCGTGCGATGCAGGGTGAGGCGATGCTCGATGCGGTGCTGACAGGTTGCGATGCAGGCGACCAAGCCGGAGTGCGGGAGCTGGCGTCGGACAGCGGTGCGAGTCGGAGCGGTGCGTCGCAGACGTGCGAGCGGTGCCCCAAATGCGGTGCGGTCACGACTCTTGAGCCAGTTGCAGCGACAGTGTCGGTCTGGTCCGGCTGGCCCAGTGAAGCGATGCGATGCGAACTGCGGTGCCCACAGGTCACGGTGCAAGCAGCGGCTCGATGTTGACGGCGTCGGACGTCGCCCACGGTGAGACCAGGGTTGCGATGCGAAGCGGGGCGATGCGGTCTGCGGTGCAAACAGGTCACCGGCCAGGGATGGATTCGGTTGACGGAGTCGGTTGCAGTTCCCTTCCTCTGTGGCGACTGAAACAGCGTTCCAGAAGCGGTACCCAGAGGCTTGTGAAGTCTTTGTAGTCCCTGAGACTTCTTAACAGGAGGCCAGCTCGGTTCCTGGCCCTTGGAGATACTCAGCACAAGTTCGTAGAAAGTTCAGTCCAGTCCTTTCACTGCCCAAGGCAGAAGCAGCAGCTGCAGGCCAACCCAACAAAGCAACAACACAGCAAAGGGGCAGTACTCCTCCTGGCAGCTCTTCCAGCTCTTCGTCTTGGCAGGTTCCTTGATTCCAGCGAGATCTAAATTCATAGGGTCAGGGCCCCAATATTTATATCCCAAATTCCTTTGTTCTCTGAAGGCAGAGAGGCCTTTGCCTAGTCCAAACCAGTTCTGGAGCACTTTGTTGACAAGTCTCCGTCCCTTCTTTCAGTGAGTAGGCCAGGGACATCAGACGCACCACAGGAGGTGGAGCCAGCATTGTGGAGGGAAGGCACTGTCCTATTCAGGGCCCAGGTGCGACCCCTCCCACCCATCTACAGGTCGATCTGGCTATTCAGCCCTGCGCTGACTCACCCTGTCTCCTGGCATCCCCCAGCCCCTGTCACTCACATTCCAGACAAGGAATACACAACCTCGCAGAGGCAGGCTTGGATGGTTAGACAAGAAAATACCCACTGTCTAAAAGTGGTATTTTCAAACACAGAATGTTAAAACCATCTTCACTAAAAGATGCATTTTATCATTCTGAGTCCAGGCATACTACTCTCGAATTTCTACCACGTTCCCGGGGTCAGTTAGGATTATAAGCTGTAATAATCAAAACTGCCCGTTCTGGCCTAGGGGGAACAGGTAGCCTTGCAATAGTGAAAAACGAACTAGGCTGTAATTCACTATCAGGACATGCCGCACATACCCGGGCATGTCCTACCTTTCGCATACACCGCACCCTGCCCACAGGGGTACCTTGGGCCTACCTTAGGGGTGACTAACATGTAGCAAAGGGAAGGTTTAGGGACTTGCAAGTGTGTGCACTTGCCAAGTCGTCATGGCAGCCCCAGGCTGCGCACAGGCTCTGCGGTGGCAGGCCCGAGTTACACTTTACGGGCTGTTTGCGTGGGTGGCACAATCCAGTGCTGCAGCCCACCAACAGCATTTGGTCTATAGGCCCTGGCACTCGCAGTGCACTTTACAAGGGACTGACACATAAACCAAATAGGCCAATCATGGAAACACCAATCCATAACGCATTTATACAGGAGCACTTGCACTTTCCCACTGGACCGCAGTGAGGAAAGTGCGCAGAATCATTACACCAGCAAAAACAGAGTCAAAACCGGGTGGTCAGAAAGCAAAAAGTCAGGGGAAACACGCCAAAAGATGCCAAGTCTAACACATGTCCCCTCCAGCTGAAAGTAGGGAGAACTACCCAACCCCATTGGAGTTCTCTTCACTAAGGCGGAAGAACCTGGACAGACCATCTGCGTTGGCGTGATCTGTACCAGGACGGTGTTCCACCGTAAAGTCCATTCCCTGTAGGGAGATGGACCACCTCAGCAGTTTTGGATTCTCACCCCTCATTTGCATCAACCATCTGAGGGGCCTGTGGTCTGTCTGAACCCGGAAGTGAGTCCCAACCAGGTATGGTCTCAACTTCTTCAGCGCCCAGACCACAGCAAAAGCTTCCCTTTCTATGGCACTCCACCTCTGTTCCCTGGGAAGTAGTCTCCTGCTAAGGAAGACTACAGGCTGATCCAGGCCCTCTTCGTTCAGTTGTGAGAGCACCGCTCCCACAACATGCTCTGAAGCGTCAGTCTGCACGACAAATTCTTTGGAGAAGTCAGGTGCCTTGAGCACGGGCGCCGTGCACATGGCTGCCTTCAGGGCATCAAAAGCTTTCTGGCAGGACTCAGTCCAGATCACTTTCCTGGGCTGCCTCTTAGAGGTCAGCTCTGTTAAGGGGGCAACGATGGTGCCATAGCCCTTAACAAATCTCCTATAATACCCGGTGAGACCTAAGAAGGCTCTCACCTCTGTCTGGGTCTTGGGGGGTTCCCAAGCCAGAATGGTGTCAATCTTGGGTTGTAGGGCGCCACCTGGCCGCTTCCTACCTGGTGTCCCAAGTACACCACAGAACCCTGCCCGATCTGGCACTTACTGGCCTTGATCGTGAGGCCTGCACCTTGCAGAGCCCTCAACACTTTCTCAAGGTGCTGTAAATGTTCTTCCCAGCTGGAACTGAACACAGCAATGTCATCCAGGTAGGCGGCACTGAAATCCTCCAGCACAGCCAACACCTGATTGACCAACCTCTGAAAGGTGGCAGGGGCATTCTTCAACCCAAAGGGCATCACCCGGAATTGGTAATGACCTTCTGGGGTTGAGAATGCTGATCTCTCCTTGGCCCCATCGGTTAAGGCAATCTGCCAGTACCCAGACGTTAAATCAAACGTGCTGAGGAACCGGGCAGCTCCCAACCGATCAATGAGCTCATCAGCTCTGGGGATGGGGTGCGCGTCAGTCCTGGTGACGGCATTGAGCCCACGGTAGTCCACACAAAACCGGAGTTCTGGAGTGGCACCAGGCGCCGCAGCCTTTGGGACCAAGACCACTGGGCTGGCCCAAGGACTGTGGGAGGGCTCAATCACCCCTAACGCCAACATCTTAGAGACCTCCTCCTTGATGCTGGCTCTGACCCGGTCAGTCAACCTGTAAATTTTGTGCTTCACAGGATGGCTGTCACCGGTGTCCACGTCATGGGTACACCAGTGAGTAACACCAGGGGTCAGAGAGAACAGCGGGGCAAACTGTCCCAACAACTGGCGACAGTCCCCTGCTGCTCCTGAGTCAGAGTAGGGGAGAGGATCACACCCTCTACTGACCCATCATGCTCCTTGGTAGACAGGAGGTCAGAGAGAGGCTCGCTCTCCTCTTCCACCCCATCATCTGTCGCCAAGAGCATACTCACTTCGGACCTCTCGAAGTGGGGCTTGAGGCGGTTCACGTGAAGGACCCTCAAAGGGTTCCTTGGAGCCTGCAAATCCACCAGGTAGGTGATGTCACTTTTGCGCTCCTTTACCTCATATGGCCCAGTCCACTTGTCCTGCAAGGCACAAGGTGCCACTGGGGCCATGACCCACACTTTCTGCCCAGGTTGAAATTCGACCAGAGTGGCATTCTGGTCATACCATCTCTTCAATTCTTCCTGGCTTGCTTCTAGGTTCGCCTGAGCGAGTTTCCTGAAGCGGGCAGTTTGGTTTCTAAAGGCCAGCATGTAGCTAAATACATCCTGGGGAGTTTTCCTGGGAGCTGCCTCCCAGCCTTCCTTTACCAAACTCAGAGGTCCTCTGACAGGGTGGCCATACAGGAGCTCAAAGGGGCTGTACCCAAGAGACTTCTGAGGCACCTCCCTGTATGCAAAGAGTAGGCATGGCAAGAGGACGTCCCACTTACGCCTCATGGGTTCTGTTAGACCCTTGATCATGCCTTTCAAGGTCTGGTTGAATCTCTCCACCAGACCGTTTCCTTGTGGGTGGTAAGGAGTGGTGAACTTGTAGGTTACACCACACTCCTTCCACAGGGATGTCATATACTTCGATATGAAATTGGTCCCCCTATCAGAAACCACCTCTCTGGGGAATCCCACACGGGAAAAGATCCCCATTAACGCCCGGCCCACCACTGGCGCCGTCGTTGTCCTGAGAGGGATTGCCTCCGGGTACCGGGTGGCATGGTCCACCAAGACCAGGATGTACCTGTTGCCCATGGCTGTCTTGGGATCCAGTGGCCCCACAATATCCATCCCTACCCTTTCAAAGGGTGTTCCAACAACAGGGAAAGGTTGGAGAGGAGCTTTGACCTTCCTCCCACTCTTACCACTTGCCTGGCAAGTTTGGCAAGACCTGCAGTGTGCATCTGACTGCCTTCGCATTTGGGGCCAAAAGAAGTGGGTGACAAGCCTGTCAAAGGTCTTGTCCTGCCCCAAATGTCCTGCCAAAGGCACGTCATGAGCCAGACCCAGTAGGAAGGTCCTGAAGCGCTGGGGTACCACCAGCACACGGGCTGACCCAGGCTCAGCAACCTTAGGCTCACTGTATAGGAGACCACTCTCCCAATAGATCAGATGTGACCCGGACTGATTACCAGCTGCCTGGTCTGCAGCCTGCCGCCGCAGACCCTCCAGAGTAGGGCACTCGTTCTGCTCCCTGCAGAACTCCTCCCTGGTGGGACCCCCTTCTTGCTGCCAATGGGTCAGCTCAGAGATGTCTCCCAGTTCGGCTACCTGCTCCCCTGTAGGCACCGGGGCGTCCCCCTCGAGGTCCGCCTCCTCCCGGTCCGTGGGAACTTCGGGGGCCGGTTCCCGCGCCCCCTGCCCTTCCTCTTGGCAAGGACTTGGGCCACTGTTTCAGGCTCCAAGTCCTCTTGATCACCCTTTCTGGCCGCCATTGACCGAGTAGACACGCATGCCCACTCTGGCAACCCAAGCATCTCCAAGTGAGACCTGAGCTCAACCTCCTTCCATAGGGACTGCTCCAGGTCGTTTCCTAGCAGACAATCTACAGGCATGGTAGGGCTCACAACCACCCTCAAGGGACCTGAGACCCCCCATTCAAAGGGAACCTGCGCCACCATACATTGGCGCTCTGAGTTGTCTACGGCAACTACTTGGTGGAATGCTCCTGGGACTACTTGCTTCTCAGACACCAGGTGACACCGGACTGAGGTCACACTGGCTCCAGTATCTCTGAGAGCCTCTACCCTGTTCCCATTAATGGTCACCCAGGTGCTATATTTCTTTGTGTTAGGGGGCACCTGGTTTCCTGGTACCATCTCACTGTCCCCTAGTGAGACAAGGGTCATTTCTGCGGGATCCCCACCCTCCTGTGGGCACCCCTCCTCCCCAAGCGCTACACTAGCCAACACTTTGGACTGTCCACCGGTGGGCGGCTGTGTCCCCTTCGGGCACTTGGGGTCCCCTTAAAGTGACCTACCTGGTCACATGCATAACACTTGCTGGGGGCCGGTCTCAACGGGCTTCCCTGTAGAGACCCCTTTCTTCTTATCACCGGGGGCTGGGAACCTTTACCCTGGGTACTAGTTTGGGGCCCTTTAGAGAACTCCTGTGCTTTACCCTTGTCCCCCCACCTTTCTGCTGGGGACCCTGCCCACCTTTGGCTGAGTCTCCCCCAAACGCTTTCTTGTGGACCCGGGTACTCACCCAGCGGTCTGCTTCCATAGCAAGCTTCCTGGGGTCAGTTAGCTTACTATCAACTAGGTGCTGGCGCAGATCTGCAAAACATAGACTAGACAAGTGCTCCCATGCAATCAAGTTGTAGAGCCCCTGAAAATCTGTTACACTACTGCCCTTCACCCAACCATCCAGAGACCTGCAGAACACATCCACACATTCCAACCAAGTGTTGGCATCAGACTTCTTACTGGACCTGAACTGATCCCTGTACTTTTCAGGAGTAAGACCATACTTCGTGAGAAGGGCATCCTTCATGTCAGCATAGGTGAGGTGATACCCCTTACCCAAAGCTATCAGAGCATCCCTTGCTTCTTCCGGGAAAAGCGGCCACAATCCTGCTCCCCAATTCTCCTCAGGGACCCCATTCATGTGTATGGCTGCCTCATAACCCTGGAAACCACCTTTGTATGTCATCCCCCTTCTTGAACTCCTTGCCTACGTTCTTGGGAATGTGCACAATCCTGTCTGCCTTTCTGGACGAATTGCTGCCACCATCTGAGCCTGACTTACTCCTAAGTTCTAGCTCCTTCAGTTCTCTCTCATGCTCTAAGAGCATCTTCCTCTCCTCTATGGCCAATCTCTTCTCCTCCCGCTCACTCTCCAGCCTGAGCTTCTGCAGCTCGAACTGCCTTGCCTCCCGCCGGTCCTCCAGCTCCTCTGGGGACAGACTGCTGCTGCCTGACCTGGCGGGTTCCCCCCCACCCAAAAGCACATCCACCCTGGAAATAGGCTCCTCCACCTCCTCACGGAGATCACCAGGCTGCCCATTGGCATGTCTGGCTGCTACCCAGGCCCTCAGCGCCTTTTGTAGCTCCTCCTTCCTTGTGAGGCCTTTAATTTGGACTTTCAGGTTTTTACAAATCGCTCGTAACTCCTTTACGGCGTAGGCTTCCAACCTATCCTCCTCAAAGATAACTTCCAGAGATGCAACGGATGATGCAATTGATTCAGGCATGACAAAAGTAGTGAGTTAAAACTGGCGAGATCAAAAATAGGCCAAAAGAAAAAGAACCAGTATGTGGTACGTAATGGTCTGCGATATGGTAGTAGTGCACACCAATCACTGTAAGTCAAGTGCAAACACAAGTCCTATCCTCACCGCTGACAACCAATGTTAGAAATGGGATCTCTAGTTGGCAAGGGCTTGCACCTTTGTCCAAGTAGGGACCCTTCTTCCTAGTCAGGGTAAGGGTTGTTACACTCGTGAAGTAACCCCTGCTCACCCTCGTGGTAGCTTGGCACGAGCAGTCAGGCTTAATTCAGAGGCAGTGTGTAAAGCATTTGCACATAACCAACAGTAATACAGTGTAAGCACTACAAACGGACACCACACCAGTTTAGAAAAATAACCAATATTTTATATACTCAAGACAAGACCAATTACGACAAAAATCCACCATACTATACTTTACGAATGAATACTTGATACATTAACTTCTTCTTTGCAGGAATAGCACAAAAGCAAAGTTCGTATGAGTCGGTAGCTCCGTCCGAGCCTACCGTGATGCTGAAAACCACAGAGTCTAACAGTTCCAGCCGACCGCGTCGATACGGGCCAGCAGAGTCGTGAACAGACTCGGTTACAGTACCTTTCTCGTTGTGGCTGGTACGGAGTGTACGAGCCGGTCGGCGTTCGTCGCGGTTGCGGTGCAAGACGGAGCGATGCAAGGTGCGGTGTCCCTCGATGCGGTGCAGGCAGCGGCTCGATGAGCGTCGTGCAGACGGAGTCGGTGAGTCCAAGGCGTGCGATGCAGGGTGAGGCGATGCTCGATGCGGTGCTGACAGGTTGCGATGCAGGCGACCAAGCCGGAGTGCGGGAGCTGGCGTCGGACAGCGGTGCGAGTCGGAGCGGTGCGTCGCAGACGTGCGAGCGGTGCCCCAAATGCGGTGCGGTCACGACTCTTGAGCCAGTTGCAGCGACAGTGTCGGTCTGGTCCGGCTGGCCCAGTGAAGCGATGCGATGCGAACTGCGGTGCCCACAGGTCACGGTGCAAGCAGCGGCTCGATGTTGACGGCGTCGGACGTCGCCCACGGTGAGACCAGGGTTGCGATGCGAAGCGGGGCGATGCGGTCTGCGGTGCAAACAGGTCACCGGCCAGGGATGGATTCGGTTGACGGAGTCGGTTGCAGTTCCCTTCCTCTGTGGTGACTGAAACAGCGTTCCAGAAGCGGTACCCAGAGGCTTGTGAAGTCTTTGTAGTCCCTGAGACTTCTTAACAGGAGGCCAGCTCGGTTCCTGGCCCTTGGAGATACTCAGCACAAGTTCGTAGAAAGTTCAGTCCAGTCCTTTCACTGCCCAAGGCAGAAGCAGCAGCTGCAGGCCAACCCAACAAAGCAACAACACAGCAAAGGGGCAGTACTCCTCCTGGCAGCTCTTCCAGCTCTTCGTCTTGGCAGGTTCCTTGATTCCAGCGAGATCTAAATTCATAGGGTCGGGGCCCCAATATTTATATCCCAAATTCCTTTGTTCTCTGAAGGCAGAGAGGCCTTTGCCTAGTCCAAACCAGTTCTGGAGCACTTTGTTGACAAGTCTCCGTCCCTTCTTTCAGTGAGTAGGTCAGGGACATCAGACGCACCACAGGAGGTGGAGCCAGCATTGTGGAGGGAAGGCACTGTCCTATTCAGGGCCCAGGTGCGACCCCTCCCACCCATCTACAGGTCGATCTGGCTATTCAGCCCTGCGCTGACTCACCCTGTCTCCTGGCATCCCCCAGCCCCTGTCACTCACATTCCAGACAAGGAATACACAACCTCGCAGAGGCAGGCTTGGATGGTTAGACAAGAAAATACCCACTGTCTAAAAGTGGTATTTTCAAACACAGAATGTTAAAACCATCTTCACTAAAAGATGCATTTTATCATTCTGAGTCCAGGCATACTACTCTCGAATTTCTACCACGTTCCCGGGGTCAGTTAGGATTATAAGCTGTAATAATCAAAACTGCCCGTTCTGGCCTAGGGGGAACAGGTAGCCTTGCAATAGTGAAAAACGAACTAGGCTGTAATTCACTATCAGGACATGCCGCACATACCCGGGCATGTCCTACCTTTCGCATACACCGCACCCTGCCCACAGGGGTACCTTGGGCCTACCTTAGGGGTGACTAACATGTAGCAAAGGGAAGGTTTAGGGACTTGCAAGTGTGTGCACTTGCCAAGTCGTCATGGCAGCCCCAGGCTGCGCACAGGCTCTGCGGTGGCAGGCCCGAGTTACACTTTACGGGCTGTTTGCGTGGGTGGCACAATCCAGTGCTGCAGCCCACCAACAGCATTTGGTCTATAGGCCCTGGCACTCGCAGTGCACTTTACAAGGGACTGACACATAAACCAAATAGGCCAATCATGGAAACACCAATCCATAACGCATTTATACAGGAGCACTTGCACTTTCCCACTGGACCGCAGTGAGGAAAGTGCGCAGAATCATTACACCAGCAAAAACAGAGTCAAAACCGGGTGGTCAGAAAGCAAAAAGTCAGGGGAAACACGCCAAAAGATGCCAAGTCTAACACATGTCCCCTCCAGCTGAAAGTAGGGAGAACTACCCAACCCCATTGGAGTTCTCTTCACTAAGGCGGAAGAACCTGGACAGACCATCTGCGTTGGCGTGTTCTGTACCAGGACGGTGTTCCACCGTAAAGTCCATTCCCTGTAGGGAGATGGACCACCTCAGCAGTTTTGGATTCTCACCCCTCATTTGCATCAACCATCTGAGGGGCCTGTGGTCTGTCTGAACCCGGAAGTGAGTCCCAACCAGGTATGGTCTCAACTTCTTCAGCGCCCAGACCACAGCAAAGCTTCCTTTCTATGGCACTCCACCTCTGTTCCCTGGGAAGTAGTCTCCTGCTAAGGAAGACTACAGGCTGATCCAGGCCCTCTTCGTTCAGTTGTGAGAGCACCGCTCCCACACCATGCTCTGAAGCGTCAGTCTGCACGACAAATTCTTTGGAGAAGTCAGGTGCCTTGAGCACGGGCGCCGTGCACATGGCTGCCTTCAGGGCATCAAAAGCTTTCTGGCAGGACTCAGTCCAGATCACTTTCCTGGGCTGCCTCTTAGAGGTCAGCTCTGTTAAGGGGGCAACGATGGTGCCATAGCCCTTAACAAATCTCCTATAATACCCGGTGAGACCTAAGAAGGCTCTCACCTCTGTCTGGGTCTTGGGGGTTCCCAAGCCAGAATGGTGTCAATCTTGGGTTGTAGGGGCGCCACCTGGCCGCTTCCTACCTGGTGTCCCAAGTACACCACAGAACCCTGCCTGATCTGGCACTTACTGGCCTTGATCGTGAGGCCTGCACCTTGCAGAGCCCTCAACACTTTCTCAAGGTGCTGTAAATGTTCTTCCCAGCTGGAACTGAACACAGCAATGTCATCCAGGTAGGCGGCACTGAAATCCTCCAGCACAGCCAACACCTGATTGACCAACCTCTGAAAGGTGGCAGGGGCATTCTTCAACCCAAAGGGCATCACCCGGAATTGGTAATGACCTTCTGGGGTTGAGAATGCTGATCTCTCCTTGGCCCCATCGGTTAAGGCAATCTGCCAGTACCCAGACGTTAAATCAAACGTGCTGAGGAACCGGGCAGCTCCCAACCGATCAATGAGCTCATCAGCTCTGGGGATGGGGTGCGCGTCAGTCCTGGTGACGGCATTGAGCCCACGGTAGTCCACACAAAACCGGAGTTCTGGAGTGGCACCAGGCGCCGCAGCCTTTGGGACCAAGACCACTGGGCTGGCCCAAGGACTGTGGGAGGGCTCAATCACCCCTAACGCCAACATCTTAGAGACCTCCTCCTTGATGCTGGCTCTGACCCGGTCAGTCAACCTGTAAATTTTGTGCTTCACAGGATGGCTGTCACCGGTGTCCACGTCATGGGTACACCAGTGAGTAACACCAGGGGTCAGAGAGAACAGCGGGGCAAACTGTCCCAACAACTGGCGACAGTCCCCCTGCTGCTCCTGAGTCAGAGTAGGGAGAGGATCACACCCTCTACTGACCCATCATGCTCCTTGGTAGACAGGAGGTCAGAGAGAGGCTCGCTCTCCTCTTCCACCCCATCATCTGTCGCCAAGAGCATACTCACTTCGGACCTCTCGAAGTGGGGCTTGAGGCGGTTCACGTGAAGGACCCTCAAAGGGTTCCTTGGAGCCTGCAAATCCACCAGGTAGGTGATGTCACTTTTGCGCTCCTTTACCTCATATGGCCCAGTCCACTTGTCCTGCAAGGCACAAGGTGCCACTGGGGCCATGACCCACACTTTCTGCCCAGGTTGAAATTCGACCAGAGTGGCATTCTGGTCATACCATCTCTTCAATTCTTCCTGGCTTGCTTCTAGGTTCGCCTGAGCGAGTTTCCTGAAGCGGGCAGTTTGGTTTCTAAAGGCCAGCATGTAGCTAAATACATCCTGGGGAGTTTTCCTGGGAGCTGCCTCCCAGCCTTCCTTTACCAAACTCAGAGGTCCTCTGACAGGGTGGCCATACAGGAGCTCAAAGGGGCTGTACCCAAGAGACTTCTGAGGCACCTCCCTGTATGCAAAGAGTAGGCATGGCAAGAGGACGTCCCACTTACGCCTCATGGGTTCTGTTAGACCCTTGATCATGCCTTTCAAGGTCTGGTTGAATCTCTCCACCAGACCGTTTCCTTGTGGGTGGTAAGGAGTGGTGAACTTGTAGGTTACACCACACTCCTTCCACAGGGATGTCATATACTTCGATATGAAATTGGTCCCCCTATCAGAAACCACCTCTCTGGGGAATCCCACACGGGAAAAGATCCCCATTAACGCCCGGCCCACCACTGGCGCCGTCGTTGTCCTGAGAGGGATTGCCTCCGGGTACCGGGTGGCATGGTCCACCAAGACCAGGATGTACCTGTTGCCCATGGCTGTCTTGGGATCCAGTGGCCCCACAATATCCATCCCTACCCTTTCAAAGGGTGTTCCAACAACAGGGAAAGGTTGGAGAGGAGCTTTGACCTTCCTCCCACTCTTACCACTTGCCTGGCAAGTTTGGCAAGACCTGCAGTGTGCATCTGACTGCCTTCGCATTTGGGGCCAAAGAAGTGGGTGACAAGCCTGTCAAAGGTCTTGTCCTGCCCCAAATGTCCTGCCAAAGGCACGTCATGAGCCAGACCCAGTAGGAAGGTCCTGAAGCGCTGGGGTACCACCAGCACACGGGCTGACCCAGGCTCAGCAACCTTAGGCTCACTGTATAGGAGACCACTCTCCCAATAGATCAGATGTGACCCGGACTGATTACCAGCTGCCTGGTCTGCAGCCTGCCGCCGCAGACCCTCCAGAGTAGGGCACTCGTTCTGCTCCCTGCAGAACTCCTCCCTGGTGGGACCCCCTTCTTGCTGCCAATGGGTCAGCTCAGAGATGTCTCCCAGTTCGGCTACCTGCTCCCCTGTAGGCACCGGGCGTCCCCCTCGAGGTCCGCCTCCTCCCGGTCCGTGGGAACTTCGGGGGCCGGTTCCCGCGCCCTGCCCTTCCTCTTGGCAAGGACTTGGGCCACTGTTTCAGGCTCCAAGTCCTCTTGATCACCCTTTCTGGCCGCCATTGACCGAGTAGACACGCATGCCCACTCTGGCAACCCAAGCATCTCCAAGTGAGACCTGAGCTCAACCTCCTTCCATAGGGACTGCTCCAGGTCGTTTCCTAGCAGACAATCTACAGGCATGGTAGGGCTCACAACCACCCTCAAGGGACCTGAGACCCCCCATTCAAAGGGAACCTGCGCCACCATACATTGGCGCTCTGAGTTGTCTACGGCAACTACTTGGTGGAATGCTCCTGGGACTACTTGCTTCTCAGACACCAGGTGACACCGGACTGAGGTCACACTGGCTCCAGTATCTCTGAGAGCCTCTACCCTGTTCCCATTAATGGTCACCCAGGTGCTATATTTCTTTGTGTTAGGGGGCACCTGGTTTCCTGGTACCATCTCACTGTCCCCTAGTGAGACAAGGGTCATTTCTGCGGGATCCCCACCCTCCTGTGGGCACCCCTCCTCCCCAAGCGCTACACTAGCCAACACTTTGGACTGTCCACCGGTGGGCGGCTGTGTCCCCTTCGGGCACTTGGGGTCCCCCTTAAAGTGACCTACCTGGTCACATGCATAACACTTGCGGGGGCCGGTCTCAACGGGCTTCCCTGTAGAGACCCCTTTCTTCTTATCACCGGGGGCTGGGAACCTTTACCCTGGGTACTAGTTTGGGGCCCTTTAGAGAACTCCTGTGCTTTACCCTTGTCCCCCCACCTTTCTGCTGGGGACCCTGCCCACCTTTGGCTGAGTCTCCCCCAAACGCTTTCTTGTGGACCCGGGTACTCACCCAGCGGTCTGCTTCCATAGCAAGCTTCCTGGGGTCAGTTAGCTTACTATCAACTAGGTGCTGGCGCAGATCTGCAAAACATAGACTAGACAAGTGCTCCCATGCAATCAAGTTGTAGAGCCCCTGAAAATCTGTTACACTACTGCCCTTCACCCAACCATCCAGAGACCTGCAGAACACATCCACACATTCCAACCAAGTGTTGGCATCAGACTTCTTACTGGACCTGAACTGATCCCTGTACTTTTCAGGAGTAAGACCATACTTCGTGAGAAGGGCATCCTTCATGTCAGCATAGGTGAGGTGATACCCCTTACCCAAAGCTATCAGAGCATCCCTTGCTTCTTCCGGGAAAAGCGGCCACAATCCTGCTCCCCAATTCTCCTCAGGGACCCCATTCATGTGTATGGCTGCCTCATAACCCTGAAACCACCTTTGTATGTCATCCCCCTTCTTGAACTCCTTGCCTACGTTCTTGGGAATGTGCACAATCCTGTCTGCCTTTCTGGACGAATTGCTGCCACCATCTGAGCCTGACTTACTCCTAAGTTCTAGCTCCTTCAGTTCTCTCTCATGCTCTAAGAGCATCTTCCTCTCCTCTATGGCCAATCTCTTCTCCTCCCGCTCACTCTCCAGCTTGAGCTTCTGCAGCTCGAACTGCCTTGCCTCCCGCCGGTCCTCCAGCTCCTCTGGGGACAGACTGCTGCTGCCTGACCTGGCGGGTTCCCCCCCACCCAAAAGCACATCCACCCTGGAAATAGGCTCCTCCACCTCCTCACTGAGATCACCAGGCTGCCCATTGGCATGTCTGGCTGCTACCCAGGCCCTCAGCGCCTTTTGTAGCTCCTCCTTCCTTGTGAGGCCTTTAATTTGGACTTTCAGGTTTTTACAAATCGCTCGTAACTCCTTTACGGCGTAGGATTCCAACCTATCCTCCTCAAAGATAACTTCCAGAGATGCAACGGATGATGCAATTGATTCAGGCATGACAAAAGTAGTGAGTTAAAACTGGCGAGATCAAAAATAGGCCAAAAGAAAAAGAACCAGTATGTGGTATGTAATGGTCTGCGATATGGTAGTAGTGCACACCAATCACTGTAAGTCAAGTGCAAACACAAGTCCTATCCTCACCGCTGACAACCAATGTTAGAAATGGGATCTCTAGTTGGCAAGGGCTTGCACCTTTGTCCAAGTAGGGACCCTTCTTCCTAGTCAGGGTAAGGGTTGTTACACTCGTGAAGTAACCCCTGCTCACCCTCGTGGTAGCTTGGCACGAGCAGTCAGGCTTAATTCAGAGGCAGTGTGTAAAGCATTTGCACATAACCAACAGTAATACAGTGTAAGCACTACAAACGGACACCACACCAGTTTAGAAAAATAACCAATATTTTATATACTCAAGACAAGACCAATTACGACAAAAATCCACCATACTATACTTTACGAATGAATACTTGATACATTAACTTCTTCTTTGCAGGAATAGCACAAAAGCAAAGTTCGTATGAGTCGGTAGCTCCGTCCGAGCCTACCGTGATGCTGAAAACCACAGAGTCTAACAGTTCCAGCCGACCGCGTCGATACGGGCCAGCAGAGTCGTGAACAGACTCGGTTACAGTACCTTTCTCGTTGTGGCTGGTACGGAGTGTACGAGCCGGTCGCCGTTCGTCGCGGTTGCGGTGCAAGACGGAGCGATGCAAGGTGCGGTGTCCCTCGATGCGGTGCAGGCAGCGGCTCGATGAGCGTCGTGCAGACGGAGTCGGTGAGTCCAAGGCGTGCGATGCAGGGTGAGGCGATGCTCGATGCGGTGCTGACAGGTTGCGATGCAGGCGACCAAGCCGGAGTGCGGGAGCTGGCGTCGGACAGCGGTGCGAGTCGGAGCGGTGCGTCGCAGACGTGCGAGCGGTGCCCCAAATGCGGTGCGGTCACGACTCTTGAGCCAGTTGCAGCGACAGTGTCGGTCTGGTCCGGCTGGCCCAGTGAAGCGATGCGATGCGAACTGCGGTGCCCACAGGTCACGGAGCAAGCAGCGGCTCGATGTTGACGGCGTCGGACGTCGCCCACGGTGAGACCAGGGTTGCGATGCGAAGCGGGGCGATGCGGTCTGCGGTGCAAACAGGTCACCGGCCAGGGATGGATTCGGTTGACGGAGTCGGTTGCAGTTCCCTTCCTCTGTGGCGACTGAAACAGCGTTCCAGAAGCGGTACCCAGAGGCTTGTGAAGTCTTTGTAGTCCCTGAGACTTCTTAACAGGAGGCCAGCTCGGTTCCTGGCCCTTGGAGATACTCAGCACAAGTTTGTAGAAAGTTCAGTCCAGTCCTTTCACTGCCCAAGGCAGAAGCAGCAGCTGCAGGCCAACCCAACAAAGCAACAACACAGCAAAGGGGCAGTACTCCTCCTGGCAGCTCTTCCAGCTCTTCGTCTTGGCAGGTTCCTTGATTCCAGCGAGATCTAAATTCATAGGGTCAGGGCCCCAATATTTATATCCCAAATTCCTTTGTTCTCTGAAGGCAGAGAGGCCTTTGCCTAGTCCAAACCAGTTCTGGAGCACTTTGTTGACAAGTCTCCGTCCCTTCTTTCAGTGAGTAGGCCAGGGACATCAGACGCACCACAGGAGGTGGAGCCAGCATTGTGGAGGGAAGGCACTGTCCTATTCAGGGCCCAGGTGCGACCCCTCCCACCCATCTACAGGTCGATCTGGCTATTCAGCCCTGCGCTGACTCACCCTGTCTCCTGGCATCCCCCAGCCCCTGTCACTCACATTCCAGACAAGGAATACACAACCTCGCAGAGGCAGGCTTGGATGGTTAGACAAGAAAATACCCACTGTCTAAAAGTGGTATTTTTCAAACACAGAATGTTAAAACCATCTTCACTAAAAGATGCATTTTATCATTCTGAGTCCAGGCATACTACTCTCGAATTTCTACCACGTTCCCGGGGTCAGTTAGGATTATAAGCTGTAATAATCAAAACTGCCCGTTCTGGCCTAGGGGAACAGGTAGCCTTGCAATAGTGAAAAACGAACTAGGCTGTAATTCACTATCAGGACATGCCGCACACACCCGGGCATGTCCTACCTTTCGCATACACCGCACCCTGCCCACAGGGGTACCTTGGGCCTACCTTAGGGGTGACTAACATGTAGCAAAGGGAAGGTTTAGGGACTTGCAAGTGTGTGCACTTGCCAAGTCGTCATGGCAGCCCCAGGCTGCGCACAGGCTCTGCGGTGGCAGGCCCGAGTTACACTTTACTGGCTGTTTGCGTGGGTGGCACAATCCAGTGCTGCAGCCCACCAACAGCATTTGGTCTATAGGCCCTGGCACTCGCAGTGCACTTTACAAGGGACTGACACATAAACCAAATAGGCCAATCATGGAAACACCAATCCATAACGCATTTTATACAGGAGCACTTGCACTTTCCCACTGGACCGCAGTGAGGAAAGTGCGCAGAATCATTACACCAGCAAAAACAGAGTCAAAACCGGGAGGTCAGAAAGCAAAAAGTCAGGGGAAACACGCCAAAAGATGCCAAGTCTAACAGTGCAGTTATCAATAAACGTAGAAACATGAGCTTCCAATGCAGGCCTCCTTCAAAATTGTTTTATAAATGTACATGTGCTACTGAACCCTAAATGACCCTTGTGGGCTTCTTTAATAATATCATCTCTGATAGTCACAGGAGGCACAGACACATCATTATGTACTAGCACCCCTTCAACAACTGATAGGACCTCTGAAACTTGTACAAAGGGTCTCAAAGGGGCCTCAACATTTCTTTCCTTGGGCCAACCTTCTTTCATGAATTTGAAAATAGACTGTAGCGTGGCATCCTATTTGGAAGCTTCTAACCACTGTTTATGCATGATCACCCCTTCATTCTGCAGTATATCCTCCACAAAAGCACTCACTTTCTCATTATCTTAAAGTGTGTTGGATTCCTCACCTCTGATGGGTAAGCTGGAGAGACAGTCAGTGCTCATGTTTTTCTCACCAGATATATATTTCACCGTAAAATCAAATTCTTGCAGCTTTGATCACAATCTGACCAATCGTGATTATGCTTGCCCTGAACCATTGCCACTCAACAGGTGGAGCAATGGTTTGTCTGTGAATAGTGGGAACCCCAAATCAAAGTATTAGACCTTTCACACCCAACAGCATGCCAATGTCTATCTCTCAATGGTGCTATAATTGGCTTCTGCACTAGTGATATAGCGAGAGGCAGAGGCAATGGTGTTTTCTTCGTCTCGACAAAACTGTGAAAACACAGCCCCCAATCCAACTTGACTGGCATCAGAATTTAAGATACACTTTCTGACTATTACAAATGGAGTAAAAGCTGGGGCTGACATAATGAGATTATTCACTTTCTGCAAGGCATATTGCAGATCATCAGACCAGATATACTTTCTTGATAAATTCTTCAAGGGCTACACAATGGAAGCATAACCTTGCACAAACCTTGAATAGTATTTGGTTAGCCCAAAAAAGCAGCGAAGTATATCTTTGTCACTGCATGGATGTACATCTTCAAAGCTTTAATCAATAAAAATTTTGGAGAAATACCATTGGGAGTGATAGAGTGTCCTAAGTAGTCCTTGTTTTCAGCTAATAATTTGCACTTATCTGCGCAAAAGTGATACCAAATTCTTTAAATTGTGTGAACACTGTTTCAAGCATGTAATTATGTTCAGGTAAAGATTTTTCCAAAAACAGCACATTATCTTGAAACGCTTGTAGCCCACTCACACCCTCCAATATGTTATCCATGAGGCGATGGAAAACACTAGCTGCTGAAACCAATCTAAAAGGGAGTTTGCAAATCTTAAAAGCTCCGAAAGGAGTTACAAAGGTGGTTAACTCTTGGGATGTTTCATCTAATGAGATCTGGTGGTAAGCTGAATTGTGATCCAAAAGTGTGAAAAATGTAGAGTCTCCAATGTTGGCAAGTAAGTCTTGAACCTTGGGCAGAGGATGGCAATCAACCATAATGTTCCTGTTGAGACTGCACAGATCAGCGCACAAGCTAATCTCACCATCCTTTTTGTGCACGATTACAATGGGACTTACACAATCAGAGGAGTCAGTGGGTTTGATAATGCCATCTCCAAATAATCCTCTAATAGCTTTTTCAATTCAGATCTAACACTTAAGGAGAGAGGTCTGGCTTTGTGAGTAACAGGTATAGCATGCCTCTTCAACTTAAGTGTGTGCACACATTTCTGAATGAACTAAATCTTACCAGAAAACATTTCAGGAAATCTTTTAACAATATATTCAGTGGGATTAAAATCATTAGTAGTAAGTAAAGATACATTTTCTACCCTGACTGGTGGATCAGCACGAGGCACAAGCATAAGACCAAGTTTTGCAAGGTCCAGCCAACTATATTCCTACCCTTGGCTGCAACATAGATTTTAGTGGACATTGACCTGCCAAGACAAGACAGAGGGTCTATGAAGAACCCAACCATATTGATATCCTGATCACCGTCAGCTTTAGTATGTATGTCCGGTGTGTTTAGGTTAACATTAGACCCCCACTGTTGGTAAAATAAAGTATCAGCTATGATAGTAAAAGGTGCACCTGAGTCACACATCATGTTAAGAGTTATTTTGGAACATAGAGTTACTTGACATAAAGGTTCTTTAATTTTGTTAGTAGACAAGGAGTCAATCTCCCAATTCAGGACCATATTTGAAAGATCCATAGGACAGTTTCCTTCATTTAAGTCAACACTGTATACTTTGACTTGGTGTTTACCAGATCTGCAAACCCTATGAAAGTGACCTAATTTCTTGCACTTAATGCATTGTTTACCAATCAATCAATCAATCATGGGTTTGTTAAGCGCGACAACTCACCCGTAAGGGTCTCAAGGCGCTGGGGTGGAGGGGAGGTGCAGAATCCTGTCCATCAAGGAGGAGGTCTATCGAAGAGCCATGTTTTGAGGTCCCTCGTGAAGATGGGGAGTGATGTCGTCTGTCTGAGGTGGAGCGGGAGGGCGTTCCAGTCTCTGGCTGCGAGGAAGGAGAAGGAGCGGCCTCCCGATCTGGACTTCCTGGTACAGGGGACCACGGCATGGGAGAGCTGAGCTGATCGTAGGGTCCTTTGGGGTGCGTGGAATTTGAGTCGGCTGTTCAGGTATGCTGGTCCGGTGTTGTGGAGGGCTTTGTGTGTGTGGGTGAGAATCTTGAAGGGGATTCTTGCCTCGATGGGGAGCCAGTGGAGTGTGCGCAGGTGCTGGGAGATGTGGCAGTGTCATGGCAGGTTGAGGATTAGTCTGGCGGTGGCGTTGTGGATGTTTTGTAGCTTGCGGGTGAGGTTTTTGTTGATTCCGGCGTAGAGTGCGTTGCCGTAGTCAAGTCTGCTGGTGACGAGGGCATGAGTGACGGTCTTTCTGTGTTCAAGGGGGATCCATTTGAAGGTCTTGCATAGTAGGCGGAGGGTGTGAAAGCAGGAGGATGCAACTGAGTTGATCTGGCGGTCCATTTTGAGTTCGGAGTCCAGGATGATTCTGAGATTGCGTGCGTGGTCTGTGGGGGTGGGCGGGCTTCCAAGGGCGGGGGGCCACCAGGTGTCGTTCCAGGCATCGGGTGTGGGCCTATGATGAGTACTTCTGTTTTGTCCGTGTTGAGTTGTAGACGGCTGTTCTTCATCCATTTGGCGACTGCTTCCATGCCTTCTTGAAAGTTGTGTTTGGCTGCGTTGGGTTCATTGGATAGGGAGAGGATGAGTTGGGTGCTGTCTGCGTATGAAACAATGTTGAGTCCGTGGGTTCTGACGATGGGGGCGAGCGGAGCAATGTAGACATTGAACAGCGTGGTGCTGAGGGAGGATCCTTGGGGGACTCCGCAGGTGGTCAGTGTAGGGACCAAGAGGAAGGGAGGGAGTCTGACCCATTGTGTTCTACCGGAGAGGAATGAGCGGATCCAGTCGAGGGCCTTGTCCCGGATCCCTGCGTCATGAAGTCTGCATGTTAGGGTGCGGTGAGAGACTGTGTCGAAGGCCGCTGAGAGGTCGAGGAGGATGAGGGCTACTGTCTCTCCTCTGTCCAGGAGGGAGCGGATGTCGTCTGTTTCGGTGAGGAGGGCGATTTCTGTGCTGTGAGTCTTTCTGAAGCCGGATTGGGAGGAGTCGAGGATGTTGTGCTCTTCGATGAAGGTGGCGAGTTTGCTGTTGATGGCTTTCTCGATGACTTTCGCTGGGAACGGGAGCAGGGAGATGGGTCTGTAGTTCTTGAGGTCGGTGGGGTCCGCCGAGGGTTTCTTTAGGAGGGGGTTGATCTCGGCGTGCTTCCAGTCGTAGGGGAAGGAGGCGTTCGCGAGGGGGCGGTTGATGGTGTGGCGAAGC
This sequence comes from Calotriton arnoldi, assembly GCA_963921515.1. NCBI lineage: Eukaryota > Metazoa > Chordata > Amphibia > Caudata > Salamandridae > Calotriton > Calotriton arnoldi. The sequence goes on from CAWUFW010002907.1 coordinate 1,072,299, forward strand.
ATGGGTGCGATGTTGTCGGCGGCTCTGTTGAAGATGTGGTGGGGGCAGGGGTCTGTGGGGGCCCCGGAGTGGATTGGCTTCATCGTCTTCAGTGTGTCTTCGGTGGTGAGGGCTGTGCAGCTGTCAATCGTTGGCTTCAAGGTGTGGGGGGTGGTTGGTGAGGGTTCTGTGTGTTGACTGGCTTCGTTGAAATTGTCATAAATGTTCTTGATTTTGTGGTGGAAGAAGGTGCTGAGTTTGTCGCAGAGGTCTTGTGAGGGAGGGATGTCTGTAGACTCGCTGATGGGTTGGGCGAACTCCTTGATGATGCTGAAGAGTTCTTTGCTGTTGTGCGCGTGAGTGGAGATTCTGTCTTTGATCGCTTTCTTTCTTGTATTTCTGATGAGTTGGTGGTGGGCGTTGGTGGCGGCTCTGAAGTTATTGTGGGCTTCTGTAGATTTGGAGTTCCTCCAGGCCTTTTCGAGGCGGCGGCATGTGCGTCTGGACTCTCGGAGTTTGGTGGTAAACCAGCTGGCTTTCCTGGCGTGTGTGTTGTTGTTCTTCTTGAGGGGGGCTATGGTGTTGGCGCAGTCGGAGATCCATCTGTGCAGGGTTTGGGCTGCGGTGTTGGGGTCGTCGTTGTCCGCAATGGTTGGGGTGGAGTTGCCGAGTGAGGAGGTGAGCTGGTCGTCGGTGATTTTGGTCCAATTTCTTCGTGGGAGCAGGTGCTGGGTTCTGTGGATGGTGGGTGTTCTGAAGGTGAAGTGGATGCAGCGATGGTCTGTCCACGGGAGTTCGGTGGTGTGGCTGAAAGTTATGGAGTTTCCTGTTGTGAAGATGGGGTCGAGGGTGTGTCCTGCTGAGTGCGTGGGTTCAGTCACGATCTGGCAAAGTCCTATGTTGTGGAGGTTTTCCAGGAGGGATGTGGTGTTGGGGTCTTGTTGGTTGTCGAGGTGGAAGTTGAGGTCTCCCAGCAAGGTGTAGTTGGTGGACGCGATGGCCTGCGGAGTGATACTGTCTGTGATGGAGTTGGTGAATGGGCCGCAGGGTCCGGGGGGTCGGTAGATGAGGGTTCCCCGGAGGGTGGTGGTAGGGCTGGCCTGTATCTTGAAGTGTAGGTGTTCCATCAAGTCTGTGGGCTCGTCGGGAAGTGTGCTCAGCCAGAGGGTGGATTTGTGGACGATGGCGTCCCACCCCCCCCAGGGTGGGTGGGGCGGGCCTTCCGGGAGATCTTGTATCCTTGGGGAATGGCGATGGCGATGTCAGGTCCCAAGGTGGTGTTGGTCCAGGTTTCAGTGAAGAATGCGACGTCCGGGGTGGTGCTGTCGAGGAGGTCCCAGATTTCGGTGGCGTGTTTGTGGAGGGATCAGATGTTGAGGAGAATGCATTGCAGGGTCTTTGGTGCGGTTGCGTTCTTGCGGGCGGGTTGTGCTGGATCCGTGGTCTTGGCGGTGCTGCAGGAGTGGCAGCAGCGGTGACAGCTGAATGGTCCGTGGGTGTAGGCTGGTGATGCTAGCTTGCAGTTGTTGTTGCGACTTGGGTTGAGTGCGTAGAGTGCCGCTGGGTTGTAGCGTTGGCGGTTCGGAGGTCCAGGGTTTCTGGCACTGGTCACGTTTGGGACGCGGACGGGCGCAGACGGGCTTGCATTTGGCGCGCCAGCGGCGCAGCCCACAGCGACCGCCATTAAGTAGGGGTCGGGGAGGGCTGGACAGCTGGGAGGCGAGAGCGAGGAGGGGAAACTGGCTTGGGCTGGTCGTGCTGGGGGGGAGGTGCAGCGGGGGCAGCAGCGGCGGGAAAAACGGGCGAGAGGTGCCCAGAAAAAGGAGCGAAAACAGCACAAAAGTTGAAAAAGAAAAATGGAAAGTGATAGATAAGTGATAAAAGTGATAGGAAGAGAGTAAAAGGGTGAAAACGAAGGTGAAAGTAAAGAGGCTAAAGAATGAAGCAGGCAGAATAAACGGAGCGAGAGAAGGGGTGAGAAGTCCACTGGACCACCAGGGATGAGGCACAGGTATAGCCTGCGGGTGGAGGAGGGCCGCGAACACCAACACTTGAGAGTGCAGGGGCTCAGGAGGGCCTCACTTAATGGTGGAGCTGCGAGGGTGGGAGAGCAATTTCACTGACAATGAGTCAGTGGTCTTGCTCGCCTGTCCCCGCAGCGGCCGCCATTAAGTAGGGGTCGGGGAGGGCTGGACAGCTGGGAGGCAGGGAGGGGAAACTGGCTTGGGCTGGTCGCGCTAGGGGGGAGGGGCCGCGGGGCAGCAGCGGCGGGAAAACGGGTGAGAGGTGCCCAGAAAAAGGAGTGAAAACAGCGCAAAAGTTAATTAAGAAAAATGGGAAGTGATAGAAAAGTGATAAAAGTGATAGGAAGAGAGTAAAAGGGTGAAAAACGAAGGTGAAAGTAAAGAGGCTAAAGAATGAAGCAGGCAGAATAAACGGAGCGCGAGAAGGGTTGAGAGGTCCACTGGACCACCAGGGATGAGGCGCAGGTATAGCCTGCAGGTGGAGGAGGGCCTTGAACACCAACACTCGAGAGTGCAGGGGCTCAGGAGGGCCTCACTTGATGGTGGAGCTGCGAGGGTGGGAGAGCAATTTCACTGACAATGAGTCAATGGTCTTGCTCACTGCTGGACATTGCATATACTTCCTTAAATGGGATTTAGATCCACACCTGAAACAAAAAGTGTTAGTATTATGTTGAACATTCTTAATGACTTTGCCCTTAATTTTTACAGCATCAGCATGTTCAGAATACCCCACAGCATTAACAATAGGAGAAGATGTCTGACTTGATTCCTGGGCCATCATGTGACTGGAGATTGTTGAACGCTCAATGCTTTGGCCAGTTCAACAACCTTTCACAATGGACAGTCTCTGCAACTGAGTAGCCTTTTTTTAATCTTTTTTGAAAAGCAGCTATACACAAACTGATCTCCAATGTATTCAATGGACGCTCCAAAATTGCATGTAGCAGCTAATGCCCTTAACGTTAATATGAATTCTTCAACAGTTGTTTGTTACTTCTTGACATTTTTTTATCTCTCCAATAGAACGCTAGGCTGTTCTGAGAATTTCACTCTCAGTTGTGTAATCGCTTCTGAGTATTCATTAGAATCTCTGGATTGTCCAGATGTGGCAGCAGCTGGAGGCAAATTATCAAAACCTTGCTGTTCTTCATTTCCCAAATGACTAAACAAAATAGCAGCCTTTCTTTTAGGTTCAAAGCCATCTGCTCCAACTGCGATTAAATAGTTCTCAAAAAATCTTAACAAAGCAGTCCACTTCATCAAAGGCTTGCCAGGAAGTTGAAGAAATGGTGAAATTGTTAGAAGCCATTACAAACAATGGTTTAAAATGCCACCATCCAATGAAGAGCTGATACAGGTAATGACACAATTCTGAAAAATCAATAAGTATTTCCAAGTTCACTTGAACCAATTCAAACAAAAGCCCTCAAGTTTTAAAGAAACGTTTCTGTAAACTTGAAATATCCAAAACAATCTATCACTGGATTGAAACATGTGTGTATAGGCACAACGTCAATAATTAAAGCAGAAACAGATCAGAAATGTAAAGTTAGTGCCAGGAGGGCATATGCGCGAAGGGCAACTAAGGGGCATATTTACGTTCCCTGGCGCATCCCTGCATATCAGCAGGGATGCGCCAGGGAAAATGCGTCACGCAAGTTTACCATTTACAATGCGGCGCATCGTGGCGCAAGGATAAGCAGATGCGTGACGCATCTGCCGGCGGAAGGTTGGCGCAGTGCTGAAGTTGTGTCGCAAGCGCAACGCAACTCCAGCACTGTTCCAACCTTCCCTATCCCTAACATGGTGTGTCAATCCTTACGCCTGCTTAAAGCAGGCGTAAGGATTTGACGCACCAGCGTCGGAAAAGTGACTGCGTGAAATCTTGTAGATTTCACTGCGTCACTTTTCCGAGCGTTCCTGCGCCGAACGCCCCCTGCACCGGTACGCCCACATGAAACCTGACGCAGGTTTCATGTGGCGCAGGAGTTTACTACGTGACGCATCTCCCTAGATGCGTCACGTTGTAATATAGCGCAACGCGGCGCATGGTTTGCGTCGCCGCTGCGTCACATGCGTGACGCAATGGCGGCACAAAAGTGGCGCAAGGGGCTTGTAAATATGCCCCTAAGTATTTACTTGTAGGACAGGCATGTACACTGAAGAAATGATATCAAGTGCATACACGAGCATGCTGGCTCGGTGGCTCACCTGTTTAGAGGAAGAAGCAGAGCATGCAGAGCCAAAATGAGGAAGTGGGCGGAGCTGCGCTTAAAATAGCCTTGGGCTGTGTGGTCTCCATGAGGTACAGGAGAAGCACTCATTGGGTAACAACTTAGACAAGTGAAATGTTACCGATGATAGCGTGGGTTATCCAGATTACGCTGTAGGCTCCGAATTCTCAAAAGTCTCACATTTCTTGATAAATCATCACCAAATGTTAGATAGCCTTCGGAAGCAAAGTGGAGATAAGTACAGCATTTATTTCCTGAAGTACAAGGTAATAAATAAGAAGCCCACAAGCAGCCGTGCATCAGACACCCAACAAAGGCTCAGCAACCGATGGGGGACAGCAGCATGGGTCATAAAGCAGTACCTTAAAGGAAAACATAGCAACCGGAATGCATTTACTTTTGACAAGTGAGCTCGCTCCCAAGAGCACTGAGCATGTTCGCTAATAACAAGTTCTTAAAGGTACCGCACACTTCATACATTACTGCAATGTCTTGTGGTACAACAGGTTCCTTGACAGAATACTTCTTCTGATGGTCCGACAGAGTAGGGGCTGTCAAACGAAGGACTTTATACTGTCACCCTATTTAGAATAAAACCTGGCCGTAAGGGACAAGAAGAGAAATAAGGACCCAGTCAATCCAGTGTGTGGGGCCATTTGCTTTCTTTTTTTTCTAAAACAAATTCCAGCTTTTCAAATTTGTTTTTGGAAAGCAAAATGTTTTTGAAATGTTTGCTAGGTAGCTGGCCATCATGTCTGATGAGGCTATCCTTCAAACATTTTGTGCATTGACAAGGTACCGCCATGACAGCTGTTCCTGTCAATGTAGAGAGTTGTCCACAGGGCCAGGGGATAAGTCTTAGGGGCTCATTACGATGCCGGACGGAAAAGGCTTCCGTGCTCGCGGCAAAAATATACCCGCATGACCCTCGGCATTTCCGTCGGTCAAATTACGATGCAATGCATGGAAAATCCCACCACGGCGGACGGAACTCACAAATGACTGTCCGCCATGCCCGGAAAAGTTGCAAATCCGACCTCGGCAGACGGGGAAAGCAGTTCAAGGGACTGAAAAGGCCGCTCCTGCCGCGGAATGACCGCACAGCCAATTACGATGAAACCGCGGAGCTGGAGGACGGAGCATTGCGTTCCGATTCCCTTGCTCGCACATAGACCAAATGAATGGCGGTAGTAACAAACTGAACAGCGATGCACAAAGTGTGCCTGAACTCGACACCGCCCTCAATCACATCACACACGCCACAATGATACACCCCAAATGTCCATTGGCAATGTAAGCAATGCCCAGCATGGAAGAAACACCTGGAGGACATCACTCATTTGGACACACCCACATACAACAGCTTAAAACCAACCCCTTCCTGGACTAGCATCCTCTGCACACCAGAAGCTGACACAGAAAGACAGGACACCATTTACGCACACAGCACAACATCACATACACCAATCTCCACAAAACACCACTTACCACCCACACACCTGACACACTTCACATAACTCCACCACCCCCTGCACCCTGCACTTGTCTTACCTTTGCACCATGGCCAAACAGAAAATGCCCAAATTCACCGACACTGAGTTGAAAGTGATGGTAGACGAGATAATAAGGGTAGAACCACATTTGTATGGGAGCCTGGTCCAACACACCCCACTTGCGCCAAAAACCAGATGTGGACAAGGATCTACAACAAAGTCAATGCTGTAGGGACCACCCTACGCACACTGCGTGACATCAAAAGGCGGTGGGTCGACCTCAAGGCCCAGCTCAAGCATCAGCGCCAGAGGAACCACGAAGAAAAGAACCAAGAACCAAGAACCAAAAGAACTGGTGGCGGCCCACCCATACCACCACTAACCTTCACTGAATGGGAGGAGAAGGTGCTTGCCATACTGCATCCCGAGAGTCTCACAGGACTCGAGGGGGGAGTGGAGGCTGGTAAGTACAAACAAAACGATCACATCCCACTGTAATGTACCGTTGTGCACAACAAGTGAGCCTCAATTGCCAGACAAAATCAAACTCATGTAGAATGCACGCTGTCAACATGAATGTCTCATTAGGCTAGCATTTCCTCCCTCTGCTTCACCTCACAGGTAGGTAGCCATCTTACTGGGGAGGGGGTTGTTGGGACCTGACAGCAAGACCACAACTCCCATAAGGCCCTCTGTCTTCCCTCCCAAACAGCATGGAGCACCCACCCCACCACACAGGCATGTGGCAGCCATCACCCTCCTCTGCTTCACTCAACAGGTAGGTAGCCATCTTACTGGGGAGGGGGTTGTTGGGACCTGACAGCAAGACCACAACTCCCACAAGACCATCTGTCTTCCCTCCCAAACAGCAGGGAGCTATCTGACCACCAGATCCCGCACTTGTGAGCCAACTCAGTCAAGCTGCATAAGTTGCAGCCAGTGCACACACAGAAAATACCATTGACAGTTCACATGAATCACAGTGTCATTGATGAAGTCACATGTAACTGCAAAGCAAAACCCAGGAACGCAGTGGCCAAAACCCAATGTGCAAGTACCATTATCCCAAAGCATAAAGGCTCACATCAACACTAATCAACACCACACATGCATGTAGACTCAGTCAAACATCACAAACCACACAAGGACAGTACAAAAAGCACAACAGAAATCAGGAAGTTGCGGCATAGTAGACAAACAGCCATAGCAAAGTCACAAATACCCTAGTATGAACAGAAGTGGATGAGCAACAAGTTGGTACCAGAGGACATGTACTTGGAAATACAACATCTATACATATGAAATTGTCGCTACAGCCATGTCACATCGCTGACAAGCAATGTATTTACCTCCACATCATGTCCCACTACTAACAAACTGTTAGGAATAAAGCAAACGCAAGGAGATGATGGACGGAGTGCTGAAACTTTTCAAACACTCACCCCCAGTCACAGATCTGGGTTGAATCCATCATCATTCTTTAGCTCACTTTGCCACCCCGGTTCAGACATAGCCATATGCAAATCAGTCTTGACCCTGTGCCTCATGGGAACAGTCCAGACCAAACTGCCAAGCCATGTCTTCCCTGGACCGGAATCAAGCATCCTGGGGCCGGTTTTGGGCTAACAGCCCTCATCAGCCAGGCTAGCTTGAATCCAGTGGCAAAGTGAGCAAAGGACCCACATCTGTGCATACCCTGCCAACTTAGGGCGAACAAAGCAAACACAAGGAGATGATGGACCGAGTGCTGAAACTTTTCAAACACTCACCCCCAGTCACAGATCTGGGTTGAATCCATCATCATTCTTTAGCTCACTTTGCCACCCCAGTTCAGACATAGCCATATACAAATCAGTCTTGACCCTGTGCCTCATGGGAACAGTTCAGACCGAACTGCCAAGCCATGTCTTCCCTGGACCGGAATCAAGCATCCTGGGACCTGTTTCAGGCTAACAGCCCTCATCAGCCAGGCTAGCTTGAATCCAGTGGCAAAGTGAGCAAGGGACCCACGTCTGGGCATACCCTGCCAACTTAGGGCGAACAAAGCAAACACAAGGAGATGATGGACGGAGTGCTGAAACTTTTCAATCACTCACCCCCAGTCACAGATCTGGGTTGAATCCATCATCATTCTTTAGCTCACTTTGCCACTCCAGTTCAGACATAGCCATATGCAAATTAGCCTTGACCCTGTGCCTCATGGGAACAGTCCAGACCGAACTGCCAAGCCATGTCTTCCCTGGACCGGAATCAAGCATCCTGGGACCGGTTTTGGGCTAACAGCCCTCATCAGCCAGGCTAGCTTGAATCCAGTGGCAAAGTGAGCAAGGGACCCACGTCTGGGCATACCCTGCCAACTTAGGGCGAACAAAGCTGTTAGCCCGAAACCGGTCCCAGGATGCTTGTTTCCGGTTCAGGGAAGACCTGGCTTGGCAGTTCGGGCTGGACTGTTCCCATGAGGCCCAGGGTCAAGACTGATTTGCATATAGCTGGGTCTGAACTGAGGTGGCGAAGTGAGCTAAAGAATGATGATGGATTCAACCCAGATCTGTGACTGGGGGTGAGTGTCTGAAAAGTTTCAGCGCTCCATCCATCATCTCCTTGTGTTTGTTTTAAACTGTTAGGAATGACAAGTAATGCCAAGATGAAAAGTCATGTCGTCTCAATCAAAATGTGCCAAACATGAACATCAAAGTTTTGCAGTGTACTGAACATGCTGACAATCCAACCTCTGTTCAACAGGTGACTCGCCAGCGACAGCAGGTGCCGGTGCCATGGACGAGCTCAGCCAGTCTCCCACCCAAGAAGCAGAACCCTCGGATGCACACTCCCTGGTTTTTACGGATGAGGAGGACCGACCTGGCCCCTCCGGCGTGCCCGGCCACGCTCAGTCTCCGGACCTCACTGTCCCTACCACCACCAGTACCACCACCACTCCCACAACAGCTGCAACAACAACGCTGACCCCTGTAGCATCGCCCTGTATGGCAGCCACCTCCACCATCACCACCGCCGCCTCCAACACTGTCCCTGTGCCAGTTGTAGCCAATACCACCAGGCAGCCTCGGGATGCTGGGGATACTGTGCGGCGGCAGCGCCAGGCGCCGCCACAGGTCCCTGGCAGCAGGGCAGGTGGTAGGCCAACTGGGGGACAGTCACAGGAGGACAATGAGACTGAGGCCCAGGCCACCATGCAAAATGTCCTTGGGGCATACCAGCAGAACCAGGGACAGATGGGCCAGGTCCTTGACGAACTGCGTGAACTCTGCCTGCTGCAGAGATCCATGGACACTCGTTTGGGACAAATTGCAGAGTACATGGGCCAGCTTGGGGGTGTCCTGAGGGACATGCATGCAGCACAAAGAGCTGCCCACCCCCCACCCCCCGTGGCCAGCCAGATGATAGTCACAACACCAAAGCAGTGTCCACAGGGAGGGGTGAGTCACATCACAGCGAATCCTCAGACACCTCCGAGCTTGCAGCAGGTTCCCCCCCTGCCAAACGGCTGAGGGGGCATCTGAAAAAGTCCCAGGGAGGATCACGTGGCAAAGCACCGTGCCGTACCAGTTCTCGGAGCCAGCGTTGATGTCACCAGTGTCACACCGAAGATTGACTTGGTTGTAAATCCGATCCCACATTGCCACAAGGATGGGAGTGTACTGTTGGACTGTGGAATCCCACCATTGTGTGTTCTACCGGAACCATCCATGTACCATCACTTTCGCCTCCAACCCTCACCTGTCACTGATTTACAAATAAACACAAATCACACCAGTATGCCTTTGTGTCAAGAGGAATTTTTATCATAGTAAGTAGCATGTTCACTCACATTGCAATGTATCATGAGACGTAAATGCGACAATCCATTGAGAGAGTAGAGGAACCTGGAACCACACAAGAAAAAGACAGTGATTTGACATATGGTGACAGTACAGGAAAAGCACTGCACTAGGCAACACTGTACAAGATGCATAACAGTTAACACAGGCCAACACCATCAACATGGACAGAAGGGGGATGGAAGCACACGACTTCACCTCCCAGCACAGTTTACCCCTCAGCATCCTGGCAAATGCACTGCAGTTGAAATGCTTACTTCTTTTTCCGTGGAAGTGAGTCACCACGGCTGGATGCAGGTTAGTGCTGTCAATCCCTAGACACATGTGTTGCACTAAATTATACCATTGAGATCGGTGTCTGCTGAGATAGCTGCCACAATACACTAATGTCTCTGTACCTGTCACTGCCCAACTCAGGTGAAATACTCAAAGCTACATTGCAAGTAAGCATTTTTACCGAACTGCATTTACCAGAATGCCAAGGGGTGAACTGTGCTGGGAGGTGAAGTAGTGTGCTCCCATCCCCCTAATAACATCAATATGGATATGATGTAGGTTGTTACAACACACACAGCGCTGATCAATGAATCCCACAAGAGCCAGCATCAAAACACATCCTGTCATGTGGCCAAAGGTGACATTGTCGCATTCACAAACTCAAGTACAGTTACACAGGGCTTTTCAGGGGTCATGTCCAGTCTTTTTGCATTTGTTCCCACATGGACAACAGTCACTGATGACATACCCACGCCAAATCTCCTTCTCAACGGAAGTTATCTAATCCTAAATGACCACAACTGCTGCGGTTTACGGAAAAGGCGTCCTGTAAATAGGAACAAATGCACTACGTGTTCCCTGCTGTAGCAATGTTCTCTTTACTCCCCCATATGTGCTTGTAGATAGTTAGTTTTGGCCTCACATTCCCACAAGGAAAGCAGACTTCAATTAGTGATGCAGGCTCAATGGGCTTTTGTTTCAACAAGTAGTCGCTCTCACATCAGGCCGTGAGACCTTCGATTCCCAGGTGCCTTGACCGTCCCGCGCGATTCACTGTCTGCGAGACATGACTCTCCCACTTGTTTTTGGGCTACTGACACACCAGATATCAATAGCATCTGATACTGAAGACCTTGCATATTTTTTCTACTTGTAGGCTCTGGCCTTGTCACTTTGTTGCACACTATTAATGGAGTACTCCTCATATTTACTGACTGCATTTGGCGGTTTCACATCAACCCTTTGTCAGTACTGCAGATTGCTGGTTTTCCGGCTCCTCTCACGCAATGGCAGCCCATCCTGTGGTCCAGGCCAACCCCGGTCAGTTGCAACTGTACTGTGAACAGATGCAGCTCGTCTTTGGATGTATACCATTGGCTGTGCTCCACATCAGTTATAGGCTGACCTTCCGCTATGCCTATTTCACCTGCATGCAACCTGTGTTCTACTGTCGCCGATGCCCCTTTCAATGGGCCATGGATCTCTGCCTTTCCAACACATCTCTTGCTGATCTGGATTATGACCTGTGGGTGAGTCCTTTGTTGGCCCACGACCAGGACTGTTCCGGGGATAGCCGTTTATGGGATGCCTTTCAACGTGTCAGACAGGCTGCCAGTTGCACTTGTGCGTTTGCGCAACGGCTCCTGTGCCATGCCTCCATCGAGCCACTACCAGCTTGCCATGAAATGCTCCTTTCATCCTCGTGGTGCGAGGAGCACATCTGTTCCTTCATGCTACTGGATTGGATGGCGGTCCTTTTTGCTGAAGCTGATTTGGATCGTCTTTTGGAACTGGTTGCCTTCGAAGCTGCATGTGCCTTCTTGGATCCGTAACTACTTACCAGCATCCGGAACTGTTGGCAACTGATTCAATGTTGTCTCAACATTTCTCGCATGCTTCTGACAAAGGTTCTCAGCCATCTCTGACTTTGGCCCTGTCTGCATTAGCTTTGACTTTGCTGACCTCTGCGGTCTGTTTCGCTTGGTACCACAGAACTGAGGAAGGGGCGGCTGTCATATGTCCGTCGGGGTGATTGTCGCATATTATGAGCCAGGCTTCCATCGTGCAGCTGACACACTTGTAAATCCCTGACTTTGAAGTCTTGCAAGTAGCTTCGTTCATGTCGGTCACATGGGAACTGTCCGCAGAGCTTGATCTTTCCACGCTCCTGGAGTACTGTCTGCACATTCTGTCTGTGGCCGAACAACAATGTCCCTTGTCATTCTGTTCTGGTCAGGCCCTATCACCACGACTCAACAGAGTCTAGCAGCTGCGAGTGACCACGGGGGCCTCCTAGATGTTATGGGGCAGCGGGCTAGGTGCACCACACTTGGGGAGGGGACTATCCAGAGAGAAGAGCGACACAGCACATGTGATGTACATTTGACCATCTATGGGCTGAGGAGTGTGTTCTGCTGACAAAGTCCATAGTTTAGGAACATTTGATACAGGTTCTTCCAGCAGGGGGAGGGGGAATGGGTTCGTGGGTCTTCATCCAGAGGGCTTATTGATATACCATCTTTCTTAATGATATGTGGACATGTTACTCTGCTAAATGTTTTTGTGCAAAATGCATTTCTCAAATACTTTGGTGCCGTATACTGCATGTTCTTACACGGTAGTTGAAATAAAACTTCTGAACTGTTTCTTGTCTTCAAATGAACCCCTTGTGGACAAGTATAAGAGTCAGGGCGACAGGGTGTGTCTTGTTAACGCTATTCCTGTGAGATCTGAGAGTGTTGTGTCCTGGGGTGTCTGTGCACTTGTATCACTGACAGTGAGTGATTGAGCTAGTGAGGCACTATGGCTATTAGGTCCAGTGCTTCAGGGTGCTCAGGTGGTCGGATGACTCGGTCCCGGCCTGCCCAAGTCCTTTAATCCTGCGCATAGTTCTGTGTGTGGACAGAATCCCTGCAACAATCCTCAAAGTTTGGGAGACAACAGCATAGCACACAGACACAGCCATAGTCGCTCATTGTTAACTTACACTCAACGGAAGTAGTTGGCGATGCACAAGTGACACGCATACAGACGTTACTTTTCTTCACTCACTCGACATACTCACTACTTCAACATCCATAGTAGCTCGATGTATATGGCATATAGTATACTGCTACATCAAGGTTGGTCTGCCCTGTGGTTGATGCCACAGCACTTCTGTTTTGCAGCATCTATGCAGATTTGCATTTGGCTGTTGTCGCTGCACGGCCTCAGACTTCAGTCCCACAATACACGACGAGATTACGGAATGAGGGCAGTGAGTGTCAGCTGGACAATGATACATGTATCTTCAGCACGGTGGGCAGACAAATGTGAACATTATGGGGTCAGTACATCGTGACTGTGTGGTGATTTTGCGTGACAGACATTGCCATGTTCGCCTTCATGAGGTACATAAACACATGGATTGTGAATATATGCACACATGGCTGTGAATGACAGATGATGTCATCCAGGCGATGATTTTTTGCTACACATGTGCACTCCTATGACGTGTGTGAGACATTTACAGGCAATGTCAGCTAGGCACACTGCATGCCACACCAGTACGTGTGTTGTAAGTACTAGGGATTACCAGTGTGTCTGAGTTGCAGAAAATGGACACCTCGATTTGTCAGACTACATCACTGGCCCTTCAGAAGACGGCCCATGGCCAAGGATTCGCTAAGCACATAGCAAGAGATGTACAGGCAGTGTTAACAGGTCGTTAGTTTCATTGCACTACATTGGTACAGTGCGAGAGCCCTTTGGTCTTTTGGACTCCTTGACTCATTTAGGGCCATGCTGGCCACGAGGCATGACAAAGAATGTAATTTCACTCTCATTTTCTTGGACAAGCCATGTGTGTGCAGACTTGGATCAAAGGTCACACTCTATGATGCTTTCACTGGGTGCACACATCACTTTTGGCTGATGTTTTGGGGTGTGTGATGCAATTCGCATGGCGACAATGCAAATGCATGATGTGTTTACAGGCGCGGCAGCTGGCGTCCACAGCGTAAACACGCATTGGCCCCAATTGAGTGATGCAGGATTGCAGAAGACGCTTCCTGGCCGACGCGGTGTGGCACCGCTTATGCGAATGCGCCATCTGCCAACGGGAGCCGCCAGTGGTTTACATTTTTGAATGTCACGGGGTGCGCGCTCTGCATCAGCGGGGCACAGCATTGGCCCCACTTGCCTTCAGGGGCCCTGAGGGTGTCACTCATGTGAATTGGGTTGGCCTCGCACATTGCAGTTGGCAGGTTGCCACATATATCATGGGGCCGGCCCGGACTGCACGCTTGCTGGGAGTTGTAGTTGTACAGGGGTGGCATGCGTTTTGGACGTACCTCTGCTGTAGGGCGCTGCGGCATCTTATCTGCCGGAGGTGCACCAGGTAGAGCAGCGGAAAGGCCTGTAGCGCTGGATCCATGGCGGCTCAGCTGGTCTGGATGTGATCTGGGTCGGCTTTTCCTTTCCGTAGTTGTGCTTCCGCCATCCGCGATGTGTTGGTTTTTGCGCCGCGCTGGGAAGGGCTGTTTGTTACATCGTAATCTGGTTGGTGGACGGAACGTGATTCCGCACGCCGGTCTTGCTCTATGGACTCCGTCCGCCACCCTTGCGTACCAAGAAAACGTGCGGAGCCCGTAAAACCGCGTCAGACGGAGAATGGCCTCTGTAGGCCCATTGTAATATGGTGGTCCCAATATACACATCTGGGGCGGGAAAAAAGACGTTTTCTGCCACCGCCAACACTACGGATGGCCTTTCGTCCGGCATCGTAATGAGCCCCTTAATTTGGCGACTGAAGTCACTCATGATGGCAGAGGTATTGTCCTGTGCCATCCGAGGTATTGTCCTGTTCCGTCATGACAAAGTTAACTCCATCCTCAAAACTCTAAATCAGGCCCATAGTTTTTCTTTCTTCTGTCATGAGATTGTAATGAAGCCTCTCAATTATATTGTGTTGGCCACCTCATAAGGGGCGCTGTGCAATTGTCTCTATTTTGATAAAAATCACCATAAAAATTACATTGCTCGATGTCACTGGGAAACAGCATTTCCAGTTCTGGTTTTTGCTTTTATAAATCATTGTATTCAGGTTCATTAGTTTGATTTGTTTAACTGAACTGAACTAAAATTGATATTTCCAGACAACAAAGGTATTCTGATAGCATGGAGTATTTAGGTAATGCTATATCTGGTATTCACCACAGCAAGAAACCCAAGGGTCTACAATTAACAGAACATACAGGCCTAGTACTGGTGGAGTGTACTTTTTGAAGCACGGTTTCCCTCACCCACCCAAAGGTGGCATGTTTCATCATAGGGTCACCTCCTCCCACATGAAACCTAGTCACGATGTGGCCCACAATCCCCTCTCCAAGAGGGAGGAGCCCAGGGATGTTTTAAGAAGATGTATGCTAAGTACCTTAGATGAGCTAAGTGTGATGTGGGGGGCAGAGCAAAAAACTATGAAAATTTGATATTTAATACTAGCTCCAGGGTACACAAAAAACTTTATTAGTGCGTCTCTGGGCCAGGATTAAAAACCAAACTAGAAGAGGAGGGAATTCAACCTGCTTCATGATGAAAATCAATGGTAGGCCGACATGTTTCAGCCTATTACCCTCAACAGAGGTGTAACAGCCTTCTTCAGGACCTGTTAGTTAACTCCATCCTCAAAACTCTAAATCAGGCCCATAGTTTTCTTTCTTCTGTCATGAGATTGTAATGAAGCCTCTCAATTATATTGTGTTGGCCACCTCATAAGGGGCGCTGTGCAATTGTCTCTATTTTGATAAAAATCACCATAAAAATTACATTGCTCGATGTCACTGGGAAACAGCATTTCCAGTTCTGGTTTTTGCTTTTATAAATCATTGTATTCAGGTTCATTAGTTTGATTTGTTTAACTGAACTGAACTAAAATTGATATTTCCAGACAACAAAGGTATTCTGATAGCATGGAGTATTTAGGTAATGCTATATCTGGTATTCACCACAGCAAGAAACCCAAGGGTCTACAATTAACAGAACATACAGGCCTAGTACTGGTGGAGTGTACTTTTTGAAGCACGGTTTCCCTCACCCACCCAAAGGTGGCATGTTTCATCATAGGGTCACCTCCTCCCACATGAAACCTAGTCACGATGTGGCCCACAATCCCCTCTCCAAGAGGGAGGAGCCCAGGGATGTTTTAAGAAGATGTATGCTAAGTACCTTAGATGAGCTAAGTGTGATGTGGGGGGCAGAGCAAAAAACTATGAAAATTTGATATTTAATACTAGCTCCAGGGTACACAAAAAACTTTATTAGTGCGTCTCTGGGCCAGGATTAAAAACCAAACTAGAAGAGGAGGGAATTCAACCTGCTTCATGATGAAAATCAATGGTAGGCCGACATGTTTCAGCCTATTACCCTCAACAGAGGTGTAACAGCCTTCTTCAGGACCTGTTATTTAAACTTCTTCATGGTATTGTGCCCATGTATGAAAAAGTCAAAACACAGGTTTATACAGAACTAGTGATCTTTGTGGCGGTCCACGTAATCGAGGATCCATTGGCGGGTTACCCGCTAACATCGAGCATCATGCCTCAACTTTTACCCTGGTGTGGTGCTCAAGGAATCATTGTGTCCTTGTCTGTGCAAGACGTTTGCTGCTCGCCACACCACGGGAAAGGTATGCACTGATTTGCTGCAGAAAAGAAGGTATTCTGATAACATGGAGTCTTTGGGTAATGCTATATCTGGCCCTGGTTCACTCTCATGGATTTATAAGTAACAGTGAACACATAGCTTTAGAAGAGTAAACAGCTTTAACTAATCTTACAAAGGTTCTAATCATCTTCATCATTAGTAACCTCTGCAGGTAAACGTAACGGAGTAGGAACATTTGTGGAGCACGAGATAGCTCCATTAAAGGCCTCCCAAGTTGCTCTGTCTTGGCCCATGGTGTAATGGAGTGGCATTCTGTGCCATGTCTTTCAAACATTTGGGACCCTTACACCTATAAGTTAGTGCCTACATCTAAGCCGGTTCTAGCCTCGTCGCAAAATCACAGGGTTTTTGTCAGACCACAAAAAGTGCTTATCAATATGTGCAAAACAAAACCCTTTTTATGAGCTGGAAAATATTTCAACTAGTAAAAACGATAATTTCCGAATTTCAAATAGGATGGTTCATGAAAGGGGTTTCCTCCCTTCCTTATCCATTTTGGAAAGGAATTTTTTGATAGGTTGTGACTACAATTACTTTCGCAAAACATTGATGAGCTAACAACCCTTAGTTGCTGTGGTAACTAATTTGTAAAGGGGTACGGGTCCCGTTAGGATTCAGTTCCCTTTGGAAATCATGTTGGCAACCTTGGGGGAAGTTTTCCAAAACCAAAATCTTTTAGATTTTTTTTCAACCAGCACTGGTTCCTTTAATGAACAGGGGCTGTTCTAAAAAAAAAATTTTTAATTTTGAAATGCAGTCACAGAGATGGTGGTAGGCTGTCCCTTGCAGTCCACTATCTCTGTAGTTACAGCCAAACACAGATGGCCGCAAATTGGCAACTGCCTAATGAATATTATTTAGGCAGGTTGTTCTGCAACCCCCTGTGATTCAGTATTTTGTGGACCAACCAAACAGTACATATGTTGGTTTGCAAAATACTATTACATTAGTAAAACACGTTTTATAAATGAAATAATAATACATCCGGACTCTAACTTTCATAATGAGATTGATGCCAATTGTGTTCACTCATTTTTTGAAGGTCAACTGGGTGTAAGTACCTGTTGAAATCTGCACAAGGCATATTAAATTAAAATGGAAGCTGTTTAGACACAGTCTGGTAAATGGTGAAGTTCCTCTGCTATATGCATGGATACTGGCCAGGTTGTGCACACTGTCTACTATTTATCTACTATTAAGCCCGCCACTAAGTAAATAATTGAGTCTTTTCAAGTTATTTGCAAGGCCGCCGGCAATACAATACATCACTTTTTCCATTTAGCCAGCTGCAAGGTAAATATTTTAATATATTTGCTACTTGCCAGACTATCGGTCAAATTATATAAAATGTCTGCTATTTAACCAGCGGTCACATAAGTAATTACATTTATTTTCTGTTTGCATGGCTGCTGGCCAAATTAAACATGTCTGCTGTTTTGCCAACAAATGGATACTGAGTGAAGTTTTTTTGTTTGCTTGACTGCTGGCCAAATGGTACATAACCTCTGCTATTTAGCCAGTGGGCAGGTAAATTGGAAGGTTTGCTTGTTATTTGTACAGCTGCCGGCCAAACAGTGCAGAATCTCTACTAATTAGCCAGTGTCTGGGTAAATAGTGAAGTTTTTCTACTATTTGCATTTCATCAGCCAGAACACTTCAGAATCTCTACGATTTAGCCAGCGGCTTGGTAAATAGTGAAGTGTTTCTGCTATTTGCACAGCCACCGGCCACACAGTGCAGAATCTCTTCTATTTAGCCAGCGGCCAGGTACATAGTAAAGTTTTTCTGCTTTTTGCATGGCCACCAGTCAAACACTGCAGAATCTATACCATTTAGCCAGTGGCCAGGAAAACAGTGATGTTTTTCATCCATTTGCACGGCCGACTGCCAAACAGTGTAGAATCTCTATTATTTAGTCAGAGGCCAGGTAAATAGTGAAGTTTCTCCGCTACTGTCAAGGCCGCCGGTCAAACAGTAAATCATTTCTATTATTTAGCCAATGGCCAAGTAAATAGCAGAGAAAATTCACTATGTACCCAGCAGCCGGGTAAACAGCCACTACCTTAAATTATACGATTTTTGTGTGAAACACCTAGCTATAAAATGGGAACTGAGAACTACTTTGAGTCAATCTTTTCTGTCTTTCATGGGATTCTAATGTGTGCATTTACCACTGCAATATTCCTTGGCTATGTAGAGCAGGGCTGAATACGAATACTACACAAAATAAGAAATACTGGTTAATACATGTGCTCATAAAAATGGTAATTGGGTTTTGAGAACAGGCAAATGATAATTTCAGTGACTGGCAGCACTTGTCTCATGATGGGACAGTAAGCAGTGGTCCCACCTCATGCTGGGCTTTGGAGGAGTCATGTGGCAGCTGGATGTGTGGCACTGTTAAATATTTGCCTCTCTTTACAAGTGCCCTGATTATTGTGATACCACTACAGATGGGAGCACTGCATGGTGCTGTCCTCTTCACTCTGATGGTGGTAGCCATCTTATTTCTCATTGAGGGCTCATTGAAGTTTGCGTCCTATGCTTTGTGATGATCCGAAAACAGAAACATTTACCAAAACTAATAGCTTTGGTCAGGTAATGTGTGCATGTATCTGAATGGATCTGGAAAAAAGTGTGATGATTGAGTAAATCAGATGTAAGAAAGTCCCTCATGCATTTCAATAGTGGTGAAAAGATACTCCTAAACAGCCAATAGAAAGACAGTGAGTTCCCTCATCAGTAAGAGTCTCATAACACCAGGTTGTGTTTAATTATGCCCACTAGGATCGCAGCTGGGTCTGTGCACTTAATTCCTGGGCTTTATTTATGGCTTCACAAATACCATCTCTCTCACAGTGGAGCATGCTACAATGGAACCCTCATCATTATCCAGGTTGCCTGAATCCAGCAACTACTATCGTGAGCTATCCACCAGTCTATGCTTCATATCTTAATCCTTCTTCCCACTGAAGACCTGTCTCCTAAGTATTATTTCCTCGCTGTTATATAGAGAACCATGGTAAGCTGTTGTTTTGGTCTATATTCCATTGCTGTCCATATGCGACAATGGGGTGGACTTCATATTGTGAAGCGTAAGGTATGACATTGTATTCTCTGCTTTGGTTGTTCATATTCCACCTTGGTTTCCACTTACATTGCAATGCAATTTTAGACTTCAGCTGCATATGGTTGGATCATATGTTGTGAAGTTTTTAGTGGGATATTGAATTATTTTCTATATTGTCAGATCCCACATTGTTGAGAAACCTTAGACCCACCTCTCTTCTACATCTTTCTAATATGATTCTAGAGAAAGAAATCAATACCCAGCTTTCTTGACGCTAACTCCATCGTAAACTCTGCTCAATAACGTGTCGCACTCTGCACAGCACTGAGTCGTCCTTACAGACAATTTTGGATGAACTTAGAATGCTCATGGATGAAAGAGGATCACCTGCTCTGACCCTTCTGGATCTCTATGCCATTTCATGATGGTGACTTAGACTGGTTCTCATCGTATACCACTGAACTCTCACAAACATTTTATGTCCACCTTATTCAATCCACTTTCATGAGGGTTCCTCACGAAGTGCCTAAGGTCTTTTCTCTCAGCTCCACTATCTCAAAATGTCTATGTCTCAGCCCCTTGCTAAATTGATCAGGGCTTTTTGTTTCTCTCCAACTACATATGCTGGTGACACTGAAATCATTATCAGACTACACAACAAACTTTCGGCCATCAAGCTACAGTTTCTTAACTGTAACACAAAGAACATGGCTACGATGAACTTCAGTTAGTTAAAACTCAACACTGACAGGACGGAAATGATTGTGGGTGGCCTGACTCCTTGAACTCTAGATAGTGGACAGTCAACCTTGGCCTACACCATCCCCAGCATCTTATTTCTTTTATATCCATTTACTTCAGAAAACCGTGTCTTATATTCCTAGCCCAGCTAATCAGACAGGGATCCAGGGAATGATTCTTTTGTGCCACGACTACTGTACCATTTTTAAATTTTCATAAATCAAGCTTTCTACTTAGCCAGCTGCAGAGTGTCCAAACTGCAGCAGTCAGACTGGCCTTTATCCTGCCATGTTACTCCCCCGTGTCCCCTCCTCTCTTCTCTGCACTGGCGTTGGATTGGACAGTTCATTGTTTTTAAAAAATATGTGCCTTGACCTTCATGCTTTACACAAATCGGACCCTGTTTCTTCGCCAATGTTCCACTCAGATTTCTTCCTTTCGTCTTTTGTAAATGCTTTGAATTTGGAAGACTAGATATAGTTTCTGCCCTTTCTCCTACTCTGGTGCTATGCACTGGGAGGTCTTTCTCCTGCCCTGCATATTTTTAACAATTGCATGGCCTTCCACAAAAACCTTAAAAGCCTGGCTCTGTCCACAGCTTCATTTCCTCCCAGTCCTTACCTGCTTTCCTCTCTTTAATGTCAGGATATCCTTTTTGGTGTCAGTCTGCGCTCTTTACATACTCATTAATTCATTCATTGGTAATATGTGCATCTTAAATGTAAGTTCAGATTTTCAGTAGTTCATATACTTCTCGCTTACACAATGTTCTATTGCTTTATTGCTTGGTTCGTACAATTGAATTCTCATACATAAAAGCGCGACATTTGATATCTCTAGCTATGTGAATCTAAATGAAAGCTCTCTCCTCTAGGCACAGAGTATTTAATGGCACTGGGATTTTTGCCTGTACCATAAACTTTGCCTGGGAGAAGTCGTAGCTCCAGCTCCATGATTCACATTGTCTTTCCTAAATACCCCCAATCAAACATGCAGGAAATCTCCTTTTCAATACAGATCATCAAATTGCGGACCACACTACCAATACCAATTCTCAGGCTTTTCATTCATCTTATGCAGGGTTCTCCAAATGCTGATCCAAGGCAAGAGCCATAAGAAGTGAGCAGAAAAACCCCACTAATGGAACACTAAATCTAATATGCTAACAATAGATGTTGTCGTCTTCCAGCCAGACCAGAAAACTATTAATGCTTTGACTTCGGACTTAGGGGCCGATTCCGATCTCGGTCGGAGGCGCACCCAATACCATTCGGTCGGGAAAAAAGCCATGCGAAAGCCTGTTTCCCGACCGATCTGTACAGTACACCGAACGAGCAAGTACGATGCGAAATCGCCGACCGACTCGTCCGGGCGTCCCGACCGCTCCGACCGACTCGCTCCCGGCTCGAACCGCACCGACCGACTCCGCTCGGACTCGACTCGCACCGCGCAATGGAGACGTTCCCCGGCCGGGTAAGTACGATGCGCGCCGCGAGCAGTCCGACCGAGCCGCGCACTCCGGCTCGAAAGAGCAGTCGGAGCCGTACTTTGGGGGTCCGTGTCGGACCCCCTGTACGCGTGGCCGCGCGAGTCGCACACAGGGGGACCCATGGGTCCCCCTACCTGTGCGTGTACGGCGCGAACCGCTTCGCCGCGTACCCGCTGTAGGGGGCGCACTTGTCCGCATCGCACCCATTGAGTCAATGGGAGCCCGCGTACGCATTGTACGACAGGCTCCCATTGACTTCAATGGGAGTCCGACCGACTCGTGTCCGATGGCATACGTGCGCATCGTACTCATTCGGTCGGACTGCACGGGTCCGATTCGGTCGGAAATCTCTCCGGGTCCGGCTCGGTCGGAGAGATTTCCGGCCAGAATCGGAATCGACCCCCTAGTTGTTTGGAAATTCTATCAGTCAACCTCTACTGAAGCAAGACATCTGAATGCTGCTGTCAAATATGTTATTGGTAACTTCTACAACCCACGCATGGTCGTGCAAGTGACTCAAGGCCCGCCTTGTTCTACATCATGCTGCCTGCAACACCGGATGAACTTTGGGTGCTCATCACCCTTGATTCCTGGGAGGACTTCTTGAGACTGAGCCAACATATGGTGATATGAACATCTAACCCAATTCTGTATATTGTGCTTCATATTAGCTGTACAGCTGGTCCTGAAGCAGGAGAGCTGAAGGCTGTGACAAAAGCACAGGTGTTAGTGTTAAGGCTATGTTAGATGGATGGACTAGTGGGGTTAGTGAAGTTGAATAAATGAAGAAACTGTTGATTGTTGAAGTTGTTGAAATTATGAAGATGCTTGCGTGTCTTTTGACTCGGGTGCGGCATGGGTGACCCCAGCACATGAGCTGCAGTGGGCAGATCTGGCCAAGGATTTGATCATACAGGTAAGATAGTCAAAGATGGGTAGACCCTCCATCTGGTTGAATATGGCACTGAGCACTACCTGAAGAGATAAGTGCATGATGCTAAAGTTGACCTGGGGAGATATGTGCTGGGTAAGGAAACTGACACATAAGCTCTGTGAGATGAGCAGCTGTGTCTGAGCTGAAGTGAGATACGTATGCTGTTGAATTGGTGTGCAGCAGAGTGTCGAGCATAGAGTGTGGATCATAAGCTGCTCAAGCGGTGGGCTTCAATTCCTTAGGTCACCTTTGTCAGTTAGTCCACAGCATCAAGACAATCCAAAGAGATAAGATACAAGGTGATATGTGTAACAACACAGAAAACCAACAGTACACTTATGAAAAGCAAGTTTATTCAAAAAGCTGGCCCACACTTTCCAAAGCACTTACTGCCCTTTGCCCCTATTTTGCTTGGCCCCTTGATCGCCTTCTTTCTGACCCTGCCCTCCTGCACCCTTCTTCAACTCACCAGCACTGAGTCGATCATCGCTCGCAGGCTGCTTAGCAGTGACTTCTGAGAAGGGTTTTTCTGCAGTGTGTTACTTTTCTACATATCATAAATAAATTGTTTATGTCATTTCATTGTTAGCGTTTTTGATACAATAAAAAGATATATTTTTATTACTAACCCTTTGAAGTATCCCGGATACATTGTACCTTGGCATTTTATAAATATTTCATGGCAATACAGGGAAACATAAAATAATAATGCATCATATTACAAGATAAGGCTCAACATATTTCAGTGTTGCATTATTGTCTTCTGTAGTTCATCTAAAAAATGCAAATTGGGCCGGTGAATTGTTTTGATGAGAGCCTGAAGACACAATCACTTCAGCTGAAGCATATATCAAGACGAGCTTACCAGGAGAGACACATCACAGGCAGTCTCGCGGGAGGCATGAGGGCGGCTCGATGTTGTTTTCCCTCTGCCTCGTAGCATTAACTACTGTACACGCCAACGAGAAACGTCTTCTTACTGTAATAGCACAATCCTGATGAGTTACGACATCGTCTGCTGCGATTTTAATGTAAATCATCCAGAGTCTACTCATAAACTAAGAGCTGCAGACGGAGCAATTCAAGTAAAAATACAGAAAAGCAACAAGAACAAGAAAATAGGAAAATGAGTTATCTTCGGGGAAGATAAAGTAATAATAATATGATGTAAATTAATAACGGTAAGGGTGCTAATAGTTTATCATCTAAGCTTTAAAGAGGGTTATAAAAGAGTGAGGTGATTGAGAATAGTTCCTGAAAGATGCTTTTTGACCTTGTTTGCACCCAACATGACACAGAAACACACGCAATCCCAGCGACATACATTCACACATAAATAACGAAGGGGCAGATTTACAAGCCCCTTGCGACACTTTTGCACTGCTGTTGCGTCACATTGTAAAGCCCTGCGTCACATTATACCTGCGTCAGGTATAATGTATGCAGGG
Source organism: Calotriton arnoldi (assembly GCA_963921515.1). NCBI lineage: Eukaryota > Metazoa > Chordata > Amphibia > Caudata > Salamandridae > Calotriton > Calotriton arnoldi. The sequence continues at coordinate 1,096,252 of CAWUFW010002907.1, forward strand.
TGGGCCTTCCCACGCAGGAAAGCCTCATAAAAGTGACGCAGTGAAATCTACAAGATTTCACTGCGCCTCTTCTAGGTCGCCACTGCGTGAAAACCTTAGGCCTGCTTGCAGCAGATGTAAGGAGTGACGCAGTACATTAAGTATAAGCCTCAACATGCATTGCTGGAGTTGCGTCGTGCTTGCGACACGACTCCAGCAATGCATGACTTTTGGGCCAAAAGATGCGTCAGAATTTCTGACGCATCTGTCAATCCTTGCACCATGGTGCGCCGTATTGTAAATATGGCGCATCCATAGTGGCGCAAGGGTATCACAGGCTGGCGCAGGGAAACTGACGCATCTATACAGATGCGTCAGTTTCCTGTAAATCTACCCCAAAGTGAATAAAGGTGCGAAGAGGGATTGCGAGAAAGCAAAATCGTAATTTAAAACAGGTCCATCACGTGCAAGCCGCAACCCTGGTCTAATCATCAAGTGATTTTAGCAAAAAAAGAATAAAAATTGAAAAACTAAGGAGTAGATTATCAACACTTTGCACTGCCGCAAAGTCACGCAAAATGAGGCAAAGCGATGTGAAGTGTTCATAAAGTATATACTTTTCAACGCAAATCTTATTTTGCTTTATAAAGGAGCCTTTGAAGTAGATCAGATAGTGCCTTGTGATGCATTTTGCTACTTTGCATCATAGGGGTATACCATGGGTGGTAGGTACATGGTTGTTCCGATACAATTGCCCTTGATTTTTGACGCAAAGCCCTATCTTATAAAATCGGTACAGAGAGGCTAAAAATAATGTCTAACAAGGAGAAATGTTTTTATTTCTCCTAACTTTTCTCACATTGCATGTGTGCTGCATTCGTCATGTAGGGCGTCATTCCATTACTAAACCTATGCCAGACACTGTGTATACTTTGACACTATTGTGTCAAGGTGTGTGCATGGCACTCAGCAGCCTATTTCTGCGCTAGCACTAGTAAAGAGCACAGCAGCATATTTTAGTGGCTATTTCTCTGCCATGCTCTCTAACTTTGGTTGCTACACTGCATTGCACTATTTTTCACAAAATGTGTCCCTAAGTTTAAAATAAATAAAACTTTCTTACCTGTTTGCATGCAACACAGGGTCTGTATAAAATAGACTGGTGTCAGTGAGAATGAAATAGGTGAGTTGATAGAGAGAGGGAGGATGTGGAATTTTGGCTCCATATGCATTGAGGGTTAAGTCCCCGGGGTGGAAATAAAGTTTTGAGTGTTTAATGTTCACTGTGAAAAAAGGTGCAGAATACTAAAAATCTACCACTCTGTATGTACCTCATTATTTTGTAGCATAAGTGCCTAGAGATTCTAACAGTATGTTCAAGTAAAATTAAATCTAGTTTTGCTGTAACAAATATGAGTAGACAATACTCTGCATCATGGCGGTCACAACTCACATCCTGGGATATGACCTGCGCTCAGGAAATGAAGCATATAGGGGCTGAGTTGCCTAGTTATCTCAAATATGTTTCACTATTTAGAGCTCCTTTATTCAAATGCATCATTTTAAAATATGCTGTGGACGCCACCACAAATGTCCTAGGGGTATATTCACAAGAACGTGCGATAAACATCGTCAAAATAGCTTACCGCAACATCTCACATCGCAGCCCATCGCGTGAAAATAACGCTGTGTCAACGTGGCATTCCCAACACCGATACTGTGCGATGTTCGCACGCGAACGCGGAAAATGTCTGCGAAACAAATAGCGCGCCAGCGATACAAATCCAAAGCTGAACGCGAAAAAAGTTGCGATGGGCCCAATTGCGAAGAGACAATCCGCGATAAGGCGCGCAAGGCCTGCAATACACACACATCAGGTGGGAAAAATCACCACAAAAACAGTTAAAAAAAACACCAAACAAAAAAACACCAACAGCGAAGCATGATGGTGTCAGGCGGAGCAGGCACAGGGGACGATCGGAACCCCACTAGTCCCCCAGAGCCCCAGCCAGGGCCCTCGGGGACAGGGAAGGACAAGAAGAAGAGGAAGCCGCGGTTCAGTCCGCAGGAGAATCAGATCCTGGTCACGGAGGTGATAGGACACCATCAACAACTGTTCATCACCTCCACCGTGTCACTGGGCACAAGAAATGGAATATGGCAGTCCATCTTGGACAAGGTGAATGCTGTCGGAGTGCAGAGGAGGTCAATGGACGAGGCCAAGAGGCGATGGACTGACATCAAGCGCAAAACCAAGAGCAAACTCGCCAACAACCTCAAAGCAGCAATGCAGACTGGAGGTGGGAGTCCGGTGCCGCAGGAGGAGCTGGACGAGATGGAGGAGATGGTGTCGACAGTCATCAGTGTGTATACGGTGGCAGGAGTTGGGGGCCCGGACACTGCTCTACAGGACCGGACACAACAGCAACAGGGCGAGTAGCGACCAGGGATGGGGGGACGGGGGGCGGGGGGAGATGGGCACAATGGCACACATGCACAAATAAGCAGACCACACTGCACACCCACAATGACTATGGATCATGTCCCTGATCCCCTTGCCATACTGCAGCACACATAGGAACACCAAGTACGTCACCCTCGACCATCTGCCCTGAGTGGGCCCACCCCACACATCACACAGCTCACATACAACCCATGCACATGTGCTGAACCCAGCCAAGCTGCTGCTCCGTGAGCCACACTGACAACGTAAGTGACACTGCATGACGAATACCATGCCTGCAATCCGATTACCATGACATGGTGCACGCAACGACACTGAGGTGGCTGAGTGTGGACCACATCCGTAAAGGAGCAGGTCACACTCTGACACATCCACCTGCACAATCAACCCCTGACGTCAACAACACAGCTGCGGACAAACCATGCCCCACAGTCCCCACTCCCACCAAGACACACATCCACCCAAGTCTGGTAACGTCTCAACACTGCATGGACACAGAAGTCAAATGCACACCGCCTGCAAGGGACAAGAGGCAGCAGACTCAGAGCTGCAGGGGCGACCCTCACAACACTGCAGCACACACATATGACAGTCAGAGCACAGCAGCATAGACAACAGTGTGGGACAAACTGCAACACGTAAACAACAGGACAGAGGGCGAAACTGCTGCCGCTTGTGTGAAGATACTGGCCAATTACATTCGGCATAGCAGGGGTATGTGAGATGAAACTGCACAAGTACAACCTCACTTCCCTGATGGTGTTGAAATGTCAACTGTCCCGCATCCAACAGGCATCTCCACCTACACAGCCACAATGTACCTCGTCATGCAGTCTGTATGTGAACTTGTACAATGCCTGGACAAACATGTCAACACGATGAAATGCAGCATCTCCCCTTAACATTGCAGAGGGACCATCAACACCACCTGCAGAGCAGACCCAACAACTCTACACTGATGACGAGGATGATAACCCCATCATCGACACCGAAGCCCTCAGAGAGCTCATCGGCCGCATCAGCTCCCCACCTCCAGGATCAGGGCAGCCCAGCTGCATCGAGGAGATCCCACCCCCTGCACAGACCACACAGCAGGCAGCACCTGCCACACCGGCTGTCTCCCAAGACCCCCACGGAACACACCTGGCCTTCCAGACCCGTGTGTTAGAGGCCCAGGAGAAGCTGGCTGATCAGGTGCGGGTGGGGTTTGACCTCCTGGCAGCCAAACTTGATGCCATCCAAGGGTATCTACGTCACTTCGGGGACCATTTACAGTCCCTGACGGACACCCACAGTCCGCTCCATGGCCTCCAACGAGCCCTGGCCGACATCGCTGGAGTCCTGACTCGGAGACAAGAACACCTGTCAAGTCAGAGTGGCTCCAGCGATCTCAGCAGTGACTTGGCACAAATGCGGAGGCTTATGGAGGACATGGTGCGGATGGAGGCGGAAAGGTTGGCTGTCACTGCTGCACATCAGCAAAATGTAGCTGGGATATACCATGCCCTGCAGATCCTCGTCATGGCATTGCTGCCACAAGGCCTGGCGCAGATGGATGCTGCTGCTCCTACACCATCCCCATCTGTGCCCCCTGGTGTGTCTGTGCCTCACAGTGTGGCAGACATTTCTACTCCTGCACCTGATGTGTCACTGCCACACGGTGCGGCCGACAATCCACCTCCGGCCCCTGATGTGTCAGTGGCACACAGTGCTGCAGCCGGAACTGCAGCACCCACAGGTGAGGCAGAGCACACATCAGGGGACGAGGATGTGGATGATCCAGACTTCTTGATCATGAGGCAGCAGTAGCATTCCTCCCACCCATTTGGGCTGTTTCATCTTGGTTCTGCCCTTGGCATCATGACCTTCCACTGCCCCCAGATGCACCCATTGACTCTCACCTTGGACCTCAACATGGACTGCCATATTCTGTCAGATGACCGATGACACAGCGATCAGACTGCGGTCTGGACTCTTCCTCTTCCGATGTACTTGTCATGCCCTGCAGGACTCTGGCTGGCCCGCCACGTGCCAATGATGTGAAGTGGGGTCTGCATGGCCCTGTACTACTCTAGCTGCAACACTCCACTGGATGACAGTAAATCATTCACTGTTGCACAGTTGTGTCATGTCTTCGATCATTCAAGTATGTGAGTGTGGATGTGTGTTGGGTCAGTAATTCCCCCTGACGTCCATGTTGCACACGTCATGGGACATGAGTCACAGGGTGCTACATTGCCGATTGCGTTCCGTGCGGCGTAGTCATGACATCAGGGACACACGCATTCGTCACTTCCTTGTCCGGACAAGGACTGAGCCAGCGCACACAGCCCCGGGATCATTCTTGCACGCCCGACGCAGGTCCGGCGTACACCAGGCCAGACCACTACGCTTCCGCTCCGAGGGGGGACGACATAGCTACATGTCCCAGGATTCCACGCTTGGGATCTGCTGGTCACTGTTCTAGTTGCCAGCATGCCACGGCCACTCCCTGAGGGCAGGTTTACACACACACCACACCCATCCAGCAGATGCGTCACGGGCCATGTGACACCGCCAATAAAAGGGGCCTGCAACGTCACATTCCCCACTGCCGGAGGTGACCTGATGAAGTTTGCGCAACGTGGCTCAATCATGGAGGGTCCATGACTTGTGGCGCACAGGGTTAGTCGCCCCCGACGTCCGGCAGCCGCCACGGGCCTACCACCACGTGGCACTGGCTTGAGTTGCACAGGGTTAATGGCACCTATGAACCTGAGTGGGTGTGCAGCCTGCGATGATGACGTGTGCACTGATATGGTCTCTGCCATTTCTGACTCAAGACCCAGTTTCAAGTGTATGACCTGCTGGACCGCGTGGGGGTGCCGCATGATGTGGGGACTGCCAGGGCTGCGGGCCCCGGCCTTGGAGTTGGCACCGGCACGTGGTGTGCCCTGTTGGGGACACACCGGTGGCAGCAGGTGAGCAGTGGGGCCTGGGTAGGCAGGGGCGGACATTCACCGCTAGCCGGCGGGAGGGGCTGGGGTGCAGCAGCATGTGTGCGCAGGGGCGGACAGGCGATGATGCCGTGTGCAATTATTTGTTGTGTACTCGTTTCAGATAGGGGACCTGGTGGACTGCAGTGTTGGGCGGAGCCTGCGTGCGACTCGGGCCTACCGCCATTTGGCGTTGCCTCAAGGTTCATAGAGTTGGTGGCACCTATGGAGCTGAGCGGGTGTGCAGCCTGTGATGTTGATGTGTGCACTGTAATGGACTCTCCCATTCCGAACTCAAGGCCCAGATTCAGGTGTGTGACCTAGTGGGCCGCGGGGTGGGTCCGCGTGATGTGAGGCTGCCAAGGTCGTGTGTCTTGGGCTCGGAGCGTGCACCGGCACGTGGTTGGAGACACACCGGTGGCGGAAGGTGAGCAGTGGGGCCGGGGTGCGCATGGGCAGCGGTCTCTCTCCCTCTCTCCCTTTATTTCTCTCTGTCCCTTTCTTTCTCTCTCTCTCTTTATTTCTCTCTCTCACTTTCTTTCTGTCTCTCTCTTTATTTCTCTCTCTCCCTTTCTTTCTCTCTCTCTTTATTTCTCTCTCTCTCTCCCTTTCTTTCTCTCTCTTTATTTCTCTCTCTCTCTCCCTTTCTTTCTCTCTCTCTCTCCCTTTCTTTCTCTCTCTCTCCCTTTCTTTCTCTCTCTCCCTTTCTTTCTCTCGCTCACTTTCTTTCCTTCTCTCTCTCTCTGTCCTTTGATGAACGCATGACACACCTTCTTATCTCAGATTTTTACTTGCAGGCTGTGACTTCCAGATTGTCCGGAGTGGATCCGCATGGACTCTTAGAATTGTTGTTTTGTGTTGTGTATTAATAAAGTTCTGTTGTGTGATTTCTTAGTTGTATGTTTGTTTCTCCTTCTTCTGACCACACATGTAGGTTTGTTGTTGTATTTGTGCGACATCAGGCTCTTATTTTTCTCGTGATTTCGGAGAGTTGCTGTGGCACATCTTTGTCCGGGGTGGGTGGGCCGGGGAGGGCCAGGGGTGTGGGGGGATCCTGGGGGTGGTGGCGCTTGGTGTTGTGGGCTTCAGGGGTCTCCGAGCTGCATGGGCAGTGGCTCCATGGCATCTGTTGTTCTTCAGTTGTTGCTGTGGGCTGGGCTCCCTTTTGTGGTGCAGGTTGTCGTCCTGCTTAGCACCAGCAGAAGGCAGGTGTTAAATCCCTGCTGCTACCGCGGCTTATCACCTGTTTTTGCCTCGCATCGCAGATCTGGCTGTCCGTAGAGAAAAGCGCGGTGTTGTCTTTTCGTGTGTTTTTGCACGGACACGCCTATTCTGCATCTCATTAGCGTTAGTTGGCGGTGTCAACCGTGGCGATGTTTTTTTGCAGCAGCTATCGCGGGTTATGTGGTGATGTAGGCAGTTAGCACCTGCTTGGGAATGGGGCGATAATTATATCGCCACTTTTGCTGCGCTAAAGTGCTGATAATTCGGCGATAAGTCCTTGTGAATATGCCCCCTAATTTTTAACAAAAGTACAGGGTAAAACATCTCACTAGGACAAGACTGGAAGTTCTCTAATTTTTTTCACTTTCATCGAATGGCACTTTCCACAATCACTTGTGTGAATGCACTTCGCACTCCAGCATCGTGATGAGCACAGAGGCACGCACAAACTCAATTTCTATGTAACTCCTAATTTCACACTTTAAAAAAGACAACAAAATTCAACATTGTAAATAAATAAACAAAGCAAACAGATGATGCCCTTAAAAGGTTTTTGGCTGTATTACATGTGTCTGAAAATTGTTAACGGTTGCTCTCTTTCCCACTGGGCAAAAAAACCTCCACACACTTATACATGTAAACATTTAGGGCCCGATTCCGATCTCGCTAGGAAAGCCCTCCGTACGACTCAGATCCGGAGGGCTTTCCGAGCGAGACGTGCTCCGGGAGTCCGAATGAGCGAGTACGATGCAGCCGTATGCTTACGGACTCGGCTCGCTCTGACTCCCATTGAACTCTATGGGAGCCCGTGTACAGACGCGTACACAGGCTCCCATAGCAGAAAAGGGGTGGTTGGGGAAAAGCGTACACCCTTTGGCGGGCACCCCATGATGCCCGCCACACTGTGAATGCCTGGAGCGGGGGGACCTGTGGGCACCCCTCGTGACAGATTCGGAGGGCCCCGGGTGAAGGGTGCCTGCTACGGGCCCCCGAAGTACGCTTCCGACAGCCATTTCGTCTCGCTGAGACCGAGGTGAAGCGGCTGTCCGAATCGTGCATCGTACTCACTAGGTCAGAAATCGGCTCCATTGCGCGGCACGATTCATCTACAAACGAGACGTACGGAGCGGTTCGGGTCTGGAAACGATTCGGTCGTCGCTTACGCGATCTTCGCATCGTACTTGGTTGTCCGGACCTGTGTACGATTCGGTCGTAAACAAGGGCTATGAAACGGATTCGGTAAAGCCAAATCCAATTCGGAGGCCTTCCGAATGACATTGGAATCAGGCCCTTAATGCTCCAGCCTAACTCTTTTCGCTTTATAGTGTAATTCAGATTCCAGAATCGTTCACCTCCTACTTGTTTTTTAGGACCCAAACACATCTTCACTCTAATGGAGCCAGCCACTTTGTACTACCTGTTGCTTAGTGATCCCTGTAATTTCACAGGACCAGATCCACCTTCATGATATTCATCTTTGCTTCTTTGCTTTCTATAAACCTGTATTTAAAAGTGATTCTCCTGCACTTCACATGCTGTCTCTTGGCAGCCACCTTAAACAGCACTCTATGTAGCCTGCCTATCCAGCCCCAAAACGTTAGTATGAGTTCATGCTTTTGCTGCTAACCCAAAAGAATCTTCAGATGTGTAGGTGCATGTTATAGTTTTACTCTCTTAGCCAGAGTCAGCCACGCAGCAGCCCGAGGCTGCCGAGACATCACAAGCATATGTGTCCTGTTATCCCTCTCAGTAATCCCATTAGTTTCAGGGTGGTGCCATTATGACCTGCAATGTTGTATTCTACCTACTTTCTAATCAAAAGGGACAGTAGCAACCGATATGCAGGAGCGATAAACTGATCTACCAGGAAGCAGTAATATTACTTGATGGCAGTCCGACTAAAAAGATGAAATCCATTTTAATGCTATCCCACAAAAATGTGTTGAGCAATGACGCAACAGAAAAATTGAGTGGTGGATGATGTTAGAAACAAAAATAGATGCAATAGCTTCAATGCTCCCATTAAATACCCTATACAGTTAACCAAATATTGCAACTATGGCTGAGCCTGTGCCTCCAAAATGTAAAAAAATCCAGCAGTATTGAAAATGAAAGAGCTCTACATAATATTAGTTATGTGTTTGATTTCTATTTATTCGATGATTTTAGCAGGAGTCGACAATAATGAAGTGACCGAAAATAGGATGGCGTTTCTAAGTCAAAAGATAGCATTATCAAAATAACGTCCTATGTCCAGTTTTAAAGGGGGAGAGAAAATACCTTATTTGAACAACAGAGATCTTTGTGTTCTCAGAAGAGCGTCCATCTTATCAGCTCCACTGAAGACAATGACACTTTGTGCAGCAGGTGCCATGTTTCTTGCAAAGTTTTTTGTTTCTCGAAAACAAACTCACAAAGCTGGAGTTTGCTAGTGAAAAACAAAAAAATAAAATGATCCTTAAATGCAGGGACTTTTCTCCCAGTGCGGGGGGAGATTTATTTGGTTTCCTGATCAGGGCAGCCAGGATTTCCCTGGTGGTCCTGAATGGGGAAAAAAGTATGTCAGGCCTCCACCCTAAGCAGTGAGAGGGGTCTGAGATACTTCAACCAAAGGCCCAATGTTTGATGGGCCATTGATTGAATGTCTTTGCCAGTAAAGCCAACATAGGTTTCACCGTCGGAAAGCACGGAGGTTCTCTCAACTCTAAATAGAGCTGGGGAACCACACGCTTGTTACTTGGGACATCTGCTATGTTTGTTTATGGAATGCTCTTTCATCAAACTCTTAATCAAGCCAAAGGGCAGGAGTGATATAAGGCAATACTTCTGGGGGCAGTGAATACCAACAAAATCTGTTGTCAGCAGACTGAATCTAGATGGCCCCATTCTGCTGCACATTTATCACACTCCTCAGATACCAGGGCATATCTGCCTCCCAATCACTTAAGATAGTTACCCGCCAAGCTAGCTGAATTATCCAAACACTTAAGATAGTTACCCGCCAAGCTAGCTGAATTATATCATATTAAGTATTATTGTTATCATCATCTACCAGCATTCTATCTGTTACAAATTCCACTACTTCTCAGCGTACATTGCAGTATCTGCACCTGTTGTTTTTTGTTTTCATTCTTACAATGCAGCACGACATGTCCATCCTTGACCAGGCCAGATTAATTTCCTGGGAATCCTTGCCACTTCTCAGGAACTTATGAAACAGTACTCTGTCGCTGTCACCACAAGTTTTCCCAGAAAGGTTGAACTATTGCAGAACATCTCATATTTAAATTTAAACTCACTAATATGTTCAAACTTTGGGGCCTATTACGATGGCGGGCGGAGGCACCACCGCGGCGCTGGCGGTGCGGAAAAATGCATTTTACCGCGCGCCGGCAGCGGTCCTCACACCCGCCATATTAGGATGGCCATACATTGCCCATTTCCCGCCTGCTGCGGTGCGACGCCGACCGCCATCAAAGTGCGCCCACCACCGCGGCGGAGTGAGCCAATCACCACACACCGCCGTGCGGAATGACATCCCGTACGCCGAAGATATCACGATGCCGGAAACATGGCAGCGGAACGCGACGGAGAAACCGCACAGCGAAAGACGGCGGAGACACCACAGCGGAGACAGAAAAGAGACACCCGGGACACACCGCGATGGATCCTGCCCTACACGCCTTCCCGGTGCTGTACATGATACACCACCTGCAAGTCATCTTCCGCCGCGGACGCTTCCGCAGGTACGTACAGACACAACAGTGCAAGTAACACAATACACAGCTCCAGGGTGGTAAAACTTTGCTTGGGAACACCACACACCCCTGTGGGGACAGGCACACAGCCATCACTGCACACACACATGTTCCACCTGTGACAAACACACATCGCCACATACTGCCCACCCATACACCGCCATCATGAACAAATGTCCCGGTCACGTCACCGCCGCGGTCAGTGTGCATGAAACCATGCACACAACGCAGAGCACAGGGACAGCGCGTGCCAAGGGCACCGTACAAATCGCACAGAGCCACAACTCCAAACACAACACACCAGCTACCTCCCTGAAGGGATACAACATGTGCCTCCCAAGTGCCACTCCTGCACAACAACCACACAACTACAGCCACACCATGCCCCACGTCCCAACAACTGCATATACAGCCACAGCAGGACCCTTTGCACAGGAACACATAGCACAGAAGCCCAAGCCCCAGCCAACACACACACCACAACAACATCACGCACAAGCCAAGAACACTGAGGCCAGGCACAAAATGTACACACACAGATGAGGACCAAACACTTCACTGCACACACTACCTGACAAGTCACACACACACACACACCACCCTGACTCACAGCTACATACACACACCACATGCCAGCAGTAATGGAGGACAACCATATAGGAAAGCCAAAGTGAGGTGCCCACAAATGGAAGGGCAGTGACACAACCATCAAGCATGTGTGATGCTTATGCAAGACAAGACACATGTGAGAACACACACAGCCCATCACAGCACACATGGCTGACACAGTCAGTCAACACAAACCACGGTCACCCCAATGCAACAACTCCTGGAGACAGCTAGGACACCCATGTATAGGCACAGGGATGTAAGGAAGGCACTGAACTCAAACACTGACCAGACACACATAGGCATCCAAATACTGGACTAGAGAATGTCTGCAGCACAACACACAGGGCCCAGTGACACACTACATGACAGCCAAGCACAAGTAGGATATGTCACACATACCTCCTCCCACAACAGCAACACACACTACTGCCATGTGCACAAAACACAACCACAGGGCTCAACAAGTACACATACAGGCACACCACTCCAGGGTGACACATGGCAGTAGTTGACAATGCAGGTGCACACACATCCCGAGTCACAACAAAGTCACCCTCTTCACACCATACACTTGTCCACCACCCAAGTGCACACATTGGAAGTAAGCCATGGGACCTGGATAACTCCTCACCACAAGATGTCCATACACCGACACTGATTGGCACACAGAAAGGAAGCTCACACAGACCCCATGACCCTGGCCTGCCTGCCTGTAAGCCTGTGCCCAAACTCCCACCCTGTGCTGCCATTGCCCACAAACCAGACATGTGTCCACCATAGATAACATGAGCAAAGAAGGAAGATGACAACAAGAATTCATTGCCAAACACCAGCACTGCACCCATAAGTATCACAGTCAGGTACAAATGAAGTGCCTCCCACCCCTGCAAAAAAGAATGAAATGTGAGACAACCCATTGGCAATGTTGAAGTGGCATACTGAGCATGTGACACAGTAAACCATGCACACACAGAAACAACTTTATTCAGGAAGGACACTGACACAACTCACAGCAGGACCAACTGTGTTTATTCACAATTTGCATATTGAGACAACAAATCTGGGCAACAGCAAAGCCAGTGGGCATTTCAATATGCACAGTATTTACATGAGAAGCTGCACAGGCAGGGGGCAAACAGCAGTGAACAGCAAGGCCAGTGGCCAGGACACAGTGCAGGTGTGGTACATGAGAAGCTGCACAGACAAGGGGCACACAGCAGTGAACAGCAAGGCCAGTGGCCAGTCCAAAGTGAAGGTGAGGTACATGAGAAGCTGCACAGGCAAGGGGCAAACAGCAGTGAACAACAAGGCCAGTGGCCAGGACACAGTGCAGGTGAGGTACATGAGAAGCTGCACAGGCAAGGGCAAACAGCAGTGAACAACAAGGCCAGTGGCCAGGACACAGTGCAGGTGAGGTACATGAGAAGCTGCACAGGCAAGGGCCACACAGCAGTGAACAGCAAGGCCAGTGGCCAGGACACAGTGCAGGTGAGGTACATGAGAAGCTGCACAGGCAAGGGGCAAACAGCACTGAACAACAAGGCAAAGACATTGTGCAGAGTAGTGACATCAGAAGCTACACAGGGAATGTATGCAACTCTACCATGCCATGCCCAGCAACAGAGTAATGGGCCTGACAATGGGCATCACACGCACCCCTGTGGACAGACAGGTGTGTGAGTGTGACCACCACTCAGATGGGGCTGTCTGTCGGACTTGGAGCTGACTGTGTGTTGGGGTCAGTTGGAGGGCTGCCCTGGGCAGTGGGAGTAACAACTGTGGAAGAGCCAACTGTGCTTGTGGGAGCTGGGGGGCTGCTTGGACCAGGTGGGGTGGTGGCCCGGGGAGGTGGACTCATGCCCTGGTGAGACACAGTGTGTGCCGGAGATTGTGGAGGGGTGCCTCTCCACTTCTTGGGGATCCTGAAAGGCTTCCCTGTCTGGGAATTGAGGGGAACTGGGGCAGACACAACAGGTGACCCCACTGCCAAAGCTGATTCTGGTGTGGATGTTGACCCTCCCTCTGGGGACATGCTCGATCCCGCTGTGCGCTTGCCTGGTGTTTGCCGCCGCCCTGCCTCCCTCTGTCCACCAGCTTTGCCCCCTACAGTGTCCTCCCGTGCTGGCTTCACAGGGCTTGGGATGGGAGTGGAGGTCAAGGATGGATTATCCATGGGGCCCTCATCCTGTGTAATGTTTGCAGGCAACACCTTCTCAGTGGGTGTGGAAACTGTCTTTTTGCCTCTGCGAGACGTCTTTGGGACAGGGGAGTCTTTGGCGGAGGAGGAAGGTGAGGCCTATGACCCTGATGCTTGTTTCTTTGCTTTGTGGCCCTTGCTGTCGCCTGATGGGCTTTTCTCTCTGCGCTCTGGGGTGGCCTTACTCTTATGTGGGGATGGTGTCTGCGCCCTAGTACGCTTGGGCTGCTGCTGCTCCTGTGTGCTGCGGGTTCTGTATCGGGACTTTGGGGTCCGTTGAGCATTGTCACTGTCGTCAGAGGTGCACAGTGACATGGGGCCGGACCGAGTGCTGGGAGCCGCTCCTGACTATGTGCCTGTTGCAGGGCTGCTGTCACAGTTGATGACAAGGACTGCACAGACCGGTGTAGCCCACCTACGTCGGAATGTATGCCCTCCATGAAAGCTATAGCCTGCCCCAACTTTTTATCGTGCTCTTGGAAGGCATTGAGAAGTGCTGTCTGCCCCACACAGCTGGCGCAATAGCTCGACTGCTTCTGCACTGAGGGCAGCAGGGCTGACATGGGCTGGGGCAGCTGTGCCTGGGGTGAAGGTGACTCTTCCCTTCCTACTCGTGCGGACACGGGCAGCACCAGTGGAGGTTGAAGGGAGGCTGGGCACTGGACGCTGTGTGGTGGAGGAGGAGGCCGAGTCCCCGTTCCCTGTACCCCCCAACATGGATGTGTCACCGCTGGCGTCAGATGAGGTAGAGCTTTGTGTCCCCGGCTGTGAATCCTCTAGCAGACTCCTGTCCCCCTCCTCGGCGCTGGTCACATCTGTGTCAGTCTGCTCCGGTCCGGCTGTTGCACTGGAAGCCTCACCACTGGTGTCCGTCCCCTCTCCCTCTGCACATACGGGAGCTGCTGCATAGGAGAGAGAAGTACTGTGAGATGAGTGGCATCAACAGAACTAACACGTGCCATACATCTGCATCCTAGAAGAGGTGTGCAGCACATCGCATGCCACCCTGTGCACACATATATCTTGCAACCCAAAATATCAACCCAACGGTGCATGTCCGACACACATCCTGCCATAAGTGCCCCAGGTGACTCACACAGCACACCATCCTGCTGTTGGCTCACATCAGACACAGCCACAAAATGGCCTGTGCACACACACTGTCCCGATGTTGGCAAGGATGAACACCACAACATGGTGCACATCACCTACATGTATGGAGCAGTACGGGACCACACAGACCACAACATACCAGCCCACAATGACCCTGCACACATGCCATCCACCATATCGAGTTCATGGGCACATCTACTGTTGCACATTGGCCTCAGATGTCTGACTGGCAGACATCTGAGGTCTGGAATAGCACGCATGCATTGAAACGCATTCACAGTTGGCACACTGGCATTCCCATCCATCTGAATTCACACAGTACCCCACAGCAGAAGGTACCTGAAGGCCACAACTCCAAATGTAAGAGAGATGCACAGTGCTAAAACTGACTACATGAAGCACCGTTTGGGCAAATGCATGGCACATACACCCAGCACAGAGGCCACTCACAAAACATTGCACCACACAACCAACGTCACACAGCTGACAATTTGCACACTCTGTAGACACATGCACCCACTCCCATCCAAAGGCAGCCTGCAACACATACTCACCCCTGGCTTGCTGCTGATGCTCCTTCAGTTGTCTGTCCAGCTCAGGTTGTGTGACAGCCAGGATGCGGGCCATTAGTGGTGTCATGCTGCGCCTAGCCAACCTGCCAGTCCGAGGGAGCAGCCCCAGCGTCATCTCGGCCACGTTCTTGCTCAGCCGGCAGATGTCGTCCCACCTTTTATGACAGTGGGTGCGGCTTCGGTTTGACACACCCAGATCTCGGACTCTGGAGGCAATGGCCCTCCACACGGCTTTACGCTGGTGGACCTTCAGCTGCAGGCATGGGAGACAAGAGGGGTGAGGTTCCAGTGACACAGTGCACAATGACAACACAACGAAAATGCAGTAGCACGACAGTGACTCATCCAAAACTCCAGCTACAACTGTAACAGAGCCAACAATTGCTGTGAACATGGTGCATTGTCATTGGTCAATCAGACGTACGGGCATGCATGTTCGATGGTGGACACAGTACCTCCACATCCCATTCACATGCAGGATACCAACACAGGCAGCAACATGTAGTCTGGCCGCAGCTACTGTTTGCAGTTACCTACAACTACACATAGAGAAGATAGCAATACATGTGTCTTGTTGTTGGACTCACTGTGTCCAACACTGCGCAGACCTAAGTGTCCTAGCCCTGTGAAAGCCTCACTGTGTCCTGGAACTCACATAGAGTGACAACAACTGTCATACACATACCCTTCTCCCATGGCTGCGCCTGTGCAATCTACATGGCAGAGATGGGACTTAGATGAAGAGGCGTGAACCAAACACACATGGAACACACTGTACATGCAGTGATGTGGACATGTGGCATTCGGCGGGGACTGTGCAGGGCAGGTGGACTGACACTGAGTGGGTAAATTGGGAGCAACACAGTCATTCACACAAATGATAACTGGCCAGACTCCTGCATCACCAAAATGCAGCTGCACTGTATGGCTGACACTACAGAACATGTCCCTCCACTCAGGATAGGCATGCACTGTAACGTGTGAAAGAGCCCACCAAGCTCTTCCCGCAGTAGTACACATGATAGGCAGTGCATGTCAGAGCCCCACAACCACTGACACATACCGAAGCACCTCCACCTCACGTGTGCCCATCCTGCACTCTCACTCACAGTCTGGGAAACTTACCACAACATTAGGGCCGACATAAAGCCTTGGGTACTGTGCAAGCCCCCGTCTACCAGGACCCCAAGCTCCTCGCTGGTGAAGGGACTGGCACGGATCTTCTGAGTCCTCGACATCACAATGGACATGTGGCAGCAGCAGCAGGTGCAGGGTGGCAGCCAGCAGTCCCTTGAGGCAGCAGCAGCAGGTGCAGGGTGGCAGCCAGCAGTCCCTTGAGGCAGCAGCAGGTGCAGGGTGGCAGCCAGCAGTCCCTGGTAGCTGTGGGAATGTTGTGCACTCTCCCACACATATATAGGCCCCTGGGGCTGTGTCAGTGGTCCCAGGGTGCTGCAATTGGTTTACCAGGTCTGCCTCATTCAAATACATCCAATGTCCGCCTCCGCGGTGGCGGTGCACGCCTACCGCGATTTTCAAACTCGCATCAGGCTACCGCGAGGCTGCTTCCCATTGGCTGCAAGGGCATGGTCCATGGCGGTGACACACCGTAGGGTCCAGGCGCGAGCTACTGCGGTGGTGCATCTTCTGAATGCCTCCAGTGACCGCCTCCGAGGGGGTGGTGCACGCCTACCGCGATTTTCAAACTCGCATCAGGCTACCACGAGGCTGCTTCCCATTGGCTGCAAGGGCATGGTCCATGGCGGTGACACATCGTAGGGGCCAGGCGCGCGCCACTGTGGTGGTGCATCTTTTGAATGCCTCCAGTGACCGCCTCCGCGGGGGTGGTGCACGCCTACCGTGATTTTCAAACTCGCATCAGGCTACCGCGAGGCTGCTTCCCATTGGCTGCAAGGGCATGGTCCATGGCGGTGACACACCTCAGGGGCCAGGCGGTAGGCACCGCCATATGTCTGGCAGACAGTGCCTGGAGTGACCGTGATTTGGGTAGCGGTGCATGGTGACCGCTATTGTCACATACATGTCTGGCGGTGTCTCCCGCGATCGTGCATGGGTTATGGGCGGTGACACACCTCAGGGGCCAGGCGGTAGGCACCGCCATATGTCTGGCAGACAGTGCCTGGAGTGACCGTGATTTGGGTAGTGGTGCATGGTGACCGCTATTGTCACATACATGTCTGGTGGTGTCTCCCGCGATCGTGCATGGGTTATGGGTGGTGACACACCTCAGGGGCCAGGTGGTAGGCACCGCCATATGTCTGGCAGACAGTGCCTGGAGTGACCGTGATTTGGGTAGCGGTGCATGGTGACCGCTATTGTCACATACATGTCTGGCGGTGTCTCCCACGATCGTGCATGGGTTATGGGCGGTGACACACCTCAGGGGCCAGGCGGTAGGCACCGCCATATGTCTGGCAGACAGTGCCTGGAGTGACCGTGATTTGGGTAGCAGTGCATGGTGACCGCTATTGTCACATACATGTCTGGCGGTGTCTCCCACGATCGCGCATGGGTTATGGGTGGTGACACACCTCAGGGGCCAGGCGGTAGGCACCGCCATATGTCTGGCAGACAGTGCCTGGAGTTACCGTGATTTGGGTAGCGGTGCATCGTGACCGCTATTGTCACATACATGTCTGGCGGTGTCTCCCGCGATCGTGCATGGGTTATGGGCGGTGACACACCTCAGTGGCCAGGCGGTAGGCACCGCCATATGTCTGGCAGACAGTGCCTGGAGTGAGCGTTAATGGAGTTGTGGAGTAGCTGTGCTGCACCTAACGTGTCCTCCAGCTCTCTGCATAGGCCAACATGTACAGTGCCCAGTGTCTCAACAATTGAAGGGTCCTCATGAGGGCAAATGCACAAAAGGGACATGTCACTCCACGTCACCAACACATACCATATATGGGTCGCCAATACATTGCATGGGCACATACACTCGCACATGTCACATGTGCTGTGTAATGAAATGTAGACTGTCCAGTTAATGTGTTGCATAGTATATGGAGATAATGGTCAATGTCTGTGTGTGCAATGTAACGCACAATGTCGTCTCATTGACTGGACTAGGGGCATCAGCAACTGGCACATTGTCCAATGCACATGCACACACGTGTCCCCCACGCGCAGCCGGTGGTCAGTGTGTAGTTGATGTGTGCCATGTGCAACCTGTGTTGGGAGGTGTATCAGGGCCAGCAACATGGTGTGTTCGGGTAGTATTGCAATTATTAACATGTGCTGGGGGGTCATACTCACAGGTATGCACACATATCTGTTAGTATATCACACTGTGCATGCACATGAGCTGGAGGGGTGCACAGATAATTGCTGCTGGTAAGGGGACAGGTGTACGAGTAGTGTGCCTGATGTGAACCTACTTGTGAAGTGCCCTGTCGGTTAATGGTGCACTTTGTAAGACTTGGGAATGTGTCTGTAGAAACAATTGATGTGATGCACATGTCAGGTTCTTCTGCATTGACATCTGTGCACTTTGATCTGTCCTAGGAGGAGGAGGCCCAATATCCATCGTCCGTTCACAGTCCTGGCAGACATGGAGAATGAGGATATAATCCGCAAATTCAGGCTGGACCGACAAACCCTGCAGAACCTATGTGCCATGTTGGAGCCCCACCTGCAGCCACGTCGGACATATCCAACAGCTTTCACCGCAACATCTAAGGTGATGGCATGCCTGCATTTCTTTGCAACAGGCTCATTCCAGCACACGGTCGCAAGTGCAGGCGGGATGTCACAGCCGATGTTCAGCATGGTGCTGAGGGATGTCCTGTCAGCCATGATGCTCTACAAAGACAGGTATATCCATTTTCCCAGGGGGCCTGAGTTGGTGGCTGTGAAGGGCGATTTCTATGCCCTTGGACATATCCCCCATGTCATTGGTGCAATTGATTGCACACATGTTGGGCTTGTGCCACCACAGGCACGTGAACAGGTTTACCGCAATAGGAAGCATTCACACTCGGTAAATGTTCAAGTGGTGTGCCTGGCGGACATGATAATCTCACACGTGTGTGCCAAGTTTCCCGGCTCAGCCCATGATGCCCACATCTTGCGCAGCAGCATCGTTCCTCAGCTGATGGCCAATGTGCTTCCGGAGCGTGCATGGCTTGTGGGTGAGTATGCATAGTGGATTAGAGTGGTGTGTGTGTGACATGCTGTTGTGTGGCATTTAGGGACTGCAAGGTTAATCTGTGTCTCTCACACCCAGGTGACTCGGCATATCCGAACCGCCCGTGGTTGCTGAGCCCATTGCGGAATCCTGTCACGCCAGCTGATGTGCGATACAATGATGCCCATGGGAGGACACGGCGTGTGATAGAACGGACATTTGGTCTCCTAAAATCGAGATTTCGGTGCCTGGACCGTACTGGAGGTGCCCTTATGTACTCGCCAGGGAAGGTGTGTCAGATAGTGGTGGCATGCTGCATGCTCCACAACCTGTCCATTCGCAAGGCAATACCCCTGATCCTGGATGACGATGATGAGCAGCCAAGGCCCCCTCCTGCAAATCAACCCAGATCCAGTGACGAGGGCAGTGGAGAGGAGGAAGGTGTCGACATGCGTCGACAGCTCATCACCCGCTACTTCACTTGAAGGTGAGTGACGATGTAGAAGGGACAAAATGGTCTGATGGTGTTGCAGTTGCTGTGTGGGTGTATGTGAGCTTGCTGACTGCAGCTTTGTGTTGACTCATTGCTGCCTGCTAATGTATGTGTGATTGGTTAGTGTGATACAGAATGTCTCTATGGTGACTGTTGCTCTGTGTAAAGTTTGTAGAGCTGAGTACCTTGTTGACAAGTGTTGTGTGATGTGTGCGATGCCACACCCATACAAGTGACTCTTGTTCTGCAGTTTTCCATAGGTCCCTTCAGCATCTCACTGCCTACCTACATTCCATTCCCCTGGACCATGTCCTACACGGTGAAGGTTGCACATCCTGTATTAAAGACGGAGCAGACACAACAACATATGTGTAAGGTGTATTTATTTACAATTGTGACATGCGAGGGTGGAGAAAATATGAAGGGGGAAATTGAAGAAGTGAGTTGACAGTCATGGTAGATGAGATACTTGAGTAGTCCCTACAATGATGTGGAGACCCAGTCCAACAGATAGATGCCATTCACATGGCAGTGTGGTGAAGGATAGTCCAAAAGGTCAATGCAGTGGTGCAGTGGTCTGCCATCATAGCTGGCTCGGGGACTAGCGTTTGGCAGGTGCTTTGGCACGTGGGTCCCCCTGGCCTTTCCTTGGACGGCCCCTTTTGCGCTTGACTGGAGGGGCCACTGCTGCAGGGACAGTGGTGTCTGAGGACTCACCCCCCTCTGTGGATGCAGGGGAGGATGATGAAGTGTCATCCTGCTGCCCAACAGGGGGAGGCGGAGGGGTAGAATGTTGCGCTGGCCTGTCCCTCAGAACCGCCACTAGCTGCCCCAAGAGGTCCACAATCTGTCCCATGTGTGTGTCCATGGACCTCAGCAGCAAGAGGTGCTCCCGAGATTCTTCCTCTAACCGGCCCATTCGTCCCTGGGCCTGTTGGTAGGCCCCAAGGACTCTGTCGATGTGGCCCAGGGCTTCCGTCCCAGGATCAGTCCCCCTCTGCATGACCCTGTCCCGACCACCTGCACTGCTGCCACGGTCCTGTCCGGTCCTCACATTGGCCCGCTGCATCCTCTCCCTGGCCTCCGCAGTCGATGTAGTGGTCTGCTCAACCCCTGGGGCAGGGAGGGTGTTGCGGCCAGCTGTGGTGATGGTGGTGGTGGTGGTGGTGGTGGTAGTGGTTGACACACAGGCCGTGACAGCAGCTGTCAGAGGATGGTCAGGGGCTGCAGCTGATGTGGTTGGGGGACAATGGGTGCCTGGGACTGGTTGCGGCCTGCCACACCAGATGGGCCAGCGTGGAGCTCCTCATCCAAGGAATCCAGGGAGTCCTCATCCAGTTGTCTCTGTTCCGGGGGGGACTGGCTCTGCAGGGTGGTGTCATCCTCTGCAGTGAGTTCTTGGTCACCTGTGGGTCAGATGAGAAATGGTCATTGTGTTGCACCCAGCAAAGTTAGTGTTAGCAGTGTTACATCAACTGTTTGTACATCCAGCAGTTGTTCACTGTACAAATTTGCATTGACCGACATCCAGTGATGCATTACAAGCTGTTGTGGTACATGCATTACTTGTCCATATTGGGAGTTCTCAAGACATGACATGCACAATATAATTGTTTAATATTAACAGTCTCATGTTGGCATACAGTTATTGATCAATCATATGTCATCCATTTACGCGTATGTGTCACTTGTTGAGCCCTTGCAGCGGTTTACTCTGCACATTGAGTGAACATTGTAGTCTCAAGCATACCTTTGCAATGTGGTGTACATATCTGTATTTGCAATTCCAGACATGCTTAAGTTTGCTTTAATTAGATCCTAGGTGGTCTGGACCACTGCTACTGTCAGATGGCATGTAGTGGTGTGCATGGTTGTGCTCGGAGTTCCATCTACATGTGTTTCAGACTTTCACACTTTGGTTGCTGTCACAGTTTCATTTTCTTAGGTGTGTGCACACTATAGTTGCCAATGCTATCTGGGTGTGCAGTTGTGCATTGAGAGGCCTGGTGTCCTATGCCAACATGTTTTTTAAATGCATATCTGGCTGCATGTTGTGGCTGTTGATATGTTGTGTTTGCTGTTTTTCCTTGAATTTGAGTGACCTCTCTGTGTGTGTATGATGAGGGCTTCCATCTTGGTCCAGTGTGGGACAAGTCAGCATGATATGTCCACATGCCAGTTCTTTTGAAGTGTACATTGCAATGACTGACACATGCATGTTGGTGCCAGGAAGTAATGGGTCTTATGTGCTGGCGGTCAGGTGGGCCCGTGTGAGTTGTTGTGCAAGCTTCCCAGCCCCACACACCACGACCTGTGAGATGTGGTTACCTACCTGTGAGTTGGGTGGGTAGCATACATTGCCTGCCACATGATTCTTATTGGGGGTGTAGTGTCCCATCATCCATAGTGGTGGAACAGCATGCATGTTGCTTTTTGTGGGAAGGATAGCCAAACACACTACACCGTCTCACTGTGAAGATGGCTAACTACCATTTGAGGTGGAGGTGAGCAATGACATGGCTATGTGACTTGGTGGAAATCTTTGGATGGAATGTGCGTGTGGTGAGCATAATGTGTAAGTGGCTTTTTGTACCCATTGATTTCAGATTATATTTGGTCATGGGGTATAGCCCCCCATCACTGTTATCCCACCTATCTGGCTGTGGGGTTCACTCCCCCGACATTTGAAGGCACAATAGGGCAAGGGGTATAGTCTCGTAGCACAGTGGTGACATACAGCAGGGTGAACATCTCACCTGGCATACATTTCCACACTGTCATGGTTTCATGGTATTTGTGGACCTGAGAACATGAGCACAGTACTGGTGAAGCAGTTGTTCCAGGGCATCCATACACTGACATGTTGTGGTCAACAGTGGTGTGTGTGTGAGATGTACTCAGCCCTGTGCAGACAATGTGTGCTTTTGGGGCAAGACTATACCAGCACTGTTCAGACAGACAGTGTGAGATGTGAACATTGTCAATGCATACACACATTGGTGGTCCAAACAAGACACCTTTGACAATTTTATTCAGACAAGGTGCTGTTCTGCAATTCAGTGCAGCACTGTGGTAGCTGGGTGTGTTGCAGGACATTTGGGATGTGCTTAGTTTAGCATTGTGAGTCCCAGCTGCAGTGTAGTCTTTGGGTACACTGCACTTCCACTGTTTACATTGCAACACTGTGGTATGACATAAGTGATTTGCACTTTGCCCCAAAAAAGGCCAGACAGTGCTGCAGGGCAGCATGATCGTTGTTAGTGTTGCAGTGTGTGATGCCTGGCACAGTGTACACAATGTGGGTCAATTTTGAACAGAGACATGTGCATGGTGACTACAACATAACTGTTTTGCCTTATTTGTGTTGGTGACTGTGGACTAAGTGGCATGGTGTCATGTGCGGCTGCACAGACATCACATGCCTATGAGTGGGACAAGTGCTCCATCCTGCTCAGCTGTGGTCCAAGGGGGCCTGGTGGGAGTTGTAGTGCAGGCCTCCCTATTCCACAGACACCTCCCTGTAAAGATGGCTACCTACCTGTTAGGTGAGGGTGAAGCACACAATGGCTGAGGCATGCTTCTGGGTGGGGGGAGTGCTCCATCCTGCTCAGCTGTGGGCCAAGGGGGCCTGGTGGGAGTTGTAGTGCAGGCTTACCAAACACCCACCCACCTACCTGTAGGGATGGCTACCTACCTGTTAGGTTCAGGTGAGCAATTCTATGGTTGGCACATGGGTTGGGGTGGAGGGCTACATCTTGCTCAGCTGTAGGACAAGGTGGCCTGGTGGGAGTTGTACTGGAGGCCTCCCTATTCCACAGACACCTCCCTGTAAAGATGGCTACCTACCTGTTAGGTGAGGGTGAGGCACACAATGGCTGAGGCATGCTTCTGGGTGGGGGGAGTGCTCCATCATGCTCAGCTGTGGGACAAGGGGGCCTGGTGGGAGTTGTAGTGCAGGCCTCCCTATTCCACAGACACCTCCCTCTAAAGTTGGCTACCTACCTGTTAGGTGAGGGTGAAGCACACAATGGCTGAGGCATGCTTCTGGGTGGGGGAGTGCTCCATCCTGCTCAGCTGTGGGACAAGGGGGCCTGGTGGGAGTTATAGTGCAGGCCTCCCTATTCCACATACACCCTCCCTGTGAAGATGGCTGCCTACCTGGTAGGTGAGGGTGAAGCACACAATGGCTGAGGCATGCTTCTGGGTGGGGGGAGTGCTCCATCCTGCTTAGCTGTGGGCCAAGGGGGCCTGGTGGGAGTTGTAGTGTAGGCTTCCCAAACACCCACCCACCTCCCTGTAGGGATGGCTACCTACCTGTTAGGTTCAGGTGAGCAATGCTATGGTTGGCACATGGGTTGGGGTGGAGGGCTACATCATGCGCAGCTGTAGGACAAGGTGGCCTGGTGGGAGTTGTACTGCAGGCCTCCCTATTCCACAGACACCTCCCTGTAAAGATGGCTACCTACCTGTTAGGTGAGGGTGAAGCACACAATGGCTGAGGCATGCTTCTGGGTGGGGGAGTGCTCCATCCTGCTTAGCTGTGGGACAAGGGGGCCTGGTGGGAGTTGTAGTGCAGGCCTCCCTATTCCACAGACACCTCCCTGTGAAGATGGCTACCTACCTGTTAGGTGAGGGTGAAGCACACAATGGCTGAAGCATGATTCTGGGTGGGACAAGTGCTCCATCCTGCTCAGCTGTGGGACAAGGGGCCCTGGTGGGAGTTGTAGTACTGGCAGCATGTACACATGTACCCATGGTGATGTTGCTAGCTACCTTTGGGGGGCTTCAGGGGGAGTGTCTGTTGAATCTGTGAGAGATGTGTTGGGGGGAGTGTTGTGCACATGAATACATACGTCACATGCCTATGAGTGGGACAAGTGCTCCATCCTGCTCAGCTGTGGTCCAAGGGGGCCTGGTGGGAGTCGTAGTGCAGGCCTCCCTATTCCACAGACACCTCCCTGTAAAGATGGCTACCTACCTGTTAGGTGAGGGTGAAGCACACAATGGCTGAGGCATGCTTCTGGGTGGGGGGAGTGCTCCATCCTGCTCAGCTGTGGGCCAAGGGGGCCTGGTGGGAGTTGTAGTGCAGGCCTCCCAAACACCCACCCACCTCCCTGTAGGGATGGCTACCTACCTGTTAGGTTCAGGTGAGCAATGCTATGGTTGGCATATGGGTTGGGGTGGAGGGCTACATCTTGCGCAGCTGTAGGACAAGGTGGCCTGGTGGGAGTTGTACTGCAGGCCTCCCTATTCCACAGACACCTCCCTGTAAAGATGGCTACCTACCTGTTAGGTGAGGGTGAGGCACACAATGGCTGAGGCATGCTTCTGGGTGGGGGGAGTGCTCCATCATGCTCAGCTGTGGGACAAGGGGGCCTGGTGGGAGTTGTAGTGCAGGCCTCCCTATTCCACAGACACCTCCCTGTAAAGATGGCTACCTACCTGTTAGGTTCAGGTGAGCAATGCTATGGTTGGCACATGGGTTGGGGTGGAGGGCTACATCTTGCACAGCTGTAGGACAAGGTGGCCTGGTGGGCGTTGTAGTGCAGGCCTCCCTATTCCACAGACACCTCCCTGTGAAGATGGCTACCTACCTGTTAGGTGAGGGTGAAGCACACAGTGGCTGAGGCATGCTTCTGGGTGGGACAAGTACTCCATCCTGCTCAGCTGTGGGACAAGGGGCCCCGGTGGGAGTTGTAGTACTGGCAGCATGTACACATGTACCCATGGTGATGTTGCTAGCTACCTTTGGGGGGCTTCAGGGGGAGTGTCTGTTGAATCTGTGAGAGATGTGTTGGGGGGAGTGTTGTGCACATGAATACATTTGTACCTAGGAGCTATTACTTTGTAGTAGTGCAAGACAGTACATTTGTGTGATGTTAGGCATTTGTTTGTACTTACCAGCCTCCACTCCCCCGGGTATTCCTGAGAGACTCTCTAGATGTAGAATGCCAAGCACCTTCTCCTCCCATTCAGTGAATGTTTTGAGTGGAACGGGAGGGTCACTGCCTGTCCTGTGAGCCAGCTCATGGTTCTTGGCTCTCTTCTTTTTGACCACTGCCTTCAGATCGTGCCACCTCTTCACGATTTCATCTCTATTGCGTGGCACGGTCCCTAATGCATTTACCTTCTCTACTATCCTTCTCCACATTAGCGTTCTTGTTGCTAGTGGTGTCTGTTGGACCTGGTTACCAAACAATTGTGGTTCTACCCTGATTATCTCATCAACCATGACCCTCAACTCACTCTCAGTGAATTTGGGCATTCTCTGTGGTGACATGGTGTGTGATGTGTCAAGGTGTTTAAGGTGCAGGTTTGGAAGTGGTAGTGGTGGTTGTGATGTGTATGGTGTGTGCTGTGCAAAGGTGTTAGAGGTGCAGGTGTGGAAGTGGTGGTGGTGGTGGTGGTGATGTGTGTGTGTTGTGCAGATTTGCCTCTCCTGTCATCTGTGGTGGATGTCCCCTCAGTTGTGGAGTTTTGCAAAGTATTGTGGTCTGTTGGGGGCTGGATTTATACTGGTGTCTGTGGGTGTGTCAGGATGGGGTATTGGAAGCAGGTGTGGTGTGTGTGTGTGTACATGGGATTTGTAGTTTTGGAATTTCCCATGGGGGTGTGTCTTTGGGCTGTGTTAGGTATTTTTAGGTGCATGCCTTGTTTGGTTGGTGCACTTTGTGGCCATGTTGTGTGATTTTCTCGCGACCGCCATTTTTTTAACGGAGCGTCCGCAGCGGTGGCTCGGCTACGGCGCTTCCGCCGTCTCACTGATTCATCAATGTTGTCGACCGCGGCGGGCGGTAACAGCGCACTGCACCGCGGGGATGTCGGGAATATCATAATTTCGATGGCGGTGTCTCCGCTGTGGTTGCGGTCGTTTGGGCTGTTTCCGCTGCGAGACCGACCGCCGCGGACGGGTTTTGGCCTTCTCCGCAGGCGAACGGCAGTTTCTTGGGTCTCCTTTCTGCCGCCGTTGGATTTTTACCGCCGAAGACCATAATCTAGCCGTCGGTTTTACCGCGGTAGCGGCGGGCGGTGATTTCCCGCTACCATGGCGGTCGGTTGTTTTTCCGTCCGCCATCGTAATAGACCCCTTTATTTCTTGTAGGTAAGTATTCTCAATTGTCAGATCGCCCTTTAGCTAGAGTTTTTCTGGGAGTTACCTATTCTCCATCTGAGCATAAAATGATCTGTAATAAATTGATCATGTAAAACCCTGAACATTCACACAGCTGTGAGGGACCTTAATGCAGTCACACATGGTGGCTGGGCTAATAGGGTGCAAGGTGGCGGCATTGTGCCACCAGCTCCCCCTGCCTCCCGCAGCTTGCCTTGTTGTACATGAGGCGCTCTCACCTGGCTCTCAGTAACATCAGCATAATTAATTGCATTTTTCAATTGAAATGCAAACATTACATTTGCTAAAGAAGCTGCACAAGTTCCGAAATGGGGCATAAGGTGACTAATTTTGCAAATTAATTGTTTGCATTTCAAACAAAATACATCACAACTGACGCTTCCCAGAGTGTGTGCAAAATCTATTGGGAACAAGTTCCCAAACTTAAAAAAAATATTCCTAAACAGTTAATGCTGACCTTTAGTTGCTTCAGGTTGAAATGGAATGAGGGGTCTCCTGTACTGTGAATCGAAAGAACAGACAGACAGCTATAGAAGAAACAAAGCATTGTCTCTAGGGTGTCCTGGAACCTGCAACAAATGTAAATGTGTGCCATTGGCTAATCAAAAATGGAGGGGCTGCAAAGGAGCCACAATGGGGTTTAATTGGTAGGATAATGTGAAGCTTCAGGTGACTTCTTTTTGAAAGGTAGTGTGGGGTGTTATCAGTTTTGGAATGCGATCTTTTATTGGAAACGTATAAAAAGGTTTTCAGTGGGTACAGACCGATTCTGTTGTACTAGAAAGAAAAAGCAAAACCGAGGAGAGATAAAAGTATTTCTCCTTGTTGCACCAATCTAACGCCTGCTTTTGCATGGCGTTTGTTTACACATCCTTGTAAATCTGGGGCAGCATCAAAAAGCAAAGGGTGTTGCGGTGGAACCCCCACGGCAACACCCATTGCACGCCCCTTTCAAGCAGATACCTGCGTGAAAGGGTACCATATTTACAAAGCGGTGTTAAGCTATGCAAAGTGGCTTAACAACGCTTTGTAAAAATGGTGCAGGGCATTGCGCCACAGGAACGTCGAAAAAAGTGACGTTTCGGTGACACAATCCCCTTGTACATATGCCCCTTGGTGTCTGTGCTCAGTGACTGCATTGAAAGTATGTGATGTTGAATTGTGGAATTTGGTCTAAATGTATGTTAGTGGGCAACTAAATTTATACATTTTAGATTACACAGGAAAGTTGCATTTCTTAGGGGGTGATTAGGATGGCGTAACGATCGCCACTGCCGTGCCAGCGGTGGCGACCGTCACGCCATTGTAACCTGAATTACCCACCGCCATATTACGATGGCGGTGGGTATCACGGCGGACGGAAAGTCCGTCCACCGCTTTTCCGCCGGTCGGCAATCCTTACGATTGCCGGCCGGGCGGAGCAGGGGCACAAATATGGTGGCGGTGCCTAGCAGGCACCGCCATCCATATTATGATGTGTGGCATTTCAGGCCTTTCCATGGCGGCGATGCCACCATGGAAAGGCTGGTGGGGATTTGCTTTGGGGGCCCGATGCGGGCCCCAGGGGGGTGGGTGGGTGCACTTGGGGGGTACCCATGGTACCCCCCTGCATGTCCACGCGGTGCCTGCCACGTTGTGCATGGAAATGCACAACATGGCATTCTACCATTGTGGCGGGTGCTGCTGACAGCAGCACCCGCCACAATGTTAAAATGCCAGATGCGACCGCCGCGGTGGCGGTCGCATCATAATTTGGGTGGCGGGACCGCCGCATGGCAGGCGGGCGGTCCCGTTACCACTAGGATGGCGGGCATCCTAATCACCCCGTTAGTTCTCATAAACTTGATGCAGTTTGACGAATCAGCACAAAACTTTCTAAAAAGAATGTCATCCAATTTGGGTTTGGCATTGCAAATTTTGTGTAGATCCATCAAGTGGGGGCACAAAAAGAGGGAGAGGCAAAAAATTGACATTTTTCGTTTTATTTGCCTATGGTTCTTTGCTAGCCTATACAGCTGAGCAGAATTACACCATGCTTGTCATGATACTAGAACTTTATCTCAGGAATTCTTGAAATTCTTTGGAGCTGTAAAACAAGTTAAAGGACATTAGAAAATAGAAAATAGAGAGCAGGCAAACCCCAGTTTGCAGACCATCTGCAGGGTAAGTAGACATAGGGGCCGATTCCGATCTCGGCCGGTAGGGCTCCAAATCGGATTCGGCTTTACCGGATCCGATTCGGAGCCCTGTTTCCCGACCGATTCGTATGTGCGTCCGGGCGAGCGAGTACGATGCGAAATCTCCGACCGACTCGTTCGCGAGACCCAACCGCACCGACCGACTCGTTCGCGAAAGCCGACCGCTCCGACCAACTCGCACGGACACGACTCGCACCGCGCAATGGAGACGTTCCCCGGCCGGGTAAGTACGATGCGCGCCGCGAGCAGTCCGACCGACTCGCGCCGTCCGGCTCAAAAGAGCAGTCGGAGCCGCTCTTTGGGGGTCCGTGTCGGACCCCCCTGTGCATGTACGGCGTGACCCGCTTCGACGCGTACCCGCTGTAGGGGGCGCCCTTGTTCGCCTCGCACCCATTGAGTCAATGGGAGCCCGCGTACGTGTTGTACGACCGGCTCCCATTGACTTCAATGGGAGTCCAACCGAATCGAGTCCGATAGCATGCGTGCGCATCGTACTCGTTCGGTCGGACTGCTAGGGTCCGATTCGGTCAGAAATCTCTCCGGGTCCGGCTCGGTCGGAGAGATTTCCGGCCCGAATCGGAATTGGCCCCATAATATTGAGTTTAAAATATTGTTGTATTATAATATCGAGTTTTTAATGTCGATAGTCAAAAATATCGTGATTTATTATATCGATGTCAAGAATATCGATTTAGTGTGTTGTATAAAATATTGTTAAAAATATCGATTTTGAAAATATCGTTATTAAAAAATATTGATTTTGTAAATGTAGTGTATTTTTTATTATAGTATATATCTGTAAATATAATAATAATTTTTAATACATTTGATATTGAAAAATTGTTTTAGGAGCGGGATGTTGGGTTTATAGGGGATAAGTGTAGGGAGTGTTTTAAAAAATTGTTTAAATTTAAAAAAAATGTAAGTAATATTAGAGAAATTTAAAATTGTTTTTAGGAGCGGGATTTTGGGGTTATAGGGGATAAAGGTAGGGAGTGTTTTAATTTTTTTTAACATTTTTAAAAAAAAATGTAAGTAATAAAGAAATTTAAAAATGTTTTTTTAGGAGTGGGATGTTGGGTTTATAGGGGATAAGAGTGGGGATTGTTTTAAAAATTTATTTTAAATTTTCTTTAAAAAATGTAAGTAATAATAAAGAAATTTAAAAATGATTTTTAGGAGCGGGATGTTGGGTTTATAGGGGATAAGGGTGGGGAGTGTTTTAAAAAAAAAAAAATTTAATTTAAAAAAAATAATATTTAAAAAAATTGAAATTGATTTTTAGGAGTGGGATGTTGGGGTTATAGTGGATAGGGGTGGGGAGTATTTTAAAAATATTTGTTAGTTTCTTTTAAAAAAATGTAAGTAATAAAGGGGCCCATTAGGATGTCGGGCGGAAGCACTACCGCCGTGCTGGCGGATGCAAAAACCACCAGTCACCGCCTGCACGCAGCAGTCCACACGCCCGCCCGATTACGATGCGAAAAGTCAGCCAAACACCGCCGGCAAGCCAGCGACACCGTCCGCCATCAAAGTGCGCCCGTACACGTAGCGGCGCAGCACAATTGACACACACCGTCCGACGAAACACGTACCGCCCGGCGTACAAATTACGATGCCGCACACAAACTGAACCCACGGCTTAGAGACACCGTACGTCAAACCGAAGCGGTAACACGAACGCCGAGCACGGACACCGAAGAAGCGGCACCCCCGAGCATGAATCCAGCACTGCAGGCCCTCCCTATGCTCTATCTGATGCACCACCAAGGACGCAACGTACCGCGAAGACGCAGGTAGGCACACATACAACAAGTGCACGCAAACAGCGCACACAGTGCAAGGGCGGAAAAAGCGGACAACCCCCCACCCCCGCGTGTACACGACACATCTACCATAGCACCCACATATGACACACAGGCCAAATTGTAACATCTCGTAACACATGTGTACACACCACCTGGGACTAGGAACCAACCACCCCGTCACGGCCCCAAAGCGGCGATGACGCTGCCACACATGCGCACAACGCAGAGGCCAACCGCAGCGCCATGCATGCGTCGCACACAGACACAGGGACACAACCAAGCAGCACACACACCAGCCCCACCCCGAACGCACATGACACGTGACAGGCCTGCCACAGACATGTCCCCAACGCCCAATTCACGGACAACACCCAACGTCACACAACCGACGCACACATGTCAGTGAAGTCACGCAACAGCAGGACACACCCCAGTGCAACAAACATGGCGAAGCACACAGCGGCGGCAACACCAACTAGGAGAAGCAGGGCCCCTTCGGGAAGAGGAACGCCAGTACCACACTGAAACACCCATACCACCCTGCACATATGAACAAGACATACAAAACGGAACACCAAAGAGCCCGGGGACCGACAACAGGTGGCCCAAGAATAACACTCACACACAAGGCCCAACGCAGAGCGGAAAGGCAGCCTGCCGCCCACACAAGGGAGAGCAGACAGCACTGAATGACCTTCCATTCCAACTCCGAAACCACAGCCCTACGAAAGAAGCCGGTGAATACAGCCATTGTCCAATAAAAGACCAACACAGGCATGCAGAGGAGACCGACCACAGGGCAGATAGCGCATATCACAGAAGAACACAACGGACGGGAAAGAATAAAGAAAACACTCCCCCATGTCGGCCCCATGCAAGTTAATTGGAAGGAGTCACACATCACTGACCTTGAACTGTCTGAGAAGCATGTGGGATGAGGGCCCGTGTCCTCCGCACAAGCCAACAGAACACAAGTCCTGTCTCCCTACGACTACACAGAGCTCACAGCAACCTCGGAGCGTGCACATTGCAGACTGCACACACAGCCGGAGCACGCCACCACAACGCACCGCTGCAAAATGGCAACCGCAACACACCTACCCAACTACGCCGGACAGGTCAAGCTGTACAAAACCAACCTGATACATATATTGGGATGCGAACTCCTGTCCCTGCTGAACGTAAGTTACCGACTGACTTACCGCATCACATTGTTCAGCTGCGTCATACCCGTCTTCTACTGTCGGAGGTGTCCCTACCAGCATCCCGTGGAGATGTGTCTCTCCAACCCGGCATGTCTAAAGGCGGACCTGCTAGCACTATTCCTCCCTCTGGACGCACACGACAGGGCCTGCTCTGCCTATGGGGGCATGGCGTATGTGGCCAACATCGCACCCGCACTGAAATGGGACCACTGTGCCTCCACACGACGGATCATCGAGCACAGCTACATCGAATGTCACCCAGCATGCCCCATCATGGTCCTCCAAGGGACAACTTACGAACAACACCTTGACAGCCACCATCCGCTACATTGGCTGGCAAACATAAACACCACCAATGACATGGAAGCCCTGCTGGACGGCATCGCATACCTGACAACCTGTAAATTCGTCGGACCCCAACGCAGGTTCCCCGATTGACCTATGATGTCCAACCCCGCACCCATGCTTAGCTTCCGCACGGACTGGCCAGTCACCACCACAACAGCCATACCAAACGACCGGCAACAATTACCACACCATCAACGACATCGCCATGACATCGGATATGACCGGGACATGCACACTGTTCCCCATCACATCCAGGAACACCGCATGCATCGTGGGAGGCAGTGGCATGGGGTCTGTGTATCGCACCCACATGGACGGAACTGCACGAACAACCAGGACACGACATGGATCCAGCGCCCATGGACACACACACCGCTCAGTGGACATGAATAGGTCGCCTGGAGTCTGTGGGTGCTGCACCCCTCCCACCCCGCCCCGGAAATCCCATACCAGGACCTTTGCACGGACGACAAGTGCAAACAACAACAACACGACCCCAGTGACTGTGACATGTCCAGTAACCACCACATTGCAACAACAAGTGGCACGCCGCTGCATGCACGCAAGCACATGCCCTGATGTCATCTCACATGCACGCGTGCATGAGGAACAACCGCAGCAAACCTGTCACATGGAACTGAGATGGACTGTGCCCATGATGCCAAGCGGTCTGGTAGGCTACTTGTATACCGTCTGTGTCAAAGTCCGCAGCTCCGCAGCTATACGTAAATGTACATTAGCACAGCCTTGGCCAAGCAGATGTAACTCTGAAGCCCACATCCCACATGCAACAGCCAATCACATGTAACCCCACACCCTATCCCATTTGTAATCATGCTCAGTATATCCTCAACATGTATTCCGCTGCCAGTAGTGTCCACTATACTGCATCACAGAGGACAGAAGACTCAATATAATGTTTGAAACCAAAACTGTCTCCGCTGACTCATTTCACAAGTACGAATGAGAGAGGATGAGAGTATGTGAAGTACACGGCAGTCGTGACATGACCATGTAGTCCACTGGTATTGGATGTCAACGCAAATGAGTAGCACTACTGTGGAAGACACACATGTGTCGTGTGAAGTCGTATGGACGCAGTGCTCAGGTGGGTGGGTGCGACGGGTAGATGCGCACATGCCAAGTTGGAGCACGCCGTGTTGGGAGGGGTCATGAACAGTACACCACCGCTTCCCTGGGCATTGTGAGAGGACACCTGTCGGGGGGAAGTGAACACGTGTGTGCACAGCAGCCGGGCACACGAACAATGCGGAACCAGGCGCACACGTCAGCCCACCCTCCGTGGACTAGCTGGATCCTGTTGTGCGCCCGCCATGCCCCTTGACAAGGCACACACAGCCCCAGTCGACCAGGTGTAACCCCAACATAGTCAATCCGCACAGGCGATACAGGGCACGGGATGGCAGTGGAGCATGGTGTGTGAGAGGTCTCCTCGCGCTCCTCCTGGTCATATCACGCAGGCAATAGAACCTCAACGTGTAGCATGGCACAAGTCAAATGGAAGTGTAGGGGGACGCACCTCAGCACGAGCAGCACTGACGTCACGGGAGGTGGCTCGCACCATCCCATCCATTGCCCATTATACCAACCACGCCACATGCCATTGCGACTAAGTGCAAGCGCGTGCGCCACCACCCCCGAGCCCTCCCCAGAGAGGCCAAAGAGTGAATGTGTGGGCCATCAGTCACAGACGGACGCGGCCTGGCCGCAAGGGCAGCCACTGCCACTGGGTGTCGCAGGTGGCGGATCCGGAAGGCGAAGACTGTGATGCATAGTCCATGCAGGCCGGGTCTCCATTTGGGGCACCACGCAGGTGGACGGCGTCCCGCCACACATCATACCCTGAGACAGCCCACTCGTGCAACTGGACCCACACATACACTCCTTGCCCTCTCTGGTGCGAGCTTGGGGCTGCCTGTGCAAGCGCTAGCCTCGCAGGTGCACATGCATATTGGGGGAGCGAGGGGAGGACATGAGGGCTGGGGCGAAGATGACTGTATCACTGTCAGTGAGTACAAGGGATGACCCAGATGTGGAAAGGAAGAGACGTGTCCCGTGTGTACTGCAACTAGTCGCCAATCCAACTACCCCCATGTCCGGAATGTAAGCCCGCACCTAGGCCCGCCCATCCGCCACATCGAATATACCACCAGCACAACAACCTTCCCATTCGAAACACTGACTGGGGGTGGCGACCAGTGAACAAACATGTGTAGCCTACCCACGCGTACATGTGGGCCCTCCATGATCCATGTCACCTGCGGCAAAGTCATGACATGCGCAATGAGGGAAGTGAGGTGAGCTGTCCGCCCCACGCACAGAAGGTGCATCAGCTCCACAGACCCAGCAGCGAGTCCAGCAGGGGTCACATGTGCAGGGGCAGCTGTGCCTGGTGTGAAGGCACATGCACATGGACAGCACATCGACCAATGTGTAGTCTGCCCACATCTACAGTCCATCATCATGCGGACATAGGAATTGTACACAGGGCAACACATCTTAGTGGGTGCACCCACCGTGACCAACAATGCGCAATCATCGACGTACCCGCCCTGTGCATGGCCCCCACCCAACGGAGGCACATCCAGTGCCACCATCCCACACACACAAGCCTTCCACGGAACATGCTGTGTCCAATGGTCAGTACAGAGTCAGCGCCCATCTGGTGGATCCTGAACAGGAGACACATGCACACACATGATAGCTCCCACTATGTACGTCTGCCACCTGGCACGTGCAATGTAACCTCTCACCTGTGACGTGTGACTGCAAGCACACAGCCGTCTTGGCATGGGGCTGTCAATGTGGACACCTGTCAATGTTTCGGGAGGTGTGATCCGTACAGTGCTGTACATAGGGTGCAGTGCTGACACCTACTACTGTCTCATATCCCCTCGTGCCACAGGTCCCACTTGTTTTGGCCGCTCAGCCTGTGCCCACATCGTCGTCGTCGTGTGCCATACTCATCCAGCCTCGGAAGCAGTGCCATGCTCAGCAGACATTCATGTTGCCGTGGCGTTGCCGCTTGACGAATATGCAGTCAGTCCCCATCAGCACGCCCCGCAAGTCATTGGGGCCTAGATCCCCATGTGCATGACCATGGCAGTGGTTTGCATCACTAGCCATTGCCATTGGTGGGAGACCTGTGTAAGTGTATTGTGGCCGTGCCGTCCCTGCTTGACAGCTGGGCTGTGACTCATGTGCTTGCTCAGTCATGTCAGTGATGTGAATGCGAAATTGCCATGTGTTGTGTTGCTCTGACATGTGTCCACTGCCATCTTCCCTAGGCGGAGACCGAACATTGACCGCCCATACCAATTGCTGGCGGACATGGAGGATACTGAGGTCATAAGGAAGTTTCGGCTGGACAGGCCAACCCTGCATCGACTGTGTGCCATGTTGGAACCCCATCTCCGTCCCCGCAGGGTGTATCCGACAGCATTCACCCCCACGGCTAAGGTGATGGCCGCCATGCATTTCTTCGCCACTGGGTCATTCCAGCACACAGTGGGCAGTGGAGGAGGGATGTCCCAGCCCATGTTCAGCAAGGTGCTGAGGGATGTACTGGCAGCCATGATGCTGTACCGAAACAGGTACATCAGATTCCCCAGGGCTCGTGAATTGGCGGCAGTGAAGGGTGCATTCTATGCCCTTGGCAGGATCCCACACGTCGTTGGTGCCATTGATTGCACACATGTTGGCCTTGTTCCACCACAGGCCACTGAGCACCTGTACCGCAACAGGAAGCACACGCACTCCCTGAATGTGCAAGTGGTGTGCCTTGCGGACATGGTGATAACCCACGTGTGTGCAAAGTTCCCAGGCTCGGCCCATGACGCACACGTAATGCGCAACAGCATCTTGCCACGACTGATGTCCAATCTGCAACAGGATCGTGGCTGTATTGTCGGTGAGTATGTGGAGTGGTGTAGCGTGCTGGTTGTGCGATGCTGTCCCCTGTCCAGTTGGAATAGCAACGGTTCTCTGTGTCCCTCACACCCAGGTGACTCTGCGTACCCGAATGGGGCATGGCTGCTCAGTCCATTGAGGAATCCTCGCACCCCAGCAGACGATCGCTACAATGAGGCACATGGGAGGACCAGACGTGTGGTCGAGCGTACCTTTGGCCTCCTCAAGTCCAGGTTCAGGTGCCTGGACCGCACCGAGGGTGCGCTGGCGTACTCCCCACAGAAGGTGTGCCAGATAGTGGTGGCGTGCTGCATGCTGCACAATCTGGCCATTCGGAAGCAGATCCCCCTCATTGTGGATGACGGAGATCAACCAGGGCCCCAGCCCGCAGACCAGGACAGCTCGAGTGAGGAGGACAGCGGAGAGGAGGAAGCTGGGAATGTGCGCCAGCAGCTCATCGCCCGCTACTTCACTTAACGGTGAGTGTCCATGTACGACGGCTGATGTGTCTGTATTTGTGCAGGTGTGTGTGTGCTGTGTCAGGGTGGCCTTTTGTTCACTGCGTGCTGTGTGTCAACGCTCCATGCCCAGGTTAGTATGCCACTGATGGTGGCTGTGGCATTGTGCCCTATTGCTCTGTGCGATGTGTGTACATTGCTTGTAGTTGTTGACATGTACTGTGTGATGGGTGTGTGACACACTCATTGAATGTGCTCCTGTTCTGTCTCCCACCCCTAGGTCCCTACAGGTCCTCCGGTTCCATTGCCATGCCACGCATCAGGTGCCGTTCCGCTCAAGGTGGCCGTTGTATTCCGTACAATTAAAACACAGGGCACAGACAGCAGTTTGTGGAAGAGGTGCATTTATTTCAAACTGTGACATGTGATTGTGTGTAAGGTGATGACAAAAGTGGTGCGTGCAGTGACAATGAGCTGTCGGTCATGGCTGCGTGATGCTCAGGGTGTACCCACTGGTTCTATGTCCATAGTCCAACACACACATGCCATCCAGATGGCTGTGTGGAGTGGGATCGTAGTCCAAGTCAATGCAGTGGGTGGTCAAGGAAGGCTGGCTGGCTGCCTCACTTGCGTCTGGAGCGTGCGAAGTCCTCCCGGGAGATCTGTTTCCACTTCGGACGGCCCCTTCCACGTTTGCGAGGGGGGTGCCTGCTTGCGACCTGCTGGTGGTTGAGGTGTGCTCACTGGCTGTGGACGCAGGGGAACTGGACACTGCTGCTCGACCCTGCGCCCCGGCAGGTGGTGGCGGAGGGGAGCTGCTGTCCCTGGCTGTGACCTCACCGCCACCACCAGCTGGCCCATGAGGTCCACGAGTTGGCCCATACGGGCGTCCATGGACCTCAGCACCCCCAGCACCTCACGCGTGTCTGTAGCTGACCTGGCCCATTGTCCTTGGGCCTCTTCATAGGCCCCAAGGACTCTGGCCATTTGAGGCAGGGCATGGCTCCCAGGGGAGGCTGGCGTTTCCCTGACCCTGCTCCTCCTACCAGTCCTGCTGCCACCGGCCTGCCCACTAGCCACATTGCTCACCACGGTCCTCACCCTGGCTCCCAGGGTGGATCCAGTCGTCCGGGCCACCACCTGCGCTGGGGCTGGGGCCAGCGAAGACGTGGTGGCGGTTGCGGCAGTGGTAGTGGCCGCAATGACCGTGGGTGTGGCCGCAATGACCGTGGGTGTGGCCGCAATGCCCGTGGGTGTGGCCGCAATGACCGTGGGTGTGGCCGCAACGACAGTGGCAGCAGGGGGCTGGGAATGTTCAGCAGCCCTGGATGATGGGTTGGTGGGTAGGAGGGGTCCTGGGGAGCGGCTGGGCCCTGCCACACTAGATGGGCCTGCTTGGTGGTCCGTGTCCGAAGAGGAGGACAGATCCTCCACATCCGTGTGTCCTCGTTGGGGGCTTGTAGGCTGGCTGTGCTGGCTGCTGTCTCCATCCCCAGCATCCAGCAGTTCGTCACCTGTGGAGAGAATGAGATTTGTTATTGTGTTGCACCTGGCGAAGTCTGTATTGGTTGTCTGACATTCTCCGTTCGTGCACTCTCGTGCACGTGTGTCCCGGAGGCGGGTGTGTGGCTGTACAATCTGTTGTTGTGTGTGCTTGGCAATGGGACTGTGTGCTGTGCACATGTGGCATGGGACGGATTGGCTATGCCGATGGGTGTGTTGCTGTGCTCCTACTTATTGTGACTCTGGTGTATGCGGGCTCCAGGCCCATCCTGGGTCTGGTTTGTACTTTGCTTTTGGGGTGCATATGGAACGCTTAGGAACGCATTTGGCAACATGGGGGTCATGCCCCAGGAACGCATTTGGGATGGAATATGCTTTTGGGGTGCAAATGGAACGCTTAGGAACGCATATGGCAACATGGGGGTCATGCCCCAGAAACGCATTTGGGATGGAATATGCTTTTGGGGTGCAAATGGAACGCTTAGGAACGCATATGGCAACATGGGGGTCATGCCCCAGAAACGCATTTGGGATGGAATATGCTTTTGGGCTACATGCTGTGAGCCATGGGTGCCGAACGTGACATGTGTTGTGGCAGCATGACAGTGCATGGTCTGAGGTGTGTGCATGCCTGACATACCCTGCATATTTGCTGTCTGTTGTGATTACTGGACATGGCATTGGACGCATCGTTATGAGTGTGTGATGGTTGTGTGCCACCCGACGTATTGCAGTTGTCCCATCTCCTTGGTGTGCGTGCTGCCCTGTGCCATGTGCATCACTGCAGTGCTCGGGGGGGTGTGGCCCATGTTGTGTGTTGTTGCTCACAGTGTGGCGTGCGCTTCATTGACTTCTGGCACATGGTTGGTCATGGGCATGTATCTTAGCGTGACTGCTGTATGTGTGGCAGCTGTGCGGATGACATGCCTTTCATGAGACTGGGGCTGACGGATGGGATGGATGGTATGTTGTATGTGCATGGTGTGTCTGTGTGTTTGATGGGTTCAGTGGTGTTCGTGTGCATTTATGTTGTTCCGCTCTGTTGCGTCTAGTGTTGTTTGTCTTACATAGGCGTAGTTGTGGGGTGTGTGGTTGACAGGCAGTAGGGGCTACATGGACAGGACTTCAATGGTGTTTCGGTTGTGTGTGATGGGTTGCACAGTGGCTGCCGTGTGGTACTATATTCAGTGTGGCTTGTGCATGCAGACGTGGCTCCTTGGGTGTTGCTGTGTCTGTGATGGGTCATGTGGGGTGTGAGTCTGTGGTTCATGTCCGTGTGCACATTGTTCACTTGTTCGTGACAGTGGGCGGTGCTGCGTGTTCGTCTGCTACGTAACATGTCCCATGTGTTGGTCGTGTTACGGTCCTCATGCCTCCAGTAATCCAGCCCTGTCCAGTTTCCCACCTGCAGGTTGTTCGTGCGTGCACTGTACTGGATGCCACATGGTTCTAAGCGGGGGGTGCTCCATGTTGCAGGTCTGTGGGGGTGGGGGCGGTGTTGTGGGTCGTGGTGATGGCTGGACACCCACTGACACCGATTGTTGTGGACCGTGATGTCTACCTTTCGGCTGTCGGTGTGCACTGCGGTGGCTGACACGTGGGTGTGGGGTGTGGGGGATGCTCCTCCTTGCTGTGCTGTGGGACTAGGGGCCTGGTGTGTGTTGTACTTGAGCTGTCCACCCTCCCACCCACTGCACTTTGTGTTCCTGCCACTTACCTGTTACTTGTCGGTTAGTGCAGCTATGGCGGACACATGGGTGTGGTGGGTGCTCGTTGTGGCGCTTCTGGCATACTTGGGGACCTGTTGGTGGTTACGTGGCTGGCTGAGTGTACACATGCCCCCACGTATCTTACAGTTGTTAGGTTTGGGCTGTGTGTGGTGGTGTCTGTTGCATGTGTGTGTGATGTGTTGTGTATTGTGTGCTGGACATGGGGGTGTTTGTCCCTGGGAGCTGTGGCATGGTGGTAGTGCATGTGAGTACATAGCGGTGTGCTGGTATACATTAGTTTGTACTTACCAGCCTCCACTCCCCCTGCTAATCCGGCGAGGATCTCCGGATGTATAATGACTCGCACCTTCTCCTCCCACGCTTTGAAGGTCTTGAAGAGCGCGGGATTCCCTCCGCCAGTGACGGCAGCCAGCTCTCTGTTCTTGCTCTCCTTCTTCTTGACCAGGCTCTTGACGTCATTCCACCGTTTGTTGATTTCAACTCTGTTCCTGGGCAGGGTCCCGACTGCATTGACCTGGTCTACGATCCGGTTCCACATTCTGTTTCTGGTGGCTAGTGGTGTGTGCTGGACCAGGTTCCCATAGATTTGTGGGTGCACCTTGATAATCTCGTCGACCATGACCGTCAGCTCAATGGGCGTGAACTTGGGCATTCTTTGTGGTGCCATGGTGTTTGTGGTGCTGGTGCGGTGTGTGTTGTGTAATGTGCAGGGGGTTTGTGGTGCCGGTGTTTGGTGGTGGTGGTGGTGGTGGTGGTGGTGGTTGTGATGTGTGCGTTTCTGTGGTGTGCTGCTGTCCTTGCTGTGTCACTGTGTCCTCTCCTCTCCTCTCTAGTTTGCAATGTTGCAAGGGGTTGTGGTCTGTGGGAGTGCTGCTTTTGTACTTACCTATGTGGGTGTGTCCTCATGGTCTGTTGTTTTCAGGTGTGTTGTGTCTGGTGTTCTGGCCTTTGTATTTTTTGTTTGTCCAGGGGGGTGTTTTCGGGATGTGTACTGTGCTTGTGTATTTGTGCGTGCCTTGCTGTGTGGACTTGTTGGCCATGTTGTGTGCGATTGTTTTTGTCAGCGGATGGTTTCTGTGCAGGGACGTGGGCGCCATGGCTTCTGCCGTGTCAATTCTCATCGGCGTTGTTTGCGCTGGCGGGCGGTATATTTGTGGTTTACCCGCGCTCATGGCGGTGCGATCGTAATTTCACGTGCGGTGTGTCGGCCGTGAGGGGCGGGCGGTTTTGTGTTGTCGTGCGTGTTTCCGTCCGTGGCGGGCGGTTTGACTCCGACTTGGACGAGGGCGGGCGGTATCTTGTGTGGTTTTTCCGCCGATGGCGGTTTTCGGTTTGTGTATTCGTAATGGCGTGGTCGGTGTTCAGACGGTGTGTGCGGGCGGATTTTTGCCGCTTTCATGCCTGGCGGAGTTTTCCACGCCCGGTATCGTAATGGGCCTTAAAGAAATTTAAAAATTATTTTTAGGAGCGGGATGTTGGGTTTATAGGGGATAAGGGTGGGGAGTGTTTTAAAAAAATGATAATTTTTTTTTAATTTTAGTAATAAAAAATTTAACAATGTTTTTAGGCTTTACAGGGGTAAGGGTGGGGAGTGTTTTTAATAAAAATTTAAAACTTTTAAAAAATAATAATAATAAAGAAATTTAATAATGTTTTTTAGGAGTGGGATGTTGGGTTTATAGTGGATAAGGGTGGGGAGTGTTTATAAAAATAATTTTTTTGATAAAAACATTTAATTAATAAACAGTTTTAAAAATGTTTTTAGGAGTGGGATGTTGGGTTTATGGGGTAGTGTTTTAAAAAAACCTTTAAATTTAAAAATAAAATTAAAAAAATTACAAATATTAATAAAAAAATTATATTAATAGTGTGGTTTTGTGGGTATTGCAGATAATTTTGTGAAGTAATGTTTAAAATAAAAAAAAATGGAAAAAGTAAAAATTTTAAATACATTTAAAAAAATATATATTATTATTTGTTGTTTTTATATGGGATCACAGTAGTGAAAAATAAAAATTAATTAAAGAAAATATATATATTTTAGGTAGAGGTGTGTTGTGTTGAGATGGGATTAGTATGCTATTTTTTAAAAGAAATGTGTAATAATAGTTTAAAAATTTCAACATTTTTATTAAAAAATATTTTATTTCTAAACTTTGAGGATGTTGAATGTTTGGGTTTGTAGTTAATAAAGAAAGTATTTTTTTATATTTATTATTTTTATAAAAAATTAATAACTAAAATTATTATTTTATATATATTTTTTTAATTGTTCTTACAATATAATTAGGGCTCCCGGTTTTATGGTATTTATTTTTTGAACATTTCCGTCTGTATTTATCCATATTTATTTTTATGGCCCTTTTATCTGTATTTATCCATATTTATTTTGTGTTTTGCGCATAAATGAAGTTGTCAAACTGTACATTTCCATATTTATTTAACTGATAGACACAACTCATACTTTGATATCTGTTGTGTTTTAGCTAGTTAGGCTGTCAAATATTACATAACAATACATCCACTGGTAAATACTAGCATTATACCATAAATGTATGCTGACATATGCCATTATTTAAAGACATTTCATCCTGTTTTTAATTTCCCATGCTGTCCATCTGCTCATCTGATGGCCTATAAGTCATGAAAGACAGCATGGAGAGTCACTTAAAAGTAGCACAATTTTCTGTATTTATCCATTCTTAAAAATAAATGC
This sequence comes from Calotriton arnoldi, assembly GCA_963921515.1. Classification (NCBI taxonomy): domain Eukaryota; kingdom Metazoa; phylum Chordata; class Amphibia; order Caudata; family Salamandridae; genus Calotriton; species Calotriton arnoldi. The sequence goes on from CAWUFW010002907.1 coordinate 1,138,811, forward strand.
AGACAGAAAACAAATAGTTTTCTGTCTGTATTTACCTGTAAAAATCCGTAAAAACTCATAACTTTAAGGCCCATTACGATACCGGACGTAAAAAAATCCGCCATCCATGAAAGCGGCAAAAATCCGCCCGCCTACACCGTCTGAATACCGACCCAGCAATCATGATGTCCCGAACCGAAAACCGCCAGCGGCGGAAAAAAAACACAAAATACCGCCCGCCCTTGCCCGAGTCGGAGTCAAACCGCCCGCCACGGACGGAAAGACGCACGACAACACAAAACCGCCCGCCCTCACGGTCGAGACACCGCACGTGAAATTACGATCGCACCGACATGAGCGCGGAAAAACAACAAATACACCGCCCGCCAGCGTAAACAACACCGGAGAAAATGGACACGGCAGAAGCCATGGCGGCCACGTCCCTGCACAGAAACAGCCGCGGACTCAAACAAACACACACAACATGGCAAACAAGTCCACACAGCAACCCACGCACAAATACACAGACAAAGTACACATCCCGAAAACACACCACCCCTGGACAAACAAATAAACCACAAAGCCCAGAACACCAGCCACAACACACCTGAAAACAACAGACCATCAGGACACACCCAAACAGGTAAGTACAAAAGCAGCCCCTCCACAGACCACAACCCCTTGCAACATTGCAAAGCAGAGAGGAGAGGAGAGGACACAGTGACACAGCAAGGACAGCAGCACACCACAGATACGCACACATCACACCCACCACCACCACCACCACCAAACACCGGCACCACAAACCCCCTGCACATCACACATCACACACCGCACCAGCACCACAAACACCATGGCATCACACAGAATGCCCAAGTTCACTTCCACTGAGCTGACGGTCATGGTCGACGAGATCGTCAAGGTGCACACACAAATCTATGGCAACCAGGTCCAGCACACACCACTAGCCACCAGAAACAGAATGTGGAACAGAATTGTAGACCAGGTCAATGCAGTCGGGACCGTACCCAGAAACAGAGGAGAAATAAACAAACGGTGGAACGACATCAAAAGCCTGGTCAAGAAGAAGGAGAGCAAAAACCGAGAGCTGGCTGCCACGACTGGCGGAGGGAATCCCGCGCATTACAAGACCTTCAAAGCGTGGGAGGAGAAGGTGCGAGTCATCATCCATCCGGAGATCCTCACCGGATTACCAGGGGGAGTGGAGGCTGGTAAGTACAAACAAATGTATGCCAGCACACCGCTATGTACGCACATGCACTACCACCATGCCATAGCTCCGAGGGACAAACACCCCCATGTCCAGTACACAATACACAACACATCACTCACACATGCAACAGGCACCACCACACACACAGCCCAAACATATCAACTAACAAAACCATGGGGGCATGTGTACACCCAGCCAGCCACGTAACCACCAACATGTCCCCTAGTACTCCAGAAGCGCCACAACGAGCACCCCCCACACCCATGTGGCAGCCGTAGCTGCACCAACCGACAAGTAACAGGTAAGTAGCCGCAACACAAAGGCAGTGGGTGGGAGGGGGGACAGCTGAAGTACAACACCCACCAGGCCCCTAGTCCTACAGCACAGCAAGGCGGAGCACCCCCCACACCCATGTGGCAGCCGTAGCTGCACCAACCGACAAGTAACAGGTAAGTAGCCGCAACACAAAGGCAGTGGGTGGGAGGGGGGACAGCTGAAGTACAACACCCACCAGGCCCCATGTCCTACAGCACAGCAAGGCGGAGCACCCCCACACCCATGTGGCAGCCGTAGCTGCACCAACCGACAAGTAACAGGTAAGTAGCCGCAACACAAAGGCAGTGGGTGGGAGGGGGACAGCTGAAGTACAACACCCACCAGGCCCCTAGTCCTACAGCACAGCAAGGCGGAGCACCCCCACACCCATGTGGCAGCCGTAGCTGCACTAACCGACAAGTAACAGGTAAGTAGCCGCAACACAAAGGCAGTGGGTGGGAGGGGGGACAGCTGAAGTACAACACCCACCAGGCCCCTAGTCCCACAGCACAGCAAGGAGGAGCACGGCCCACACCCCACACCCACGTAGCAGCCACTGCAGTGCACACCGGCAGCCGACAGGTAGACATCCCGCCCCAGGACAAACGGTGTCAGTGGGCGTCCAGCCATCACCACGACCCATAACACCGCCCCCACCCCCACAGACCTGCAACATGGAGCACCCCCCGCCCATAACCATGTTGCATCCAGTCCAGTGCACGCTCAAAAACAACCTGCAGGTGGGAAACTGGACAGGGCGGGGTGACTGGAGGCATGAGGACTGAATTACGACTAACACATGGGACATGTCAAGTAGCAGAGGAACACGCAGCACTGCTCCCTGTCACAACCATGTGAACAATGTGCACACGGACATGAACCACAGAGTCACACCCCACATGACCCATCACAGACACAGCAACACCCAAGGAGCCACGTCTGCATGCACAAGTCACACTGATTACAGAACCACACGGCAGGCACAGTGCAACCCATCACACACAACTGCAACACCATCGAAGTCCTGTCCATGTAGCCCCTACTGCCTGTCAACCACACATCCCACAACTACGCCCATGTAAGACATACCACACTAGACGCAACAGCGTGGAACAACATAAATGCACACGAACACCACTGGACCCATCAAACACACAGACACACAATGCACATACAACATACCATCCATCTCATCCGTCAGCCCCAGTCACATGAAAGGTATGTCATCCGAACAGCTGGTCCACATACAGTAGTCACGCAAAGAAACATGCCCATGACAAATCATGTGCCAGAAGTGAATGAAGCGCACGTCACACTGTGAGCAACAACACACATAACATGGGCCACACCCCCCGAGCACTGCATTGATGCACATGGCACAGGGCAGCACGCACACCAAGGAATTGGACCATCTGCAATACGTCGTGTGGCACACAACCATCACTCACTCATAACAATGCGTCCAATTACATGGCCAGAAATCACAACAGACAGCAAATATGCAGGGTATGTCAGACATACACACACCTCAGACCATGCACTGTCATGTTGCCACAACACATGTCACGTTCTGCACCCATGGCTCACAGTATGTACCCCCAAAGCATAGTTCATCTCAAATGCGTTTCAGGGGGCTGACCCCCATTATGCCATCTGCGTTTCTAAGCGTTCCATATGAACCCCCAAAGCATAGTTCATCTCTAAAGGCGTTTCAGGGGCTGACCCCCATTATGCCATCTGCGTTTCTAAGCGTTCCATATGAACCCCCAAAGCATAGTTCATCTCAAATGCGTTTCAGGGGGCTGACCCCCATTATGCCATCTGCGTTTCTAAGCGTTCCATATGAACCCCCAAAGCATAGTTCATCTCAAATGCGTTTCAGGGGCTGACCCCCATTATGCCATCTGCGTTTCTAAGCGTTCCATATGAACCCCCAAAGCATAGTTCATCTCAAATGCGTTTCAGGGGGCTGACCCCCATTATGCCATCTGCATTTCTAAGCGTTACATTTGAACCCCAAGAGCATAGTACAAACCAACCTCCACGATGGGTCTGGAGTCCGCATACACCAGAGCCACAAAAAGCAGGAGCACAGCAACACACCCATCGGCATTGCCAATCCGTCCCATGCCACATGTCCACAGCACACAGTCCCATTGGCATGCCCACACAACAACAAATAGCACAGCCACACACACGGCTCCGGGAAACCTGTGCACGACTGTGCACGAACTGTGGATGTCAGACAACCTATACATACTTTGTCATGTGCAACACAATAACATATCTCATTCCCCCCACAGGTGACGAACTGCTGGATGCTGGAGATGGAGACAGCAGCCAGCACAGCCAGCCTGCAAGCCCCCAACAAGGACTCACGGATGTGGAGGATCTGTCCTCCGACTCGGACACGGACCACCCAGCAGGCCCATCTGGTGTGGCAGGGCCCAACCGCACCCCAGGCACCCTCCTACCCACCAACCCATCATCCAGGGCTGATGACCACTCACAGCCCCCTGCTGCCACTGTCGTTGCGGCCACTCCCACTGTTGTGGCGGCCACTCCCACGGTCGTTGCGGCCACTCCCACTGCCGCAACCCCCACCACCGCCGCGACCACCACCACGTCATCACTGGCCCCAGCCCCAGCGCAAGTGGTGGTCCGGCCGACTGGGTCCACCCTGGGAGCCACAGCGAGGACCGTGGTGAGCAATGTGGCAAGTGGGAAGGTCGGTGGCAGCAGTACTGGTAGGAGGAGCAGGGTCAGGCCAACGCCAGCCTCCCCTGGGAGCCATGCCCTGCCTCAAATGGCCAGAGTACTTGGGGCCTATGAAGAGGCCCAAGGACAATGGGCCAGGTCTGCTTCCGACACGCGGGAGGTCCTGGGGGTGTTGAGGTCCATGGACGCCCATATGGGCCAATTCGTGTCCCGTATGGACCAACTCGTGGACCTCATGGGCCAGCTGGTGGTGGCGGTGGGGTCACAGGCAAGGCCAGCAACACCACCTCCGCCACCACCTGCTAGGGCGCAGGGTCGGGCAGCAGTGTCCACTTCCCCTGCGTCCACAGCCAGTGAGCACACCTCACCCACCACCAGCAGGTCGCCACCACACACCCCCCCTCCCAAACGTGGAAGGGGCCGTCCGAAGTCGAAACAGATGTCCCGGGAGGACTTCGCACGCTCCAGACGCAAGTGAGGCAGCCAGCCATCCTTGACCACCCACTGCATTGACTTGGACTACGATCCCACCCCACACAACCATCAGAATGGCATGTGTCTGTTGGACTAGGGACATAGAACTAGTGGGTACACCCTGAGCATCACGCAGCCATGGCCGACAGCTCATCATCACTGCACGCAACACTCATGTCATCACCTTGCACACAATGACATGTCACAGTTGAAAATAAATGCACCTTTTACACAAACTGCTGTCTGTGCACTGTGTTTATTGAACGATGATCAACCGCCACCTTGAGCAGAGAAGCATCGGATGTGTGGCATGGCGATGGGACAGGAGGGGCTGTAGGGACCTAGGGGGGGGAAGACAGAACAGGAGCACATCCAATGAGTGTGTCACACACCCATCACACAGTACATGTCAACAACTACATGCAATGTACACACATCGCACAGAGCAATAGGGCACAATGCCACAGCCACCATCAGTGGCATACAAACCTGGCCATGGACCATTGACACACAGCACACAGTGAACATAAGGCCTCCGTGACACAGCACACAGACACCTGCACAACTACAGCCACATCATCCGTCGTACATGGACACTCACCGTCAAGTGAAGTAGCGGGCGATGAGCTGCTGACGGACATTCACAGCTTCCTCCTCTCCGCTGTCTTCCTCACTCGAGCTGTCCTGGTCTGCAGGCTGGGGCCCTGGTTGATCTCCATCATCCACAATTAGGGGGATCTGCTTCCGAATAGCCAGATTGTGCAGCATGCAGCAAGCCACCACTATCTGGCACACCTTCTGTGGGGAGTACGCCAGCGCACCCTCGGTGCGGTCCAGGCATCTGAACCTGGACTTGAGGAGGCCAAAGGTACGCTCGACCACACGTCTGGTCCTCCCATGTGCCTCATTGTAGCGGTCATCTGCTGGGGTCCGAGGATTTCGTAATGGACTGAGCAGCCAGGGCCCATTCGGGTAAGCCGAGTCACCTGGGCGTGAGGGACACAGAGAACCGTTGCAATTCAAACGGGACAGTAGACAGCATCCTTAAGCCAGCACGCTACACAACTCCACATACTCACCGACAATCCAGCCACGGTCCTGTTGCAGATTGGTCATCAGTCGTGGTAATATGCTGTTGCGCATGATGTGCGCGTCATGGGCCGAGCCTGGGAACTTCGCACACACGTGGGAAATGACCATGTCCGCAAGGCACACCACTTGCACATTCAGGGAGTGCGTGTGCTTCCGGTTGCGGAAGAGCTGCTCAGTGGCCTGTGGTGGGACAAGGCCAACATGGGTGCAATCTATGGCACCAACGACGTGTGGGATCCGTCCAAGGGCATAGAATGCACCCTTCACTGCCGCCAACTCATGTGCCCTGGGGAATCGGATGTACCTGTTCCTGTACAGCATCATGGCTGCCAGTACATCCCTCAGCACCATGCTGAACATGGGCTGGGACATCCCACCTCCACTGCCCACTGTGTGCTGGAATGACCCAGTGGCGAAAAATGCAGTGCAGCCATCACCTTAGCCGTGGGGGTGAATGCTGTCGGATACACCCTGCGAGGACGGAGGTGGGGTTCCAACATGGCACATAGTCGATGCAGGGTTGGTCGGTCCAGACGAAATTTCCGGATGACCTCAGAATCCTCCATGTCCGCCAACAATTGGTAAGGGCGGTAAATGTTTGGTCTCCGCCTAGGAAAGATGGAAGTGGACACATGTCAAAGCAACACGCCACATGGCATTTTCACATACACATAACTGATATGACAGAGCAAGAACATGAGTCACAGAACAGCTGTCATGCAGGGACAGCACAGCCACAATACACTTACACAGGTCTCCCAGCAATAGCAATGTGCAGTGACACGAACCATTGCTATGTGCATGCACATGGGGATCCAGGCCTCAATGACCTGTGAGGCGTGCTGATGGGGACTGACTGCATATTCGGCAAGCGGCAACACCACGGCAACATGACTGGCTGCTGTGCATCACACTGCTTCCGAGGCTGGATGAGCATGGCACACACCAACGACGATGTGGGCACAGGCTGAGCGGCCAAGAAAAGTGGGACCTGTGGCACGAGGGGATATGTGACAGTCATTGGTGTCACCACTGCACCCTATGTGCAGCACTGTACGGATCACACCTCCAGAAGCATTGACAGGTGTACACATTGACAGCCCCATGCCAACACGGCTGTGTGCTTGCAAATACACATCACATGTGACACGTAACCTTGCACGTGCCAAGTGGCAGATGTACATAGTGAGAGATGGCATGCGTGTGCATATGCGTATACCATGCACCCATGCCAATGTGCAGATGGTGACATGCTAACAGACATGTGGGGGCCGGCCACTGGCCGTCCCTGCCTATGCACACGGCATGTTGTGGCCCCGTCCATTGTGCACCTGCACCCACACGCACATCATGGCCACACCTGCAGATGCAGTGCGCACATCATACTGTGTGGTGCACATTGCTTCAGCGGACTGTCAACAACATGGCCCAGGCCATTACGGCCAACTCCGATGACCCGCGCGGTTGCACCCTGCGTGTTCCACTATGGAGGTAGGCGTCCCGGGCCAGCTGGGAGCAGGCCGACGTCTGCAATTGCCAATGCAGGTCTCAGTGCACTTGTTGCTCGTGTGAATGTCAGGCTGGGCCATGCTGCCCCTCTCAGTCCCAGCAGGCCTGGCCTGCACATTGACTGCACAATGCCAGTAGATGACAGCACCGACTGCCTAGTGGGTTGCATGTGTCTCCTGTTCAGGACCCTCCAGATGGGCGCTAACTCAGTACTGACTATTGGACACACCATGTCTCGTGATAGGGATGTGTGTGTGGGATGGTGGCACTGAATGTGACCTCCGTTGCGTGGTGGGCCATGCACAGGGCGAGTACGTCGATGATTGCGCAGTGTTGGTCACTGTGGGTGCACCCACACAGATGTGTTGCCCTATGTCCATTTTCTATGTCCGCATGGTAATGGACTGTAGATGTGGGCACACTACACATTGGTCGATGTGCTGTCAATTTGAATGTGCCTTCACACCAGGCACAGCTGCCCCTGCACATGTGACCACTGCTGCACTCGCTGCTGGGTCTGTGGAGCTGATGCACCATCTGTGCGTGGGGCGGACAGCTCTCCTCACTTCCGTCATTGCGCATGTCATCACTTTGCCGCAGGTGATATGGATCATGGAGGGCCCACATGTACGCGTGGGTGGCCTCAACAAGTGTGTCCAATGGTTGTCACCCCCAGTCAGTGCTTCGAATGTGAATGATGTTGTGCTGGTGCTAATTTCAGTGTGGCGGGTGGGCGGGGCTAGGTGCGGGCTTACATGCAGGACATGGGAGGGTGATCGGATTGCCGACTAGTTGCAATACACACGGGGCACGTCTTTTCCTGTCCACATCAGGGTCATTCCTTGCACTCACTGACAGTACTACAGTCGTCTTTGTCCCTGTCCTCATGGCCTCCCCTCGCTCCCCCAATATGCATTTACACCTGTGGGGCTAGCGCATGCAGATGCAGCCCCAAGCTCGCCCCGGAGAGGCCAAGGAGTGTATGTGTGGGTCCAGTTGAACGAGTGGTCTGTCTCACGGCATGATGTGTGGCGGGACGCCGTCCACCTGCGTGGTGCCCCGACTCGAGACCCGGGCAACATAGACAATGCATTGCAGTCTCCGCAGTCCGGATACACCACCTGCGACACACAGAGGCTGTAGCTGCCCTAGCGGCCCATGCCGCGTCCATCTGGGGCTGATGGACCCACACATTCACTCTTTTGCCTCACTGGGGCGGGCTCGGAGGTGCTTGCACACGCGCTGGCTTTTCTGTTGCAACGACATGTGACGTGTGTGGAGATGTAGGCAATGAGTGGGATGGTGCGAGCCACCTTCCGTGACGTCACTCCTGCTCGTGACGTGTGCGTCCCCCAATACTTCCATGTGACTTGAGCCATGCTACACATTGAGGATGTTTTGCATGCGTGATGTGTCCCGGAGGAGCGCGCCGAGTCCTCTCCCCCACCATGCTCCACTGCCATCCCGTGCCCTGGATTGCCTGTGCAGGTTGACAATGTTGGGGATACACCTGGTCGGCAGGGGCTGTGTGTGCCTTGTCAAGGGCCTGGCGGCCGCACAACAGGTTCCAGCTTGTCCACAGAGGGTGGGCTGACGTGTACGCCTGATACCGCATTGTTCGTGTGCCCGGCTGCTGTGCACACACGTGTTCACATCCCCCCCGACAGGTGGCCTTTGACATTGCCCAGGGAAGCGTTAATGTGCAGTTCCGGACCCCTCCCGACACAGCGTGGTTCGACTTTGCATGTGCGCATCTACCCGTCACACCCACCCACCTGAGCGAAGCGTCACTCCCGCTTCACACGACACATGTGTGTCTTCCACAGTTGTGCTACTCATTTGCGTTGACATCCAATGACAGTGGACTACATGGTCATGTCACGACTGCCGTGTACATCACACACTCTCATCATCTCCCATTCGTACTTGTGAAAGGAATCAGCAGAGACAGTTTCTTTCTTCAAACCATGTATTGTGACTTATGTCCTCTGTGATGCAGTATAGTGGACACTACTGGCAGCGGAATGCATGTGGAGGATATACTGAGCATGATTACACATTGCTAAGGGTGTAGGGGTACATGTGATTAGCTGTTGCATGTGGGATGTGGGCTTCAGAGTTACATCTGCTTGGCCGTTGCAGTGCTAATGTTCATTTGCAAATAGCTGCGGTGCTGCGGACTTTGACACAGACGGTATACATTTAGCCTACCAGACCGCTTGGCATCATGGGCACAGTCCATCTCAGTTCCATGTGACAGGTGTGCTGCTGTTGTTACTCATGCACGCGTGCGTGTGAGTTGACATCAGGGCATGGGCTTACGTGCATGCAACAGCGTCCCACTTGTTGTTGCCATATGGTGGCTCCTGGACATGTCACAGTCACTGGGGTCGTGTTGTTGTTGTATGCACTTGTCGTCCATGCAAAGGTCCTGTTACGGGATTTCCGGGGAGGGGGAGAAGGGGTGCAGCTCTCACATACTCCAGCCGGGCGATTCCTGTCCACTGTGCGGTGCATATGTCCATGGGCGCAGGATCCATGTCATGGCATAGTTGTACGTGCAGTTCTGTCCATGTGGGTGCGATGCACATATCCCATGCCACTGCCTCCCCCGATACATGCAGAGTTCCTGGATGTGATGGGGAACAGTGTGCATGTCCCGGACACATCCGATGTCATGGCAGTGTCGTTGATGGTGTGGTATCAGTTGCAGGTCGTTTGGTATGGCTGTTGTAGTGGTTACTGGCCAGTCCGTGCGGAAGCTAAGCATGGGTACAGTGTCGGACATCATGGCTCACTTGGGGGATTGCGTCGGGGTCCTACGAATTGACAGGTTGACAGGTATGCGATGGCTTCCTGCAGGGCTTCCATTTCATTGGTGGTATACATGTTTGCCAGCCAATGTAGCGGATGGTGGCTGTCACGGTGTTGTTCGTAAGTTGTCCCTTGTAGGAGCATGATGGGGCATGCTGGGTGACATTCGATGTAGCTGTGATCCATGATCCGTCGTGTGGAGGCACAGTGGTCCCATTGCAGTCTGGGCCCGATGATCGCCACATACGTCATGCCCCCATAGGCTGAACAGACCCTGTCGTGTGCGTCCAGAGGGTGGAATAGTGGTAGCAGGTCCGCCCTTGGACATGCCGGGTTGGAGAGGCACAACTCCACAGGATGATGGAAGGGACACCTCCGACAGTAGAAGACGGGTATGACGCAGCTGAACAATGCGATGCGGTAAGTCAGTCGGTAACTTACATTCAGCAGGGATAGGGGTTCGCATCCCAACATCTGTATCAGGTTGTGTTTGTACAGCTTGACCTGTCTGGCGTAGTTGGGTAGGTGTGTTGTAGGTGCCATTTTGCTGCGGGGCGATGTGGTGGCGTGCTCCGGCTGTGTGTGCAGTCTGCAGTGTGCAAGCTCCGAGGTTGCTGTGAGGTCTGTGATGGTCGTAGGGGGGCAGGACTTGTGTTCTGTTAGCTTGTGCAGAGGACACGGGCCCTCATCCCACGTGCTTCTCTGAATGTTCAAGGTCAGTGGTGTGTGACTCCTTCCAGATAACTTGCATGGGAACGGCATGGGGGAGTTTTATAATTATTTCTTCCCCGTTCGGTATGTTCTTAGGTGATATGCGCTATCTGCCCTGTGGTCGGTTTCCTCTGCATGCCTGTGTTGGTCTTTTTTTGGGACAATGGCTGTATTCTCCGGCTTGTTTAGTCGGGTTGTGGTTTCGGAGTTGGAATGGAAGGTCATTCAGTGCTGTCTGCTCTCCCGTGTGTGGGCGGCAGGCTGTGTTTCCGCTATGCGTTGGGCCTTGTGTGTGGGTGTCATTCTTGGGTCCACCTGTTGTCGGTCCCCGGGCTCTTTGGTGTTCCGTTTTGTATGTCTGGTTCATGGGTGCAGGGTGGTATGGGTGTTTCTGTGTGGTACTGGCGTACCTCTTCCCGACGGGGCCCATGTTCTGCTGGGTGGTGTTGCCGCCGCTGTGTTCTTCGCCATGTTTGTCACACAGGGGTGTGTCCTGATGTTGCGTGACTTCACTGACATGTGGGCGTCGGTTGTGTGACGTTGGGTGTTGTCCGTGAATTGGGCGTTAGGGACATGACTGTGGCAGGCCTGTCACGTGTCATGTGCGTTCTGGGTGTGGCTGGTGTGTGTGGTGCTTGGTTGTGTCCCTGTGTTGTTTGTGTGCGACGCAGGCATGGCGTTATGGTTGGGCGCTGAGTTGTGCGCATGTGTGCCTACCTGCGTCTCCGCGGTGCGTTGCCTCCTTGGTGGTGCATCAGGTATAGCATGGGGAGGGCCTGCAGTGCTGGATTCATGCTCGGGGGGCTCGCCTCTTCGGTGTCTGTGCTCGGCGTTCGGGTTTCCGCCTCACTTTCACGTGCGGTGTCTCTTAGCCGTGGGAGCTGTTTGTTTGCGGCATCGTAATTTGTACGCCGGGCGGTACGTGATTTCGTCTGGCGGTGTGTCTCCATTGGGCTGCGCCGCTACGTGAGCGGGCGCACTTTGATGGCGGACGGCGTCGCTGGCTTGCCGGCGGTGTTTGGCTGCCTTTTCACATCGTAATTTGGCGGGCGTGTGGGCTGCGGCATGTGGGCGGTAACTGGTGGTTTTTGCATCCGCCAGCACGGCGGTAGTGCTTGCGCCCGCCATCCTAATGGGCCCCTTTGTTCTGGATATGTTATTAGAAGTGGGAATAGGTTAATATATATGTATAGTGTGTATTATTTTCTATGTGTTTATGTACTTTTGATTGGGAATATTACATTTTATGAGTTCATTGTTCTGCACCTTTTTATGTGTTAATGTTGTTTGGAGTTGGAATATAACATTATATATGTTTAGTGGTTAGCACTTTTCCTGTGTTATTGTAGTTTGTAGTTGGAATACTATAATTTAAATGTTTATTCTCCATCACCTTCACAGAGTTTTTGAAGTTTGGTGTGGGAATAGTATATTTCATATGTTTATTGTCCAGCACTTTCCCTGAGTTAATATAGTTTGGAGTGGGAATAGAAAATTATATATGTAGTGTCCAGCACCTTCCCTGAATTTTTGTAGTTTGGAGTGGGAATAGTATATTTTATATGTTTATTGTCCAGCACTTTCCCTGAGTTAATATGGTTTGGAGTGGGAATAGTAAATTATATATGTTTAGTTTGTAGCACCTTCCTTGACTTTTTCTAGTTTGGAGTGGGAATAGTATATTTTATATGTTTATTGTCCAGCACTTTCCATGAATTAATATAGTTTGGAGTGGGAATAGAAAATTATACATGTTTAGTAACCAGCACCTTCCCTGAGTTAATATAGTTTGAAGTGGTAATAGTAAATAAAATATGTTTAGTGTCCAGCATCTTCCCTGAGTTAATATAGTTTGGAGTGAGAATAGTTAATTATATATGTTTAGTGTCCAGCACCTTCCCTGACTTTTTATCGTTTGGAGTGGGAATAGTAAATTATAAATTTTTAGTGTCCAGCACCTTCCCTGAGTTAATATAGTTTGGAGTGGGAATAGTAAATTATATATGTTTGGTGTCCAGCGCCTTCCCTGGCTTTTTGTACTTTGGAGTGGGAATAGTAAATTATATATGTTTATTGTCCAGCACTTTCCCTGAGTTAATATAATTTGGAGTGGGAATAGTAAATTATATATGTTTAGTGTCCAGCACCTTCCCTGACTTTTTGTAGGTTGGAGTGGAAATAGTAAATTATATATGTTTAATGTACAGCACCTTCCCTGACTTTTTCTAGTTTGGATTGGGAAAGGTATATTTTATATGTTTATTGCCCAGCACTTTCCCCGAGTTAATATAGTGTGAAGTGGGAATAGTAAAAAACTAGGGGCTGATTACGATGGCAGAATGTTCGCCACCGCCGGGCCGGCGGTGAGGCCCGCTGACCCTGCGGCCCGCGATTCTCTGACCGCCATATTACAATGGCGGTAGGATCCAGACCGTGGCGGAGGCAAAGCCCGTCCGCCACGGAACCGCCACAGGCAATCGTTACGATTGCCTGGCAGAGCGGTCAGCATGCTTACAATGGTGGCGGAGCCAAGCAGGCTCCGTCCGCCGAATTACGATGCAGGCGGAAGCCAGCCTTTCCGTGGCGGGTGAACCGCCATTGAAAAGCTGGCGGGGATTGGTTTCAGGGGCCTGTTGTGGGCCCCCCTTGTGTTGGGGGGAGGTGTGGGTGCACTCGGCATTTCACAGCACCATGTGGCAGGCACAGTGTAGTGCCTCAGTGGTTGACCTGAAACACACCCTTACTTTATACATTAATTTCATTTTATTCCTTTTTAAACTGTTTGGCGTACATTCACTCAAGATGTGCTCCGTCCCAGTGCACATTCATGAAATACCAAGAATTTGTGACGCACAGTTTGCGAGTCACTGAGTTGCACAGCCTTATGCACAATGTGATCCAATTGATTCACGTACTCAATAGTGTTTGAAAAGTTCACTCCATTTTTTATTTCCAATCATTTAACAGTACTTGTCCGTCACGTCAAAGGTACAAGTTCCCAAAATGTTGTGCTTGTTGCTTGCTCAAGAATTGCCCACCCGGGCCTATTCACAGGCATATTAAGAAACTCGATTCATCCAAATCATCATATTTAAATTCACCCAATGCATTTCGGTCATCTACGACCTTCTTCAGGGGTATCTGCAATGTTTAAAAATATGCGTGAGCTAAATACAATTCACGTACAACAGTAATGTGCAATAAAGCATTCTTTTGCCCCTTCCCCTTGAAAATGATTTGTGCTCCTAAATGAATACTATTCCAGTCCCCTGCGTGAACACTCCCCTGCAATCCCACCCTTATCTAAATGATTACTGGACTGGAATAGTATTTTTGAAACATTTTTTTGTATAACATTTCTAATGTACATTGAGTTTAATGTAGAAAAGTATTTTTCTTATTTTAATTAGGCCGCCATTTTTTAAACTAAGGGGCTGATTACGATGGCGGAACGATCGCCACCGCCGGCCCTGCGGACCTCTTTTCTCCGACCGCCATATTACGATGGCAGTGGGATCCAGACCGCGACGGCAGTGGAGGCAAAGCCCGTCCGCCACGGAACCGCGTGGCAGAGCGGTCAGCATGCTCACAATGGTGGCGGAGCCTAGCAGGCTCCGGCCGCCCAATTACGATGCTGGCGGAAGCCAGCATTTCCGTGGCGGTTGAACCGCCATTGAAAGGCTGGTGGGGATTGGTTTCGGGGGCCCGTTGCGGGCCCCCCTTGTGTTGGGGGGAGGTGTGGGTGCACTGGCCCCCTGCATTTCACTGCACCCTGTGGCAGGCACAGTGTAGTGCCTGCCACGTAGTGCAGTGAAATGCACAACATGCTCTTTTCGACATCGCGGCGGTGCTGCTGTCAGCAGCCACCGCTGCAATGTTAACAGTGCGGAATCTGACCGCAGTGGTGGCGGTCCCATCCTAATCGGGTAGGCGGGACTGCCGCATGCATGGCGGACGGTCCCAAACACTGCTACGATGGCGGGCGGATCAAGTCCGCCCGCCATCGTAATCAGCCCCTAAGTTCTATTTTCTAGGCTAACTGTGATGTTTTAGGTCAGTTCTGAGGGGAGAAGCTCGCGGTTGGAAGCTGCGTCGCATTGGTTAAGGTAAGTTTAATTTAATTGTTTTTAGGCTTAATTTAGAAGTAGGGTGAAGGTAGTTAGGTAGTCTATAGTGTATGTAATGTTTATATTTTCTGTTTGTTGTGAGGTTTAGTTTGTAGTTTAGCGTATGCGAAATGCGAAATGCGGTTAGTGCGTTGATAGGTCGGTGTTAGGGTTTGCTATATATGTTTAATTATATTTAGAGTATGGTGTTATCAGTATGTTTATGTGTGTTTTTTAATGATTTTACTGTATATTTGTGCCGGAGAGATTGTCTTGTTTTTTTTACAGGTATTTGACGTTTCGAAGTTGACGTTGGGAGAAGGATGCTCTTTTTTTTTTTTAAAGGAACTGTGTATTAGTTTCTAGAAAACTAATAATTATTTTACATTTCCTTTATTTTTCAGGTTTTCCTGGAGCGTTTCTTTTTAACTTTATTTTTCGAGTTTTTATGGATTCAACACTATGGATATATTGCCAGCGGATTTAATTTTATACAGTTGAATTTTTCCATTTTGTTTTGGGACTTTTAACTAAGTATTTGAATACCTCTACATTTGGATTACTTTTTGGCTGCTTGGATTACATTCTTCAGCTACAAAAATTGTAAGTTATTTTAAATTATTTACAATGGGAGGGGAATGTAATTTGTGTAATTGTTATTGATATTTTTTAACCCTTTGGGTGCTCATTACGGAATGGTTCCGTCATGAGCACCAGTGTTCCTGTGCTCATGACGGAACCATTCCGTCATGAGTACAGGCTCAGAAAATCCCTCTACTGCAGACAGCAGAGGGATTTCCCTTTTTTATTTTGCCTTGGGAGGTGGAGAAGAGATTCCCCAACCTCCCGAGGCCTGTTTTTGGTTTTCCTTGAAATGACGATTGCGCGCTTAGCGCGCAATCGTCATTGCAACGAAAACAAAACTGAAACTTAGGGGGTCATTAGGATGGCGGACGGACTTGAATCCGTCCGCCATCCTGTGGTAAACCGGGACCGTCCGCAATACATGCGGCGGTCCCGCATACCAAATCAGGATGCGAACGCCACCATGGCGGTCGCATTTTGGTTTTTAACATTGCGGCGGATGCTGCTCACAGCAGCACCCGCTGCGAAACCATGTTGTGCATTACACTGCACTACGTGGCAGGCACAACACGGTGCCTGGCAAGTAGTGCTGTGCAAAGTAGGGGGTAAGTGCACCCGCACCTCCCCCCAACACATGGGGGCCCGCAACAGGCCCCCATAAGTAATCCCCAAATGCCTTTCCATGGCGGCATCGCCGCCATGGAAAGGCCTGATATTTCCCTCATCATAATTTGGTGCCCCGCCACCATTTTATGGTCCCTGGACCGTCCGCCAGGCAATCTGAATGATTGCTTCTGGCGGACAAGTGACGGACGGTCTTTCCGTCCGCCACGGTCAGGACACAATTCCCCCCGCCATCCTAATTTGGCGGGGGGAAACTCGCGGTCGGCGGATGGAAGGACCGCCACCGTATGGCAGGCGGTGGCAGTCCTTCTACCATCCTCATCGACCCCTTAGTTTCAGTTTCACAGTTTCGGTGCTTGTGGGGCTATCTCAGCACCCCGAGCACCGAAACACATGGGAGAGGTATCGTTGGAAAGGGGAGAATGTCCCCTTTCCAATGGTACCCTTCCCTAGTGGATCCCTGCTTGAGGATCACCCCAGGAGGGCGATCCCCAAGCAGGGATCCACCCACTCGCACCAGGGAGGGGGGGGGCGGCCCCTTGGGCAAGGGCCTTTGCTCCCCAATAAAGTTTTTGCACATACAGTCTTTCTGCCCCCCCGGAGGGGCAGAAAGCACCCTAGATGCCAGGGATTATTTTTCTATAGGCCAGGGCTGCCCAGAATGGGCATCCCAATGCCCTCACCCTACCCCCCAAAGAAGGCAAAAGACTTTCTGCCCCCCCCCAGGAGGCACCAAGGTTTTGGTCCTGGGGTCGGCAGCCATCTAGGGAAACCTACCAAACCCACACATTTCTGAAAACAAGAGACCCAGGGGAGTCCAGGGAGGTATGGCTTGCGTGGATCCCCCAAAGTTTCCTACCCAGAATCCCCTGCAAAACTCAAATTTTGATGAAAAAAATCAAATTTTTCTCAAATTTCTGTGTGGGAAAGTTGTAGGATCACCGGCAGACACAAATCTCCTACCACCCAGCGTTTCCCCAGGTCTCCCGATAAAAATGGTACCTCACTCTTGTGGGTGGGTCAAGTACCCGCGACAGGCAAGGGCCCAAAACGTATTGTGGAGACATCAAAATTACCTGTCACAAAACAACCTGGTTTTGCAAGGGTGGTCATCTGGCTTTTTGGCCCCGGGCTCGGCGGCCATCTTGGGAAGCCTACCAAACCCACACATTTCTGAAAACTAGACACCCGGGGGAGTCCAGCGAGGTATGGCTTGCGTCGGACCCCCAACGGTTTCCTACCCAGAATCCCCTGCAAACCTCAATTTTTGCTGAAAAAATCAAATTTTCTCACATTTCTGTGTCGGAAAGTTCTGGAATCTGCATGGATACACAAATTTCCTACTACCCAGCGTTCCCCCTGGTCTCCCAATAAAAATGGTACCTCACTCGCGTGGGTGGGTCAAGTGCACGTGACAGGCAAGGGCCCAAAACGTATTGAGGAGACATCAAAATTACCTATCACAAAACAACCTGGTTTTGCAAGGGGGGTCACCTGGGTTTTTGGCCCCGGGCTCGGCGGCCATCTTGGGTAACTACCAAACCCACACATTTCTGATAACTAGACACCCGGGGGAGTCCAGCGAGGTATGGCTTGCGTGGATCCCCCAACGTTTTCCTACCCAGAATCACCTGCAAACCTCAAATTTAGCTGAAAAAAACACATTTCCCACATATTTTTGTGTGGAATCACCGTGCCGGTCCAAATGTCCTACCCCACAGCATTCCCCTCAGTCTCCCGAGTAAAATGATAGCTCACTTGTCTGGGTGGGGCAAGGGCCTATGACTGGGAAGAGCCAAAAACATAGGGATTAAGGGTATAGCACTGAGAATTCTAAGCGCTACATTTTTTTAAAAATACGTTTTTAGCCAATTCTGCGTTGGACACCCACACAAGTGAGGTATCATTTTACTCGGGAGACTGAGGAGAACGCTGTGGGGTAGGAAATGTGTGCCGGCACAGTGATTCCACACAAACATATGTGGAAAATATGATTTTTCTGGCTAAAATTGAGGTTTGCAGGGGATTCTGGGTAGTAAAACATTGGGTGATCCACGCAAGCAGTACCTCACTGGACTCCCCCGGGTGTCTAGTTTTCAGAAATGTGGGGGTTTGGTAGGTTTCCCAAGATGGCCGCCGAACTCAGGGCCAAAAACCCAGGTGATCCCCCTTGCAAAACTAGGTTGTTTTGTGATAGGTAATTTTGATGTCTCCTCAATACGTTTTGGGCCCTTGCCTGTCGCGGGTACTTGGCCCACCCACGCAAGTGAGGTACCATTTTTATCGGGAGACCTGGGGGAACACTGGGTGGTAGGAAATATGTGGATCCACGCAGATTCCAGAACTTTCCACCACAGAAATTTGAGGAAAATGTGTTTTTTTTTACAAAGTTTGAGGTTTGCAAGGGATTCTGGGTGACAGAACGTGGTGAGAGCCAGACAAGTCACCCCATCTTGGATTCCCCTGGGTCTCTAGTTTTCTAAAATGTATAGGTTTGCTAGGTTTCTGTAGGTGCCGGCAGAGCTAGGGTTCAAAATCTACAGCTAGGCAGTTTTCGCTGTGAAAATATGGTGTGTCCACGTTGTGTTTTGGGCCATTTCCTGTTGCGGGCACTAGGCCTACCCACACAAGTGAGGTACAATTTTTCTCGAAAGACTTTGGGGAATGCGGGGTGGGTGGAATTTTGTGGCTCCGCACAGATTCCTGAACTTTCCACCACAGAAATGTGAGGAAAATGTGTTTTTTCCTTACAAAGTTTGAGGTTTGCAAGGGATTCTGGGTAACAGAACCTGGTGAGAGCCAGACAAGTCACCCCATCCTGAATTCCCCTGGGTGTCTAGTTTTAAAAAATGTATAGGTTTGCTAGGTTTCCCTAGGTGCCGTCAGAGCTAGGGTTCAAAATCTACAGCTAGGCACTTTGTAAAAAAATGCTCAGTTTTCACTGTGAAAATGTGGTGTGTCCACGTTGCGTTTTGGGCCGTTTCCTGTCACGGGCACTAGGCCTACCCACACAAGTGAGGTACCATTTTTCTTGGAAGACTTTGGGGAATGCAGGGTGGGTGCAATTTTGTGGCTCCACGCAGATTCCAGAACTTTCCACCACAGAAATATGAGGAACATGTGGTTTTTTTGACAAAGTTTGAGATTTGCAAGGGATTCTGGGTAACACAACCAGGTGAGAGCCAGACAAGTCACCCCATGTGTATTCCCCTGGGTGTCTAGTTTTCAAAAATGTATAGGTTTGCTAGGTTTTCCTAGGTGCCGGCAGAGCTAGGGTTCAAAATGTACAGCTAGGCACTTAGCAAAAAAAGGGTCAGTTTTTACTGTGTAAATGTGGTGTGTCCACGTTGCATTATGGGCCATTTCCTGTCGCGGGCACTAGGCCTACCCACACAAGTGAGGTACCATTTTTCTTGGAAGACTTTGGGGAATGCGGGGCAGGTGGAAATTTGTGGATCCACGCAGATTCCAGAACTTTTCACCACAGAAATGTGAGGAAAATGTGTTTTTTTTTAATAAAGTTTGAGGTTTGCAAGGGATTTTAGGTAACAGAACCTGGTGAGAGCCAGACAAGTCACCCCATCCTGGATTCCCCTGGGTGTCTAGTTTTAAAAAATGTATAGGTTTGCTAGGTTTCCCTAGGTGCCGACAGAGCTAGGGTTCAAAATGTACAGCTAGGCACTTAGCAAAAAAAGGGTCCGTTTTCACTGTGAAAATGTGGTGTGTCCACATTGCGTTTTGGGCCGTTTCCTGTCGTGGGCACTAGGCCTACCCACACAAGTGAGGTACCATTTTTCTCAGAAGACTTTGGGGAATGCGGGGTGGGTGGAATTGTGTGGATCCACGCAGATTCCAGAACTTTCCACCACCGAAATGTGAGGAAAATGTGGTTTTTTTGACAAAGTTTGAGGTTTGCAAGGGATTCTGGGTAACAGAACCTGGTGAGAGCCAGACAAGTCACCCCATCCTTGGTTCCCCTGGGTATCTATTTTTCAAAAATGTATAGGTTTGCTAGGTTTCCCTAGGTGCCGGCAGAGTTAGGGTTCAAAATATACAGCTAGGCACTTTGCAAAAAAAGGGTCAGTTTTCACTGTAAAAATGAAGTGTGTCCACGTTGCGTTTTGACCCGTTTCCTGTTGCGGTCACTAGGCCTACCCAAACAAGTGAGGTACCATTTTTATTGGGAGACTTTGGGTAACACAGAATTGTAGAGCAACTGTTATTACCTATTGACTTTCGATGCATTTCTGCCTTCCATATGAAAGACAATGTGTAAAAAAGAAGTCACTTTGAAAAATGTCCTATAATTCTCATACTAGTATGGGTACTCATAATTTAGGAAATGTGCAAATAGCTACTGTTTCTAAACTCTATATTTTTTTCCAATTTCAGAAATACATAGGTGTCTTTCATCCCGATTTTTCACTGTATATATTTTCCCAAATTAATTGCTATATACCCTGTACATAATAAAAACCATTGCAAGACGCTGCTCAGTTATTGGCTCTGGGTTTGTCGGGTTCTTGGTGAACCTACAAGTCTTATCTATCCCCACAACCAGAAAGGCCCAGCGGATGTACCCAGTGGGGGTATATTGCTTTCAAACATCTGTCATAATTGGAGAGGTGTGGTGCAGCGGCCAGGGCAGCTGACTTCGGAACACAAGGTTCACGGTTCAATCCCCGGCTGCGGCAGCTCAGCACCATGTGACTCTGGGCAATAGCTCACTTAATTTCCACTACGGCCCCCAGCGCCTTGAGACCCGTAAGGGTGAGTAGCTGCGCTATATAAAAACGGACTTACATTTTTTATAATTAGAAGAAGTTACAGGTGAAAACGGTGGCACAAATGGCTGTTTTTGTCAACTCATTTTCAATTTTTCCTATTTTCAACTGTTAGTTTCTATAAAGAAACCTTGAAGGATCTACACAAATGACCCCTTGCTGAATTTAGAATTTTGTCTACTTTTCTAAAATGTATAGCTTTCCAGGATCCATTATTGCTTTCATACCCAATTCTACCATTAACTGGAAGAAGGTTGGAAGCACAAAAAATAGCAAAAATAGGCTGTGTCCCAGTAAAATGGCAAAACTGTGTAAAAATTTTGGTTTTCTGACAAAAGTCTGTCAGTCCCTAAAAGCTGGGAAAATGGTGATTTCAGCCCCACAAACCCTTTGTTGATACCATTTGCACGGAAAAAACCAGATGCTTTCATTTGCAGCACTTTTTTCCGATTTGTCCAAAAAACAAAACAAAATTTAGCTGTATTTTGGCTAATTCCTGGGTCCCCTCCAGAGGAATCCACAAACCCTGGGTACCTTTAGAATCCCCGTGATGTTGGAAGAAAAGGACGCAAATTTGGCATGGATACCTTATGTGCTCAAAAAGTCACAGGGGCCTAAGCGCAAACTACCCCAAATAGCCAAAAAAAGACTTCACACGGGGGGGTGGGGAGGCCTAGCAGCGAAGGGGTTAATATATAAAATATATTTATTATGTCAAATATTTATTTTTTTAAAGTTCAAATTAATTGACATAATATTTATATTTTAGATGTTTGAAAAGAAATGTTGTCGGCCTGGTGGCCGACATCACTGGGAACAGCCCCGCCACCCACCGACCACGTACGCAACCTAGGGGTCATCCTCGACCCCACCCTCTCCATGACTAAGCAGGTCAACGCCGTTTCCTCATCCTGCTTCAACATCCTCCGAATGCTCCACAGGATCTTCAAGTGGATCCCCACCGAAACAAGAAAAACAGTCACCCAGGCCCTCGTCACCAGCAGGCTGGACTACGGAAACGCCCTCTACGCAGGAACGACGGCTAAGCTCCTGAGACGGCTGCAACGCATCCAGAACGCCTCTGCACGTCTTATCCTCGACATCCCCGACGCAGCCACATCACACCCCACCTGAGAGACCTGCACTGGCTCCCTGTCAACAAGAGGATAACCTTCAAGCTCCTCACCCACGCACACAAAGCACTCCACAACTCCGGACCAGCCTACCTCAACAGACGACTCAGCTTCTACACCCCCACCCGCCAGCTCCGCTCGACCAGCCTCGCCCTAGCCACAGTCCCCCGCATCCGGAAAACGACCGCCGGCGGCAGATCCTTCTCCCACCTCGCCGCCAAGACCTGGAACACCCTCCCCACCAACCTCCGACAGACCCAAGACCTACTGGCCTTCAGAAGACTCCTCAAGACCTGGCTCTTCGATCAGTAGCAGCACCACCCCCCTCTTCCCCCAGCGCCTTGAGACCCTCGCGGGTATGTAGTGCGCTTTATAAGTGACATGATTGATTGATTGATTGATTGATTAAGAACTCAGTATACAATTACGATTTTTCTATGTTTATGTTATTACTGTTTTAAAGTAGGTATTTTGCTATTGTTTGTAAATATTCTAGCCCTTTAGTGTTTGGGTAGAGTCTTACTTTGTATTGTAAGTGCTCGAACATTGTTTTAGTTTGTTTAGGTAGTTTTGGACCTAGCTGTGTGTTGGGATCTGGCTGGAATGTGGGGGTTGAGCTCGTGTGAGCTCGTGTTGGGTTTGTGGGGGTTTCATTCTAGAATGGGAATCCGTGGCAAGTCAGTTGCTGCCGGGACCAGTAAGACGCTAGACCGAATAAACCTGGTTCCTACCTTCTTTGTGGTGTCTTCTTTTCAGTGGCGACGAGTTGGTCTGGCGCCTTCAGTTTCCCTTCCGTGGCGCACCTGGTGCTGTGCCACGCCGTATCCTTCTGGTTGGATTCCTCCTTCGGTCTTCACCGGTTTCCTCAGCTCTTCGTGCTTCCTGAGTCCTTCTCGCTGTGCCCTGGTGTGTTTCCTTTCCTGCGCTGCACGTGAGTGTGTTTTAATGGTGGAGAATCCGATGTTTTGGGAGGATTTGGCTGTTCTCCTGTGATCGTCACGCGACAGCCTTCTCGGCGACAGTTGGTGTCCTCGCGGTGCCTGGTAGGCTTGCGCACCGTTGCCTGGATACAGACCTCCGTCTCCTGCTTTGGCATGACTGCGTCCCTACGGCCATGACGTCAGACACTTGCGGACACGTCTGACGTACCAGCGGCCATCTTGGATTGGGTCATCCCTCAACGGTGTACTGCTCGAGATCGGCCCATCGGGGCTACGTCGGAATTTACGAGTGGTGCATCCAGTGATGCACACACCACTTCTCTTACTTCTAAATATTGTGTGTGCCACGTTCATTTCAATGCTGCGCATCCGGTGATGCGCACACCATTTCTTCCTTTTCCATCACCTGTGTCACGGCGGACCCAGTGATCCCCTCAGCGTCATTCCACAGTTCCTGTGTTTCAGAGTTGCACATATCTGCAACGTATTCTTCGGTGATGCGCTCACCCTGTCATCCACGTTCCTGAGCTATACTTCATTGTGCATCCGGTGATGCGCACACCATCTGGTAACACTTGCCCAATCTATTACTTTGCTTAACATTTTCTGGTGCATTTGTTTGTTGTTTCTTTTTTTTCTCTAAACTTCTTCGGTGTACGTGATATTGGGCAGCAACTCACCCACATTTGGCCATGGATCGTGTTTCGGCACCTCCACCCTTTTTGCAATCTGCAGGTACCCCACCTCTTCAATGGGAACAGTGGAAAGATACATTTGATGCATATTTAGAGGCTATTGACGGCGAAACCTTCACTTCTAAAAAGAAGAAAGCGCTATTAATTTACAATTTAGGCTCTGAGGGTAGGAACATTTTGAAAACTTTACCTTTGGAGATGGTAAGCACTCATGTAAGTGGTGGTGACGATGGTGATTCTCGCTCATTGTCGATGACTATGCTTCCATTGTCAAAACTTTGGATAAAAGATTCAGTCCCAAAATAAATGTTGTTCTTGAGCGCCACAAGTTCCTACAACGCGCTCAAACTCCCGGTGAGTCCATTGACGACTTTGTCACTGCTCTTAGAATTCTAGCGGTTACCTGCAACTACAGGGAGTTTAGGGATGAAATCATTCGTGACCAATTAATTGAAAGGACGTCTAACAAAAGAATCCAAGAAAAGTTATTATCTTCTGATGATCCTGATTTAGAGACTGCACTCAAATTGGCTAGGAGTATTGAACATTCTCAATTTTGTGTAAAGGAAATGAGCAGTACTGCTTCATCTAGTGAAGTCAAATTGTTAAATGCCAAACCTATCTCTAAATCATTGAAGGGGTCCAACACCAATGTTGTGCTTCCGACTACACATTTCTCCAAACCCAAAAATGAGCAAAGCGAAGCCATGTGCTTCCGTTGTGGGAGCAAATTCCACTTAGGGAATGCCAAATTTTGTTTTGCCTTGAATCAAACTTGTTATAAATGCGGAAAAAAAGGTCATTATTCTCGAATGTGTAAGGCTGTCATGGTTAAGAAAAATCCTTCACAGGTAGTGAAGGCCATTGCAGAAGACCTGTTGGATTCTGATGATGAGCCCTCATCGTCACATGCTGAAGGTGTTGCAGAACTATCTTCTTTGGGTGGGTCTCTAAAAAGGAAATCTCCTTCATGCAAAATTGGTGTAAATGGAATTGGCCTTACTTTTCTTGCAGATTCTGGTTCTCCTTTTACCCTCATCAATGTGAAGGATTTCGGTAAACTTGAGGGTCTCCAATTGCAACAGTCCAACATCAAGATCTTTGCTTATGGGGGTAAAAGAGTGGAAGTATTAGGAAAGTTTTTGGCAAATCTGGTCTTTGGTGCCGACCTGGCTACGGGGACTGTGTTTGTGGTAGAAGATGGGGCAAACCTGTTGGGGTGGATGAGCAGGGCGCCATTAACACCATTCTGGATCCCAATCATCCCGATATGGTGGTGTCCCGTAGTGCATTCAATCAGTTTTATGATGCGCCTTCTGCTGATTCTTCCAGTGCCCCCACAGTTGCTCAGTTAGGTAGTGACAAGTGGGTGCATATCTATCCTGAAGTGTTTAAGAGTGAGTTTGGTAAACTTAAGGGTTTTCAACATCGCATCGTACTCAAGGAAGATGCAAAGGCTGTTGCTCATAGAGTGCGCAAAGTACCCTTGAGTCTCCGGAATGAACTCAAGCGTGAGTTGGAACGACTATGTGCAGCGGGGGTTATTGAACCTATTGAAGGTTCTGAATGGTTGGCCCCCATTGTTTTAGCACGCAAATCCGACAAATCCCTGAGGATGTGTGTGGACTTGAGAGACCTCAACGCCAACATCTGGGTTGATCGTCAACCCCTGCCGAACATCAACGAGATGCTGGCTACGTTGGGGGGTGCCAAGTTCTTTACCTCCCTAGACATTTCCTCAGCCTACCATCAGATTGAGCTGTGCAGGGAATCTAGACACCTCACATGCTTCGTCACACCAGAGGGGGCTTATTGTTACATACGTATGCCCTTTGGGCTTGCCTCGGCTTCAGCAGTGTTCCAACGATTGATGAACAACTTGTTCAAGGACATTGCCGGAGTCGTGTTTTTTCAGGATGACATTCTGATATATGGGAAAACTGAGGCAGAACACGATGAGAGGGTTAAGCATGTCTTAAGCATAGTTAGATCTAGCAGCTTAACGTTAAGAGGTGACAAATGTAAATTCCTTCAAGAGGGTGTTGATTACCTTGGTCATCATATTTCGCACAAGGGGGTTGAACCCAAGTTGAAGATCATTGAAGCCATTCAGAGTGCCCCCACACCTGTGAACAAAGACCAGCTTCGCTCTTATTTGGGGTTGGTAGAGTACTACTCCAAATTTGTTATCAACTTTTCAAGCAAAACTGCTTCCATGCGTAATTTGTTAAAAAAGAACGTTAAATATGTGTGGGATGATGACTGTAATAACAACTTTGAGTCAATCAAACAGGAAATTGTACACGCTGGTCCCCTTAAACTCTTCAACATTAATGATCAATGTATCATATCTACTGATGCAAGCAATGTTGGTCTAGGAGCAGTTCTTATGCAAAAAAGAGGTGATGGTCGGGAGGAGACGATAGCTTTTGCTTCGAGAACGTTAAGGGGTGCTGAAAGCACCTACTCGACCATCGAAAAGGAAGCTTTAGCCATGTGGTGGGGTGTCCAACACTTCAAGAATTTTTTGTGGGGTAACGAATTTACTTTGAGGACGGATCATAAGCCCTTAATTGATCTTTTTACCACTAAAGGTGATGGCAGGACAATGCCACGCATCTCTAAATGGCAATACAGATTGATTGAGTTCCGCTATCGCCTTGAGAATGAGAGAAGGGCTGTCATTAGGATCCAAAAAGACATGTAGATCTCGTTGGTGAAACCAACTAATTAAGGAATCACCCTTCATAGAAACATAAATCTTGCCGGGAACAATTCTGCCTTTATAATCAATTGTCCCCCAGAACCATCCTAGGAGATCAATAATTTCACCCCCATAACCTCTTGGTCTTATAGCTGGTTTCAACAAAGTGACCTTCTTTAAAAGAAATTGATCAAAGAATTGTTCAAGTTTTAGTTGTTGGTAGCTTTGTTCTTTTTGTATTAATTCTAATAATTTATGTAGGGTTGGTTGGGTCCTGCCTGTTGTGGCTTGGAAAGCATTATGCCATCCTTCCACAGCGTTATTAGTTTTTGCTTCTTTGTTTAGGGTACTGTAATATACATTCCACCATGGAAAGTGGAATTTGGGCTGTCTTCTGTGTCCAGATCTGTGTAGCCTTCCCACCCAGGTATCCTCGAAATAGTCGAGTAGGGGACTTAGTTTATGTTCATTTGTTTGGTAGTAGGGGCTTTCTATTAATAAATTGTAGTGTTCTGCTACATTAGTTATTGGGACGTATGCTAGTGCAATTAGCTTTTTAATTTCATATGCAAAATTGCTATTAGTTGCATATTCTACACTAATGGGCCGATTACGATCTCCCTCGGAAGGGCTCCTGACGGCATCCGTCAGGAGAGAGGCCGAGTCGCAAGCGCAATTTCTGGATGACTCGTACCGCTGTATGAGCGAGCGAGTACGATGCGAATTTAGCCTTGCGCTCTGAGCGACTCGCACCTGTCAGCGAGGCCCTCCGGATGACTCCGACATGGCCGACGCGCACAGCGCAATAGGGCCGATTTACGAGCAACCAAGTACGATGCGCCCGTCGAGCAACCGGATCGAGTCGGAGCCTCCGACTCGAGACAGCTTTGGGAAGCGGACTTCGGGGGGCCATAGCGGGTCCCCCTTCACCTGTAGCCCTACGACTCGGTCACTTGGGGGGACCCAAGAGTCCCCCCTACACATGCATGCACGGGGCAGCCGGCACCGAGGCATCCCCGCGACAGGGGGCGCCCTTTTCCGTGACCTACCTTTTTTCTTTATGGGAGCCTATGTACGCTACATACAACAGGCTCCCATAGACTTCAATGGGACTCCGAGCGACGCGAGTCAGTCAGCGCTCAATTGCATCGTACTCGGTCACTCGGAGCCTCGGAGCGCGAGTCGCTCGGAAAACTCTACGGGACCGAGTCGGCCATTGGGCTTTCCGAGCGAGATTGTAATCGGCCCCTAAGCATAGATTTTTGAAGGTGTCTCCATATGCATTGATTAAAGTGGTAATAGCAACCTTGTATTGCTGTGTGAAGGTAGTTTTTCAGGATGGCTTGTATTATTGACTGTTCAAAGTCTATGATAATTTTTTGAGGATAGTAATTATTAGTTTCTTGCTTTACTTTTTTTGTTAAGAGTTCTACATAGGTAGTGGTTTGTTTGTTTGGTAACAGGGCATATATAAAGGGGATGTTGCTATTGTGATACTGTCCATGGATTGTGTATGATTGGTAAAATGGTTTGGGACATATTTTAAATGTTCCATCCATCATCCATGTCTCACAATTCTGTAGTTTAAATAAGTTTGTGGGAGTTGCAAATATTATCATCCTTTTTTCGTTTTATTTATTGTCATAAAGAAGAAATTGCTCTTCATTATGAGTTACATTGAGTTCATGTGGTATTTGAATTTCACTGAAAGTTTTGGGGGCAGGTGGGGTGGTCATAGTTGATTTTTTTGTTCTAGCTATTAGCCTTTTTAACGTTGAGACGGAGGGTAATTGGCCAGTTACATGTTCTGGAACTCTGGGGAGTACGTCTTTTAGTATTTCAGTAGTAAGTTTTTGAGAGCTAGTGCTAGCTTCTTTCAGAGTCTCTAAAGCGTCTCTCACTTCTATTTCAGCTATGTTAGGGGGGTGGTTATGTTCCTTAACATTTAATACAGTAGTTTATTTTGTTGTAGCCCTCCCATAACATGCATTTGCATAATATTTGCAGCATTTCCAATTAATGTTGTCGCCTGTCGGTTTTTCTTGGGTGTAGAAATATCCCATAAAGCATAAAAAAAGTTTTCCTTTCTGGGAAGTAATGCATTTTGCACCTTCAGTCATTCTGATGTTTCAAATGCTATGAGAAATTTATATAAAAAATATTAAATGTATTGTAATTGTTTTTATTGTAATACAGATTTTCATATACAAAATTATACTTACATGCTTTAATATGTTGAACTTTTTTTGACGATGAGATGTTTCTGTTGGTGCTTGGCTTTAGTGTTTCTTTTTATTTTCTGCAGTAAAAAAATAATGTTTTTAATAAATTTGTTTAACAGCAGTTTCTGTATTTTGGGGTTTGTGTGGTTAGTAGGTGCTTTGGGTTGGGATTTTTTGTTCTTACATTAGTATAATTGTGATTTATACTTACTTTTTTTGCAAGGTGGTTTTTTGTAGTTAGTTGAGTGTCTTTCGGAGTTTCTGAAGAGGAGATATAATTAAAATAAATATTACATTAATTATTTAATTATTGTAAAAAGTGCTTTACTAATATTTTATACAGTTGTAACATTAAATTGATATTTTACTTACTTTGTAAAGTTGAAATCAGAGTTTTCAATGAGAAAGTCCAATGTTGTAGAAGCAATCTGGCAGAGATTCCCCTTATTCTTGTGTTTGTCGTTGTAGAATAAAATAATGTTAATTTTTCTTTAGTTTATATAGTGTTTGTTTAATTGTTCTTTAAATCTTATTGGGTTATTTAAGTTGTAGGTGTTTTTCATTGGCTGTTACTAATGTTTTCAATTATTTTGGCAGTTGTTTTCTTATTTGGGAAACGCTAATTAATGTTCAGTTAACCTTTTTTTATTCTTTATTTATTTAAAAGTATAATAGTATATAATTTGTAATTTATATTGTATTGAAGGTATAATAATAATTATTTATTTTATATATTCTGTTTGTAAAGAGTAATTAATTGGGTGGATTTACTTATGTTAAAGTTATTTGTTTTATTTATAATTTATTTAATTTTTATTCTATTTATTTAATATGTTGTGTGTGTTTGTGATATTGTTTGTATTTTCTTTGTTATGTATTATGTTATTTGAAATATTTTTAAGGTGTCGATATTTTAATTTTGACGATAATTGTGTGGTCTATATTTTTGTTTTCGATATTTGTGTTATTTTGTGTGTTTATTTAATGTTAACAATATTAGTTATAATGATATTGTTTATTTCACTATTAGTGATATCGATGTTAATGTTTGACGATATTTTTGTGTCGATATTTGTGTATTTTTTTAAATAAGTATAGCATATCGATATTTATGTTGTCGATATTTGTGTGTCGATAATTTTGTAGGTCGATATTATGAGTGTCGATGTTATGTCAGTGATCCCATCTGCAGATCCAAATTCTGTCTCTGTCGCCACACCCTGAAAAAAAAATGAAAGAGCCGGAAAGGCCAAGAGGAGCATACTTTGATGACAGCGTTCAAAAGAGGAGCATCCTTTGATGATAGCGCTCATATGTATATATATATATATAAATAACCTGAGTAGCCACAATAAACAAACATGTCTCATAAACCCGAGTGTGCTGGAGCCTGTTTTGTATATTGGGAATGGGCGTTGTTGAAATATATATATATATATATACATACATACATTACGTACTGCGGTTGTCAGAAGGCAGTTACAGTTAGGACCATGTTTCCATAGAAAAAGTGTTTTTTGATTTGCCTATATCTTTGACTTTGTTTGACGAATCTTCATGAAATGTTTCACAAAAAGTGTCATAGTGAGTCTTGTTGTGAAAAAGGGGGAGGGAGGTGTAAAAAAAGTGTGTTTCCCATATTCATTCCCATAGGATCTTTGAACACGACTACAGCCTGAACTGTTGGATGGAATTACACCAAATTTGGCAGAACAGTAGATTTTGGTTTGTAGATCATGCTTTCAGTTATCCGGTGTATGTCTGATAAGTAGTTGTTGAAACATTTAATGAAATCCAAATAAGGATATCTGCGATCGTGACAACTTTGCGATTAATAATGAGCTCGTGCAGGGAAATGCAGAGCTCTGACTGGCTTTCAACACTTCAACTAGAAAATGCTGGCAGCCATCGGCTTCAAAACAGGAAAAAAAAGAAAAGGGGGCAGGGTAGGAATACCCTGACCCCAAAGCCTTGGTCTTAGGTTTCCCCTCGAACCCTGCCACAGCATAAAATATATATATTTTTGTCATTTAAGGCAATTTTTGTGAAATATTTGCAAATATTGCCATGAATTAAAAAACAAAACAAGCGCAGGCTCCCGCACTTGTTTTAATTGTAGACTACGGGTGGTCCAGGTCCTGGGGGCATTCGGGGATTATTCAAGAAATGGAGGGGGTATATGGAACAAATGGAACGAATACCGGGGTAATATTTGTGTCCCACCAGTTATCCCCTCCTTTGAAGAACCTTCCACGCCATAACTGCTGGAATTTAACATGTATCATTTGTGTGACTCATTGTTAACAGTTGTAACTGCGTATTTAACTCTACATCACCCCTCCTTTTTGAAAGCAGCAATGTCGATTCTCTCTGTTTAATAAAAAGAATTTTAAAAAAAAGAAATGGAGGGGGATGTATGGGGCCATCCTCCAAAGGATTCAAAATGCCCCGGGGATCACCACCTCCCCGGGGCTAATTATATTAAGAAGCAGCGGGCCGGTCAGACCCCACCGGACCCCGGGGACCACCACTTCCTCGGGGCTTAAAATAAAATACTTAGGGGGGCCGTGCAGACCCCCTGAGTCCCGGGGACCACCACCTCCCTGGGGCTAACTTAAATATGGCGCAGGGGGCAGCATGGACCCCCACGCCCCAGGGATCACCACCTCCCTGGGACTTTCTTTTTTTTAAAGATGGAGGGGGGCTGCGTGGCACCCCTCCAAAGCCATTCTCTGCCCGAGGACCACCACCTCCCTGGGGCAGGCCCATGAAAGTGAAAGAAGGGGGTCCACGCAGTCCTCCTCCTGGAACCAATAATGGTCCTGGGGACCGCCACCCCCAGGGCCTGCTTCTGCTATGTCCTAAGGAGACCGCCTTCAGGACATAGCTGTTTGCTGTGACTTTGATGGGAGCTTTGACAGCTGCTGCCAAGTCAGAGCAAACACTCTGCTTCAAGCAAGCAGGAGCTGACAAATGCTCTCGCTTGCTGGAAGCTGAGGTTTCATCTGTTTTCCTGCCCACTGTCAAGCGGGCAGGAAAACAGATGAAATGATTGCTCTCGCAGACAGGGAGCTGCATGTTTAGTAGCTCCTTGTCTGTGGCAGTAATGCCAGCTCCCGCAGGAGGCGGGGACCTGGCAGGGACCATGGGGGCCTTAAGGCTCCCCCTGTGGTCTACAGCGAAAAGAGCAGAAGGAGGCAAAACAGAGGTCAGAAACGAGCAGCAAGAGGCAGAATAAAGGTCAGAAACGACAGAACAAGGCAAAATAAAAGTGGGAAATGAGCAGAAAGAGGCAAAATGAAGGTGAGAAAAGAGCAGAAAGAGGCAAAATAAAGGTGAGCAACGAGCAGCAAGAGGCAGAATAAAGGACCATATAGCATTACTTAAAATGGTGGTACTGCCCCGGCTATTGTACTTCTTCACCAACCTGCCGGTTTACGTCCGACTCCCCCATTTTTCATTCCTTCGAATGTACCATACAGGAATGTTTTTGGCAAGGGTCGCGATGTCAGGTTGCGTTGTACTTGCCAACTGGCCAGGGGGGGCTCGCTGTACCCAATATGGAGCACTATTATCTGGCAGTGCAAATACAATGGGTGGCCAGATGGGCCAGCGGACTAAATGAAAGTGATACGGCAACACACTTACCGGCAAGGATGCGCGCGTCGAGCCTCAAGCTATTTTTCCCCGGGAGACGAGGTGCGGTGCCCTCCCAGCCGATGCTGGAGGTGGCTCACAGGTGCTTTCTTCGATGCCTCCGCCTCACAGGATCTACAGTCCTGTATGCACCCACACTGCCCCTGTAGGGCACACCAAGAGGTCAGCGTGTCACCACGAGGGCGGAGCTCTCTACCTGAAGAGCAGTGGGGTTACAGATGCTGGGAGACCTATATCGGGATGGACAGTTGGCACCCTTCCATATCCTGGCAGATGAAGACAATTCTACCGCGGGGTCAGTTCCTCCTTAACACCACACTGATTGCAACACTACGGAAGATGTGGGGAGACATATCACAGGAACCCAAGATGCACCTTACCATTCAATACATACATGTGATGGGCATGGGAAGACATCTCACTAAATGGTTCGCCCACTCATTACGTGCACACGCGGCGCAACCGCTGACACCCCTCAAACGTCACTGGGATGCAGATCTCCTCCAACCCTGTACAGACCGTGAATGGGTGACTATATTGGAGGAACCCATATATATCCCCAGAAATGCCAAGGTCCACCTCATACAGTACTATATAGTGCATAGAGCGTACCTGACACCGGCCAGAATAAACAAGTACTTTAAGCGCACTGATGTCCACTGCCCCAGATGCAATTTGGTTGGTCTTGGACCTTGTTCACATGCTGTGGAACTGCACTGCTCTTACTGCTTACTGGCTGAGCGTCATCATTCATCTGACTGGCTGCATCGGACGCACGGTGGAATGTACTTGGGAGGTGTGACTCCTAGGTCTCTACCTCAGGTCCAAAAAATGCAAAGTAACGTCCGGGTTCATAGACCTAGGATTACTTGCGGCTAAGTGCTTGATCACTAGATGCTGGAAGCTACCGGAGCCCCCACCTGTTACAGCATGGCTCCGATTGTTAATAAACTGGGCGCAAGCAGAGAGCACTGCCTTGCACCGTGAGGACACCCTGGAACTTTGCATACTCCAAATGGCGGCTGCATGGGCTGCAATCCTCCAGGACCTGCGTAACAACTGGCAACCAGAGGATGAACTTCAGACAATCACCATAGACCCCGACGCAACACCTGCAGAGACATGACATGAAGCATAGCGAGGACACTCAGTGGCCCTAGTAAATAGTTCATATAACCTCCATCCGTCCCTGGCCTCTCACATGTGTTCAGGAAACACAACACTTGCTGTGAAAGGTAGACATCATCATTGAGTGAAGCCGTGGGTGGAATAGCAGCATTGGGGAGCGACTGAGATCTGTGTTGGGCGAAAGTTTGCAATGTTTATACCCAGGCCCTGCCTTTACCCCCCCTCCCGCCCACCCCTCCTCTTTCCCATCCTGGCATATCACATGTAGTCGCAAGAGCTAACAGCGCCGAACATAGCAACCTTTCCCATCTCCCACGCGTCACCTAGTAATAGAAGCTTCTGTAGCTGTCACTCTGGGAAACACCAGTACCTGTGCATTGTAGCACTGCTCGGCCGGTTGGGAACTGGAGAATATATGTTCTGAAGCCTGACTAAAAAGGATGTATATGTATGTGTGATGCCTCTGTCAAACCACAAAAATCAATAAAGAAATTTAAACAAAAAAAAGAGGCAGAATAAAGGTCAGAAACGAGCAGGAACAGGCAGAATAAAAGTCAGCAATGAGCAGAGAGAGGCAAGATAAAGGTGAGAAACGAGCAGAAAGAGGTAGAATAAAGGTGAGAAGCGAGCAGAAAGAGGGAAAATAAAGGTGAGAAATGAGGAGAAAGAGGCAGAATAAAGGTAAGAAACGAGCAGAAAGAGGCCAAATAGAGGTCTGAAATAGGGGTGGTTGAAGAATTCCGCTCTGTCGGTGGAGTTTGCGGAGTTTTGCCCAACCGTGTTGTTATGTTTCATAGGGTACCCCAATATAGGCCCGAGTATTCTCCTAACCTTTCACCTACATTTTCCATACCATTACACTACATAACGGGTTTTGGTATTGACCTTTTACCTAGTTAAGCACTGCATAAAATGTTGTGTGGTTTTCCCCGAAAACTAGCCTCATTAATTATGCATGAAGATTCCCAGAATCACAGCAGGATTACCATCTTCTGCTTAATAACTGTGTATAAGGGTCATCCCTTCCGTCGTCCTCAGCTGACATGACACAGCAAGGTAGAGCCCCCTGAGGGTACCTTTTTGGGTATATATACACCATATGTTTGCCAGAGCAGTAGAGGAGAAAGACTTCCATGCTGACACACTGACGGGAGACACTGAGGTTCCTGCACGCAGACACTCCAGCTCACAGTGGTCTGACATCCCTCGCGGGGTGCCCATCTCGAGACCAAGACATGGTCCCAAAGTCTCTCACTTCAGGTAATGGGGTTGGCTTCAGCCTAGGGGGATTCTTGGCTCTACACCAACATACATGCTAGGTACACTTAGGTGCATCTAGTTAGGGTTGCATCGTAGGAGTACGCATTACTATTGTCATGTATTTATATGCTTGTATATATCTATTGTTTTAGCACTATGGTAGAAATCTACCATCCATTTACTTTGTTGGTACTCAATATCGTTTATATCTGTTTCTGTCTTATGGTTGTTGCAGCACACCTATTTTACACTAGAATGACGCTGGTTCAATAAATACTTATTGAAAACGTCCCCACCATTTATTTCTGTGTATCTCTCTGAGACAAAGTGAGCGCGAGTGACTGAGAGAAAAGTACTGTACTGTTTCCATGATACCTGATGGGACAGGGTTTTCATGTTTGATAGTTGCCAAGAACTAGTCTCTCCTTGGAAAGAGTAGTTTACAGTGGCACTGTGAGCTAGCTGGTATACAGGCAAACATACCTGGTGGGGGTGTCTGGACACCAATCCCACAGTCTATGTTGTCTAAATATGCAGATCCTACATAGGTTTATAGGAACTACACGACAGTGCTCCCCGTGGAGTGGAGTTTTTTTCTCTCACATGGCTCACCAATGTGAAGTTGGCGAGCACTCATGAGAAAAAATCGAGCGCTAGACCTCCACCCGGCGGTATTTCTCAACGCGGGTGGTCACGGCAGGTCACGAACGCTCACGTTGAGAAATCTGCTGCTCGAGTAGAATGTCTACTCGATTGGCAGAAAACAGCAGCACCCGCCCGCGCGCCACAGAGTGCCGTTCGTGCTGATTATAGAGAGCGGGACAAACTCTCAGCGCTTAAAATCAGTGCGAGCAGCGTGACTTAATAGACTCTGCTGCTGGAGGAACTCCGTGGAGCACAGTGGAGTTTTTACAGCACTACGCAGAGTTTCGGGGAGTAGAACTCTGCGAACTCCGCCCAGGCCTAGTCTGAAACGAGCAACACGAGGCAAAATAGAGATCAGCAAAGAGCAGAAAGAGGCAAAATAAAGGCCAGCAAAGAGCAGAAAGAAGGAAGATAATGGTGAGAAACGAGCAGAAAGAGGCAAAATGAAGGTCAGAAACAATCAGCAAGAGGCAAAATAAAGGCCAGCAATGAGCAGAAAGAAGAAAAATAGAGATCAGAAAAGAGCAGAAAGAGGCAAAATAGAGATCAGAAATGAGCAGAGAGACAAAAATTAAAGTCCAGCAACGAGCAGAAAGAGGCAAAAGAGTAATCAGAAACAAGGAGCAAGAGGCAAAATAAAAGTTGGAAGCAAGCAGAAAGATGCAAATAGAGGTCAGAAATGAGTAGAAAGATGCAAATAAAGGTCAGAAATTAGCAGAAAGAGGCAAAATAAAGGTCAGAAGTGAGCAGAAAAAAGGTAGAAAACTAGCAGAGAATGGGCAGAGCCCACTCAGGCACTCAGGCACCCACTCACAGAACAACTCAGACACTCTCACAGTCCCATTCAGGCACTAATGCACCCACTCACAGATCAACTCAGACACATACACCCACTCACAGACCCTGTCAGACACTCATGTACCCACTTAGAGAATCACTCATATTCTCTCTCACCCACTCACAGACCTACTCAGAGACTCCTGCACCCACTCACAGACCCACTCAAAGACTTACGCACCCACTCACAGACCTACTCAGACACTAATGCTCTCACTCACTCACAGACTGACTGACACACTCATGGAGTCACTCACAAACCCACTCAGACACTCTCACACCCACTCACAGAACCACTCAAATACTCAGTCAGACACTCATGAACCCACTCAGACACCCACTCAGATACTCACACACCCACTCACAGACGCACTCAGACACTCACACACCCACTCACACACCCACTGAGACACTCATGCACTCACTCACACACTCACTCTCAAAGGTTACAGTTAGGAAATAACATTTAAAAAACATAGAAATTCACTGAAAAAAACAAAGGTTACAGGGAAGTTATAGTTAGGCACAAATTTCACCTATACAAAACCGTAGAAATTCAGCAGTTATAGTTACCTGAGCTAACTATACCTTACGACCCTGCAATGCACTGCTTATGACCTCACATATTACATCACTCATGACACAGCCAGTGACATCACTGATGACATCATCCTGTGAATTTCTAAGCCTAACTATAACATCCCTGTAACCTTTGTTTTTTCTGGGAATTTCTACATTTTTTTTAATTCAATTTCCTAACTATAACGTCCCTGTTACCTTTGGTTTTTTTCAGTGAATTTGTAAGGTTTCTTTTCTTTTATTTCCTAATTGTGGGCAGTAACCTTTGACACAAAGTGTGTGAGTGATTGTATGAGTGTCTCAGTGGGTGTATGAGTGTCTGAGTACATTTGTAAGTGGGTGTGAGAGAGTATGAGTGGCACTATAAGTGGGTATATGAGTGTCTGAGTGGGTCTAGGAGCGGGTGTGTGAGTCTCTGATGGGGTGGGTGGTAAACTCTGCTCCACCAGTGGAGTTTGCAGAGTTTTGTCACTCCACGCTCTGCTTGGAATGTGAAATTCAGCAAAAACTCCGCCAACTGCCATCGGAGCAGAGTTTACCTGCACACTCACCACAACGACCCTAAGCAGCCAGTAGTACCCCAGGAGGCCCCTTTGCAGAGTGGTTGAGAAAGAGGGCAGGGCCTTCGACATTTCAGCAGTCCGGTTGTGGGGGACTGACTTGTAACAACAATAGGGGTTCTTGGGTCCCAGTTATCCAGAGCAGCCAAGGTGACTTCATACCCCTACCAGTAGTGCACCAGGAGGCACCTTTGCAGAGTGGTTAAGAAAGGGGCGGAACCTTGATGACATCTTAGCAATCAGCTGCGGGGGACTTACTTGTTGCAACAATAAGGGGTTCTTGGCCCCCAACGACCCTCAGCAGCCAAGTGGACTTCATCCCTCAACCAATAGTGCACCAGGAGGCCCCTTTGCAGAGTGGTTGAGAAAGGGGGCGGGGCCTCTGATGATGTCTCAGCAATCCAGCTGTGGGGGACTTACGTGTGGCAACAATAGGGGTTCTTAGCCCCCAACAACCCTCAGCAGCCAAGGGGACTTCCACCCCCAACCAGTAGTGCACCAGAAGGCCCCTTTGCAGTATGGTTGAGAAAGGGGACGGGCCTTCCACAACGTCTGAGCAATCCGGCTGTTTGGGACTTACTTGTCGCAACATAGGGGTCCTTGGCCCCCAACGACCCTCAGCAGCCAACGGGGCTTCTTCCCCCAAGCAGCAGTGCACCAAGAGGTGCTTTTGCAGAGTGGTTGAGAAAGGGGGTGGAATCTCCAACACTGTCTTAGTACTCCTACCCGGCATTATACTGTGGTGAAGGGGCACTGCTTGGCCCTCCTACCCGGGCCAATTTCAGCCCCGGGGACCCCATCTCCCAGGGCTCAGACTTTTAAATAATGAATTTTCAAAAGGGGTGGGGGGCCCTGTAGCTCCCCTCCCTGGGTCAGTTTCAGCCCCGGGGCCCCTTCTCCCGGGTCCTGGCCATTATACTATGGGGAAGGAGGCTGGGCGGCCCCCCTCCTTGGGCCAATTTCGGCACCGGGGACCCCATTGCCCAGGGCTCGGCCTTTTAAATAATGAATTTTCAAATGGGGAGGGGGTGATCCAGACCCCCCTTCCCAGACCGATTTCGCCCCGGGGACCCCATCCCCTGGGGCCTGGCCATGGTTTCCTGGGTACCCCCAGGGCACCCAGTCTGCACTGGAACCACAGGGGAACCTGAATGCCCCCACGATCCCTGCCTGCTCCTCGCCTCCTGCAGGAGACGGCATTGCTTTCACACACAGGGAGCTGCTAAACATGCAGCCCCCTGTGTGTGAAAGCAAATTGTCTCTTTCCCTGCTCGCGTGACAGTGTGCAGAGAAACAGACAGATGCTCCACTTCCAGCAAGCAAGAGCATTTCTCAGCTCTTGCTGGCTGGAAGCGGAGTGTTTGCTATAGCTTGGCGGAGTGGTTAAAGCTCCAGCCAAGCCACAGCAAACAGCAATGTCCCGAGGGTGGGCACCCCTGGACATAGCAGGAGCCGGCCCAGGGGAAAGCGGGCCCCAGGGCTATATATGGCTGCCGGAGGGGGGCCGTGCACCCCCCCTCCTTTGATGTAGTAGGGCCTGCATCGGGGAGGTGGCGGTCCCAGAGAACAGCCCAGGAGGGGGGCCATGCAGCCCGCTATTATTTTAAAAATACAATTTGGCCCTGGGAGGTGGGGTTCCTGAGTCCAGGGGGGGTCTGTCAGGCCCTCCCATTACAAAGAAAATAGCCCCGGGGAGTAGGTTGTCCCTGGGGCATGAGGGGGTCTGCAAGGACCCCCTGATTTACTTCGCATTAGCCCCGGGGAGGTGGCGGTTCCAGGGGCACGTGGGGTCTGCAAGACTCCCTATTTCTTTGCAATTAGCCCCGGGGAGGTGGCAGTCCCAAGGGCACAAGTAGGGGGGCCCCGTGTACCCCCCTCCTTTATCATTTTATTTAAGCCTGCATGCCCCTGGGACCTGGCCCACCTGGGGGCTGAATAATAGAGAAGTGCAGGAGCCTGCACTTCTTTTTGTTATTTGTTCTTAGAAGCCTTGGCTCCAGCGCGGCTCCCGCTGACATTTTGTTTTAAAAAGAGGCCTAGGGTGTTGGGGTATTCCTACCCTGCCCCCTTCTCTTTTTTTTATGTTGGCCAATCAGATTTCAGCACTGGGACTTTCGGCTCCTCGGAGGACCCACAGGGATAGATCAAGTTCTGTAGTATAGTTCATGTGTTCACCGGCATAGATTTGTTCATCAGTATCCTTGTGACTTTTTTCATGAATGAGGTCGTTGATTTCAGGGGGAAGGGTGTTCCAGATTCTCGGGCCATGCCTGAGAAGGTTCGGTTGTAAGTTTTCTTTTTATGAAATTTTGGTGTTTCAGCAGAAGGGAACTAGTGCTTCTAGATGTTCTGATGCCCCCAAACAGCTCTAGTGTTTTTGCAAGGTACCTCACAGTGTTGAAATGTAGGGCTTTATGTGTCATGCAGGCATACAAATGAATCCTCATGTCATATGGAAGCCAGTTAAGTGATATCAGGTCCGGAGTGATGTGATTGTTCCTTTTTTGATCCTGTAATGAACCTAGCAGTAGAGTTAAGAGAGGCCCGTACTGTTGCCAGCTTAGCTCTGGGTAGGCTGCAAAGGGTTGCACTCCCATAGTCCAACCTGAGAATCACTAGAGCTTGTACAGCAGACTTGAGGTCATTCGGGGGAAGGAAGTGTTTTATTTTTTTTAAATGCTCATGTGGAAGTTCGCTCCTTTGGTGGCAGAGCTGATGAGCTCCTGCATGTTCAAATTCTTGTCCAGCATTATTCCCAGCGATTTTGTTGACCCTATAAAGTGTGGGACACAATTTACTGCTGTTAGTTGTTTCAACCATTCTGCAATGTCCGGAGAACGTTTGGGTGGGACATTTAGAAGGAATTCTGTTTTGAGAACGTTTAGTTTGAGGTGGTTGCCAGTCAGCCAGTGTTGTGTTTCTTGTAGGGTAGAGTTAAAAGACCTAGGGCCATATGTATCAAAATGTACATTTGCGATTCTCAAATAGCGATTTTTTGCGAATCGCTATTTGAGAATCCCAAAACGCTATGTATGTAGGATTTGCAAATAATTTTGCGAATCCTACATATTCCTTAATTGCGAATCGCAAATTGCGATTCGCAATTAAGGAATACTCTCCCATTCATTCCTATGGGCCTAGAGGCCCATAGGAATGAATGGAAAACATTCTCAATTTGCGATTAGCAATTAGAGAATCGCAAATTGAGAATGCAATTTCAAGGTTGCAAGGGTGTCAAAGGACACCCTGTTGCACCCTGAAATAAGCATGGGTGCACATGTGGCGCTCATACATGCCCTAAGGGCATGTATGTGCACCACATTGCACTTTGAAAAATGCAAAAAAGTGCATTTTTCAAAGAAATCGCAAATTACCACCAACTTGAAGTTGGTGGTAATTTGCGATTCCTTAAGGCCAAATTGCACTTTTTGTGTGTCTCTTACATTGCATTTAAGGAATCGCAATTTGCGATTCCTTAAATGCAGTCGCAAAATAGGGAATCACAAATTTTGCGATTCCTTATTTTGCGAGGCAGTTTTTCATTCATACATACCACTAAGCCCAATTGCGATCGCAAACGCCAAAATTCTGCGAATTTCGGAGTTTGCGATCGCAATTTGGAATGATACATATGGCCCCTAATATCTTCGGGGGAATATATATACATTGTTTTAAATATTTGAAATACTTAACATGAAATCATGGAGATTTGAAAATGAATTACGTTTATTATGACGGACATGGTTTCTTTAACGAACGGAAAGTATTTCCTCCATGTCAATAGACGGGGATGGGCTATAACTGTGCAATCAAAATGGCGATTTTTACAAAGCAAGATTGAAAAAGGCAGCAAGTGCCGAAATGCGTCTCTTGGGAATTGCTTGAAATAAAAGTCTTAATGCCCCCACATTTTTGAGTTCACAGTCTCTTTTTTGAGGGCGCTTGTTGGTAAGTGCTTATCCGTGAACCACCTGCTATCAGGCGCATGCCAACACAACCGCATTGGGAGTATATATATATTGCCAGTAGGTAGTTAAACTTAGAACCTAGTTTCCATAGTAAAAGCGTTTTTTGACTTGTCTATATCTTTGGCACCATTTGACAAATCTTCACGAACTTTTCCACAAAAAGTGTCAAGTTGGGTCTGGTTATGCATGAAAAGATTCGGGGTGGTTAGTCAAGCGGTGGCCGAGAAAAAGGGAGGGGGTCAAAAACTGTCAGTTTCCCATGTTAATTCCTGTTGGAATTTTAAACACGACTACAGCCTGAACTGCTGAATGGATTTGCATAACATTTTGCAGAAAGGTAGCTCTTGGTCCAGAAGGAGTGCTTTTTGTTAACCCCTGAGCTAACTATCACTTACGCCCCCGCAATGCACTCCCTATAACCTCTCATATTACATCACTCATGACAATGTCAGTGACATCACTCATGACATCTCAAATGACATTATAGCTCTTCCGAGAGATTTAGCCTTGTCCAGACACAAGGGAGCACCCAGTATAAGTCAAAACAATACCCTTTCAGGCATAGAGTGCTGCACAAATTATGCAAACAAGAAGCAGAGAGCTCTGGGTAGTTCCCAAGTTTAGGTGGAGAGCAGCTCCTGTATAGAGCACCCTACACCAGCGGACTCTGAATTTGCTCACCTCAAACGTCTGCTTTCAATCAAGGTTTTTAAGCAAAGGATTAGCATATTGCCATACACACACACACACACGCAAACACACCCATACACACACACACACACTCACAAATATTATCCAGTGGCCTTTGACACTGGGTAGTTATACATAGCAATGTGTTTCTATAGAAAAATGCCTTTTTTTGTATTGCTGATAACTTCGGTGCTGTTTGAAGAATCTCCACAGAACTTTCCAAAAAAGTGCTACTTTTTGACTAGTTTGTGATTGGAAAGTTTTGGGGTGATCTGTCAAGTTATGGCTAAAAAAAACTTGGGGTCTTAAAAAGCCTTTTCACCATTCATTATTTCATAGGAACTTTAGACACAGCCAAATTTGGCAGAAAGCTAGATCTTGACCAGAAAGAGTGTCTTTCATGTTTTAGTGTAAATTTGTACAGTAGCTTTGGAAAAATAAGGTAAAAAAATTGTTTATGTTACACCACGGAGGATCCGCGGATCCAACAGATCTCCTTATGAGATCTTATTGACTGCCACCACATCAACCAGGATGTGGTGGCAGCCATCTTAAGACTCAAAAAGCATAAAAACAGACCCATGGAGCAGGGTAGTATTGTCCCCTAGGCCTGGGGCCAAAAACGTTTTTCTTTAATTTTGCTGCGGAGGTTTTGTTAATCTGTGGCAAAAAATTTAAAAAAAACAAATGTGGGCTCTGCGCTTGTTTCAATAAAAACCCCTAGGGGTGGGCCAGGGCCTGGGGGTTAATGCCTGTTTTCATTTTTGGGAGGGGGCAGAGGGCCCCCTAATTGAACCTCTGAGAGGCCCTAGAGACCCCATCACAAAGGCTATGTGCAGTGGGAGGATTGGCTACCTGTGGGGGGCAGGCCACAGGGCTGGTTGCAGGCCCTACGACCAACCACTTGCTGCGCATGGCCAAAGGTCGCATGCATTGTGGGGTTGGCTCCCTTCCAGTTGTTTGGCGCTATGGCCTGGTCACAGACCAGACTCTTTGGCCCAACCCTTGCTGTGCACTGCCAATGGCCATGGGCAGCACGGGGTTGCTGCCGTCAGGGGGTTGAAGCAGCCAACCTCTTCCATGCAGTCCAGGTCCTACTGCCAACCACCTGCTGAACACTGTGCTTTAAGGCTTTTCCCAATTAGCATGTGTGCTGCCCAATGCAGCCCACCTGCAAAGTTGGAAAAATGAGGGGACATTAAAACAATGATTGTAGATAGAGATTTGTGTCAGAACTCGAGGATGGTTGCATGAAAAAGCCCATACACAAACCATGGAACGTCCCCTATATGCAAAGTAATGCAAAGTACAGTATAGCTAAACTTTGCACTACTTTGGGATACTATTCAATGCAAATTCTGAGTTGAATAGTAAATCCCACCCTAACACTTTGTGCTGGATTTGTGTCACAAAAGTGACTTTAACCCAGCGCAAAGCATTAGTAAATCTGGGCCAAGTTGTTTAGAATAAACACCGACTATATAAGTTCCATTTACCTTTACAATATCTGAATTTATACTAACAGAAAATGTTGAAAATCTTGCATGAAT
This sequence comes from Calotriton arnoldi, assembly GCA_963921515.1. NCBI lineage: Eukaryota > Metazoa > Chordata > Amphibia > Caudata > Salamandridae > Calotriton > Calotriton arnoldi. The sequence goes on from CAWUFW010002907.1 coordinate 1,182,325, forward strand.
AGAACCCTCATGGAGCCACGTTGGACACCCCTGCTACAAAGAATGAGATTAGTGTTGTTTAGCCCTCCTTCAGCCTGTAACATAACGCATAAGCATGTTACCTGCCCAGTCACTTCCATGTCATAATCCTGACCCTTGATTGCCTGTATCAATCTTTTATCCTGCTAAGCTCAATATATTAATAAACAAGGACCAGCATGTTGGAAATACATCGTCATTTAAACCCGCTAGTTGCGATCGATGCATAAAGGTTAGGAATGTGTAACAAGATGATGCTGTTTAAGAAAGATTTTACAAAAATCTTTCCATGGTGGAGCACTACCAAAGTTACAAGCACCCGAAGCAAATCAGTCATGGCCATAATCATGATTGACTTGTGAACAGGTTTCTGTGCTCAACGGAACTGCCACTGATTGGACTCTACTCAGCTGGTCTCCCCTCACCGCAAGTGACACCCTCAAGATCATGAAGAGCATCCACTCCGGACCACCCTCGGACCCCTGCCCGCATAACATCTTCAACAGAGCAAGCACCACCATCCCCCCCGAACTCAGCCACACCATCAACTGCTCAATCAACTCCACCTTCCCGGAAGACTGGAAACACGCAGAGATCAACCCCTTTGTTGAAGAAAGCCTCTGCCGACCCAACGGACCTCAAGAACTTCAAACCCATCTCTCTTCTCCCCTTCCCAGCCAAGGCCACGGAGAAGGTCATCAATGCCCAACTTTCCGAGTTCATTGAAGCAAACCACATCCTGGACCTCTCCCAATCCGGCTTCCGAAACAACCACAGAACCGTCCTCATCACCGACGCAGACGACACTTCAGGCAATCACTGTCACTGCCTCAATTCAGGAAGGACCTCAAGACCTGGCTCTTCGACTGAACCACAGCGCCTTCAGTGGACCAGCAGCCATCCCCCTCCCCCACCCATCCCCCCTCTCCCCCTGGCCTTGAGACCCCTGCAAGGGAGAAGTCATGCTTTACAAGTCACTTGATTGATTGATTGATTGATTGATTGATTGATTGATTGTGCAGCAAGTCACTTTTTTCAATCTGAAATTGTAGTAATATTGCAATGCAGAGTACCAGTCCGCAGATTTCAATTTAATGAGTTGTAACTAGTAGTAACCTCATATCTATGTACTTTATCTTTCTGTTCGCGCTGTAAATATTTAAATTATTAAAGTAGCATTTCCACATACACACTGTATAATTCTCTGCCCTTCTCTTGGATCATGCTTGTTCTATGGAAAAACCTAAATAAAGAAAATATGGAAAAAGTACCTTTTTACAAGGTGAAGTATTTTTTATTGTTCTTTTCCTTTATTCCAAAGTTGCTTAGAACAGACTCAAAAGGTAACAATTCAGAACTTGTACCATCATGCCATATAAGTATACCAGTAATCATTATGTCGACAATCCAATCCGTGCCCTTTATATTTCGGGGCTTATTTACAAGCCCTTTGCGCCGCCGGTGCGTCACTTTTAATATGGGAAAAAGTGACGCACCGGCGGCGCAAGGGGCTTGTAAATAAGCCCCTTCATTAGCCAGATCATTCCCCTCCTCCCCCGCCCACCGTTTAACTGCTGGTGCTTCAGGTGAAGCTTCCAGTACCTCGGAACTTAAAAGTAAATAAAGCATGAACCAAGACCAAGGGCCTCAGTTACAATATTTTGATGAACAGCAGCGCAGCAAGCCTTACTGCTGCGCTGCCGTGCGTAAAATAAAAGGGCAGGAATGCGTTGTGTCTACAAGATAAGGGGCATTCCTGTCCTTTTCTCCTGCGCTGGTGCACAATGGGCTGCCATGGGCAACCGCAGGCACCCTTGCATCATGGTGCAATGGTATCTGCGTTGTAGGGGTGATTGTTATTGTGCAGGAAAAAACAATCATGAGAGGTGTTTTCCTCTTTCTATGTGTGCTGCAAAATGCAGCACACATAGAAAATGGAACAAGCATTGGCATAGCCAATAGGTCTTGCCTTTGGGACCTTATAAGTGTTTAGCGATGCAACAGTTGATGTTGTTGCACCAAGGATATTGTGCTGCATAACTAAATACTTATAAGGTCCCAAAAGCGAGACCTATTGGCTATGCCAATGCTTGTTTAACTTTTGCAGGAACCTCCTTCCTCCCTCCCACCTCCTTGAATTGTTCCTTGCCATACCACCCCCCCTGCGGTGTTGCTACTCTGGGGTCCGCCCCTCTCCCTTTGTTGCTTGCCCCTTCCTGTACCACCAGAAAAAAAAGCAACTAAAACTCACACTAACTAATTTCAAGATGCTAGAAAGATGCAGATGGGGCTGCACTCCCTGCTCTGCGTGGCTTTCTTTGTGCTGTCTTCATGCAGGTCGCGCATGGAGAACTTCAGCTTGAACAGAAGGTAATTTAAAGTTTTTTTGTTTTTTTCTGGGTGAAGGCAGAGAATAATACCATACTAAGGAAATACATCACTGTGCCTCGCAGTCAGTGCTAACCGCATCATAGTGATTTATTTTCTATCATTTAGACAAGACCTATATGGCTTTGTCAACGATTGTTTTAGATGGTACACTTGGAAGGCTAACCAACCCGTCCTGTGATGTCTTGCATTTAATGAGAATGCAGGAACTGTATCAATGTTAAATTGCTACCTAACAACACAGGCGAGCACATCTCAGATCTTGGACTGTCATTGGTTAATGTTTTTTGGGAGTATTTTAAGAGTGGTTTAAGATACTTGTCACATCACGTTTCTACCCACCGCAGCTAAGAGGCACTCATGAGGCTGCCTTGGTTTGTGGGGACTTCATAAAAACTTCAAATAAATAAATAGTTGTCTAGGTGCACTTCCCTTACAAACACTTGGACTAACACGTCCGCCGATCATTTTTATCACAGAATACCCGGCCCAAATACATAAATGCTGCTAACATGGAGCGGGCGGGCAACTTCGTACAGCCATGGTGCATACAGCTCGGACCAAATGGGCGAGACGTTGGTAGAAATACCAGAACTATGGCATCGTAGCTATGACTAGGGGATTAGGTTTACTGTGACAATTAATACTTAAATAAAAATAAAATCATGCAACGCATAGTGGGCGGGTTTTCTAAGGCAAGTGCTTCGTAATTCATAATAAAACCATGCACACTGGGGGAGCAGAAACGCAGTAACTAATGGATATTAATATTAATGCCCAATGCAATGCAATGGTACTCAGTTTCCCAAACTCGACAGGGTGGTAGGCAAAGTGGACAGAATCTTATTTAAAATTAGTGACCCTCGTATCACAACAAATTAAAGGCGTAAATCACGGAGCCATCAAGCTTGATAGGTCACAATTCTAATTAATTTAGGAAATTACAATGGCTTTCCAAAACATATTAAAACAAACTAGAGAAATGTAAAACAATCTAAAAGTTAAAAACTAAGGGGCATATTTACGTTCCCTGGCGCATCCCTGCATATCAGCAGGGATGCGCCAGGGAAAATGCGTCACGCAAGTTTACCCTTGCGCCACGTCCGATGCGCCGCATTTACAATGCGGCGCATCGTGGCGCAAGGATAAGCAGATGCGTGACGCATCTGCCGGCGGAAAGTTGGTGCAGTGCTGAAGTTGTGTCGCAAGCGCGACGCAACTCCAGCACTGTTCCAACCTTCCCTATCCCTAACATGGTGCGTCAATCCTTACGCCTGCTTGAAGCAGGCGTAAGGATTTGATGCACCAGCGTCGGAAAAGTGACTGCGTAAAATCTTGTAGATTTCACTACGTCACTTTTCCGAGGCGTTCCTGCGCCGAACGCCCCCTGCGCTGGTACGCCCACATGAAACCTGACGCAGGTTTCATGTGGCGCAGGGGTTTACTACGTGACGCATCTCCCTAGATGCGTCACGTTGTAAATATAGCGCAACGCGGCGCATGGTTTGCGTCGCCACTGCGTCACATGCGTGACGCAACGGCGGCGCAAAAGTGGCGCAAGGGGCTTGTAAATATGCCCCTCAACCTATAAAAAAAACAAAGCAGGGAAAATACAGCGAGCTGCTTATCTCAACTATCCAGTTAAATTAAAAGGATTTACAACAACAGCACTCTTCCATCGGGAACTGGAGTGTTCACTGAACCCTGAACTAAATCTGATGAAATCAAAGCGCATTATCGGGCATAACTAATCTGGAATAATAACAGCAGCTGGTTCAGCAGAGTTCACACACACCAGAAATGAACTGGTTCTGTAGGTGTCTCATCTGCCGAACGGCACAGGGGACCAGACAACTATTTTCAACCGATGTGAAATGTTCTGTACAACCCAACTCGGGCCCCATGCCAGCTCTTCTGGACAAACCCGGACTTGTCATCAGTGGCCTACTGTAGACAGGAAGTGTTCTCTCCGTGTGCAGAAACAGGCAACTTTCAGTGGGAAATGTCTAGGTCCTTCTTAGGAGAACGAAGATTGTGTCCACTATTTGAAGCGTGAAGTTTATTTATAAACGAAATATCTCAGATTAAATATCTCTGCCTAGCGGGCACTTTGCAACATATTAGCACTTGTCCTTTCTTGATAGACAGCTGCTAGTTTCAAGGAGCTTTCTGGTACTTGTAGGTTTCAATAGCCAAGCTCTAATACACTGAGAGCTAGGCCACTGAAACCTTCAGGAGTTGTTAGCATGAAGCAAGCTCAAATGCGAGACAGGCAAATGTAAACAAGTGCGCGTGGCCACGCTAATTAGAAACAGATGGCCCCTGCGCGCCGCTGCTCGCTCCCGCAAGGTGGATGCCGCCACACGCATGAGTGTTACAAAAGTGCAGACCGATTCCAAAAGGTCATCTCCTAGGGCAGCGCATGCGCGCTGCGCTAGGCTCGACCTAAAAACAAGGAAAAATAAAGGTAGGAGGAATAAAGGTATTTCTCCTCATTGCGGCTCCCTTACGCCTCCACTGGGGAGGCATAGGATATTGACGCATTCCCAGGTTTACAAAACCTTGAAAATCCGGGAATGCATCAGGTTCCATGGATGTTGCATGGGAGCACCCACAGCAATACCCATAGAATGCCCCTTTCATGCAGAGTAATGCGTGAAAGGGGGCCATATTTACAAGGCCATGTAAATCCATGCAGGGTGACTTTAATTGGCCTTGTGAATATGGGCAGGCAATAATAGTGTCACACCAGCGGTGCAATGAGCTTGTAAATAAGCCTCCTAGGGGCATATTATCAACGGCCAGCGATAATTATCGCTGGCCGTGCTTAGCGATAATAGTCCTATCGCAGGCTATCTCTGGAAATTATCGCCCTGGTAGCGCGTTATTAACAACGCGTTTCTCCAGGGCGATAAAAATTCCAGAGATAGCGAGGTTATCGCCGTTTTGCAGGGAACATCGCTGGTTTTCCAGCGATGTTCCCTGCAAACGGCGATAACCTTGCTGATACGACCCTGTGGTCGTATCAGCAGAATCCACCCCTATGTTAGGGATGGCTAAGTCAGGATTTTAGCAGACGTTAGATTTTGGCGAAAACGGCAGTTTTCGCCAAAATCTAACCTCTGCTAAAATCATGTGGGCTGCCTTGTAAATATCGCAATGTGAACATCAGCGATATTTGCAACGTAGTCCATCCGGGGTACGCCCAGTAACGCCCACTTTGCATCTCATTAGAGATGCAAAGATGGGCGTTGGGGGAAAGGGCGATAATGCAAGGATTCACGCGATAGCGTGACCTTGCTGATTAGGCGATAAAATTATCGCCGCTTTTCGTCCGAAAACGGACGCAAAAGCGGCGATAATTGTTTATCGCCTCATTGATAATATGCCCCCAAGTGTCTTTAGGATGAGAGACTTTGAGTATAAGTTGAGTGTTAATTCAGACAACCACAACTTTATAGGAGGACAGTGCCACAGCCCCTGTGCTTTGCAAGCAACCTTTTTGCCAGGAGTAATGCCAGGGCGGGGAACCTACGTTTAGAGTGAGGTGTTGTTTTGACACAGCCAAGAAGTGCAATAACTGGAGCGAGGATGTGGCATAACAACCAGAGCTGCTGACTTTGGAACTGGCCCATCCTAGCTGTGTGACATTGGGCCACCCCCTTTACGAGTAGTATATGCCTTTGGAACTGGGGCACCGGGTTTGAGTCTCGGCATCTAGGCAAATCACTTAATTTCCCCGTTCCTACAAAAAATAAATGTGTCCTTGTGAAATGTAACTAATGCCTCATGTAAATCACTCCTATACCTTCGGATAGAGTTCTCACTATATATAACTGCAAAAAAACTGGAGACATCTGCAGGGGGAGTCTATTATTTCCTGTAATCTGCGCATTACCAGCTTCCAGTACTCAAAGATTCTGGGGCATGTCCACGCACACACTTTGCAAACACAAGGAGATGATGGACGGAGCGCTGAAACTTTTCAGACACTCACCCCCAGTCACAGATCTGGGTTGAATCCATCATCGTTCTTTAGCTCACTTCGCCACCACAGTTCAGACACAGCTATATGCAAATCAGTCTTGACCCTGTGCCTCATGGGAACAGTCCAGCCCGAACTGCCAAGCCATGTCTTCCTTGGACTGGAAACAAGCATCCTGGGACCAGTTTCGGGCTAACCGCTCCTCGGTTGCTTGTGCTCCAGTTCAAAGAGGACCTGGCCTGGCAGTTCGGGCTGAACTATTCTCATGAGGAACAGGGTCAAGACTGATTTGCATATGGCTGTGTCCACACTGAGGTGGCATGATGGGTGAAAAATTATGGATTGGGATGCGGTCCCGAGCGATTGCCAGTGGCTGAGATTAATTGAAGCATTCCATCCATCACCTTGTTGTTTTTGCATATGATGCCCTAAGTGCACCGGGTACGCCAAGATGTGGGTCCCGGGCTCAGCAGCTGAAAAAAACCCATAACAAGGGTGAAACTGGTCCTGGGTTGCTTGTATTCCGGCTCAGGGATGACCTGTCATGGCAGTTTGGGCTTGACTGGTCCCATGAGGAACAGGGTCAAGACTGATTTGCACATGGCTGGGCCCAAACTAAGGTATCATGGTGGGCAAAAAACAATGGATAGGGATGTGGTCCCGAGCGATTGCCAGTGGTTGAGATTCATTCAAGCATTCCATCCATCACCTTATTGTTTTTTTAATATAACTTTCTAATAGTGGCATTTTCAAAATAGTAATCTATAATCTGATTTGATCATTAGATTGGATTATAAATTACTATGAATTTGACTCCTTGAATCATGGTTCTAGCTATTCCGAAACCGAGGTTATACATTACAAGGTGTTAGAAATGGGAATTTAACCTAGTGCTTTTCAATGGGAAAGCCATACTTGCCACAGTAAAAAAAGACTTTCAAGATTCCTCACTACCAGGACATGTAAAACTCAAGTACACATCTTCTACTTTTTGAATACTGTGCATCCTGCCCAATAGGCCTCTAGATCCTACCTGCGGGGTGACTTATAAGTAGGAAAAAGGAAGGTTTAGGTCTTTCAAAAGGTTTATTTTGCTATGTTGAATTTTCCATTTTAAAATTGCACACTCAGACTGCAGGGCGCGGAACTGAAGACATGCTTTGGATTGCCACTTTAATGGTGGCACAGTAGGTACTCTAGCCCCCTAGTAACATTTAACTTACTGGCCTTGGGTACACTTGGTACCATATACTACCGACTTCGAGGTAAGTTAAGTGTGCCAATAAGGGTTTTTGACCAATTAGACAAGTTTTTAGGGGTCAAAGCACATGTATTAGGGCCTAGTTAGCAGGGTCCCAGTGTGAAAAGTCCAAAAACCAACATCTTCAGTTAAAAAAATGGGGGTGATCATGCAGTCGCATTTTCTTAAGTGGTCCTCTCCGGATGAAAGTAGATGAACAACTTAACCATTTCCTTGCTAGTTCTCATCACCTAAGAGTAAGAATGTGGAAATGCCATCTGCATTGGCATGGTTAGTCCCAGGTCCATGTTCCACAGTAAAGTCAATTTCCTGTAGGGAGATGGACCATCTCAACAGTTTGGTGTTTCCCCGCTCATCTGCATTAGCCATCTGAGAGGCCCATGGTCAGTTTGAACCTTAGAGTGAGGTCCAATCAGGTAGGGTCTCAAAGTCTTTAGGGACCAAACCACAGCTTTCCTCTCAATGGCACTCTAAGGCTGCTCTCTGGGGAGGAGTTGCCTGCTAATAAAGACCATTAGTTGATCATGGTCCTCATTATTGAGCTGTGAGAACACTGTTCCAATCCCATTTTCTGAAGCATCTGTTTGGACCACATACTCTCAGCTAAAGTCAGTTGCTATAAATACAATTGCTTGCACAGTGCCTCTTTCAGGGTGTCAAAGGCCTTCTGGCACTCCAAATTACTTTCCTGGGCTATTTCTTTGAGGTGCGTTCTATCTGGGGGCCATCAATGGGGCCTTATCCCGTCTCAAACCTCCTGTAGTACCAAGTCAGGCTCGGGAAGGCTTCGAACTGAGTCTGTATTGTGGGGGCTTTTAAGCCATGATGGTTTGGATGTTGAGTTGGAGAGGCTGTACATGTCCTCCATTAACAAGATGGCCTAGGTATCACAGATCCCTGCCCTGCCCTACATGGCACTTGCTGGCCTTGACAGTCAGCACTGCTTGTTGCAGGGACTAAATCACTTCCCTGAGGTCAGGTGGTCATGCTAGATAGCGCTAAAGGTGATATATCATCAAGGTATGCTGTACTAAAGGTCTCCAACCCAGACAGTATCTTTTTCACCAGCCTTTTGAAGGTGGCTGGGCCATTCTTCAGGCCAAAGGGCATCACGTTAAGCTGAAAGTGGCTCTCCGGAACAGAAAATACTGCCCTCTCCTTTTCTTCCTCAGTAGAGAAAATCTGCAAGCACCCAGAAATGAGATCAAAAGTACTGAGGTGGTTGGCAGGCCCAAGTTGTCAATGACCTCATCAGCTTTAGGGATGGGGTGTGCATCAGTCTTGGTGGCAGCATTGATTCCTCTGTAGTCCACGCAAAACCTGAGATTTGGGGTCCTGCCTTGCGGGTTGGCCTTAGGCAGCAGCACCACTGAGCTGGCCCAGGGACTGCAGGATGATTAATTACCCCAGGTTCAATATTTTGGCAATATCTGTCTGAATGCTGATCTTGACCATTGTTGGAGAAATTGCTACTCACGCCACTGAGCCATCCTTGGTATTATTGGATAAGAGGTCTGGGAGAGGCTCACTCTCCTCCTTTTCCACCCCTTCATCAATCACCATGAGCATAGTCAATGTCTGCCTTGTCAAACTGTGGTTTTAACGAGTTGATATGGGCCACCATGTAGGGGTGCCATGAGGTGCCAAGATCCACCAAGACGGTGACCTCCTCCATGTTTTCCAGCACCATGGTGGGCCCTGGCCACTTACCCTGGAGGTCCCTGGGAGCCAGAGGCTCTCCAACCGTACTTTTGACCAGGCTGGTATTCTACCAAGGAAGCGTTTTGATGATACCAGTACTTTACAAGCTCCTGGCGGGCTTTTCGCTTCTGGTTGGCCTTCCTCATCAACTCTGCCATGCGAGAGCACAGGCCTAGCACATAGTCTAATACGTCATGTTTGAGATCCTTGAGAGGTTTCTCCCACACTTCTCGGACTAGACATCAATGACCTCTAACAGGGTGCTCATACAAAAATTCCAAGGGGCTGAAGCCCACTCCCTTTTCTGTTACCTCACTCTAGGCAAATAAAAGGCATGGGAGTAGGACATCCCAAGTCTTATAGACTTTCTCAGACAACCCCATAATCCTGCCTTTCAAGGTCTTGTTGAATCTCTCCACAAGACCATTTTTTGGGGTATGATATGGGTTGGCATACATGAAAGTCACCCCACACTCATCCCACATAGCCTTCAAATATGCTGACATGAAGTTTGTGCCCCTGTCGGATATTGCCTATTTGGGGAACTCTACTCTGTTGAAGACACCTAGCAGGGCCCTGGCAACTGAGGGTGCAGTCACTGTCCTCACAGGTGTTCCTTCAGGATACCTTGTTGCATGGTCCACCACCACTAAAATGAACCTATTTCTTGAAGCAGTTGGTGAGTCCAGGGGACCAACAATTTCAATCCCAACTGTCTCAAAAGGCACATCAACCACTGATAGTGGAATTAAGGGAGCCTTATGTTGCCCTCCTGTCTTGCCATTGGCTTGACATGTGGTGCTGGAGCGACAGAAGTCCTTCAACATCTCAGACAAAGGGGGCCAGTAACAGTTGTTGAACAACCTGTCCTAGGTCTTAGTCTGCCTTAAATGTCCAGCCAAGAGGATGGCATGGGCTAAATAATAGGTGCTGTAGTCCACAAGTGACATTGAACTTACAGGCCCTGGATACACTCGGTACCATATACTAGGGACTTCTAGATAAGTTAAATGTGCCAATCAGGTTTTTGAACCAATTTGACACATTTTTAGGAGTCTGATCATAGCACGGGGCTCTGGCTAGCAAGATACCATTTTACAGAGTCCAAAAACCAACGGCATCAATTAAAACAAATGGTGGTGATCATAAAAATGGGAGCCATTTATTTGCAGCCTAATCCAATCTTTGCTTAAGATGTGTGTTAGTGCATGGACTGGTGTATACAGTGATAGTTATTAAGTAGAGTCGATAGATCACAGTGCCAATGTCACATGAAAGGAGGGTACGTTTTAAACAATACGAAGCCCTCCCTCCTCTCACACCAGCCCTTCAACATAGCCGATGAATTTAACTTTCCTTCAACTTTAACACCTAAAGCAATGCATTAATGACTACTTAACCTTAATATAACCAGGGTTTTACCATCGGAGGCAGTTGGCTATCATCCCATGGATCATAGTCTTTTGTCGTTCTAAAAGCTGAGGAGCATAGTTTGATATCATGCTGCAGTTGTGGCACCCCACCCCACGCTGCAGGGTCAACACCTTGTGTCATCTTCTAGCTATTTGCTTTGTCTGGTATCACCCTTACTGTGTGCCCTATATTTTTACCTGCTCCGGGTGATAGTGTTGCTATTTGCCATTATGTCTTGCCCTGTCTCTCTTTTAAGGGCTCTTGTCCCCCAACGGTGATGAAAGATGGTTGTTGCTGGCAGCTGTTGGTTGCCTGTGATGCTCTCTAAGAGACTTAATGAACACAGTAGCCTGATGCGGTTCTGTGAAAATCTTTGGTTTTCATTTGTGAGTGATCCTTAGTTTCGTGGGATATAGCATTGCATAGAGGATCTCCAGCTGCTGAAGTTTTTTCTTCGCAGTTGTGAATGCTCTTCGGACCTCATGTACGGTGAGTGTAAAGTTCGGGTAGAATTATGCATCTCAACCTCTGCACTGGAGAGCTTTCTTTTCTAATGCCAGTTCAGAAATAAAGTCTCTATCCCTGAAATTCATGAGTCTGCCAATATTTTTCCATGGAGCACAACGCTGTTTCAGTCACAGCAAGTATTCTTTCAGCCATGAGTGATGTCCGTCTCCCACCGGCCATCTGTAAAGTCCTGCTTGGCGGCTCTCAAGTGACGGACCCCGGCGAGTGTCGGCTGCCATCTTGAGAGCTCTGGGTTTCACTGGTGGCCAGATCTCCAGAGAACTTATTTTGCTGATCCACAGGCCAGTAGCGACAATATTCTGGACCATGGGACTGGATGAGTCCTTATTGGGCTTTGGCAATGAGTTTTCACCTCGCCTGTTGCATTTTTGCAAGGTGATCATTTCCTCAGCCTTAGGAGCTCTGGGACTAAGTGGCCATCTTGGATGCCAGTTGAGTTCCGCCCATGCTCCCCCCCCACAGCTTAGTCCCTCAGTTGCTGACTCCTCTTTTATTCACAAGCAAGATCACACAATTTTTTTTTAAACCTTTAAAAAGCTAGCACTGCCTCTCAGCCAGAACTTCATACTGAGTCATGGACACAAGTGAGAGGAAGTGGAGTACCGTCCAAGAAAATAATGACCCCATGATGGCTTAAGAGAGGGTTGTGCATTAGCACCTCTACTTTTTTTTTTAAACATGTACAGCAGATGCCCAAAAGCCCATTGCCATTTCTTTCTACCTAACCTGCTTCTGTGGCTCTTACAGAGACTTTTTCAAGCAGAAGATAGAATTCTGATCTATTTAACACCTACCGATTTGAAGCATAATTAAACTATAAAGTGTAAATCTAACTTTTTAAAGATCAGTAGCGAAAAAACGAAGGCAATGATATTTGAAAAGGGACTAATAAGAAACCAATTAAAAAGGAAATTATAAGCTATCACATTGGAATTAGAAATTGTATTAAGCTATCACTGGGTGTGACTATTACATATAATTAGCCATTTAAAAGACATGTAGATTTAATATTAACTAGAGCTAAAATTATACCAGGAGTCTTGTTTAATGTGAATGCTGCAATAGGACACCCATTTACAGAAATTTACTTGCTAACTTATTATGAGAAAAATTTGAGTTTATTCCTCTATTACAGTAAATGTATAACTTACAATATTTTCTAAACCTCCAACAGATGCAAATTATTTTTTGGAAAAGTTGTTAGGTTTATCAAAAGGCTCGTTTGGAGCTGCAACAAGACTTGACCTTGGTTTTATGAGTATTACATATAAATATCATTTTAGTATTCTGTCGTATACACAATGTATTCTGAATGCCCAAATCAGTACTTTAAGACATGTTATGTAATGCTATTTATATAAAAAAGATCAGATGTTGTGGTGAAGAAACGTAAGACAATTCTTGTCAATTTAGGAATAAAAAACCATGAGATGGGGGTCAACTGTAATGACCTTGGGATTAAAAATTAAAATAAAAGTACTAATGCTACAGGAAAGTACCCAGAGTAACCTGTGAAATAAAGAAAAATATGACTGACTAAATGAGAAAACCTCAACAATACCAAGCCAATGTGCAATCAAAGGAAATAAGACAATGGTTTCTGTTACCTACAGCAATGTGTGGAAGAGGGTGGAAAGGCTCAAGGAGAATTGTTTGAAAATGTACTCTATGTCTGGGTTCTGATCAAAGCTTTACCCATGATATTATATTTTGGGATGCTTTAAACAAATGAAGGAAATGATTACTTTTTCAGTTTTTTAGATTGGGAACATGTAAAAAGTTATTAAACTTGGAAAAAGGTAATAAAAATATTTTATGTAAAATATTAATGTAAAATAATGTTATATATTTATTGTAAGTGTAGGAATGAAGACAAAATGCCACCAGAACCCTAAATTTGAATTAAGGATTACATGATAATTATTTTGCTAAAGATTAAATTAAAAATACATTCCCACCTAAAGTAAAAATATTTTTTATTATGCATTAATAGTTACTAAAAATTATGGATAGAATTAATAAAAAAAGTAATTTAAATATATTTTTCTTTTTCAAGGGATGGAGACGTGTCAGTCTATACTGAGTAATTTTGCACTCAGATTTTTGGAAGATCCTTAAGTGGTAAATGTACTCAAAAGTGTTAGAGTAAATTATATGTGTAAATTACTCACAAGTGTAAGTTACCTTTGTGAATAGCCACCATGTGTTTATGCATATATATGAAAATAATGATGCAGGCGAATGGCTACAAGTAGATGAAAACACTGTGGGTCCTATAAGCATTTTTGATTATTGGTACCCTCCAATACATAACCAAAGCTAGCAAAAAAGAGGAAGATCTCTGGTGGTGAGCATCCAGGCTTTTTCACAAGGAATGCATGAAAGGCAGAAGAGAGGCCTTCTCTTGCTATTCAAAGAGGATCTGGAACTGCATCCAACCGTATATCTGACAAACACCTTTACTTCTCCAATTCAAGAAGAAGCTAGGGATCATTGTCTTCAAGGGAAATCTTCTCCAGAAGTATTCTCTTTGATTGTTCAACCTATAAAGACCTAAAAGGATGCCAAAAAGTGAACCCTTCCATTTTTAAGCATCTTCTAGTTGTACTGCCTTTTACCCCTCCTATTGTGCAGTGCTCCATTGATTTCTTTTTAGGTTTGTGCTACATAAATAAAGCAAAATGTTGATCAATCCTGGAGGCATTCCAGTGGATAAAGTAAGTTCAGGAATGATATGGTCATTTAAAATGATTTCGGATTGGAATAGGGTTCTCGCCATACTCTGTACTTGATGGATGTCATGAGTCTTAGGGTAGATCCAGAAGAGGGGGATGACTGGCACAATGAAAAGGAGCATGAGGTTAAACAGCATCAGAAGGGTATAATTCACAGCATACAAGGGAATTAAAGTATTTCAGGGAAATGTAACCACTTGCATGGTTATGTTTTGGTTACCTGTGATAGGAAGGCCGGAGCTTATTGGATTTGCAGAACTTGGAGCATTTAATGGTGATAGTGATCGAGCACGGCTGAAGGTGAAATATGGCTATGTAGTGTTTAATTTTAGGGAGATCTTAGAATTGTGAGGTGGTGTTTTTAGTAGTCTTGGGTTGTGAAAAAGATTAGCAAGTGTGTTTTGAAGTGTGTGTTTTGGATTATAGGCATCAGGTATATTGAGGTAGGTGACTAGAAACTAACATAATAAATCCCATCTACCCAAACAAAAGAATGTACATAAAAATAAGAATAGTGAGGAACATAGAACAGAAAACCAGAGCTCACAACCTGGATGGGACGAAGAGAGTGGAAGTTGCACAAATAAACCCAAAAAAATTTAAAAGTCCCATACGCAAAAATAAAAATATGGCAATATGTGTATACTGAGAATATTGCCCATGGAAAAATCAAAATAATGTTTCTGGTAGTTAGAAAGTTTTGCAAGTATTGTTATACATGGATAAAAGCAAACTATGGCCAAGATTTACTAAAGGTTTGCATTGGTGTGACAGAAAGTGGTGCAAACTGCTGTGACAATTAACTTTCACTCGCAAAAGCTTTTTTGCACTGAAAGTTGACTCTCGTGCAGAGCCTAACAGATGTTTTTATAACAAGTGCCACAGGAAATCTCATTGGCAGGTGTCAGGTTTTGGATGTTCAAATCCATTAAAGGCCCCTGCAGTCCCTGAATCCCTACACAGGTGGGAAAAATGTTCCTACTCCTTGTCTGTAGGAAAACGGAAGGGAAGTGAGAGATAGGCGATGGACCAGATTTCACTTTCTGGAATGAATTTGTCATACATGAGGATCAGCACAGACCTACCTCAGTGTTGGAGAGACAGAAGCTCATGAAATTTGCTGTAGGGAAACAGGTGAGTGCACTCAGACAAAATACAGCCATTGAGAGGCTTATTGGTTTCGGCAGCACGTTTTGCGGTGTTGAGCCTTGAGCAAACCTCAGGGTATATTTACAAAGAAATGGTGCAGCGCGGCATTGAAAGCAATTTAGCTGACCCGCACTGTGTTATTTAAAAAATGCAGGCATGCGCCATTTTTACAAGAATATGCCGCACCCCTGTGTTTTCCCTTGTGCTAATAAAAAGCTGCCTAGCGCCAACACAGACACCCTTGCGCCATGGTGCTGACAGGGCCGAGTTCCTTCCTACCAATTTGCTGTGGAACTCTTGGCCGATGGACCTTTGTTACCTGCTGAAAAATGTAGAGGGGGGAAATAACTCATCAAAGCAGACTACAATTTATAAGAACGTGACTCTGAAGAATCACTGACTCCGAATTCGAAGTTAGTGGTTTTATTACAAAGCCAAAAACAATTGGATGTACAAGCACCTCATTACGAGGTTGTAGAAATATATGGGAACTAATACAAAACCAAACCTACAAGCTAATTTTATGTGATGAATCATAAACAAAATAACAATTTCCAGAACTAGAACGCAGGCAATTATTGCCCCCACGTCAAGGTCCTTCTTCATCTGCGGTGAATGAATAAAGAGCATTAGTCTATCCCTACACTAATACTATCGTGACATCCCTAATTAGCATTCCCCAGGCGAGATCAGGAAAAGGTGTCAGCGCGTGAAGACTTCATAAGAAGTACACTCACGTTGTATGGTTCAAGTAGCCGAAGCTACACAGCTCGTTCTAAGATGCTCCTTCTCTCTCCTCTGATCTCCTCACCTCATCTCTCGACTCCACCTCAGGGCACTGTCCCTAATACAAAAACACAAAACGTAAAACGCCCACAGATCACCTCATCCCGCTGGACACTTCTCATAGGTGATTTTCCATGCGGTGTCAGACTCCCAGCTCCTGGCTCGATGATCTTGATTCCCAGGCCTCTCTCGATGAGAAAGAACACTGTCTAACAATTATCAGCGCTCCTTGCACATTTGTATTGCATCCTCCCGAGCCTAACTCTCCTAAACAAAAGATGTTATTCTAACTAACAAAGACTACTTTCTCCACCTACAACTGAAACATGGGAACAGAACAAATTCAACATACACATGAATTTCACTAACGAGCCACATTTCAGGCCTACAGAAATCGGCCAACATAAGAGTGAGACAAATAGGCCTTTCAAATACACACATAGGTGAACATTTCATTTCATTATGGCACAATACTTTTCCTCCTGCAACAGAAGCGTGAGAACAGAACAAATTCAACATACACATGAATTTCACTAACAAGCCTTACTCGAGAGCCTCCAGGGAAAATACATTTCAGGCCTACAGAAATCAGCCAACATAAGAGTGAGACACATAGGCCTTTCAAATACACACATAGGTGAACATTTCATTTAGGCCTTTCTACATCATTGCATTAAAAAAGCACATCAAATCCATATTTCATTGCAAGCAACTTATGAAATCCTACACGTTAAACACAATTAATCACAACTATGTGTAACTTTAATATGGTGCACGTTTAAATCAAATGCGTTACATCACATATGAGCAACTTCGTTAGGCAAATGACATCAAATACTATGAATTGCGATATTAGAACACAAATGCCACGTTGTTTCTTTGCATGGCACAATACTTTTCCTATCATTACACTTTCACATGTTATTGCTAAATACAACCTAATGACAAATTGTTATCACGACAAATGAGTATATATGTGGATGCGGACTATCCGTGATTATAATGCACCCCTACAATGAAAGAGCACCATCGCGTTCCATCAGTCCCCCCCCTCTGATGACAAGTGTCATCAAAACAAATCACAACTCCCTGGAGAAAGAACTGACCTAAACAGAAGTTGTAGCCAGTGTTCCCTGTCGGAACTTCTCTAGGCTTTTGAGATTCTCATAGTGACTGTCCTGCAGTCTCTCCTTTCTCCTTTCTCGCTCCCTAAGAGACCTCTCAGCCTGACCTGCCTTATGCCATTTGTAGGCTTTCACCAATCCCAACAAGATGATCACACAAACCACAACTAAGATGATGGGCTTCAAGATGTAACCAAGTATTCCCTTTCCAAGGTTTGCAAACCAAATTCCATCTTTTCTAAAGCCCTTTCCAACCTTGTCCCAAACACCCTCTGTGGCCAAATCATGCACTTCATGATGAATCTCAGTGATGTTACTTATATACTTCCTCAGATCTTTGCTGTTATCAGGTATATAAGTACAGCACTGTTGGACCCTCAGATTTTACAGACTCCGCGTCTTTTGCTAGCAAGACATCTAAAGCAAGGCGGTTCTGCATCACCATAGCTCTTATTGACACCATCTCTCCATCTACAAGTAACAAAGGCTGAGCTGTATTTGCTGACAACTTATCCACAATAGTTGACAACCTTCTAATTTAAATTTTATTCAGAACTACTCCCAAACTTGGTATCATCGCTCCAAGTA